>CM055128.1:37722391-38412391 GCA_029206835.1 Rana muscosa
TTCAAACTGCTTTTATTACAAGCCAAGTCAATAGTTTGCTACAAGCAAGGACTTTGGCTTCAGTTTTACAGAAAAGAGTTTCCTATACTCAACCTGTACATAGTTCTATTTTTGGAGTATCCCACTTGATTCCCTGAACCCTATCCCAGGTAATATAAATAGAAAAAAAAACACACAAAAAAAGAACACCTCTAGACTGGTTATTGCATATCTCCCAACATTTTCAGATGGGAATGAGGGACACCTACTAACAAACGTATGTAGGCATAGGACACGCCCCCTGCCACACCCCTTAAAGGGGACATAACCCAAAGAAAGGTCAATTAAATGTGGTAAAAGTGCTTTTTTTTTAACCACTAATATTCCTTTATATTGGCTTTTCAAATTGACAAATGCAGCAATTCAGAATTTGGATGAAAGGTTTAGCACTGGGAAACACTTTTTGAAAGGTAAAAAGTGCATTTTATATACAACTACAGTGGAACCTCGGATTGCGAGTAACGCGGTTAACGAGCGTTTCGCAATACAAGCAATGTATTTCCTAAAATCCTCACTTGGTTTGCGAGTGTTGTCTCACAAAACGAGCAGGATTCAGGCCAAAGCGGTGTGCAGTACCGCGTTCGGCCTGAGGTGGGGGGGGGGGGCACCGGAGCCGAACGACGCCGAACGGCGCCGTTCGGAAATGCAATGAAAGGCCTGAGGACAGTTCAGCTGACCTCGGCAAACCTCGGAAAGGCTCGGGAACTGAGTCTTTCTGAGGTTTGCCAAGGTCAGCCGAACTGTCCTCTGGTCTTTCCGGCTGTTTCCGAGGCTCTCTGGCGCCCCCTCTGGCCACATGCAGTATTGCATGCCACCGATGTCAATGTGGAACAAATATTTTTTGTTTTTATTGACTTTAATGGGGAAATTGCTTTGATATGCGAGTGCTTTGGATTACGAGCATTCTCCTGGAACGGATTATGCTCGTAATCCGAGGCGCCTCTGGCCACATGCAGTATTGCATGCCATTGATGTCAATGCGGAACAAATAATTTTTGTTTTTATTGACTTTAATGGGGAAATTGCTTTGATATGCGAGTGCTTTGGATTACGAGCATTCTCCTGGAACGGATTATGCTCGTAATCCGAGGCGCCTCTGGCCACATGCGGTATTGCATGCCATTGAAGTCAATGCGGAACAAATTATTTTAGTTTCCATTGACTTTAATGGGGAAATTGCTTTGATATGCGAGTGCTTTAGATTACGAGCATTCTCCTGGAACGGATTATGCTCGTAATCCGAGGTTCCACTGTATATAGATCAGACCAAAATGAGGGACAAATGAGAAGGAAAGAGGGACAGAGGGACATTGCTCCAAATCAGGGACAGTTGGGAGCTATGTATATTGAGTGTGAGGGGGTTAGCTCGGCAGCGGGTGTGGGTGACCCCCGGGATGGGCTCCCCACACAAAAACAGGCCCAGCAAACGGAGGTTGTGGTTTTCAAAATCAAAAAGGTGCGGTTTATTTTCTATTTACAGTGACAAAACACAGCAAAGCAAAAGAAACATAAACAAAATAAATCCTGGTCAACTTGACCTCTAACTAAACATACAGGTTTCCTAACTAACAACTGGGATCAGCCTAGTGCTGTCCTAGTCCCTAAGTCCCTGGTTTTAAATGTCCAAGCAAATAGCCACACAGGCTTTGTCTCACCGCACAGGGGTTCACTCTCCCTAGACAGTCCACACAGGTCTGGTTCCAGGCATGAGCTAACATCTAATGAAGCTGGGAGTTCTTATAGAGGCCTAAATGAGCTGACAAGCTTCAGCTGGTCTCATCAACTCCCTGTCTGCACGACGCCCCACACTCTCCCTAGAGGTATGAGTCATCCATGAGCCCACTAGCCTTAGCTGGGCTTATACAACTCTCCGCCTAGTTGTATAAGTCGGCGTAAAGCTTGAATCTGGGCGAAATATATCTACCCCCCTGGATGCAACCAGGTGACTTTACCTTCCTGCTGTCACATACCCCCCCCTCTTGTTTTAACCTCGGGGTTGGAACACCAGCAATCAGGCATTCATGTACTCGAGACAAAGCATCCACATTCCCCATTTGAACGCCAGGGCGATGCTTTACTGTGAAGTTGAATTCCTGGAGGGCCAGGAACCACCTATTCACTCTTCTATTTGTTTCCTTGTTTTGAGCCATCCACTTTAACGGAGCGTGATCCGTAACCAAGTCAAAGTGCCTACCTAGCAGGTAGTACCGAAGGGAATCTAGAGCCCACTTCACCGCTAAACACTCCTTTTCAACGGTGGCGTAATTTACCTCATGGGACTTCAACTTCCTGCTGAGGTAAATGACTGGGTGCTCTTCCCCGTTCCAGACCTGGGACAATACTGCTCCTAACCCCACATCTGACGCATCACTTTGTACGACAAAGTCTTTAGAGAAGTCGGGTGAGTACAACACTGGCTGGCTACATAAGGCTTGTTTCAAGAATTGGAATGCTGCCTCAGCCTCGGGGGTCCATTTAATCATGACCGACCCTTTCCCCTTCGTCAGGTTGGTTAGGGGCACAGCCTTAGAAGCAAAGTGGGGAATGAATCGCCGATAATACCCAGCGATTCCCAGAAAGGCTCGTACCTGCTTCTTGCTGTTGGGACGTGGCCAACTCTGGATGGCCTCGACTTTGTTGAGTTGGGGTTTTATTACTCCCCTCCCAATGGTGTACCCAAGATATTTGGCCTCTTCCTGCCCAATGGTACACTTCTTGGGGTTAGCCGTAAACCCCGCTTCCCGAACAGAGTCCAGGACTGCTTGCACTTTTGGCAGATGTGAGGCCCAATCTGTGCTATGGACAATTACGTCATCCAGGTAAGCCGCAGCATACTTCCGATGGGGCCTCAGCATCTGGTCCATTTTCCGCTGGAATGTGGCCGGCGCATTCTGTAACCCGAACGGCATTCTTTTATATTGGAACGCCCCGTCTGGGGTTACAAATGCGGTTTTCTCTTTGGCCGACTTGGCCAGGGGGATTTGCCAATACCCTTTTGTGAGGTCAAGAGTCGTCATGTATCGGGCTGTTCCCAGCCGGTCGATCAACTCATCTATACGTGGCATGGGGTAGGTGTCAAATTTTGTAACTTTGTTCAACTGACGAAAATCGTTACAAAATCGCCAGCTCCCATCCGGTTTAGGCACCAACACAATGGGACTAGACCAATCACTTTGGGACTCCTCTATCACCCCTAAGTTCAGCATTTTCTGTACTTCCTCCCGTATTGCCTCCCGTCGGGCCTCTGGGATCCGATAGGGTTTTAACTTCACCCTTTCACCGGGCGGGGTAATGATGTCATGCTCTACCCCAGATGTTTGTCCCGGCAGCTCAGAGAATACCTCCTTGTTGCGAAGCACAAACTCCTTAACCTCCTGTTGTTGGGGTTGTGACAAGGTGGCTGCTATTCCAACCTCAGGAATCACGCAACCAGTTTGAGCTGGTGACCAAGTGTCTGCGACTAGGGACTCTCTATCCCTCCAGGCTTTCAACAGATTAACGTGATAGATCTGTTCGGGCTTTCGCCTTCCTGGTTGTCTGACCTTGTAATTCACTTCGCTCACTTTTTCCATTATCTCGTAGGGGCCTTGCCATTTGGCAAGGAATTTACTTTCAACCGTAGGGACAAGTACCAGTATCCTATCCCCCGGGGAAAAGGTACGGGTCTTGGCTCCACGGTTGTACACTCTCTGCTGTGCTAACTGCGCTTGGGCCAAATGTTCCTTCACGATGGGCATTACCTGTGCAATTCGGTCTTGCATCAGGGCGACATGCTCAATCACACTCCTGTGGGGAGAACTCTCACTTTCCCAAGTTTCCTTGGCAATATCCAACAGCCCTCTTGGGTGTCTCCCATACAGTAACTCAAAGGGGGAGAATCCCGTAGAGGATTGGGGCACCTCCCTAATAGCAAACATCAGATAAGGAAGTAGACAGTCCCAATCCTTTCCATCTCTATCCACCACTTTCTTCAACATTTGTTTTAGGGTTTTGTTGAATCTTTCAACCAGCCCATCGGTTTGGGGGTGATACACAGATGTACGTAATTGCGTCACTTTGAACAATTTACACAGCTCCTTCATAACCCGGGACATAAAGGGTGTACCTTGGTCCGTAAGCAGTTCTTTACAAATACCCACCCGGCTAAACACAAGAGATAGCTCTTTGGCTATGGTTTTGGCCGAGGTATTTCGGAGAGGGATCGCTTCTGGATAACGGGTGGCATAGTCCATTATAACTAATATGTACTGGTGCCCCCTAGCGGACTTGATTATAGGACCTACCAAATCCATGGCGATCCTCTCAAACGGGACCTCAATGATGGGTAGAGGGACCAGCGGGCTACGGAAATGTGGCATCGGGGCCGACCTCTGACACACAGGGCAGGAGGAACAATAATTTTCTATGTCCTTCATCACCCCCGGCCAATAGAATCTCTGTAATACCCTCTCTCGGGTTTTCTCTGTCCCCAGATGACCTCCAAGAATGTGCCCATGAGCCAACTCCAACACCAACTTCCTGTAAGGTTTGGGCACCACAAGCTGCTCAACGGTTTCTTCTGCCCTTTTTGCCACCCGATACAGTAGGTCCTTCTCTACGCTGAAGTATGGGTAAGTGCAGGTATTATCTGGGTTCACTAACTCGCCATCTATTTTCACTACGTTTTCCCGTGCCTTTATTAGGGCGGGGTCTTTCAACTGTTCTGTGGCAAAGTTTTCCCTGTGAACCTCAAGATCAGAAAACTCCACAGACGGTAGGTTTTCGTCTGAGGAGGTGGGCTCCTCTCCAGTTTCTTGAGTCTCCCCTGCCAATACTGATAAGGGAAATTCCGGAGAGTCCTCACCACTCTCAGGGGAGTTCTGGCTATCACATTCCTGGTACATAGGGGCACCAGTGGGGGGCTCAGGATCATCCCACAGTTCCCAGAACTTCGAAAAATCCCTTCCCACAATGGCGTCATGCGGTAACTGAGATACTAAGCCCACTGGATGAAAGAGGGTACATTTGGGGGTCTCGAAACACACTGTAGTCACTGGATACTCTCGGGTGTCCCCATGCACACAAATAACAGCTACCTTGCTATTCCCAGAGACCTCTGTTTTAACTAACTCAGCCTTTATCAGGGTCACAAGGCTACCTGAATCCAGCAATACCACAACATTTCTACCATTAACACACATTTTGCATAAATGTTTCTCAGTTCCTCGAATGGCAGTGCATGCGACTGTCGCACACAGCGACTGACGTCTGCCCGTCAGAAAGTCACACTGCATGGGTTCCTCCACAACCGGGCAATTGGCTGCAATATGTCCCGCTTGCCGGCAGCGGTAGCAAACGATCCTTCTTGCCGCCTCTTGAGCCGCTGATTTCCCAGGCTGTTCTCGCCAAACTTGGGGTAGAGCTCCCACCCTCTCACTCTCTCCACCCTCACCCCTTGGAATCCTCTTATCCGCCCCTGGGGATGGTCTGGTCTTAGGGTGGAAAGTCCGAGTGTCTCTGGAAGAGGCCGTCAGGTTCTCTGTAGCCAAGTATTTCTCCACACGATCCACAAGACCATCGGCCGTCTCTGGGTCTCCATGGCTTACCCACTTTTGGATGGCAGTAGGAAGAGCTCTCAAAAACCGATCCATTACAACACGTTCCACAATCTTTGGTGCGGACAAAGTCTCTGGCTGTAGCCACTTTCTGCTCAGGTGAATGAGATCATACATTTGAGACCTGGGGGGTTTTCCAAGCTGGAAAGTCCAGTTATGCACACGCTGAGCCCGGACAGCCAGGGTGACACCCAGCCTTGCCAATATTTCAGCTTTTAGCATCACATAGTCTTTTGCTTGGTTAGGCTCTAGGTCATAGTAAGCTTTCTGCGATTCACCAGTTAACAGAGGAGCCACCAGTCCAGCCCACTGCTCCTCAGGCCACTTTTCTCTTTCAGCGGTCCTTTCAAATGTGGTCAAAAATACCTCTGGATCATCCTCTCCAGTCATTTTTGTCAATAAACGACTGACCCCAAAGGACGCGGTATTAGTGGGACGGCTTTCCTCACTGGTCTGCGGACGTTGCTGCATTACTGCTTCCATCTGTTGTTGTAGTCTCTGCTCTTGCTTCTGCAACAGGTCTATGAAGCGGGCCTCAGATTGCTGCTGGGCTTGTTGCTGAGCCTCCAGACTCTGTTGCAAAGTTGCGTTTGTCTGCTGCTGGGCTGCAAGGCTCTGTTGATGAGCTTGCTGCTGGGCTGCAAGGCTCTGTTGATGAGCTTGCTGCTGGGCTGCAAGGCTCTTTTGCAAACCTGCATTTGTCTGCTGTTGATTGGCATTTGCTAGAGCCAGCTGTTTCAGTATCTCCTCCATGCTGGCTTAAAAAAAAACTGCCACTGGTTCTCCACCAACTGTGAGGGGGTTAGCTCGGCAGCGGGTGTGGGTGACCCCCGGGATGGGCTCCCCACACAAAAACAGGCCCAGCAAACGGAGGTTGTGGTTTTCAAAATCAAAAAGGTGCGGTTTATTTTCTATTTACAGTGACAAAACACAGCAAAGCAAAAGAAACATAAACAAAATAAATCCTGGTCAACTTGACCTCTAACTAAACATACAGGTTTCCTAACTAACAACTGGGATCAGCCTAGTGCTGTCCTAGTCCCTAAGTCCCTGGTTTTAAATGTCCAAGCAAATAGCCACACAGGCTTTGTCTCACCGCACAGGGGTTCACTCTCCCTAGACAGTCCACACAGGTCTGGTTCCAGGCATGAGCTAACATCTAATGAAGCTGGGAGTTCTTATAGAGGCCTAAATGAGCTGACAAGCTTCAGCTGGTCTCATCAACTCCCTGTCTGCACGACGCCCCACACTCTCCCTAGAGGTATGAGTCATCCATGAGCCCACTAGCCTTAGCTGGGCTTATACAACTCTCCGCCTAGTTGTATAAGTCGGCGTAAAGCCTGAATCTGGGCGAAATATATCTACCCCCCTGGATGCAACCAGGTGACTTTACCTTCCTGCTGTCACATGAGCCAAAGAGTAACTGCGATCATGTGCCTGGCTGCGGGGCAATCTACTGGGAAAAGAACCTGGGCAATGTTTAGCGGCTCCTTTGGGGGTAGCGCTATTGTTAGTATTACTATTAGTATGCTATCCACATGCAGCACACAAAATAAAGAACAGGCCTGTATTTTTCAGCACAGTTCCTGCATTTTCCACTTGCTAGGCCTGAAATCATTGGCTGGAATTTACTCTTCAGTAAGCAAACCTTGTCTCTTTGATGGGAAATGACAATATTCCCTATGGAGGTAATTAAAGAGAAACACCAGCTACTAGTCTGGTAAACTCACTTGAGTTTCAGAACATGTACAGTTCCAGCTAGCCATATAATCCCCTCACTGCAGAATATAAACAGCTGTGTCTACAGAACTCTGCTGGGAAGCCGTTAATGCCTGAACAATGCTGTGCTGTGGAAGGGTCTCTACTTGTTAAAGAGCCGCACTGCCAGCAAAAAGCATTTAAGCTGCACTAATGGCCTCTGCCTACCTTTTCGCTTTCTGTGCAGTCAATCCTTGGATCCACCAATGCCCCCCCCCCCCCTCCCGACATCTAATTCTCTAACTCAGCTTTTCTCAACCTTTTTACCCCAAAGGAACCCATAACCACTTACAGAGCGGAAGATTTCCCCCCTAATGACCAGGCCATTTTTTGTGATACTGCACTGCGTCACTCTAACTGACAATTGGATACAATATTGGGAAGGTTCGGGACTTTGAGTGAGGCACATAAGTGGAGCAGTAGGCAATTTTTGAAAAAAGCTAATTTTAATAAAATCACACAAGTCATTCAAATATCTTGGCCAGCAGGCTCCATATAAAGACATAAGTTACCATTAATTATTAGAAATAGCTAAATCACAGCATGTTGCGGTAACATAATGCATCTAGGATATCTTATGGTATTAGAGAAGGCTCGTTGGCTCGACGCGTTTCGGCAATTGATCGCCTCATCAGGAGCAGATGCATTTGATCTGAAAAAACATTTGGTACGGGTAAGAGAGCCAATAAATGAATATTGGAAAATTGGGAAAAATAAAGGAAATTGTAAAGAAAGGGCAGAAAGGGATATGGAGGAAGGGAGAAAGTCACCCTTCTACTTACACATTACTGCACATGGTCTGCTGGGGGCGCCATGTTGGCGGCCATCGTCCAGCTTCCCTCCCGGGGGCTGAAGGGACACAAATCTCAGAGGAAACCGGACAACCAAAACTGAGCCCCAAACGTGATGGTGACGCCCACACTGGCACTGGTGGCGAAGCTGGAGATTGTGATGGGAAATGTCTGGAAAATAACATAAATAAAAAAAAATGTGTATGTGGAGGGTCTGTAAAATATGAAGGCTCATGGTGATGAGCACTATGAGTGGAGAAAGGTGAAATGGCAAAAGGTGTTAAATTGTGAAAAGTGAGTGAAACTAACAATTGCGCGGTCGTGCGACGCTGTACCCAAACAAAATTGACGTTATTTTTTTTCCCATAAATAGAGCTTTCTTTTGGTGGTATTTGATGACCTTGGCGGTTTTTATTTTTTGCGCCATAAACAAAAAAAGACTGGCAATGTTGAAAAAAATAAAACTACTGTATATTTTTTACTTTTTGCTATAATAAATTTAAAAAAAATGTCTTTCATTGGTTTATGCCGATATGTATTC
Source organism: Rana muscosa (assembly GCA_029206835.1). Classification (NCBI taxonomy): domain Eukaryota; kingdom Metazoa; phylum Chordata; class Amphibia; order Anura; family Ranidae; genus Rana; species Rana muscosa. The sequence continues at coordinate 37,731,115 of CM055128.1, forward strand.
TTCTACATATTTTTGGTAAATTTGGTGCCTTGTAAGTCAGAGCTCCACGGGCCAGCCGACAACCCATAGTGTGTGAGAGAAGAGGAGAACACCGGCTGCCAGAGGGGCAAGGAATACAAACTAATTTAACAGCACCCTAGACAAAAAGGGCACTTGAAGTGTGGGCTGCACTTTTTTCTCTTTAACCGTTCCAAGCATAATTGCCTTTTCAATTAATTTGGTTCTTCTCATAAATTTGTCCAAAACAAGACAACTTCAACAGTTTGCCCAAGGATTCATTGGTTTGTTGTCCATGCTTGTAGGCAGGTGCTATCTGCTTCCCCCCCCACTGCAGGTAGAGCTCAAGCCACAGCAACATTGCAGAGGGAGAGGAGGTCATGAGGAAGATGGTTCCTCTATGGTTTCCTAGGTCACTAGGGCAGCTGTACGTTTGGATGCTGGCACACCATGTGACTCTGGTGGCCATCTTGGGTCAGGCGGAGTCTATTTAGCTCCCTGGATCCCGGGATCGGTGCACATTTCGCATGTGGGTAGCATGAGGATGAGTCCTCCGTCTGTCAGGGGCAGTGCTTGGTGGCTCTGAGGGGTACTGGACAAGTGGGGGAGGAGTGCTGGGACTCACTAATCTTCCTGGGGGCAATACTGCTTGGGACTGGGCTGGCTCGGCCACATTCCGCCCCTTGAGGACACGTTTGAGATAGGGTGACCACATTTCCAAACTACCATTCAGGGACACCCTCCCTTCCCAAAAATTAGCTTGTGCTGTAACGAATCACAGCACAGTGATTGGAGAAATCATAAATCCCGCCTCTTGTGTCCAATCACAAGCAGGGGGAGGGGATTGTGCTCCTCCAGGCATTCCGGGCCAGGACAAGTACTGTCAGTGAGTAAAGCGGTGATGTGGCACCCTTTTTTGGGGGCATCAGATTGGCCCGGGGGTCGGCTGTGTCAGTTTCATTCCGGGACACTGCATTGTCCTGGAATTAATGTGCCCGGGACAGACCTGCAAAATGCGGGACTGTCCCGGGCAATCCGGGACACGTGGTCACCCTAGTTTGAGACCTACTGCTGCTATTCACTAGACATGTGCAATTCATTTTGTTCCGAATTCGTTTTTTAACGAATTTCGACAAATTTGTTAATTCGGAAATATCCGAATTAACGAAAACTCATTTAACGAATTCTAACGAATATTTGTAAATTAGAATATCCGAAAATTCGTAGATTCGTAAATTTGTAAATTCGTACATTCGGAAATTTGTACATTCGGAAATTTGTACATTCGTAAATTCGTAAATTCGTACATTCGTAAATTAGTAAATTCGTACATTCGGAAATCTGAAATAATAATTAACTAATAATAACTTAACTATTACTAACTATTAAATTATAGGTATTGGAATTTCCTTTCAAATTTGGCTGTTAGTGAACTTAACGAAGTTACAAATTGTTTTCCGAAATAATGAATGCCGTATCTAAACGAATGGAACGTAATGAATTAATAATAATAATAAATAACAATAATAATAATAAAAACGTTTTATTATTATTATTAATTATTAATTTGTTCCGTTCCATTTGTTTAGATGTGGCATTTGTTATTTCAGGTTATGCGTAACTTCGGATAAATTTGTATTCGTTACGTTCGCTAACAGCCAAATTTGAAAGGAAATTACAATACCTATAATTTAATAGTTATTTTTTCAGATTTTCGGGATTTCGAAATTTCCGAATGTACGAATTTACAAATTTCCGAATGTACGAATTTACGAATGTATAAATTTACGAATGTACGGATTTACGAATGTGTATATTTACGAATTTACGAATGTATAAATTTACGAATATATGAATCTACGAATGTATAAATTTACGAATTTACGAATTTACTAATGTATATATTTCCGAATGTACGAATTTACGAATGTATAAATTTACGAATGTACGAATTTACAAATTGCGATCATAACGAATGACCCGAAAAACAAGAAAAAAAAAAACGAATGAAACAAAAACGAACAAATTTTTTAGCAGTGCACATCTGTACTATTCACCACGTTCTGTGGGCGCACTCGTTTGGGATGTCTTTCTGCCAGGCTAGTTGTACTTGCTGAACTTTAGTTGCAATACAGAACTGTTTCTGCAGTTGGACTTTGAGTGATTGCTGCCGCCGCACGACTCTGCACCGGTCCGTATGTTGTTCATAGTACTGTTAGAACTTCTCAATAACGTTCAAAGCCATCAAAACTTTTCCTGATTCTGCCATTTTCATATTCATACCGTGACGGTGCGTCCATAAAGGGCACAGGAGCGCCACCCCCCCCTCTCCTGTCACCGCTCTAATCACCATAGATAGAGTCATGCATTGCATGACTCTATCTATGGTTGCTGCTGACACCCCCTATTCAGGTGCCAGGCCCCTTTTCGAGTGCCGGGCGCCTGAATTACAGCAGAGGGGGTGTTTTTTGAAAGCACCTGATTAGAGTTATAGGCTCTAATAGGCGCCCAAAAATGTGAATAGCGGCCGCAACGGTATGCGTTTGCTATTCACTCAGCTGTGTATTAGCAAAGCAAAGGAATTCAAAACTTGGGGCACAGTGGCAGCACTTGGGGCACAGTGGCAGCACTTGGGGAACAGTGGCAGCATTTAATGGGCACAGTGGCAACATTTGTGGCACAGTGGCAGCACTTGGGGCACAGTGGCAGTATTTAATGGGCAAAGTGGCTGCGCTTGATGGGCACAGTGGCTGCGTTTGATGGCACAGTGGCTGCATTTGGTACAGTGGCTGTGTTTGATGGGCACAGTGAGTCTGCAATTGATGGGTTTTTTTTTTCTGAATTTTTCAGTTTGTTTGCGCCCCCCCAAAAATTTTGAGCACCAGCCACCACTGTATTCATAGGGAGTAACAGAAAATACAAGCCTAGCCTAAACAATTCTAATCTTTGAACTTTTCCAAGTGCCAGTCTGCACCCCGATTTCTGAGAGAGCATTAGAGTTATGTTACCCAACCAGGTTAGATACATTGAGTGCTGTTCAAAGTCCGCGTGTACTGGAGATATATAAATAAAACATATTTATATGATAATTGTACAAATAATTTGCAGATCAGCATTTTCTTGAAGGACATTTGACCTTAGTGAGACTGAAGTGGAACAGATGGTTGACAGTAAATACATTTAAAAGCTCCAAGGTTACATGGCCTTGACCTCTAAATTACAATAGGGCAATAATATACCATCATATATCTTTCGGCAGCCTGGGTTGAAATGATAATACGGCTGTATGAGCTGATATAGGCTAGAATTACCCGTTTCTACCTTAGCTGCAATAATTAATAGTGTTCATATAATGATAGTAAATTAAGTCATGCTTGTTCTAATATTTCTGTAATTTTATAAAAATCATTGAAAAGTAACTCTATCTATGATGACCAGACCTCTTAATTGAAACAGAGAAAAGAATGGCATGTCATGGTTCTGTAAAAAGCTTTTGAAAAAATAGGGACTTGGGAATTAAGAGTTCAGTTAGTAGATGGAGGCGTCATAGGCTTCCCTGAAGATATGAGTTTTCAGGAATCGCCTAAAGGCAGACAGAGTAGGAGATAGCCGGACAGATTGAGGTAGAGAGCTCCAGAGGATGGGGCAGGCTGTGAAGAAGTCCTGGAGATGAGCATGTGAGGAGGAGACAAGAGAACTTGAGAGCAGGAGGTCTTGAGAGGAGTTGGGAGGACGGTTTGGATGATATTGGGAGATTGGTGATGTAGCTCAGGGCAGAGTTGTGGATGGCTTTGTAATACCACTTTATTTATAGGTCTAGAGAAGAGCCCAGTAGGAATTCTCAGACCATAACAGGTTGCTAATCAAAACATACCAGTTTTAAGCTGGCCACGCAGTCTGAATCCGACAAGGAGAGAAAACAAGTAAATAGTTAAAAATCAAGTCGTTTCTGATGGATAAAGCTGCACGACTATAACAAATCAACAGCGGAGGTTCTGATTATTACAGGTGCATATTTGTGTCTAGTATACCAAATAAAAAAATGTCTGGGTTCAGGGCCTGCAGGCTGGAGGGGCGTACTGTATCTTTGTGCTGGAGAGACTGGAGGAAAGTAAGCCAGGCTGCTACTGTACTGAGGGCTTGGAGCTACAGTAAGCCCTTGATAAGATTGTTGAGGCATATGTGCACATCCTGGGACTTTGCTTGCTGGATGCCCAGAAGGTGGATGGGAGGGAGCATAAATACCCTGAGACTTGGAGCAGAGGGGTTCTTCCTAGAAGGAGGAGATCTCACTGTACAACAAGAACAGAGGATGCACTTGCCTTGCTCATTACCTTTCCTCAAACTTTATTGTAGTAATAACCAAATCATGGTATTCCTGCGTTCCTGGGATTTAATCATGTTACCAGGTCTGCAGGACACTGTGGACACTGATATTCTTGACTGTTGATGCTGTTTGTGAGCATGTACAATATCTGTTTTATTACTACAATACATTTTCTGCAAAGGTAATGCGCAAGGTTGGTGCGCCCTCTGTTTTTGTTTAACGGTGTGGCCTTTGGGCTCCCCCAGTTCTTGGAAGGCAGCAAAGTTTTGCCTATATTGGTGTAGCTGAAGATTGGTGATCTTCTTTGCCCTTATATTCCTCTAGAGCACAGGGGATTGTTATTTAGGAGGAGCACCCGGGCAGGTTTGTCATGTGTCTGCTATTCATGGAGGTCCCAGTTGGGCTAGCTGGGGGGTCTATTCTGCTGAAAGTCGCTGGAGTTGCCTGAGGAACTATCGTCTGGGGATCTGGTCTGGTATCACTGGAGAGGTGTCTGGAAGATATTGGAAGGAGGCATCCAATTATCCAAGGACATTAGTGAGTACAGACTGGTGTGAGAGATCCCTGAGATGTGTGCTGCTACTACCCCTCAGGTACTACAAGTCAGCATTGCCTAACCACTTCAGCTCTGGAAGTTTTACCCCCCTTCATGACCAGGCCATTTATTGTGATTGTAAACGCTTGCTTTTTTTTCTACAAAAATATCAAACATGTTATACTTACTTGCTCTGTTGGTGGATTTGCACAGAGCAGCCCAGATCCTCCTCTTCTTGGGTCCCTCTTCGGATCTCCTGGGCCCTCCTTCCTGTTCAGAGCCCCCACAGCAAGCAGCTTGCTATGGGGGCACCGAGCTGAGGAGCCGAGTCACTGCTTCCTGTGTCCATTCAGACAAGGAGCCCAGACCTGGCCCTGCCCCCTCTCTCCTTGATTGGCTAGCTTACTTTGATCGAGGGATGGAGAATCTCGGAGGACTGAGACACTCGTGGACATCGCTGGACAGAGATGGACCTCAGGTAAGTATTAGGGGGGCTGCTGCACACAGAAGGCTTTTTTTCTTAAAGTGGTTGTAAATTCTTTACAACCACTTTATGCTACATGTAAGTCTATAATAAGGCTTACCTGTAGCTACCCAGGATATCTCCTAAACTTGCACGGTTTAGGAGATATCCCCTGTCCCCTGCATGTGCCGATGTCATCGGCACATGTGAACTAAAGCTAACTGAGGCAATGGCACGTATGTGCATGCGCGGAAGTGACGTCATCGCAGCTCCGGGCAATCACAGCGTTGGAGCCGCGATACCTGAAAGTAAACCCCGAGAGAGATGTCGCTGGCCAGAGGGGGGAACGAGGACCGCTACAGAGGCTTCGATCTAAGGTAAGTAATTCATAATGAGCTAGTATGCCATGCATACTAGCTCGTTATGCCTTTGTCTTGCGAATTTTTTTTTTTGTTTTGTTTTTTATAGGGTTTACAACCACTTTAATGCGTAGAATGCATTAAGGTAAAAAAAAAAAAACTTCTGCCTTTAAAACCCCTTTAAGTTTCTGAAGTCGCTCTCAATATGTTTTATCCCCCACACATTTCACCATTTTTGTAACCCGTCTCTGGACTCGTTTTGTCTTATCAATATCTTTCTGTAGGTGAGGTCTCCAGAACTGGACACAATATTCTAAATCAGGTCTCACTAAAGCTCTATGTAGGGTACGAAAAATGTGCCACTGCCCTCAACTATAACTGGCCTTTGCAGCAAGGACTCGGAGCATTGGGAGGCAACGCATATCAAACAAAAGCCAAAGAAATATCCTTGGAAAAATTCCAAGCTCTACTTACCAACCAACCTGCGACCCACCAGATTAACCTGTCTAACAGTATGCGTTTAAAAAAAGGGGTTTAGTTGCACAAATTTGCATATACATGCATAAGCTACAGGCCCCGGCAAGGCACCCTGTAATCTGTAGACCCCACCTTTAACTTATAAGAGGCTCCACAGTGGAAGCACATGCATTCTGATGAGATAGATGAAGGCAGATGGACTGGAGGGAGCCCACCCCTCCTTAAAGGTGCAGGGGCACATTGAACACCCAGCATGTAGCACAAAGGCTGCAAAGGTGTCAATGCGTTGCCTGACCTAAAATCAAGCATACAAAAAATGTGCCACTGCCCTCACCTATAACTGGCCTTTGCAGCAAGGAGCATTGGAAGGCAATGCATATCAAACAAAAGCCAAGGAAAAATCCTTGGAAAAATTCCAAGCTCTACTTACCAACCAGGAATCAGGACCTCCTTCCTCCTGCTCGTGATCCCTCTAGTTATGCATCCTAGTATTCAATTCGCTTTTCCCACTGCCTGGTCACACTCATTTTCCAATCATCTGAAATTAGCACCCCCAAATCTTTTTCTTCTGTAGTGCTGGCTAACACTGTACCCCCAATGTTGTACAGTCATCATGGAACTGGAAAGGGCCTTCCCTAAACTGTAACCACAAGGCTGGGAAGGCACAATTGTTGATATTATCTTTTAGTATTACCATATAACGTATATGTTTTATCCTAGATAATGAGACCTGTTTTTCTCCTTTTCCAACGATGCCTGAATGTGTCCTAGACAGCGAAACGCGTTGACGGGGGCTCATTTTCTATCATGTATTTTATATATATGCTTTTTTAATTGTCCCAAATGTTCTTTATGTACCATGTGCTTATTCAATAAATATTGTAATACTTTTGTACATCTTCCATTGTTCATTGTGTCTCTAAAGTCCGACTTGGGGGTTTGCCATTACCATTTTGGTACCCCTTCCCCTTTCTTTCATACCTAACTATTTACGGATGTGGCCATATGAGTGCTTTTTCTCTTAATTTTCATATTACCATTACCCTTCACTGGAAACACCTAAACTCAATAAATTGGGCATTGTCCACATTGGCCATATAGTCGGTGAGATGGTGAGATGTGTACAGTATTTTGGTGATATTGTGTATCAAAAGGTTGAAATGGTGTTTGCATAAAACCACAGCTAAACTTGAATCCCCTTTGGCCATGACGTATGTGGTTGCTTAGTATTCTGTGCAGAGCTAACATGACCTCAAAAGTCTATATATAATTCTAAATGGAATATTCATAATAATCTATTTCATTTTACTTCCGGCTTTATGGAGAATTTAGGAGTATTTTTTTTCAAATCACAGCTTTCAAAACAAGTCCATAGCTGAATAAACATGTTTAGATTAATATTGACAACTTGAGATGTGAATTCTTCCTTTGGATCATGTAGCGTGCATTATAGCTAAAAGAGACCATGCCGAGAAGATTGTCAATCCCTAATACAAGCTGTTGAGTCATAAGTAGAAAAGATGCTTTCATAAATAGGTACAGTATTTGTTTCTTATAAAGAAATCTACATTATTTTATTTTATTTATTTTATTTTATTTTTTAAATGCATAATTTATTCATGCAGCTCTATAATCATTAATACATCATTCAATGTATATTTTAACCACTTCAGCCCCGAACCATTTGACTGCCAAATGACTTCTTGCGATTCGGCACTGCGTTGCTTTAACTGACAATTGCGCTGTCGTGCGACGTGGCTACCAAACAAAATTGACGTCCTTTTTTTCCCACAAATAGAGCTTTCTTTTGGTGGTATTTGATCACCTCTGCGGTTTTTATTTTTTGCGCTATAAACAAAAACAGAGCGACTATTTTGAAAAAAAAAAAAAAGCAATATTTTTAACTTTTTGCTATAATAAATATCCCCCAAAAATATATATAAAAAAAAAACTAATTTTTTCCTCAGTTTAGGCCGATACGTATTCTTCTACATATTTTTGGTAAAAAAAAATCGCAATAAGCGTTTATTGATTGGTTTGCGCAAAAGTTATAGCGTCTACAAAATAGGGGATAGTTTTATGGCATTTTTATTAATATTTTTTTTTTACTAGTAATGGCGGCGATCAGCGATTTTTATCGTGACTGCGACATTATGGCGGACACATCGGACACTTTTGGCGCTATTTTGGGACCATTTACATTTATGCCGCGTACACACAACCGTTTTTAATGTCATTGAAAAAAATGGCATTTTTCTCGACGTGATTTTTCGTGTTTCCTTGCCTACACACTATCGAGGAAAAAAATGTTTGAGTAAAGCGCGGTGACGTACAACATGTACGACGGCACTATAAAGGGGAAGTTCCATTCGGATGGCACCACCCTTCATGTTAGTAAAGTTTGTTGAGCGCCGATTTGCGCTTTTCAGCCTCGTGCTTTTCAGTCCGTTACAGCGTGACGAATGTGCTATCTCCATTACGAACGCTAGTTTTACCAGAATGAGCGCTCCCGTCTCATACTTGATTCTGAGCATGTGCATTTTTTTTCACGTCATTAAAGCCCACACATGCCCGTTTTTCATGACGAGAAAAACGACGATGTAAAAAACGACGTTCCAATTTTTTCATGCCCGTTTTTCACGTCGTGAAAAATGCTCTGAAGCCCACACACGATCATTCTTAATGACCATTTTAAAAAATTTAATTTTTCTCGTCATTAAAAACGGTCGTGTGTACACGGCATTATACAGCGATCAGTGCTATAAAAATGCACTGGTTACTGTGTAAATGTGACTGGCAGTGAAGGGGTTAACCACTAGGGGGCTAGGAAGGGGTGTGTCCTAGGGATGTGTTATAACTGTTAGGGGGCGTGGCTTACTGTGAAACAAAACTGATCGCTGCTCCCGATGAGAGGGAGCAGACGATCAGTGTCCTGTCACTAGGCAGAACAGTGAGATGCCTTGTTTACAAAGGCATCCCCCCCGTTCTGCGGTTTCGTGACCCGATCGCGGGACACCGGCGGACATCGAGTCCGTGGGTCCCGCGGGCACGGTCACGGGGAAAAATGACTTAGTGGCAAACTTTATAATAGTATTCTCAAAGCGAGAACTCGCTGAAAAATATACTATCACCTCCATTTAAAAAGAAAAATCTACAAAGGCAAACCATTTAAGATCAGCATATAGACAAGCGAAGGAAAAATAAATTTAAATAAAATAAACTTCTCAAGAAGAAATCTCTTCTGTGAAACTAAAACGAAGATGTGTTTTCTTAAAGGCCATTGCATGAATTAATACTGCCTGCAGGCGCTGCTTGTACATGTGGGATTTGGTGTGACTTTATCTCTTTCTGTTTAATATAAAACTATGCTTACCATAGCAACCAATGCTCTGATAGTATGCGTACTCTCATCCCTTTGGATTTAGAGAATTTGATCAAAAAATCAGCACAAAACAGTATGTAAATTATCAGCCGGCAATATTCTCGGAGTTAACCTCTTCTCTCCCCTCCGTGAGCCTGTTAGCAGATGCTAACAGAAACAGAAGATAAACAGTAAATTAACAGACTAATTACATTATTTACAGTGTATTTTTTTTTTTTTATATATATACAGGGCTTACATATTCTTCATTGCTTCAGAGAATACAAATAATCCTTTACATTAGGCCCTGCCCCTGAGGAGTTTGCGGTTGCTGCCAAAGCCATACTGATACTCAATAAAGTCAAACTGTACAGTACTTTGCCCACTCAGTGCAAAGCTACAGATTTATCTAAAAAAATCTGTAGCTTTGCAAAACAGTATGCAAATTATCAGCTGGCAATGTTCTCGGAGTTAACCTCTCCCCTCCCCTCCGTGAGCCTGTTAGCAGATGCTAACAGAAACAGAAGATAAACAGTAAATTAACAGACTAATTACATTATTTACAGTGTATTTTTTTTTATTTTTATTTTTATATATATACAGGGCCTACATATGCTTCATTGCTTCAGAGAATACAAAGAATCATTGACCACTTGCCGCCTGCCCTATTGCAAAATTACGGCGGCAAAGTGGTTTCAATATCCTGACTGGACGTCATATGACGTCTTCAGGATATTGAGCCGCTGCGTGCCCCCGGGGGCGCGCATCGCGACGATCGTTGTTGCAGGGTGTCAGCCTGACACCCCGCAACACTGACCTAGGTAAAGCGTCTCTGACGGAGACTCTTTACCACGTGATCAGCCGTGTCCAATCACGGCTGATCACGATGTAAACAGGAAAAGCTTTTCCTCACTCGCGTCTGTCAGACGCGAAAAGAGCCGATCGGCTGCTCCTCTGACAGGGGGGGTTTGTGCTGATCGATTATCAGCGCAGCCCCCCCGAGGATGCCCACACTGGACCACCAGGGATGCCACCAGACCACCAGGGATGCCCACCATAAGGTATGCCACCCTAGACCACCAGGGATGCCAATTAGAAATGCCTAATGGATGCCAATCAGTGCCCACAATGGATGCCAATCAGTGCCCACAATGGGTACCGCTGATTGGCAGGCATTATTGTTTGGCACTGATTGGCATCCATTAGTACAACACATTACAGTACAGTGCCACCTATCAGTGCCAATCCATGCCACCTATCAGTGCCCATCCATGCCACCTATCTGTGCCCACCCGTGCTGCCTACCAGTGCCCATCCGTGTCCCCTATCAGTGCCCATCCGTGCCCCCTATCGGTGCCCATCCGTGCTGCCTATCAGTGCCCATCCGTGCCCCCTATCGGTGCCCATCCATGCCGCCTATCGGTGCCCATCAGTGCCACCTCATCGGTGCCCATCAGTGCCGCCTTATCTGTGCCCGTCAGTGCAGCCCCATCAGTGCCCATCAGTGAAGGAGAAAACTTATTTACAAAGTTTTGTAACTGAAACAAAAAAAACATTTTCTTTTCATACTTTTCGGTCTTTTTTAAAAAAAAATTGCAGAAAATAAAAATCGCTGAGGTGATCAAATACCACCAAAAGAAATCTCTATTTGTGGGGAAAAATGATAAAAATGTAGTTTGGGTACAGTGTAGCATGACCACGCAATTGTCATTTAAAGTGCAACAGCACAGAAAGCTGAAAATTGGTCTGGGCAGGAAGGTGTATAAGTGCCCTGTATGGAAGTGGTTAACATTAGGCCCTACCCCTGAGGAGTTTATTGTTGCTGCCAAAGCAATACTGATACTCAATAAAGTGAAACTGTACTTTGCCCACTCAGTGCAAAGCTACAGATTTATCTAAATGCCTGCCCACCTCCCTATATAAAGTCATCTTCCAAGATCCCTATTCGGCTGCCTGATTAGAAATAAATTACTCAATAGTTCCAGATATTAGGGAGCATGTAACTTTATCCGCTTCCTCCCAAAATTCAGTCCTTGATTTGCCAATCGCCAGGAACTAACGCTGTTAGATTGGGAAGGGGTGAAACTATTTTCACCTGTTGACGCTGCCAGTAAGTCTTTTATTTTTAATCTTTCTTTAATAGACCAAATTATCCAGCAAAAGTGGCAGTTAGAGGGTTGAGACAAACCATTTACCCCTGACAGGGGTGCTTACTATGCTCGGCTTTAATTTATTTATATAAAAAAATTATCCCAAAGGTTGCTGTAACTGCTTAAAATTAATTAGCTGGAGTTCACATTTGAAGCCAAACTACCGTATATACTCGAGTATAAGCCGAGTTTTTCAGCACATTTTTTTTGTGCTAAAAATGCCCCCCTCGGCTTATAATCGAGTCTGTGTCCATCTTTAACTTTGTGCGCCTGATTCCGGCCCAAACTTGGCACACATGTAGCCCCACTCTTTCTCTGTGCAAAGCTTGTTGTCCGGGGGACCTACGGCTGGGCCGCACCGATTTTCAAACCCGGGAACCCCTTCCATAGACTCCCATGTTAAACGGTCATTTCTCCGGTGATTTTGGGGACCCGGTACCGGCCGGCCCTAGGTCCCCTGGACCCCAAACTTGACACACATGTAGCTCCACTTCATCTACATGTGTGCAAAGTTTTTTGTCTAGGGGACCTATGGCCGGGGAGCACCGATTTTTCAAAGCCGGGCACCCCTTCCATAGACTCCCATGTTAAAAGTCAGTCTAGTCACACAGCGCCGGAGATCAGGTAGGGAGATTGGGCACAGTGAGGCATAGACACAGTGAGGCATGGGCACAGTGACAGTGAGGCATGGGCACAGTGAGGCATGGGCACAGTGAGGCATGGGCACAGTGACAGTGAGGCATGGGCACAGTGAGGCATGGGCACAGTGAGGCATGGACACAGTGAGGCATGGTCACAGTGAGGCACAGAGAGGCATGGACACAGTGAGGCATGGGCACAGTGAGGCACAGTGAGGCATGGGCACAGTGAGGCATGGGCACAGTGAGGCATGGGCACAGTGAGGCATGGACACAGTGAGGCATGCAGATGGACACCCTAGGCTTATACTCGATTCAATAAATTTTCCCATTTTTTTGTGGTAAAATGAGGTGCCTCGGCTTATATTCGGGTCGGCTTATACTCGAGTATATACGGTAATTGTACAATGAAGAGGCCCAAAGACCGGCACTCAGAGGAGGAGGCCGACGCTAGACATTGTGAGGGGGTTAACTCGGTAGCGGGTGTGTGTGACCCCCTGGTTGGGCTCCCCACACAAAAACAGGGCCAGCAGACGGAGGTTGTGGTTTTCAAAATCAAAAGGTGCGGTTTATTTCTCTATGTACAGTGACAAAAACACAGCAAAGCCAAAAAGAAACATAAACAAAATAAATCCTGGTCAGTTTGACCTCTGACTAAACATGCAGGTTTCCTAAACTAACAACTGGGATCAGCCTGGTGCTGTCCTAGTCCCTAAGTCCCTGGTTTAGTAAAAGTCCAAACAAATAGCCACACAGGCTTTGCCTCACCGCACAGGGGTTCACTCTCCCTAGACAGTCCACACAGGTCTGGTTCCAGGCATGAGCTAACACCTAATGAATCTGGGAGTTCTTATAGAGGCCTAAATGAGCTGACAAGCTTCAGCTGGTCTCATCAACTCCCTGTCTGCACGACGCCCAGCCCTCTCCCTAGAGGTATGAGTCATCCATGAGCCCACTAGCCTTATACAACTCTCCACCTAGTTGTATAAGTCGGCGTAAAGCCTGAATCTGGGCGAAATATATCTACCCCCCTGGATGCAACCAGGTGACTTTACCTTCCTGCTGTCACATACCCCCCCCTCTTGTTTTAACCTCGGGGTTGGAACACCAGCAATCAGGCATTCATGTACTCGAGACAAAGCATCCACATTCCCCATTTGAACGCCAGGGCGATGCTTTACTGTGAAGTTGAATTCCTGTAGGGCCAGGAACCACCTATTCACTCTTCTATTTGTCTCCTTGTTTTGAGCCATCCACTTTAACGGAGCGTGATCCGTAACCATGTCAAAGTGCCTACCTAGCAGATAGTACCGAAGGGAATCTAGAGCCCACTTCACCGCTAAACACTCCTTTTCAACCGTGGCGTAATTTACCTCATGGGACTTCAACTTCCTGCTGAGGTAAATGACTGGGTGCTCTTCCCCGTTCCAGACCTGGGACAATACTGCTCCTAACCCCACATCTGACGCATCACTTTGTACGACAAAGTCTTTAGAGAAGTCGGGTGAGTACAACACTGGCTGGCTACATAAGGCTTGTTTCAAGAATTGGAATGCTGCCTCAGCCTCGGGGGTCCATTTAATCATGACCGACCCTTTCCCTTTCGTCAGGTTGGTTAGGGGCACAGCCTTAGAAGCAAAGTGGGGAATGAAGCGCCGATAATAACCCGCGATTCCCAGAAAGGCCCGTACCTGCTTCTTGCTGTTGGGACGTGGCCAACTCTGGATGGCCTCGACTTTGTTGAGTTGGGGTTTTATCACTCCCCTGCCAATGGTGTACCCAAGATATTTGGCCTCCTCCTGCCCAATGGTACACTTCTTGGGGTTAGCCGTAAACCCCGCTTCCCGGATAGAGTCTAGGACTGCTTGCACTTTTGGCAGATGTGAGGCCCAATCTGTGCTATGGACAATTACGTCATCCAGGTAAGCCGCAGCATACTTCCGATGGGGCCTCAGTATCTGGTCCATTTTCCGCTGGAATGTGGCCGGCGCATTCTGTAACCCGAACGACATTCTCTTATATTGGAACGCCCCGTCTGGGGTTACAAATGCGGTTTTCTCTTTGGCCGACTTGGCCAGGGGAATTTGCCAATACCCTTTTGTGAGGTCAAGAGTCGTCATGTACCGGGCTGTTCCCAGCCGGTCGATCAACTCATCTATACGTGGCATGGGGTAGGTGTCAAATTTTGTAACTTTGTTCAACTGACGAAAATCGTTACAAAATCGCCAGCTCCCATCCGGTTTAGGCACCAACACAATGGGACTAGACCAATCACTTTGGGACTCCTCTATCACCCCTAAGTTCAGCATTTTCTGTACTTCCTCCCGTATTGCCTCCCGTCGGGCCTCTGGGATCCGATAGGGTTTTAACTTCACCCTTTCACCGGGCGGGGTAATAATATCATGCTCTACCCCAGATGTTTGTCCCGGCAGCTCAGAGAACACCTCCTTGTTGCGAAGCACAAACTCCTTAACCTCCTGTTGTTGGGGTTGTGACAAGGTGGCTGCTATTCCAACCTCCGGAATCACGCAACCAGTTTGAGCTGGTGACCAAGTTTCTGCGACTAGGGACTCTCTATCCCTCCAGGCTTTCAACAGATTAATGTGATATATCTGTTCGGGCTTTCGCCTTCCTGGTTGTCTGACCTTGTAATTCACTTCGCTCACTTTTTCCATTATCTCGTAGGGGCCTTGCCATTTGGCAAGGAATTTACTTTCAACCGTAGGGACAAGTACCAATATCCTATCCCCCGGGGAAAAGGTACGGGTCTTGGCTCCACGGTTGTACACTCTCTGCTGTGCCAACTGCGCTTGGGCCAAATGTTCCCTCACGATGGGCATTACCTGTGCAATTCGATCTTGCATCAGGGCGACATGCTCAATCACACTCCTGTGGGGAGAACTCTCACTTTCCCAAGTTTCCTTGGCAATATCCAACAGCCCTCTTGGGTGTCTCCCATACAGTAACTCAAAGGGGGAGAATCCCGTAGAGGATTGGGGCACCTCCCTAATAGCAAACATCAAATAAGGAAGTAGACAGTCCCAATCCCTTCCATCTCTATCCACCACTTTCTTCAACATTTGTTTTAGGGTTTTGTTGAATCTTTCAACCAGCCCATCGGTTTGGGGGTGATACACAGATGTACGCAATTGCGTCACTTTGAACAATTTACACAGCTCTTTCATAACCCGGGACATAAAGGGTGTACCTTGGTCCGTAAGCAGTTCTTTACAAATACCCACCCGGCTAAAAACAAGAGATAGCTCTTTGGCTATGGTTTTGGCCGAGGTATTTCTGAGAGGGATCGCTTCTGGATAACGGGTGGCATAGTCCATTATAACCAATATGTACTGGTGCCCCCTAGCGGACTTGATTATAGGACCTACCAAATCCATTGCGATTCTCTCAAACGGGACCTCAATGATGGGTAGAGGGACCAGCGGGCTACGGAAATGTGGCATCGGGGCCGACCCCTGACACACAGGGCAGGAGGAACAATAATTTTCTATGTCCTTCATCACCCCAGGCCAATAGAATCTCTGTAATACCCTCTCTCGGGTTTTCTCTGTCCCCAGATGACCTCCAAGAATGTGCCCATGTGCCAACTCCAACACCAACTTCCTGTAAGGTTTGGGCACCACAAGCTGCTCAACGGTTTCTTCTGCCCTTTTTGCCACCCGATACAGTAGGTCCTTCTCTACGCTGAAGTATGGGTAAGTGCAGGTATTATCTGGGTTCACTAACTCGCCATCTATTTCCACTACGTTTTCCCGTGCCTTTATTAGGGCGGGGTCTTTTAACTGTTCTGTGGCAAAATTTTCCCTGTGAACCTCCAGATCAGAAAACTCCACAGACGGTAGGTTTTCGTCTGAGGAGGTGGGCTCCTCTCCAGTTTCTTGAGTCTCCCCTGCCAATACTGACAAGGGAAATTCTGGAGAGTCCTCACCACTCTCAGAGGAGTTCTGGCTATCACATTCCTGGTACATAGGGGCACCAGTGGGGGGCTCAGGATCATCCCACAGTTCCCAGAACTTCGGAAAATCCCTTCCCACAATGGCATCATGCGGTAATTGAGATACTAACCCCACTGGATGAGAGAGGGTACCTTTGGGGGTCTCGAAACACACTGTAGTCACTGGATACTCTCGGGTGTCCCCATGCACACAAATAACAGCTACCTTGCTATTCCCAGAGACCTCTGTTTTAACTAATTCAGCCTTTATCAGGGTCACAAGGCTACCTGAATCCAGTAATACCACAACATTTCTACCATTAATACACATTTTGCATAAATGTTTCTCAGTTCCCCGAATGGCAGTGCATGCGACTGTCGCACACAGCGACTGACGTCGGTCCGTCAGAAAGTCACATTGCATGGGTTCCTCCACAACCGGGCAATTTGCTGCAATATGTCCCGCTTGCCGGCAGCGGTAGCAAACAATCCATTTGGCTGCCTCTTGAGCCCCTGACTTCCCAGGCTGTTCTCTGGGTCTCCATGGCTTACCCACTTTTGGATGGCAGTAGGAAGAGCTCTCAAAAACCGATCCATTACAACACGTTCCACAATCTCTGGTGCGGACAAAGTCTCTGGCTGTAGCCACTTCCTGCTCAGGTGAATGAGATCATACATTTGAGACCTGGGGGGTTTTCCAAGCTGGAAAGTCCAGTTATGCACACGCTGAGCCCGGACAGCCAGGGTGACACCCAGCCTTGCCAATATTTCAGCTTTTAGCATCACATAGTCTTTTGCTTGGTCAGGCTCTAGGTCATAGTAAGCCTTCTGCGATTCACCAGTTAACAGAGGAGCCACCAGTCCAGCCCACTGCTCCTCAGGCCACTTTTCTCTTTCAGCAGTCCTTTCAAATGTGG
Organism: Rana muscosa; assembly: GCA_029206835.1. Taxonomy (NCBI): domain Eukaryota; kingdom Metazoa; phylum Chordata; class Amphibia; order Anura; family Ranidae; genus Rana; species Rana muscosa. The sequence continues at coordinate 37,748,291 of CM055128.1, forward strand.
TCAAAAATACCTCTGGATCATCCTCTCCAGTCATTTTTGTCAATAAACGACTCACCCCAAAGGACGCGGTATTAGTGGGACGGCTTTCCTCACTGGTCTGCGGACGTTGCTGCATTACTGCTTCCATTTGTTGTAGTCTCTGCTCTTGCTTCTGTAATAGGTCTATGAAGCGGGCCTCAGATTGCTGCTGGGCTTGTTGCTGAGCTTCCAGACTCTGTTGGTGAGCTTGCTGCTGGGCTGCAAGGCTCCTTTGTAAACCTGCATTTGTCTGCTGTTGATTGGCATTTGCTAGAGCCAGCTGTTTCAGTATCTCCTCCATGCTGGCTTAAAAAAACTGCCACTGGTTCTCCACCAACTGTGAGGGGGTTAACTCGGTAGCGGGTGTGTGTGACCCCCTGGTTGGGCTCCCCACACAAAAACAGGGCCAGCAGACGGAGGTTGTGGTTTTCAAAATCAAAAGGTGCGGTTTATTTCTCTATGTACAGTGACAAAAACACAGCAAAGCCAAAAAGAAACATAAACAAAATAAATCCTGGTCAGTTTGACCTCTGACTAAACATGCAGGTTTCCTAAACTAACAACTGGGATCAGCCTGGTGCTGTCCTAGTCCCTAAGTCCCTGGTTTAGTAAAAGTCCAAACAAATAGCCACACAGGCTTTGCCTCACCGCACAGGGGTTCACTCTCCCTAGACAGTCCACACAGGTCTGGTTCCAGGCATGAGCTAACACCTAATGAATCTGGGAGTTCTTATAGAGGCCTAAATGAGCTGACAAGCTTCAGCTGGTCTCATCAACTCCCTGTCTGCACGACGCCCAGCCCTCTCCCTAGAGGTATGAGTCATCCATGAGCCCACTAGCCTTATACAACTCTCCACCTAGTTGTATAAGTCGGCGTAAAGCCTGAATCTGGGCGAAATATATCTACCCCCCTGGATGCAACCAGGTGACTTTACCTTCCTGCTGTCACAACATGTGCAGAACGAAAAAAAAAAAATTCATTTTGATTTGTTATTTACATAAATTCATTTAGTTAAATTTGTTTTATTTGTTTCATTCGTTTTTGGAATTAGTTTTGTTTATTTGTTTTTGAATCGATTTGAAAAGTTTTTGAATCAATTTTGAATAGTTTTCGAATTCAAATAGTTTTCCAATTTCCAAAAATAATAAGATAGAATAGAAAATAAAGGAATAGAATAGAAGTTTTTTTTCTATTCTATTCCTTTATTTTCTATTCTATTTTATTCTCTTTGGAAATTGGAAAACTATTTGAATTCGAAAAGTTTTTGAATTTGAATTTGAAAACTATTCTTTTTTTTTTTTCATATTTTAAATCTTTTATTTTATCAAAAAAGGAGATATCAACAGACATGTTATCACAACTACAATCCATCAAGTGTGTATACATTTACATTTTCCCCCAACCTTAGTTCGTTTAGGTCGGCGTGGCGATCCACAGTAATTATACCTGTAAGCTAATTTTTATTTATTTATATTTCCCTCTTTCACCATTGCCGTGCTCCTAAGGCCTTGAGATATTACTTGATGGTGTCTCTCTATTTTTCCCCTTTTCTTTCCCTTTACCTTCTCTTTTCCTACAAAAAAAAAATCCCCCCTCGCCCCCAAAAACGATCCTAATTCGAAAAGTATTCAAAAACAATTCAAAAACTATTCGAATTCGAAAAGTATTCAAAAACAATTCAAAAACTATTCGAATTCGAAATTCATCCGAATTTTCTTTCGTTATTTCAGATTTGTTTCAATTCAGTACTATTCTAATTCTGAAATTCAGATACATCCGAACTTCCGAATAACGAAAATTTGTCTGAATTTTAATTCAGAACGAAACGAATCATACATATCTAGCCGACGCTGGCACTGGACCTTTGAACAGGTGGGTTTTCAGCCTTTAGTTTTGCTTTAAAGGGTTAGTTCAACTTTTCAGAAAAAATGAAACAGTGAACTAACACTGTACACCCTCTCCACCCCCCATCATGGTCCCTGCTCTATTTACCTCTGTGGGTGATGAGCTGTCAGTGCCCACGCAACTGATGCTGAGGTCCAAGGATTTGAAGTCCCCGCTCTTCTCCCCCTTCTTTCTGCAGGGCTTCTGGAATGGATCAAAGCGATGTTGATTGTTCAGTGCCAACACAGAGCATTGCTTTGATTCGTCCCAGAATCCCTGTACCAAGAAGGGGGAGATGAGTGGGGACTTGCGGGGTGGAGAGGGTGTATCATCTCAATTTGCTAGTGCATTAAACACTATCTTCTCCCCAGTTTGGCAATGCTGCTGCCCAAGGGTGTCTCCAAAGCTCCTCTATCCAGAGTGTCTCCAAAGCTCCTCTATCCAGAGTGGAGACATCCTAAAACAGGAAGTGCGTTACTGGCTGGACCACCAGGTGAAAATTAAGGGATAAAAGTCTGAAAAAAAGAAAACGAATGCAGCTACCACATTTAGACCCCTTTCACACTGGGTCATTTTGCAGGCGCTATTGCGCTAAAAATAGCGCCTGCAAACCGACCTGTAACAGTCGCTACTGTGTCTCCAGTGTGTAACCCTGAGGGCTTTCACACTGGAGCGCTGCGCTAGCAGGACGGTAAAAAAAGTCCTGCTAGCAGCATCTTTGGAGCTGTGAAGGAGCTGTGTGTATACCGCTCCTCCACCGCTCCTGCCCATTGAATCTGCAGAGGCGCTTTGCTGTGGTTTTTAACCCTTTCTCGGCCACTAGCGGGGGGGGGCAAAAAAGTTCACTTTTTCCGGAAACTAGTCTGGGTATTTAAGGGCCACCGGTAGATTTCTGAAAACTGCACAGCTTTGTAAAATATTCATTACATTTTTTTGTCATAGTTATAGGCCTCTTGAAACCAAACACTCCTGATCCTCCTCCTCTTGGGTCCCTCGCTGGCACTCTAGGCCCCTCCCCCCTGCAATAAAACCATAACCCTCACATCTTGTCCACTGCTAAGTGAGTTGCAACATATGTTAGAAAGCATCTTAGGCCGCAGCAACGTGCAATTTTTTTAAATTACCATTAATTTCAAAGAAAATCATACATTCACAAACACGTGACTGAATGCAGTCTAATGCCGCGTACACACGATCATTATTCACGGCGGTTAAAAATCCGCCGTGAATAATGACAGGAAAAACGAGGGAACCGCTTCGGTTCCAAGGGTTCCCTACACACGGTCGTTTTTCCCGTCATTTTTTCTCTTGACGAGAAAAACGACCGTCTGTGGGCTCCGCGGCAGTGTCTCCCTATGGGAAAACTGCCGCGGAAAAAAATGATGGAAAAAACGATGAGAAAATTTAGAACATGTTCTAATTTTTCTCGTCGTTTTTTTCTGCCGTTTTTCTCAACGAGAAAAACGACATAAAGCCCACAGACGATCGTTTTTCTCGTCGAAAAAAAAAATGCAGTTTTTCTCGTCGAGAAAAGCGGTCGTGTGTACGCGGCATAAGAGCTGGATCACACTACCGCGACTTGGGATCCGACTTGTGTCACCCCAAGTCGCGCGACATGACAAATTACATTGAAGTGAATGAGAGCTGTCTTAATGTACACTACTGAAGTCGCTCCGACTTCAGAAAAGGTTCTTGTACTACTTAAAGGCGACTTCTAGGCGACTTGTACCCATTGATTTCAATAGAAGTCGCCTCCAAAGTCGGATCAGTGTCTTAACTGAAGCAACTTTCCAGGAAGAGAAAATCGTTTTCTCAGGCAAACCCCTTCCTCCCACAGAGCTGATTATTGTTTGATTGGCCACTGGCAAAGTCGCCTGTCCTGGAGGCAACTTGAAGTTGCCTCGAAGTTGCCTTGTAAAGTCGCGCTGGAAGTCGTGTTGCCCCAGTGTGAACCGGCTCTTAGGGAAAATATGAATGGGATTGGTGACAGTGAAAAATGTCTTACTGCTGCCACTTTGATACATAATAAGGCTTTCTGTATGTGAGAGACACTGAGGAGTCTTCAAGGGGTGTGTTTGGGGATTCCTCTTTTGCGCCTCAAAATGACAACAAAAGATGTTCTCAGATCACCAGTTTACCAACAAAAGGGAGTGGGATACACAGTTGCACAGCAGCAATATTGAGATGAGCCATTCTCAACCAGGGTTCCTTCAGGGGTCCCTAGGGATTCTTTTACCTGTGGCTAACTGACCTCACATTTAATGGTGCCTGCATAGTTCAAGGTTCAATGCCACTTGGCAGAGCCAGCAGCATGACCGCCATGGTATTATTCTGACCACCCCTGTAAAGGGGGCATTCTTCCTATATAATACCACCAACAGAAGGGACATTTTCCAAATGACCCTCAATAAACAATCCTTACCAGGGGTTCTCTGAGACAATTATTATTATTTTTTTTTTTGTTTTGTTTACAAACTTTTTTATTGAGTACAAAAGGTGGTACAAAACCGAAAAAATTACAGAAAGTCATTTTGCATATATGGACAATATAACACATATAGGTAATAGTAATGTATTTTGGTTAAAGTGGTTGTAAACCCACTTTATAAACAAAGACCTACAGGTAAGCCTAGATTAAGGCTTACCTGTAGGTGCATGAAATATCTCCTTAACCTACACGGTTAAGGAGATATTTGCATTTAAATGCAGCGACGCTGACGTCACGCGCATGCGCATGGGGTTAACCCCATTCACAAATTCGGCTAGGTCGCAACATTCGACGACGTAGCCGAATTCGACGGCTCACGCGCACATGCGCGGAGTGACGTCTTCGCCGCTCCGGCCAATCACAGCGCCGGAGCGGCGCTGGGATTGGCTGGAGCGGCGATACCCGGAAGTAACCTTCCAGCTATCGCCGCAGCGATGGATGCGGCTGAAGAGGGAGACGAGGACGGCTTCGGGGGCCCCGATCTAAGGTAAGTGATGCATAATGAGCTATTATGCTAGTCATATTAGCTCATTATGGCTTTCTCTTACAGCTAGTTAAAAAAAATAAAAAATTTAGGAGGGTTTACAGCCACTTTAATACGTAAACTGAAGACAGGCATTATAGTATTAGTTGCATTGATCCATAAAAATTATCTCTTTAAACTATGCAGGGGTATGTTAGTCTGGGTTAAAGGACGAGGTAGAATGCTCGAACCATGGATCCCATTTTTTTTTGTATATATGGTTTGAGTTCTGTATTATGTGATACATTTTTTCCATTCAATTTATGTTATTGATTCTTGTTTTGAGATGTGCTAGTGGGACAGATGGTGATTTCCAGTGGAATGCAATTAACCAGTGTATCGCAACACATATTGTGTGTATTAATCTCATATTATGGACAGAGAGACCTATAATGGGAGAGAAGAGAAGGCAATTGTGTAAACAATTATTTCAAGGGTCCCTCTGAAGTAAATGGTTGAAAAAGGCTGACCTAGATGAAATGAAGGGAATAAAAAAATTGTAGCGCTATTACTAATGAGATAGCAAATACATAACACCCAAGTCAATAAATGAAACAAATATCAATCAAAAATTCAACACATGATATGTGAATGTGCAAAAGTCTCTAATGTGAATATATTGGTAGATGAAACAAACAATCCAAAATGAGAAAAAATAATGAAAAAATGATGATTGATAGAATTGTCCAAACAGTCTTGACAAGGTGAGTATAGGATGACCACCACCGAATCAAAAGAGGCTTACCGGAATGAGTGGACCCAAGTAAACGTACGTCTACGGGGTCAACTCAAGCTGTATCATGTATTCCTGTTAAGCCCTGTACACACGATCGGATTTCCTATGGATTCTAGTCTGATGGATTTGTCCATCGGATATCCGATGAAACTGTTTTACATCAGTCTTGCCCACACACCATCAGTCAAAAAACCAACCGTTCCAAACGCGGTGACGTAAAACACGATGAGCCGAGAAAAATTAAGTTTAATGCTTCTGAGCATGCGTCGACTTGATTCTGAGCATGCGTGGGTTTTTTATCCGATGGATTGCCCATAGACGATCGGAATTTGCTATCGGTTTTGGATCCATCGGAAAAATTTAAAACATGTTCTATTTTTTAAAACCGATGGAAAAAAGACTGATGGGTTCCATACACGATCGGTTTGTCCGATGAAAAAAATCCATCGGACGGTTTTCATCGGTAAAACCGCTCGTGTGTACAGGGCTTAAGAGTAGGATCCTCCGCTGGAAATACCAAGATGGAACTCTTCAGTAACTCGAGACAGATAATTGAACCGAATCTCGGAATCCAATGACACAATAATGGTAGCCCAGGATAAACCAATGTTATAATGAGAAAAGAGAAGGAGGGCACATAGCGTGATACAGTCTTAAAACAATTTATTAATGTAGGTAAGAACACTTAAGCCGTGTACACACGATCGGTTTAACCGAAGAAAACAGTCCGATGGACTTTTTTCATCGTACAAACCGATCGTGTATGGGCCCCATCGGTCTTTTTTTCATCTGTGTTTAAAAATAGAACATGTTTTAAATGTATCCGTTGGTTAAAAAAACGATAGCAAATTACTATCGTCTGTGGGGAACTCCATCGGATAAAAAACCCACGCATGCTCAGAATCAAGTCGACGCATGCTCAGAAGCATTGAACTTCATTTTTCTCGGCTCATCGGAGTGTTTTACGTCACCGCGTTTGGAACGGTCGGTTTTTTGACTGATGGTGTATAGGCAAGACTGATGAAAGTCAGCTTCATCGGTTTTCCGATGGAAAAATCCATCGGTTAAAAAACCATAGGAAATCCGATCGTGTGTACAAGGCTTTACATCACAACAATGAACAAGTGCTTTGGATATAATCAGTGGCAGCAGTGGAGTCTCCCACAATTTTTTTGTTCTCTTGTTTTCACCTTTGTCTTATTGGGTTTGTAGCTGCTTACAGTCACAGGCAGCGCACAATTTTTTTGTATCTATGACCTAAATGAAATGCCTCAAGCAAGTGAGCTATATTCCCAACATCCACACCATGACTTCATTTTCAATTTTAGATAAGGGGGGGGATTGCAGAACCCTGGTCTTGGGGAAACTTCCAATTTGGTATGGCAGTTTTCTCAGAGGCAGCTCTCCAGTGCTTGCTTGACAAGCCCTGACCATGTTCTCAGGGCAAAAGTTGCAATATTGGTAGACAGAAGAGAGTGCCAGGCTGTGGTTGACAGTTTAGTTAAGGTTTATTTGTCATAGTTATAGTTAAAGGAACACTAAAGGTTCCTGTTTTTTTTTTTTTAAAACAACAAACATGTTATACTTACCTCCACTGTGCAGCTCGTTTTGCACACAGTGGCCCCGATCCTGGTCTTCTGGGGTCCCTCGGCGGCTGTTTTAGCTCCTCCCCGCAAGGACTCCACACCATAATGCGAGCGAGCTCGCATGGTGTGGAGTTACTGCGGGCGCGCTCCCGTGATACAGCGGCGGCCATAGCCACCGACTGTATCACTCGGCCCCGCCCCCCGGCGTGCCGCGTCATTGGATGTGATTGACAGCAGCGCCAGCTGCTTTCAATCCATCCAGTGTAGCCAATCAACGGCCGGGCTCAGGAACTTGGAGGATGACGGGAGCGAGCGTGGGACTTTCGAGGGGCCAGGTAAGTAAAACGGGGGCTCGGGGGGGGGGGCGGCGTCATTGTCGAATGTTTTTTCACCTTAATGCATAGGATGGAATAAGGTGAAAAAAACATGTACCTTTACAACCCCTTTAAAATTTGCCAATCCGTTTTGGGTTTTCAATAGTTCCTTCCTCAGGGCCTATATAAAATTAGACTGGGAGATAGATAGTCAAGGATTGGTCTCCTGAGATAAGATTTGATTAGAGCCTGCTTTGGTCATACTGGATTAGATTGATGTTCCTTTTTTCTCTTTCTGAAAACCAGCAATTAACAAGTTTTCTCCAAGCATTTAATAGTTTTCATTGATCTTCTATTCTTGGGTTATTAAAACCATCGATATACCACTTCAGCAATATGATAATGCACATTTTCTTTTCCTGTGCAACCTAACAGCGAGACATGTTGTGTACACGCATTTATACTGTAACTCAATTTTGGATAACTGTTCAGTAATTAATGTGGTAATATTTCAGATGTGGAAAAAGGAGGGTGTAAAGGAAGAAAATGATAATGATGAAATTTAGAAAGAGAATCAAGTGATTAAACACGGAACAGCCGTTTTAGGTCAAAGCTAGCTTCCAAAAATACCAGGCAGCAAATAAAGGCAATAAACTACTATAATTATCAAGCAAACACTGCAACTGTAATAGTGTAATGGGATGCCCCTTTGTCCAGATTCCAGTGCAGGTCCCTTTAACTCAACTCCCCACAATCCTCTGAGCTCCTGGACACGCCCAGGGGATATAAATGTCAGCTCCACCCAGGTTCCGGTGCTCAGAGAGATCCTGCCCGATGGGACAGCAGTGACTGGGCAAGTGAGCTGTTCCCAGGTGCTGGGTCCTCCCCTGTTAAGTCTGGTGTGCGGGCCACAAGCAGTGAGCACAAGAGCACGCAGCATCTTTCCAAGCCCCAGTCACTGGAGAGGACTCTGACAGTCCATTTGCAGAAGCTGTCCAAGAAGTGGGTTGGCCCTATCTGCAGCCACCAGAACCTCCTGACCGAAGCAAGTAGAAAGCAGTGCCAGCGTGAAGTGTGTGCCAGCAGGAGGTCCACTTAGCTCACAGTCTGTTGAACGAACGATTACTATCTTGGACACGTGAGATTCTTTAGCTCCCTATTCTATCTGTAGATTGAACTCAGAACACGCTGCTGTCACCTAGTGGACATTAGTTGAACGGCAGTATAATTGTTATATCCTCTTTCTTTACAGCAGGGGTCTCAAAGTACCGGCCCGCGGGCCATTTGCGGCCCGCGGACCGGTTATAAATGGCCCGCAGGCAGCGCGGGGGTGTCGCGGAAGGGGGGGCGCAAATTGGCAGTGTTCTACTGCCAGGCATGTACTGGCCGGACATCCGCAGCGATTTACCCGTCAATCGCCTACTGCTGGCGCCTGACGGTAGATCGAGATGCATGCAGAGTAGCGCAGGAAGCGTCTCTCATAAGTTTACTTCTCTCTCATGTCACGCTGTTGCTCCCCGGCGGCCCCTCCTCTCTTCGTCCATCCCTATTTGCTTGTGACATCATCTGGGATGGACGAAGAGAGGAGGGGCCGCCGGGGAGCAACAGCGTGACATGAGAGAGAAGTAAACTTATGACAGACGCTTCCTGCGCTACTCTGCATTTGAAGAGAACGACAACAAGTAAATGCTGACCTGTGCCCCATGTACCCTGATTGTGCCCTGATGTGCCCCATGTACCCTGATTGTGCCCTGGTGTGCCACATGTACCCTGATTGTGCCCCATGTACCCTGATTGTGCCCTGATGTGCCCCATGTACCCTAAATGTGCCCTGAATGTGCCCCATGTACCCTGAATGTGCCCCGTGTACCCTGATTGTGCCCTGATGTGCTGGGCTCTGTGCACTGATGTGCTGTGCCCTAATGGTGAGTGGTCAGTGTGCAGTGTAGTGTGCAGTGTAGTGTGCAGTGTAGTGGTCAGTATGCAGTGGTCAGTGTGTTGTGGTCAGTGTGCAGTGTAGTGGTCAGTATGCAGTGCTCAGTGTGTTGTGGTCAGTGTGTAGTGTAGTGGTCAGTGTGTAGTGTAGTGGTCAGTGTGTTGTGGTCAGTGTGTAGTGGTCAGTGTGCAGTGTAGTGGTCAGTATGCAGTGCTCAGTGTGTTGTGGTCAGTGTGCAGTGTAGTGGTCAGTATGCAGTGCTCAGTGTGTTGTGGTCAGTGTGCAGTGTAGTGGTCAGTGTGCAGTGTAGTGGTCAGTATGCAGTGCTCAGTGTGTAGTGGTCAGTGTGCAGTGTAGTGGTCAGTGTGTATTGTTCAGTGTGCAGTGTAGTGGTCAGTGTGTATTGGTCAGTGTGCAGTGTAGTGGTCAGTGTGTAGTGTAGTGGTCAGTGTGTATTGTTCAGTGTGCAGTGTAGTGGTCAGTATGCAGTGCTCAGTGTGTTGTGGTCAGTGTGCAGTGTAGTGGTCAGTGTGCAGTGTAGTGGTCAGTGTGTATTGTTCAGTGTGCAGTGTAGTGGTCAGTGTGTATTGGTCAGTGTGCAGTGTAGTGGTCAGTGTGTAGTGTAGTGGTCAGTGTGTATTGGTCAGTGTGCAGTGTAGTGGTCAGTATGCAGTGCTCAGTGTGTTGTGGTCAGTGTGTAGTGTAGTGGTCAGTGTGCAGTGTAGTGGTCAGTGTGTATTGTTCAGTGTGCAGTGTAGTGTGCAGTGTAGTGGTCAGTGTGTATTGTTCAGTGTGTAGTGTAGTGGTCAGTGTGTATTGGTCAGTGTGCAGTGTAGTGGTCAGTGTGTAGTGTAGTGGTCAGTGTGTATTGTTCAGTGTGCAGTGTAGTGGTCAGTATGCAGTGCTCAGTGTGTAGTGGTCAGTGTGTAGTGTAGTGGTCAGTGTGCAGTGTAGTGGTCAGTGTGTATTGTGTAGTGGTCAGTGTGTATTGTTCAGTGTGCAGTGTAGTGGTCAGTGTGTAGTGGTCAGTGTGCAGTGTAGTGGTCAGTGTGTAGTGGTCAGTGTGCAGTGTAGTGGTCAGTGTGCAGTGTAGTGGTCAGTGTGTATTGTTCAGTGTGCAGTGTAGTGGTCAGTGTGTAGTGTAGTGGTCAGTGTGTATTGGTCAGTGTGTAGTGTAGTGGTCAGTGTGTAGTGTAGTGGTCAGTGTGCAGTGTAGTGGTCAGTGTGTATTGGTCAGTGTGTATTGTTCTGTGTGCAGTGTAGTGGTCAGTGTGTATTGTTCAGTGGTCAGTGTGTAGTGTAGTGGTCAGTGTGTATTGGTCAGTGTGTAGTGTAGTGGTCAGTGTGCAGTGTAGTGGTCAGTGTGTAGTGTAGTGGTCAGTGTGTAGTGTAGTGGTCAGTGTGTATTGGTCAGTGTGTATTGTTCTGTGTGCAGTGTAGTGGTCAGTGTGTATTGGTCAGTGTGTAGTGTAGTGGTCAGTGTGTAGTGTAGTGGTCAGTGTGCAGTGTAGTGGTCAGTGTGTAGTGTATTGGTCAGTGTGTATTGGTCAGTGTGTATTGGTCAGTGTGTTATTGGTCAGTGTGTTATTGGTCAGTGTGTTATTGGTCAGTGTGTATTGTTCTGTGTGCAGTGTAGTGGTCAGTGTGTTATTGGTCAGTGTGTTATTGGTCAGTGTGTTATTGGTCAGTGTGTTATTGGTCAGTGTGTTATTGGTCAGTGTGTATTGGTCAGTGTGTATTGGTCAGTGTGCAGTGATCAGTGTGTATTGTTCAGTGTGCAGTGTAGTGGTCAGGTTTAATAATGCGTTTGCTGACACCAGTGCTGGGGGTTAATAGTGCGTCTGCTGACACCAGTGCTGCTGTTTTTGAAGTTTGAATGTTTGCATGCGGCCCCCCAATGGGATATGAAAACTTGTCTTGTGGCCCTCAGGTAATTTGAGTTTGAGACCCCCTGCTTTACAGTTTATATTAATGTTCTGTTCACACGATCTCCGGTACAATTTATGTTAAAGTTCATTGTTAAGTAAAGTAGAAATTGCACATCACCACTGGTCTGATCATTTGGCTGAAATCGTTACACAACAATACAATCATACAGCAATTCTCTCAATTTACCCTAATCTGAGTGCTTTATAATCCCTTTATAGTAAGATTTAGGAGAGCACCTGACAGGGTCACTAGAAGCAAGCTTGTTCTACTTCTCTCTCTGCTTCTTGAATCAAATTCAAACTTCCAAGACAGGCTTGAATGTGATAGGCGATGGTGACAAATGTCTTTGTAATGATTTACTTTACACAATTTCAGTAGGTAAGAGACAGCAAGAAGTCTAAATGAGTGTTAGGAATGAGCTCCCAATTGAGCCGAACACAGGTTCGGAACAAATTTTGCTTGTTTGGGCGTTTGTTTGAACATTGGATTTTCATCCCAGAAATTATGTCTTATGCCGCGTACACACGACCGTTTTTCATGACGAGAAAAATGCAATTTTTTAATTTGGTCATTAAAAACGATCCTGTGTAGGCTCCAGAGCATTTTTCACGACGTGAAAAATGGCCATTAAAAATTTGGAACATGCTTTAATTTTTCTCGTCGTTTTTCATGTCGTTGTTTTTCTCGTCATGAAAAAACGGCCATGTGTGGGCTTTAACGACGTGAAAAAAACACGCATGCTCAGAAGCAAGTGATGAGATGGGAGCGCTCGTTCTGGTAAAACTAGCGTTCGTAATGGAGATAGCACATTCGTCACGCTGTAACGGACTGAAGAGCACGAGGCTGAAAAGCGCGAATCGTCTCTCAACAAACTTTACTAACACAAGGATCAGCAGAAGCAGCCCAAAGGGTGGCGTCATCCGAATGGAACTTCCCCTTTATAGTGCCGTCGTACATTTCGTACGTCACCGCGCTTTACTCGAGCATTTTTTTCACGATAGTGTGTAGGCAAGGCAAGCTTGAGAAGAATCACGTCGAGAAAAACTTCGTTTTTTTCAATGACATTAAAAACAGTTGTGTGTACGCGGCATTAAGGCAATTGTCAGGTCTAGTTGACATCTCACATTTTTTTTTTTTTTAGTTTGTATTTTGTGATATTTAACTCATCTTCGCTTGAAAATACTTTAAAATTCCTTTATTTTATTTTAACCTGTAGCAATACCCCCATAGTGGGCTTTGCACGTTCACCTCTAAGTTCGTTGTCAGGGGAAGAAAGTCTGTAGAAACTGCAATGTCCACACAAGATGTAAAACCTTCAACTGTTTTGTTTTATTTTTGCTGCAGTAACTTGTATAGAAAGTAGAAGGTATGAGAAGAGAGGGGAAGTTCAGGTACCCATTGCAGAACACACAAAAATGTCTAAAGTCATTCACCACTCTCACTGTTGAATGGGTATTGCTCACCCGGATAGACCCCTCTCACCTGGCCTAGCAGCCGGGATGTCGCACGAACCGGTATGAGAACAGTCTCTGCCACAGACCGTTTGAGAACAATTGTGGATAGCCAGGAATCCTCTGCCACAGGATTTCAGTCCCGAACTTCCAGCCGTGCAGTAAAAGAACCTTTAAGCCGATCCGGAAAACTGCTGGGCTTTTAAAGTAGTGGATCCCTTCTTAACGAAGTCACCAGGCCTCTCCCGAGACATTAGCACTTTGCTGGTCTCCTCCAGGGCAGGTCCTCCCCAGGGGCGGATCCAGAGTCTTTTCTCTGGAGGGGCACTGTCAAAAAAAGATTTTTTTGTGGGAAATTTATCGGGGAAATGGTTGGTGTCGGCGCTTCAATCATCCCGGCACCATGGTTGTTATGGTGTCAGGATGATTGAAGCGCATTATTTATATTACATTGTAATATGAAATTAAATAGTTCAATGCAGAATCAGTGGGTGCCCCGAGTGTGTCACTTGCCACCGTCGCCTGCAATTAGTGGGAGCCCTGAGCTTGTCACTTGCCACACGTTGTGGATTGTCACTTGCCACGTCACCTGCCACATCTTGTGGATTGTCACTTGCCACACCTTGTGGATTGTCACTTCCCACATCACCTGCCACACCTTGCGGATTGTCACTTGCCACGTCACTTGCCACACCTTGTGGATTGTCACTTGCCACGTCACCTGCCACACCTTGCTGATTGTCACTTGCCTGCCACCAGATGCAGATTGTCAATTGCCACGTCACCTGACACAATTTGCGGATTGTCACTTGCCACGTCGCCTGCCACACCTTGCGGATTGTCACTAACTTGCCTGATAAGGTGTAGTTTTGGTTGTCTCTTGCTGTGTCCCAGAGTCAGGCAGCAGAGAGATAATGTAATCTCTCTGCTGCCTGCACAGTGAGGGCGGAAGTCACTGCAGGAATGCAGGGCAGGCACGGGCGGTGAGAGATGATCTCATCTCTCTGCTCCCCCCGCTCCCGGCTAGCTGATTGGCCAGCTGCCATACTGAGCCTGCTCTCTCACTCTCACCTGCGCTGCCAACACACTGAGCAGCACAGTCTGCCCACGAACCGCGCCGCCCCCGACAACAAACCGCGCCGAAAGCGGAGCCGCCCGCTTTCTTACCCGTCTGTGGAGCCGCACGCTATTGCACCTGCCCGCAGAGCGGCCTGACGTGACTCACTGACGTCACTCGTTGCTAGACGCCAAGCGGCCCAGGCGTTAGCAGCGAGTGCAGAGAAGAGGCTCCACCCACCTCCTCCTCCGCTCCTGGTATCGTGTCAGTGCGCCGCGTAACTACATTAGACGAGTCTCTCTCTCTGCGCCGCTGATCGGCTGATGTGAGAAACTGAGAGAGAGACTCAGAGGCAGCGGCAGCCGCAGAACAAGTACTGTATATACTCGAGTATAAGCCGACCCGAATATAAGCCGAGGCACCTTATTTTACCCCAAAAAACTGGGAAAACTTATTGACCCAAGTATAAGCCTAGGGTGTCCTAGGCTTATACTTGCCTCACTTTGCCTCACTGTGCCCATGCCTCACTGTGCCCATGACTAGACCGATGTTTAACATGGAAGTCTATGGAAGGAGTGCCCGGCTTTGAAAAATCGGTTCTCCCAGACACCAAACTTTTCAAACTTATAGAGGAGACATGGGGCTACATGTGTGCTAAGTTTGGGGTCCAGAGGACCTACGACCGGCCGGTACCGGGTCCGCAAAATCACTGGAGAAATGACCGTTTAACATTGGAGTCTATGGAAGGGGTGCCCGAATGTAAAAAATCAGTGCTTCATGGCTGTAGGTCCCCCAGACACCAAACTTTCCACACTTGTAGAAGAGACATTGGGCTACATGTGTGCCAAGTTTGGGGTCCCCAAAGTTCGGGAGATCAGGCGCAAAAAAAAAAAAAATTAGAGCAAGCAAGTGAGTGTGACAGATGGTCTCGGGGGGGGGGCAATTGCCCTGTTGCCCCCCCCCTGGATCCGCCACTGGTCCTCCCCTGGTTCCCTTCGTTAAGCAGCTTCCTCCCTCTTGGTGGACAGCTTGGGATCCCCTTTAGGATTGTAGGCCCCAGTCATCATAACTGGGCCTACTCGCTAGAGATGCAGCCTCGGCCAACGTGGCCCCGGGCTGAGAACACACGCACATACCTCGCGCCAGGAGGGCCACGAGGCCAATGACCCCGCACAATGGCGTCTGCCCCTTAAGTATCCCTCCCCAGCATGCACAGCGGGGCACCACTCCCACTGAACCGCTGCCGAGAACCGCTGCCGAGAAGGGACACCCAATACACCATGGTCTGCCTGTGTTCCAACATGGGCCTGAGGTGGTACCGCCACCTTCAGGCAACAGGGGAAAATGCTATCAGGCACCACCATAACCTGGACAGAGGCAATTTGAATATAATTACACAAGTCTGAGCCCAACTATTGGCTCAGACACCCCCTAAATTTACAATAGCGCCCCAATAATCAATAATCGGGGGCAGGGTGCTACAAACCTAAAACAAGTATTGAGTTTCCAGGTTACAACCTTTCCTTTTTGCACTAGCCATGGAGCCCTTAGTCACAGGTATATAATCTCATACAAATATGGGGCACAATGAGATCAACGATGGGGCACAATTCCTCTCAATGACATCAATGATGGCGCCCAATTTACCAAAATTTTAAAAAACAATAAAAAGATGATTTGTTTTAAAAAAAAAAAGAAAGTTCGGAGACTCTTGCTTTAAGCAGACAGAGTGGTCACGGCCCTCAATCAACTCGGCATACATGATGACGTCACTCTTGTAAGCCTCACAAACACGTTTTGTCATAAATGATGTCGTCAGGGGGACGCAATGCTATTTGATTTGCTGCTGGCCTTCACGGCAATTCAGTTTTTCCATACTGGCGCCCAATGACATCAATGATGGCGCCCAATGACATCAATGATGGGGCCCAATGACATCAATGATGGGGCACAATTCCTTTCAATGACACCAACGATGGGGCCCAATGACATCAATGATGGGGTACAATTCCACTTTTACCAATAATGGGGTGCAATTACACTCACTGAAACAAACAATGGGGTATTATTTTTTCCCACTGACGTCAAGACCTTTTCTACTCCCACTGGCCACAGTCCGGTCCTCCTAAAGTCTGAAGGAAAATACACTTGCCATTTGTTTAGAAAGTTTGGAGACTCTTGCTTTAGGCAGACAGAGTGGTCCCGGCCCTCAATCAACTCGGTGTACATGATGACGTCACTCTCGTAAGCCTCACAAACACGTTTTGTCATAAATTATGTCGTCAGGGGAACGCAATGCTATTTGATTTGCTGCTGGCCTTCACGGCAATTCAGTTTTTCCATACTTTTGTCATTTTATGCCGTGTATGGATTTTTGTCCATTTCATTTGGCAATTTCCATGAATTCTTCAGAAATGCTTCCTATTTGTGATTTTATTCTTCTAAAACCACCAATAAAAAGAGTTTCTAAACCAGAAAATACTCTTTTTGCCTTGAGGACGTTTACTTAATATACCACCATTCCAGTGCTCAATGGTGGAACACTTGTGATGAGGGGTGTCACAAGTGTCCTCACTGGCCAGGCCTGTTAAATGTCATCACGTACAGGGCAACATGGTATCATCATGTACAGGGCAACATGGTCACACTCTGGTTCCTATTCGGCTGCACAGCAATGTTTTGGCGTCTTGCAAAACGTCAAGAAAATTGGCTAAAACTATTGGCTGTGGCCACATCTTTTTGTGAGTTAATTTGGGCTTAACAGTAATTATCAAACGTATCTATAGTGTACTGTCATGTGACAATCACGGATGGTCTTTTTCTAGAGGCACAGCTGGAGTTTTCCTTTAAAAGCTTGCATGCAGGAAATTGGCATTGCAGTTTTATTTCCGATAAATAAAAAGACTTCATAGCTGGCTCCCAGCCCTGTCTAAACATGACAGCTAAAAGCACTCTGAGATACAACTATTAATATTAGTGCTGTTTTTATGTGAGTGTCTTTCTGAGGATCGTGTGGTGATGGATGAAATATAATTAAATATTCTATGTTTCAACATTCTCTTTTACTCATTGCAACGGTTTCTTGTTTAAGAGTGACTGTTAAGGGGGAGGGCAATGCCTCTAAGGACTGTCTTCGACAATAACACATGCTGCTGTGGAAACCGATGGAAATCAGAACGTTTTGTCATAAGATTTATCTTGAGCCTTATGCCGCGTACACACGATCATTATTCACGGCGGTTAAAAAACCGCCGTGAATAATGACAGGAAAAACGAGGGAACCGCTTGGTTCCCTACACACGGTCGTTTTTCCCGTCATTTTTTCTCTTGACGAGAAAAACGACCGTCTGTGGGCTCCGCGGCAGTGTCTCCCTATGGGAAAACTGCCGCGGAAAAAAATGCTGGAAAAAACGATGAGAAAATTTAGAACATGTTCTAATTTTTCTCGTCGTTTTTTATGCCGTTTTTCGCGACGAGAAAAACGACAAAGCCCACAGACGATCGTTTTTCTCGGCGAAAAAAAAAAATGCCGTTTTTCTCGTCGAGAAAAGCGGTCGTGTGTACGCGGCATTAGATTTGTTAAATTAAAGGGAAGCAATAGTGCTAGATATACTGTATATCCCTTTCATGACTAAGCCCATTTCTGACATTTGGTGTTTACAAGTAGTGATGAGCCGAACACCCCCCTGTTCGGTTCGCACCAGAACCCGCGAACGGACCGAAAGTTCGAACGAACATTAGAACCCTATTAAATAGAATGGATGCGAACGTTCGAATTCTAAAGTGCTAATTATAACAACTATTATGCATGTTATTGTCCTAAAAAGGGTTTGGGAACCCGGGTTCTGCACCAGGGGACATGTATCAATGCAAAAAGAAGTTTTAAAAACGGTCGTTTTTCGGGAGCAGTCATTTTAATGATGCATAAAGTGAAAAAAAAAAGTCAAATATTCCTTTAAATATCGTACCTGGGGGGTGTCTAAAGTATGCCTGTGAAGTGCCACGTGTTTCCCGTGTTTAGAACTGTCCCTGCACAAAATGACACTTCTAAAGGAAAAAAAAGCCATTTAAAACTGCTTGCGGCTTTAATGTAATGTCTGGTCCCGGTAATATGGATGAAATTCTTTAAGAAAAATGGCATAGCTACCCCATGACCCCCCCCCCCCTACCCCAGCCCATTACCAGCCCCTTTGGGTCTTGTATGGATATTAAGGGGAACCCCGCACATAAAATAAAAAAGGCCCTATATACTCTGAACAGCCCTATACAGGCGGTGCATACAAGACAGGGACTGTAGGTTTGTTCTTATGTAGAATCTGTTTGTAATTTTGAACAGGTACATTGTTGAAGTGTAGCTCCAGACCAAAAATCTATTTTTAAACTTTTTGGAAAACATAGGTAAGGGTTATCACCCCTGTAACATTTGTTTTGCTGTCTGTGCCCCTGTTCAGAACATTTCACCTCACTTTCCGTCCCAATGACAACTGTTTTTGAAATGTGGTGTTTTTCTTGAAACAAGGATTGCTGATAAAGCATCAGTACAGAGGAGACACCTTTCTCCCATATTTATTCTTACAGGAGAGAATTTTCCTTCCTAGTGGTAGATTTCCTCTCACTTCCTGTTGTCTTCTTGCGTTTGCAAGTAGGAGTCGTTTGTAAGTTGGATGTTTGAAAGTAGGGACCTGCCGTATATACTCTGCAGAAATAGGCCCCTTAGTTGTTGGTGTTGGCACAACACTGTAAGCACTCACAGTTACTCTTGGTTGGTGCTGGAACGCCCTGCTGTCAACTATTATATCAGGAATTTTAATTACATATAATTGTTGAACAGTGGTAGTAAAAATTGGGCCTTTGATGGTGGTGCTGGTGTCACAACACTGTAAGCCCTGACAGTTACTCTTGGTGGGTGCAGCAATGGGCCCTGCTGTGAATTATTAGATCAAGAATTGTAATTACATGCCCCTGTTGAACAGGGGCTGAAAAATTGGGCCTTAGGCACTGGTGGCACAACACTGCAACCCCTCACAGATACTGTACTTGGAGCACAGCAATGAGCCCTGTTGCAAAGTATTGCTTCAAAAATTGTAATGACACGCCCCTGTTAAACAGGGGCTGAAAAATTGGGCCTTAGGCACTGGTGGCACAACACTGCAACTCCTCACAGATACTGTACTTGGAGTACAGCAATGAGCCCTGTTGCAAAGTATTGCTTCAAAAATTGTAATTACACGCCCCTGTTAAACAGGGGCTGAAAAATTGGGCGTTAGGCACTGGTGGCGGCACCCATAAACAAAAATGATCTTCCAAGCTATCATCATCAATCGTATCATTGAGGACTCGGAGGAGGAGGATAGCCAGTCAACATAACAGCACAGGCACTCAGCATCAGCATCAGTCTTGAAGGGATGTGACATGTTAAAATCAATTAGTCTGTTATATCAGCATCAGGTGTGTGGTAGCTGGTGGTGATCCAAGACTGGTTCATCTTGATGAAAGTCAGTCGATCAACCGAGTCGGTGGACAGGCGCACCCTGTGATCCGTGACAAATCCTCCAGCAGCACTGAATGTGCGTTCCGAAAGAACGCTGGATGCAGGACAGGCCAGTAGCTCAATTGCATACTGTGCAAGCTCTGGCCAGTGATCCATCCTCAAGACCCAGTAAGCCAGAGGATTTTCGGTGGGGAAGGTGTCCAAGTCTGACCTTGCCCCTAGATATTCCTGCACCATGTTTATCAGACGCTGGCGATGGTTGCTGGAACCGATCATACTTTGGGGCTGCGGACTAAAGAATTGTCTGAACGCATCGGTCAGACGGCCACCTTCCCCACCGCTCCTTCTTTGACTGGCCGAAGCCTCAGCAACTCGTTGTCCAGGACCAGGAGTTTGCAACCTCCCAGTCTCTGGGAACGCGTTGCACAGACCTTTCTGCAAGGCCTCCCGGAGTTGTCTCATCCTCTGCTCCCTCTGCGACGGTAACATAAGGTCCGCAACCTTACCCTTGTACCGTGGATCAAGGAGAGTGGCCAGCCAGTAATGGTCCCTCTCCTTGATCCGAAGAATACGAGGATCCTTCCGCAGACTTTGCAGGATCAGGGAGGCCATGCAGCGTAGGTTTGCTGAGGCATTCGCTCCGGAGTCCTCTGGGTCACTAAGGACGACATGATCCGCAGCCACCTCCTCCCAGCCACGTACAAGTCCACTGGTTTCTTGGGACTGTAAATCATCCCTAAAAGACTGCTGCTGATGATGCTGAGTGCCAGCCTCCACCTCCATGCTGACACAATCCTCCTCCTCCTCCTCCTCCTCCTCCTCCTCTTCCTGTGCGATGGGTGGGACAGAAGTAACACTGTCTGGGTAAAGGGGGCCTTGAGAGGCAAGGAAGTCCTCCTCTTCCTGCCTCTGTTCTGCCTCAAGTGCCCTGTCCATTATTCCACGCAGCGTGTGCTCCAACAGGTGGACAAGAGGTACAGTGTCACTGATGCATGCACTGTCACTGCTCACCATCCTCGTGGCCTCCTCAAATGGTGCCAGGACAGTGCATGCATCCCTGATCATGCCCCACTGGCGTGGAGAAAAAAAACCAAGCTCCCCTGACCCTGTCCTGGTGCCGTAGTCGCACAGGTACTCATTGATGGCCCTCTGCTGCGTGTGCAGCCGCTGCAGCATGGCCAACGTTGAGTTCCACCTGGTGGGCATGTCACATATAAGGCGGTTCTTGGGCAGGTTCAACTCCTTTTGCAGCTCAGCCAGGCGAGCACTGGCATTATAAGATCTGCGGAAATGCACACAGACTTTCCTGGCCTGCCTCAGGACATCCTGTAAGCCCGGGTACCTGCCCAAGAAGCGCTGCACCACCAGGTTAAGGACGTGAGCCACACAGGGCACATGGGTCAGTTGTCCCTGTCGGAGGGCGGAGAGGAGGTTGGTGCCATTGTCGCAAACCACCATTCCTGGCTTAAGCTGGCGTGGCGTCAACCACCTCTCGGCCTGGCCCTGCAGAGCAGACAGGACCTCTGCCCCAGTGTGGCTTCTGTCCCCCAAACACACCAGCGCAAGCACGGCATGGCATCTTTTTGCCTGCGTACTTGCGTAGCCCCGTGAACGGCTACGGAGCACCGCTGGTTCATAGGACAAACCACAGGAAGAGGCCATGGAGGAAGAAGAAGAGGAGGGGGTGGAGGAGAGAGGTGTGTCACAACCAGTAGTAGCATTTTGGAGGCGTGGCGGTGGGACAACCTCCAACACTACTGCACCTTGTCCTGAATCCTTCCCAGCTGCCAAAAGAGTGACCCAATGGGCCGTGAAAGAAAGGTAACGTCCCTGTCCATGCCTGCTGGACCATGAGTCAGCGGTAATATGCACCTTACCGCTGACCGCCCTGTCCAGCGAGGCCAAGACATTGCCTTCCACATGCCGGTAGAGAGCCGGAATAGCCTTCCGTGCGAAAAAGTGGCGTTTGGGAACCTGCCACTGAGGAACCGCACATTGCACAAACTCACGGAAGGGGGCCGAGTCTACCAACTGAAAAGGCAGCAGTTGAAGCGCTAGCAATTTAGCCAAGCTAGCATTCAACCGCTGGGCATGTGGATGGCTGGGAGTGAACTTCTTTCGACGGTCCAGCAGCTGGGGCAGGGAAATTTGCCTGCTAGAATCGGACGTCGGTGTACTGCTAGCAGAGTGGGCGCAAGTACTTGGCTGTGACACACCTAATTCTACACCTTCATTCCTCTCAGTGCATGTTTCAGAGAGGACTGAAGTTATAGTGGGGTTGGAGATCCCAGCTGATGCGGTGCAAGGAGAGGTCCGCTTTGTTCTTTGGTGTGGGTCTTTGAGGTAGGCTTGCCAACGAGCTGCATGGCAGGTCAACATATGTCTGGTCAGGCATGTGGTACCCAAGCGGCTGATGTTTTGGCCACGCGATATACGCTTGAGACATATGTTGCAAACAGCAGCTGTGCGATCTGATGCACTAGCCTCAAAAAAGGCCCACACCAAAGAACTTTTTGAATGACGGGCAGAGGCAGCGCCCTGCACAGGCGGAGCTCTGCGGTGTGATTCCGTCGGTGTACTGCCCTTACGCTGGCCACCAAAGGGCATCCTGCCTCGTTGGAGATGTGCCTCCTCCTCATCCTCCTCCTCCTCCTCTCTCCTATTAGGCACCCACGTGGAGTCAGTGACCTCATCATCCCCTCCCTCCTCATCACTGGAGCCAATCTGGCAGTATGCTGCAGCTGCTGGAACATGACTGCCAGATTGGTGTCCTTCTTGAGCATCCCCTCTGTCTGCTCTCACGCTACTGCCTTCCTCTAGCTGGGTTTCATCATCAGACCCTTCGAAACGCTGGGCATCCTCCTGGAGCATGTACCCAACACTGTGCTGAAACAGTTCGGGGGACTCCTCAGGAGGAGGACATGGTGGGTCTAGGGAAGGAGTGACTGATGATTTGTCTGACATTGATACCAGGGAAGACGACGCTTTGGCAGCTGCTTTTCCAGTACCCTGAGCCTGGGTGAGAGAGGATGAGGAGGAGGAGGAGGGCTTGGTCATCCACTCTACCAAGTCTTCGGCATGATGTGGCTCAACATGTCCAGCTGCCGAAAAGAAGGACAAGCGTGTCCCATGGCCATGTGCTGATGACAATGCACCGCGTCCACGACCAGCACTGTTGCCCCCAGACACAGAGCCTGCTTGCCCTCTTTTATTGCCTCCTGACTGTCTGCCTCTCCTTGTTTGCCTTCCAGACATTCTAATAGATGGCCTGCACGGAGATGGGAAAAAAGCAATAAGGGCTACCTTCAGGTGTCCTTCTCTGTCCCTTGAAACAAGGACTTTCACAGTGAAAGAAACTGACACTCTCCCTACCTACAGTTTTCTGTCCCTAGAAAAAATGTTTTTTTTAATCACAATATAGCACAAGAAAAATTCACTCACTGTCCTTACAGGTCCCTGGAAACAAGGACTTGCAGAGTGAAAGGAAAAAAACACTCTCCCTACCTACAGTTTTCTGTCCCTAGAAAAAATGTTTTTTTTAATCACAATATAGCACAAGAAAAATTCACTCACTGTCCTTACAGGTCCCTGGAAACAAGGACTTGCAGAGTGAAAGGAAAAAAACACTCTCCCTACCTACAGTTTTCTGTCCCTAGAAAAAATGTTTTTTTTAATCACAATATAGCACAAGAAAAATTCACTCACTGTCCTTACAGGTCCCTGGAAACAAGGACTTGCAGAGTGAAAGAAAAAAAACACTCTCCCTACCTACAGTTTTCTGTCCCTAGAAAAAATGTTTTTTTTAATCACAATATAGCACAAGAAAAATTCACTCACTGTCCTTACAGGTCCCTGGAAACAAGGACTTGCAGAGTGAAAGAAAAAAAACACTCTCCCTACCTACAGTTTTCTGTCCCTAGAAAAAATGTTTTTTTTAATCACAATATAGCACAAGAAAAATTCACTCACTGTCCTTACAGGTCCCTGGAAACAAGGACTTGCAGAGTGAAAGGAAAAAAACACTCTCCCTACCTACAGTTTTCTGTCCCTAGAAAAAATGTTTTTTTTAATCACAATATAGCACAAGGACAATTCACTCACTGTCCTTCCAGGTCCCTGGAAACAAGGACTTGCAGAGTGAAAGAA
Organism: Rana muscosa; assembly: GCA_029206835.1. Classification (NCBI taxonomy): domain Eukaryota; kingdom Metazoa; phylum Chordata; class Amphibia; order Anura; family Ranidae; genus Rana; species Rana muscosa. The sequence continues at coordinate 37,771,851 of CM055128.1, forward strand.
ACTGACACTCTCCCTACCTACAGTTTTCTGTCCCTAGAATAAATGTTTTTTTAAGCACAATATAGCACAAGAACAATTCACTCACTGTCCTTACAGGTCCCTGGAAACAAGGACTTGCAGAGTGAAAGAAAAAAAACACTCTCCCTACCTACAGTTTTCTGTCCCTAGAAAAAATGTTTTTTTTAATCACAATATAGCACAAGAAAAATTCACTCACTGTCCTTACAGGTCCCTGGAAACAAGGACTTGCAGAGTGAAAGAAAAAAAACACTCTCCCTACCTACAGTTTTCTGTCCCTAGAAAAAATGTTTTTTTTAATCACAATATAGCACAAGAAAAATTCACTCACTGTCCTTACAGGTCCCTGGAAACAAGGACTTGCAGAGTGAAAGAAAAAAAACACTCTCCCTACCTACAGTTTTCTGTCCCTAGAAAAAATGTTTTTTTTAATCACAATATAGCACAAGAAAAATTCACTCACTGTCCTTACAGGTCCCTGGAAACAAGGACTTGCAGAGTGAAAGAAAAAAAACACTCTCCCTACCTACAGTTTTCTGTCCCTAGAAAAAATGTTTTTTTTAATCACAATATAGCACAAGAACAATTCACTCACTGTCCTTCCAGGTCCCTGGAAACAAGGACTTGCAGAGTGAAAGAAACTGACACTCTCCCTACCTACAGTTTTCTGTCCCTAGAATAAATGTTTTTTTAAGCACAATATAGCACAAGAACAATTCACTCACTGTCCTTACAGGTCCCTGGAAACAAGGACTTGCAGAGTGAAAGAAAAAAAACACTCTCCCTACCTACAGTTTTCTGTCCCTAGAAAAAATGTTTTTTTTAATCACAATATAGCACAAGAAAAATTCACTCACTGTCCTTACAGGTCCCTGGAAACAAGGACTTGCAGAGTGAAAGAAAAAAAACACTCTCCCTACCTACAGTTTTCTGTCCCTAGAAAAAATGTTTTTTTTAATCACAATATAGCACAAGAAAAATTCACTCACTGTCCTTACAGGTCCCTGGAAACAAGGACTTGCAGAGTGAAAGAAAAAAAACACTCTCCCTACCTACAGTTTTCTGTCCCTAGAAAAAATGTTTTTTTTAATCACAATATAGCACAAGAAAAATTCACTCACTGTCCTTACAGGTCCCTGGAAACAAGGACTTGCAGAGTGAAAGAAAAAAAACACTCTCCCTACCTACAGTTTTCTGTCCCTAGAAAAAATGTTTTTTTTAATCACAATATAGCACAAGAAAAATTCACTCACTGTCCTTACAGGTCCCTGGAAACAAGGACTTGCAGAGTGAAAGAAAAAAAACACTCTCCCTACCTACAGTTTTCTGTCCCTAGAAAAAATGTTTTTTTTAATCACAATATAGCACAAGAAAAATTCACTCACTGTCCTTACAGGTCCCTGGAAACAAGGACTTGCAGAGTGAAAGGAAAAAAACACTCTCCCTACCTACAGTTTTCTGTCCCTAGAAAAAATGTTTTTTTTAATCACAATATAGCACAAGAAAAATTCACTCACTGTCCTTACAGGTCCCTGGAAACAAGGACTTGCAGAGTGAAAGGAAAAAAACACTCTCCCTACCTACAGTTTTCTGTCCCTAGAAAAAATGTTTTTTTTAATCACAATATAGCACAAGAAAAATTCACTCACTGTCCTTACAGGTCCCTGGAAACAAGGACTTGCAGAGTGAAAGGAAAAAAACACTCTCCCTACCTACAGTTTTCTGTCCCTAGAAAAAATGTTTTTTTTAATCACAATATAGCACAAGAAAAATTCACTCACTGTCCTTACAGGTCCCTGGAAACAAGGACTTGCAGAGTGAAAGGAAAAAAACACTCTCCCTACCTACAGTTTTCTGTCCCTAGAAAAAATGTTTTTTTTAATCACAATATAGCACAAGGACAATTCACTCACTGTCCTTCCAGGTCCCTGGAAACAAGGACTTGCAGAGTGAAAGAAACTGACACTCTCCCTACCTACAGTTTTCTGTCCCTAGAATAAATGTTTTTTTAAGCACAATATAGCACAAGGACAATTCACTCACTGTCCTTCCAGGTCCCTGGAAACAAGGACTTGCAGAGTGAAAGAAACTGACACTCTCCCTACCTACAGTTTTCTGTCCCTAGAATAAATGTTTTTTTAAGCACAATATAGCACAAGGACAATTCACTCACTGTCCTTCCAGGTCCCTGGAAACAAGGACTTGCAGAGTGAAAGAAACTGACACTGTCCCTACCTACAGTTTTCTGTCCCTAGAATAAATGTTTTTTTTAAGCACACTATAGCACAAGCACAAAACACACTGACACTCTCCCTACCTATCCTTCTCTTTCCCTAAACTAAAGGAATCCAGGTTAAGCAAGAAAGAAATAACAGTCACTGTCCCTGCCTATGCTGCTCTATCCCTGCTCCGGAACACACTACACTAGGCCGCCGTGCTGGCGGCCTTTTATAGTGTGGGGCGTGTACTAAACACCCTCAGCAATAATTGGCCACAGGCATCCTGCCTGTGGCCAATCATTGCTCTCCTCGCTGCCGGCGCTGTGATTGGCCAAGCATGCGGGGTCACAGTGCATGCTTGGCCAATCACAGCGCCTGGATGACACTGCGATGGCGTAGTGCATTGTGGGCCGTTCGCGTCACTCGAATTTGGCGCGAACGGCCCAAATCGTTCGATCTTCGTCGAACGATCGAACAGCCGATGTTCGAGTCGAACGTATGTTCGACTCGAACACGAAGCTCATCCCTATTTACAAGTTAAAATGCAGATTTTTTGCTAGAAAATTACTTAGAAACCCCAAACATTGTATATATTTTTTTAGCAGAGAATCTAGAGAATAAAATGGTGATTGTTGCAATATTTTATATCACACAGTATTTGTGCAGCGGTGTTTTAAACGCAACTTTTTGGGAAAAATTTACTTTCATGAATTTTAAAAAAATTAAAAAGCAAAGTTAGTCCAATTTTTTTGTATAATGTGAAAGATGATGTTACGCCGAGTAAATAGATACCAAACATGTCATGCTTTATAATTGCCCGCACTCGTGGAATGGTGACAAACTACGGTACCTTAAAATCTCCATAGGCGACGCTTTAATTTTTTTTTACGGCTACTAAGTTAGAGGCACAGAGGAGGTCTATGGCTATAATTATTGCTCTCGCTCTGACGATCGCGGCGATACCTCACATGTGTGATTTGAACGCCGTTTTCATATGCGGGCGCGACTTCCGTGTGCGTTTTCTTTGCCGCGCGAGCTCGCGGGGACAGGGGCACTTTTAATTTTTTTTTTTCTTATGTATTTTATTTATTTTTATAATTAAAAATAGTGTTTTTTAAAAAAAAAAAAAAAATTTGATCACTTTTATTGCTGTCACAAGGAATGTAAACATCCCTTGTGACAGTAATAAGTGGTGACAGGTACTCTTTATGGAGAGATCGGAGGTCTAAAAGACCCCCAATCCCTCCTTTGCACTTCAAAGTATTCAGATCCCCGAAAACGGCGATTCCGAATACTGTGTACTTTTTTAAATTCGGCGCCATTGGCAGCCGAGTAACCTGGACGTGACGTCATGACGTTGCTTCCGTAGTTACAGTGCAGAGAAAAAATCAAAGCCGTTCGCGGCTTTGATTCACTCTCTGTGTAGCCGCCCGAGGTGGCGGATTGTGGATCGGGTCTCCCGGTGGGACGGGAGGCCTGGTAAGAGCGGCAGAGGCAGCGGGAGGGGGGGGGGATGTCCCCTCCCGCTCCTCCGGTATAACAACCGAGCGGCTTTTAGCCGCATCAGTGGTTATACCAGGAAAGCCGATCGCCCGCTCTAAACAACGGTACCGGGATGAAGCCTGCGGCTGCAGGCATCATCCCGGTATAACCCCTGAAAGCCGAGGACGCATATATGCGTCCGCTCGGCGTGAAAGGGATATATATATATATATATATATATATACTGTATATACACAATATTACCAAAAGTATTGGGACACCTGCCTTTACACACACCTGAACTTTAATGGCATCCTTAGTCCGTAGGGTTCAATATTGAGTTGGCCCACCCTTTGCAGTTATAACAGCTTCAACTCTTCTGGGAAGGCTGTCCATAAGGTTTAGGAGTGTGTCTATGGGAATGTTTGACCATTCTTCCAGAAGCGCATTTGCGAGGTCAGGCACTCATGTTGGATGAGAAGGCCTGGCTCGCAGTCTCTGCTCTAATTCATCCCAAAGGTGTTCTTTTGGGTTGAGGTCAGGACTCTGTGCAGGCCACTCAAGTTCCTCCACCCCAAACTCGCTCATCCATGTCTTTATGGACCTTGCTTTGTGCACTGGTCTAAATAATTTGGTGGAGGGGGGATTATGAGGCGGGGGTTTGTTATTTAGGGGTTGGGCTTGGCCCCTTAGTCCCAGTGAAGGGAACTCTTAAGGCGTCAACATACCAAGACATTTTGGGAAATTTCATGCTCCCAACTTTGTGGGAACAGTTTAGGGGTGGCCCCTTCCTGTTTCAACACGACAAAGCAAGGTCCATAAAGACATGGATGAGCGAGTTTGGGGTGGGGGAACTTGACTGGCCTGCACAGAGTCCTGATCTCAACCTGATAGAGCGCCTTTGGGATGTATTAAGCCTCGTACACACGGTCGGACTTCCATCTGACTTTTCCGTGGATTTTTGTCCGAACGGAGTTGGCCGGGAACACCCATAGCATACACACCACAGGACTTTTATGCAAACTTTCACAAAACTTCTTCCAACATCACGTGGTTTTTCTGCACTTTTCAGCTCTTTACCGCCACCCTTTGGTCAACTTCTGCTATTGTTGGTTGATTTTAACATTATTTGTTTTGTCCATCAGACAAAAGTCCGATGGTTTTCTGTACACACGGTCGGACTTTGTTCCATCTGACTTTTGTTGGCCAAAAGTTTGTCCGTTTGCAGACCGAACTTTTGTCCGATGAAAACAAAAAAAAAAGTTTGTCTGATGGAGCGTACACACGGTCGGATTGTTGGTCCAACTTGCTCAAAATTAAGTTTGTTGGCCAAAAGTCCGACCGTGTGTACGGGGCTTTAGAGTGGAGACTGCGAGCCAGGCCTTCTTGTCCAACATCCGTGGCGGACCTCACAAATACACTTCTGGAAGAATGGTCAAACATTCCCATAGACACTCCTAAACCTTGTGGACGGCCTTCCCAGAAGAGTTGAAGCTGTTATAGCTGCAAAGGGTGGGCCAACTCAATATTGAACCCTACGGACTAAAGCCTCATACACACGGTCGGACTTCCATCAGACTTTTCCGTGGTTTTTTGTCCGAACGGAGTTGGTTGGGAACACCCATAGTATACACACCACAGGACTTTTCTGCAAACTTTCTTAAACCTTCTTACAACATCGAGTGTTTTTTCTGCTCTTTTCTGCTCTTTACTGCCACCCTTTGGTCAACTTCTGCTATTGTTGGTTGATTTTAACATTAGTTGTTTTGTCCATCGGACTAAAGTCCGATGGTTATCTGTACACACGGTCGGACTTTGCTCCATCGGACTTTTGTTGGGCAAAAGTTTGTCTGTTTGCAGACCCAACTTTTGTCCGATGAAATCCAAAACCAAATGAAAAAAGTTTGTCCGATGGAGCGTACACACGGTCGGATTGTTGGTCCAACTTGCTTAAAACGAAGTTTGTTGGGCAAAAGTCCGACCGTGTGTACAGGGCTTTAGACTGGGATACCATTAAAGTTTTATGTGTGTGGAAAGGCAGGCGTCCGTCCCAATACTTTTGACAATATAGTGTATGTACCGTTGGATATGAGATGGAGTGAGCGCTGAGGCTTGACTGTTTTTGAAAGATATTGAAAAAATTGTTAAATATGGAAACAAGTAAAAAATATTTGTATCGCACTGCATGGCAGGTGTATTGTGGACGTGGTTTGGGGTGCCATTTGAAATTGTGTCAGCGCCAGTGATATAAACAAGTCCTAAACATAAATTGTTCCATCAGTCAAGAAATAGATGATGAAAAAAAATATTAATAAAAAATGTAATTCCATTAGGTTTTATTTGTATTTCCCCCAAAAAAACTATTTCTACAGCTGACTCTAAATAATTCAGGCATCAAAAGAAAAAAAGGAAAGGATGGTTTTCCAATTCTAGGAATGTTCAGAACTCTCTGTACACAGAAGAGAATTTCTACACTGGTTTATAAAAAGCATCCTGGTCCATAACAATCGAATAAAGTGACAGATCTGAGGCGCCAAACATGAAAGGTTAAAAGCTTTTACCATAGAAGCAAAGAGCGTGTCTGTATATCACTTTACATTCCGAAGGATTGTTTCCCAATTCCATATTTTCACATAAGATCTCCGCTGATTTATACGCGACATGATGGGCCGGGGAGGACACTGGTGATAGGAAGGAAAAAGACCTACACCTCATATGACATAATGTACACCATTAAAGGGGTTGTAAAGGTAAATGTTTTTTCACCTTAATGCATCCTACAATAAAAACATCCGACAATACCACCCCCCCCCTCCCCGAGCCCCCGTTTTACTTACCTGACCCCTCAAAAGTCCCGCGCTCGCCCCCGTCATCCTCCTCGTTACTGAGCCTGGTGGCCGTTGATTGGCTAGAGTGGATGGATTGAAGCAGCGCAGCCATTGGCTGGCGCTGCTGTCAATCACATCCAATGACACGGCGCACCGGGCGGCGGTGCCGAGTGATACAGTCACAGGAGCGCGCCCACAATAACTCCACACCATGCGAGCTCGCATGAAGGTGAGGAGTCCTTGCGGGGAGGAGCCGAGACAGCCGCCGAGGGACCCCAGAAGACCAGGATCAGGGCCACTGTGTGCAAAACGAGCTGCACAGTGGAGGTAAGTATAAGGCCCCCGTTCACACAGGCGGACCGTATGTTCGTTTTTCATCCATCCGTTTTCGCAAGAAAAACGGACATACATGTATCCGTATAGGATAGCGGATGTCAGCGGATGAACATGCGCTGACATCCGATCTTATCCGTGTCCGCAATGCTACGTTTTTCTGGATAGAAAAATTCCTATTTTTCTATCCGTCTGCGGATCGGATGAACACGGACAGGCGGTCCATGTTCATCCAATCCCCCCATAGGGGAGAGCGGAGATCTAACAGGGCGGTCCCCACACAGTGTGCGGGAACCGCCCTGTCATCCACCGGCTCAACGAAGCGATCCCCGCTGAGCAAGCGGAGGTTCACGGGGCGGATCATTACTGATCCGTCCCGTGTGAAAGAGGCCTTACATGTTTGTTATTTTTTTTCAAAAAACGGGAACCTTTAGTGTCCATTCAACTCTATCTATCTATCTATTGTAAGATTGGGGGTTGTTAGCTATCGTAGTAGATGCGTTTTTCAGTGATGCAAGCCAGTCAGCAACTCTGTTTAAGGGCATGGTAGCCCATTTTTATTTAAAAGCACGAAAGTTCACAAACACATCTGTAGTATTCACAGGGGGGTTCCACCATTCCTGTATCTTTCATACTAACAGTAGCCTCGTAGCTTTACCTTCTAGCGATCCAGGCCTTTAGCCTAGGCCTGACTGTCTGTTCCTCAGACCCACACAGTGTCCAAGAGTTTTAGCTTTCTCCTAGCTTCTCCTGGTCAGCACCTTTGTTGCTATATCACTAACTGTGTCTGCCTCCTGCAGACATGCACCGCCTCTGACTCCACTTCAGAGGATGAGAGCCCACCTGGCTCTCATGCACACAGACTTCCTCTCTGTTGGGTGGAGCCCTGTTCCATAATCACCTCTGAACTAAATAGCCCAAGACACAGCTGTTCCATCAGCGTGTCTTTCTTTACCAAATCTGGCATAAACCAACCCTCTTGAAGGTTGCACAAAGTTGCACCCTCACACTATCTATCTGTGACAGACCCAGCCAGGACAAGGGCTTTTTGAGGGAACTTCAGGGTGGCCTCTTGTCTACGGACTATGGGCCCTGGCTTTTAAACACTTTAATACCGGGCACTTTCGCCCCTTCCTGCCCAGGACAATTTTCAGCTTTCAGCGTTGTCGCACTTTGAATCACAATTGCGCGGTCATGCAACACTGCACCCAAAATACATCTCTATCATTTTCTTCCCACAAATAGAGCTTTCATTTGGTGGTATTTGATCACCTCTGGGGTTTTTATTTTTTGCTAAACAAACTGAAAAGACCGAAATGTTTTTCTTAGTTTCTGTTATAACATTTTGTTTTCTCCTTCACTGACGGGCACTAATGAGGCGGCACTGATGGGCAATGATGATGTGGCACCGATGGGCACTGATGAGTTGACACTGATATGGTGGCACTGATGGGCACTAATGAGGAGACACTGATATGTAGAATTGATGGGCACTGATAGGCAGCACTGATACGCAGCACCACTGGACATCGATAGGTGGCACTGATATGCAGCACTGATGGGCACTGACAGGCGGCACAGATGGGCACTGATAGGTGGCATTGATGGGCACTGACCGGTGGCACTGATGGGCACGGACCGGCGGCACTGATGGGCACGGACCGGCGGCACTGATGGGCACTGACAGGTGGCATTGATGGACACTAGTGATGAGCCGAACACCCCCGGGTTCGGTTCGCACCAGAACCCGCGAACGGACCGAAAGTTCGCACGAACATTAGAACCCTATTAAATACAATGGATGCGAACGTTCGGATTCTAAAGTGCTAATTATAACGACTATTATCCATGTTATTGTCCTAAACAGAGTTTGGGAACCCGGGTTCTGCACCAGGGGACATGTATCAATGCAAAAATAAGTTTTAAAAACGGACGTTTTCCGGGAGCAGTCATTTTAATGATGCATAAAGTGAAAAAAAAAAGTCAAATATTCCTTTAAATATTGTACCTGGGGGGTGTCTCAAGTATGCCTGTGAAGTGCCACGTGTTTCCCGTGTTTAGAACTGTCCCTGCACAAAATTACATTTCTAAAGGAAAAAAAAGCCATTTAAAACTGCTTGCGGCTTTAATGTAATGTCTGGTCCCGGTAATATGGATGAAAATCTTTAAGAAAAATGGCATAGCTACCCCATCACCCCCCCCCCCCCCCTACCCCAGCCTATTACCAGCCCCTTTGGGTCTTGTATGGATATTAAGGGGAACCCCGCACACAAAATAAAAAAGGCCCTATATACTCTGAACAGCCGTATACAGGCGGTGCATACAAGACAGGGACTGTAGGTTTGTTCTTATGTAGAATCTGTTTGTAATTTTGAACAGCTACATTGTTTAAGTGTAGCTCCAGCCCAAATACCTATTTTTAAGCTTTTTGGAAAACATAGGGAAGGGTTATCACCCCTGTAACATTTGTTTTGCTGTCTGTGCCCCTGTTCAGAACATTTCACCTCACTTTGCGTCCCAATGACAACTGATTTTGAAATGTGGTGTTTTTATTGAAACAAGGATTGGTGATAAAGCATCAGTAGAGAGGAGACACCTTTCTCCCATATTAATTCTTACAGGAGAGAATTTTCCTTCCAAGGGGTAGATTTCCTCTCACTTCCTATTGTCTTCTTCCGTTTGCAAGTAGTAGTCGTTTGTAAGTTGGATGTTTGAAAGTAGGGACCTGCCGTATATACTCTGCAGAAATTGCCCCCTTAGGTGTTGGTGTTGGCACAACACTGTAAGCATTCACAGTTACTCTTGGTGGGTGCTGGAACGCCCTGCTGTCAACTATTATATCAGGAATTGTAATAACATATAATTTTTGAACAGTGGTAGTAAAAATTGGGCCTTTGATGGTGGTGCTGGTGCCACAACACTGTAAGGCCTGACAGTTACTCTTGGTGGGCGCAGCAATGGGCCCTGCTGTGAATTATTAGATCAATAATTATAATTGCATGCCCCTGTTGAACAGGGGCTGAAAAATTGGGCCTTAGGCACTGGTGGCACAACACTGCAACCCCTCACAGATACTGTACTTGGAGCACAGCAATGAGGCCTGTTGCAAAGTATTGCATCAAAAATTGTAATTACACGCCCCTGTTAAACAGGGGCTGAAAAATTGGGCCTTAGCCACTGGTGGCGGCACCCATAAACAAAAATGATCTTCCAAGCTATCATCATTAATCGGATCATTGAGGAGGAGGAGGAGGATAGCTAGTCAACATAACAGCACAGGAACTCAGCATCAGCATCAGTCTTGAAGGGATGTGACATTTTAAAATCAATTAGTCTGTTATATCAGCATCAGGTGTGTGGTAGCTGGTGGTGATCCAAGACTGGTTCATCTGGATGAAAGTCAGTCGATCAACCGAGTCGGTGGACAGGCGCACCCTGTGATCCGTGACAAATCCTCCAGCAGCACTGAATGTGCATTCTGAAAGAACGCTGGATGCAGGACAGGCCAGTAGCTCAATTGCATACTGTGCAAGCTCTGGCCAGTGATCCATCCTCAAGACCCAGTAAGCCAGAGGATTTTCGGTGGGGAAGGTGTCCAAGTCTGACCTTGCCCCTAGGTCAGTGATGGCGAACCTTAGCACCCCAGATGTTTTGGAACTACATTTCCCATGATGCTCAGCTACACTGCAGAGTACATGAGCATCATGGGAAATGTAGTTCCAAAACATCTGGGGTGCCAAGGTTTGCCATCACTGCCCTAGGTATTCCTGCACCATGTATATCAGACGCTGGCGATGGTTGCTGGAACCGATCATACTTTGGGGCTGCGGACTAAAGAATTGTCTGAACGCATCGGTCAGACGGCCACCTTCCCCACCGCTCCTTCTTTGACTGCCCGAAGCCTCAGCAACTCGTTGTTCAGGACCAGGAGTTTGTAACCTCCCAGTCTCTGGGAACGCGTTGCACAGACCTTTCTGCAAGGCCTCCCGGAGTTGTCTCATCCTCTGCTCCCTCTGCGACGGTAACATAAGGTCCGCAACCTTACCCTTGTACCGTGAATCAAGGAGAGTGGCCAGCCAGTAATGGTCCCTCTCCTTGATCCGAAGAATACGAGGATCCTTCCGCAGACTTTGCAGGATCAGGGAGGCCATGCAGCGTAGGTTAGCTGAGGCATTCAGTCCAGGGTCCTCTGGGTCACTAAGGACGACATGATCCGCAGCCACCTCCTCCCAGCCACGTACAAGTCCACTGGTTTCTTGGGACTGTAAATCATCCCTAAAAGACTGCTGCTGATGATGCTGAGTGCCAGCCTCCACCTCCATGCTGACACAATCCTCCTCCTCCTCCTCCTCCTCCTCTTCCTGTGCGATGGGTGGGACAGAAGGAACACTGTCTGGGTAAAGGGGGCCTTGAGAGGCAAGGAAGTCCTCCTCTTCCTGCCTCTGTTCTGCCTCAAGTGCCCTGTCCATTATTCCACGCAGCGTGTGCTCCAACAGGTGGACAAGAGGTACAGTGTCACTGATGCATGCACTGTCACTGCTCACCATCCTCGTGGCCTCCTCAAATGGTGCCAGGACAGTGCATGCATCCCTGATCATGCCCCACTGGCGTGGTGAAAAAAACCCGAGCTCCCCTGACCCTGTCCTGGTGCCGTAGTCGCACAGGTACTCATTGATGGCCTTCTGCTGCGTGTACAGCCGCTGCAGCATGGCCAACGTTGAGTTCCACCTGGTGGGCATGTCACATATAAGGCGGTTCTTGGGCAGGTTCAACTCCTTTTGCAGCTCAGCCAGGCGAGCACTGGCATTATAAGATCTGCGGAAATGCACACAGACTTTCCTGGCCTGCCTCAGGACATCCTGTAAGCCCGGGTACCTGCCCAAGAACCGCTGCACCACCAGGTTAAGGACGTGAGCCATACCGGGCACATGGGTCAGTTGTCCCTGTCGGAGGGCGGAGAGGAGGTTGGTGCCATTGTCGCAAACCACCATTCCTGGCTTAAGCTGGCGTGGCGTCAACCACCTCTCGGCCTGCCCCTGCAGAGCAGACAGGACCTCTGCCCCAGTGTGGCTCCTGTCCCCCAAACACACCAGCGCAAGCACGGCATGGCATCTTTTTGCCTGCGTACTTGCGTAGCCCCTTGAACGCCTACGGAGCACCGCTGGTTCCGAAGACAAAGCACAGGAAGAGGCCATGGAGGAAGAAGAGAAGGGGGTGGAGGAGAGAGGTGTGTCACAACCAGTAGTAGCATTTTGGAGGCGTGGCGGTGGAACAACCTCCAACACTACTGCACCTTGTCCTGCATCCTTCCCAGCTGCCAAAAGAGTGACCCAATGGGCCGTGAAAGAAAGGAAACGTCCCTGTCCATGCCTGCTGGACCACGAGTCAGCGGTAATATGCACCTTACCGCTGACCGCCCTGTCCAGCGAGGCCAAGACATTGCCTTCCACATGCCTGTAGAGAGCCGGAATCGCCTTCCGTGAGAAAAAGTGGCGTTTGGGAACCTGCCACTGAGGAACCGCACATTGCACAAACTCACGGAAGGGGGCCGAGTCTACCAACTGAAAAGGCAGCAGTTGAAGCGCTAGCAATTTAGCCAAGCTAGCATTCAACCGCTGGGCATGTGGATGGCTGGGAGTGAACTTCTTTCGACGGTCCAGCAGCTGGGGCAGGGAAATTTGCCTGCTAGAATCGGACGTCGGTGTACTGCTAGCAGAGTGGCCGCAAGTACTTGGCTGTGACACACCTAATTCTACACCTTCATTCCTCTCAGTGCAGGTTTCAGAGAGGACTGAAGGTATAGTGGGGTTGGAGATCCCAGCTGATGCGGTGCAAGGAGAGGTCCGCTTTGTTCTTTGGTGTGGGTCTTTAAGGTAGGCTTGCCAACGAGCTGCATGGCAGGTCAACATATGTCTGATCAAGCATGTGGTGCCCAAGCGGCTGATGTTTTGGCCACGCGATATACGCTTGAGACATATGTTGCAAACAGCAGCTGTGCGATCTGATGCACTCGCCTCAAAAAAGGCCCACACCAAAGAACTTTTTGAATGACGGGCAGAGGCAGCGCCCTGCACAGGCGGAGCTCTGCGGTGTGATTCCGTCGGTGTGCTGCCCATACGCTGGCCACCCAAGGGCATCCTGCCTCGTTGGAGATGTGCCTCCTCCTCATCCTCCTCCTCCTCCTCTCTCCTATTAGGCACCCACGTGGAGTCAGTGACCTCATCATCCCCTCCCTCCTCATCACTGGAGCCAATCTGGCAGTATGCTGCAGCTGCTGGAGCATGACTGCCAGATTGGTGTCCTTCTTGAGCATCCCCTCTCTCTGCTCTCACGCTACTGCCTTCCTCTATCTGGGTATCATCATCAGATCCTTCAAAACGCTGGGCATCCTCCTGGAGCATGTACCCAACACTGTGCTCAAACAGTTCGGGGGACTCCTCAGGAGGAGGACATGGTGGGTCTAGGGAAGGATTGACTAATGAAGATAATGATACCAGAGAAGAGGACGCTTTGGCAGCTGCTTTGCCAGTACCCTGAGCCTGGGTGAGAGAGGATGAGGAGGAGGAGGTGGGCTTGGTCATCCACTCTACCAAGTCTTCGGCATGATGTGGCTCAACATGTCCAGCTGCCGAAAAGGACAAGCGTGTCCCATGGCCATGTGCTGATGACAATGCACCGCGTCCATGACCAGCACTGTTGCCCCCAGACACAGAGCCTGCTTGCCCTCTTTTTTTGCCTCCTGACTGTCTGCCTCTCCTTGTTTGCCTTCCAGACATTTTAATGGATGGCCTGCAGGGAAATGGGAAAAACAGCAATAAGGGCTACCTTCAGGTGTATACTGTGCAGGAGGCTTAGCAACAATGACACTGACACTGTCTCCTGCCTATCCTTCTCTGTCCCTAAACACAAGGATTTGCAATATGCTTCAGCAAGATTGTTTTAGCACAGAATAGCACACTGACAGTTTCCCTCACTGTCCTTCTCTGTCCCTACAAACAAGATTTAGCACAGAATAGCACACTGATAGTTTCCACGAGTGTCCTTCTCTGTCCCTAAACTCAAGGATTTCAAATATGGTTCAGCAAGATTGGTTTAGAACAGAATAGCTCACTGACACTTTCCCTCACTGTACCTCTCTGTTCCTAAACTCAAGGATTTCAAATATGGTTCAGCAAGATTGGTTTAGAACAGAATAGCACACTGTCAGTTTCACTCACTGTCCTTCTCTGTCCCTACAAACAAGATTTAGCACAGAATAGCACACTGACACTTTCCCTCACTGTACCTCTCTGTCCCTAGACTCAAGGATTTCAAATATGGTTCAGCAAGATTGGTTTAGAACAGAATAGCACACTGACACTTTCCCTCACTGTACCTCTCTGTCCCTACAAACAAGGTTTAGCACAGAATAACACACTGACACTCTCCCTACCTATCCTTATTTGTCCCTAAACACAAGGAATCCAGGATTAGTAAAGGAAAAAAAATGACACTGTCCCTGCCTATGCTTCTCTTTCCCTGCTCCGGAACACACTACACAAGGCCGCCGCGCTGGCGGCCTTTTATAGTGTGGGGCGTGTACTAAACCCCCTCAGCAATAATTGGCCACAGGCATCCTGCCTGTGGCCAATCATTGCTCTCCTTGCTGCCGGCGCTGTGATTGGCCAAGCATGCGGGGTCACAGTGCATGCTTGGCCAATCACAGCGCCTGGATGACACTGCGATGGCGTAGTGCATTGTGGGCCATTCGCGTCACTCGAATTTGGCGCGAACGGCCCAAATCGTTCGATCTTCGTCGAACGATCGAACAGCCGATGTTCGAGTCGAACGTATGTTCGACTCGAACACGAAGCTCATCCCTAATGGACACTAATAGATGGCACTGATGGGCAGCACTGATTGGGCAGGTTATACGAGTAAAAGGCGCAAGATACTAAAACAGTTTATATCCCATAAACATTAGTTGATGTGCTGAATAAGCATAGTATTATATGCACAATGAGACAACAAGTCCACAATCTATATAATTGTTTTAAAGGAAGTCCACAGATCATATGGAATAATAGTAAAAGGGGGAGGGAGGGGAGGAAGAAGGGTAGGAAGAGGGATTATCCACGCTCAAGGCTGCCCTTAGGGAGGAACAGAAACCACGCCGGCCATGCGCATCGGTCCCCCCGCCGTACAGCGACGTACACCTACGGCGATTTGCGGGAACGTGCCGACCTGCCGCTGAATAACGACGGCGGCTGGTCGGCAAGTGGTTAATATATAAGTGAAAGTTTTCCTGCCTAGAGTTCAGCTTTAATCACATAAAGTCCGCCCTATAGCAGTTTTACTGCTACAGGGCGACACCTCTGTGCTGGATCATGTGTATGTATATGTATATGTATGTATATATATATATATATATATATATATATATATATATATATATATATATATATATATATATGTGTGTATGTGTATGTATAATGTGTATGTATATGTGATCCGGCTCCTCCGGGTTGGTGGCGCGCATGCACGGTGGCGGTAGCCCGTTCCCACTGGGATCATACACAGCCAGAGTACAGCGGCGGGTACCGCGGACTCGATGTCCACCGGCACCCACCGATCATCCAGCAGGGGGGCAGAACGGAGTTCTGCATATGTAAACAAGGCATTCTGATGGGAAGGCATAGATCCTGTGTTCCTGCGAAGTAGGGACAAGGATCTATGTCTTGCCCTAGTAAAAGCTCCTCCCCCACTGTTCAGAAAAACACTGGCTAGGCACACAGTTAACTCTTTGATGGCCCCTGCTGTTAACCTCTTCCCAGCCAGTGTCATTAGTACAGTGACAGTGCATATTTTTAGCATTAGCATTTAGCATTTAGTATTAGTGTCACTGGTCACCAAAAAGTGTTAATTAATGTCTGAATGTCCGCCGCAATATCGCAGTCCCACTATAAGTCGCTGATCATCGCCATTACTAGTATATATATATATATATATATATATATTGTGACAGCAGGAAGGTAAAGTCACCTGGTTGCATCCAGGGGGGTAGATATATTTCGCCCAGATTCAGGCTTTACGCCGACTTATACAACTAGGTGGAGAGTTGTATAAGCCCAGCTGAGGCTAGTGGGCGTCGTGCAGGCAGGGAGTTGATGAGACCAGCTGAAGCTTGTCAGCTCGTTTAAGGCCTCTATAAAAACTCCCAGATTCATTAGGTGTTTGCTCATGCCTGGAACCAGACCTGTGTGGACTGTCTAGGGAGAGTGAACCCCTGTGCGGTGAGACAAAGCCTGTGTGGCTATTTGCTTGGACATTTAAAACCAGGGACTTAGGGACTAGGACAGCACTAGGCTGATCCCAGTTGTTAGTTAGGAAACCTGTATGTTTAGTCAGAGGTCAAGTTGACCAGGATTTATTTTGTTTATGTTTCTTTTGCTTTGCTGTGTTTTGTCACTGTAAATAGAAAATAAACCGCACCTTTTTGATTTTGAAAACCACAACCTCCGTTTGCTGGGCCTGTTTTGTGTGGGGAGCCCATCCCGGGGGTCACACACACCCGCTGCCGAGCTAACCCCCTCACAATATATATATATATATATATATCCCATAGTTTGTAGACGCTATAATTTTAGCGCAAAACAATCAATATACGCTTATTGGGATTTGTTTACCAAGTAGCAGAATACATATTGGCCTAAATTGATGAAGAAATTTGATTTTGTTTTTAAAAAAAAAAATTATTGGACATGTTTTATAGCATAAAGTAAAAAATATTGTTTTTTTTTTTTCAAAATTGTCTGTCTTTTTCCGATCAAATACCACCAAAAGAAATCTGAATTTGTTGGAACAAAAGGACATCAATTCTATTTGGGTACATCATCGCAGGATTGCTCAATTGTCAGTTAGGGTAACGCAGTGCCGTGTCGCAAAAAATGGCCTGGTCATGAAGGGGGGTAAATCTTCTGGAGGTCAAGTGGTTAACCACTTCCCACCAGGCCTATAGCAGAATGACGGCTGGGCGGTGGTTTAGTTATCCTGACTGGGCGTCATATGACGTCCAGCAGGATTATTATACCGTGGGGGATGCGCAGCTTGGTGATTGGTGTTGTGGTCTGTCACTCTGACACACTGCATCTCTGATCGTGGTAAAGAGCCTTTGACGGAGGCTCTTTACCACGTGATCAGCTGTGACCAATCACAGCTGATCACAGTATGAACCAGGAAGTGTCGGTAATCGGCTTTCCTCGGTTCACGCTGACAGGGAGAGCCGACCAGTGGCTCTCCTGTCAGAGGGAGGGTGTGCACTGATAATCAGCACATTGATTATCAGCGCAGCCCCCATCAGAGGTGCCCACCACAATGCCAATCAGTACCCACCCAAATCCAATGAGTGCCCACCCAAATCGCCAATCAGTGCCCATCAGTAATGCCTATCAGTGTCCTTCACAGATGCCAATCAATGCCCATCAGTAATGCCTGTCAGTACCTCCTCATCAGTGCTGCCTATCAGTGCCATCTATTAATGCCCATCAGTGCTGCCTATCAGTGCCCATCAATGCCGCCTATCAGTGCCAATCAGTGCCACCTACCAGTGCCACCTATTAATGCTCATCGTTGCTGCCTATCAGTGCCCATCAGTGCCCATCAGTGCTGCATATCAGTGCCGCCTATCAGTGCCTATCAATTCTACATATTAGTGCCTCCTCATCAGTACCCATCAGTGCCACCTTATCAGTACCACCTCATCAGTACCCATCAGTGCCACCTTATCAGTACCACCTCATCAGTGCCCATTAGTGCAGCCTCATCAGTGCCCGTCAGTGAAGGAGAAAACAAAATTTTAGAACAGAAACAAAGAAAATACTTTTTTTTTCAAAAAAAAAAATCGGTTGGCATTTTTAGTTTAGCAAAAAATAAAAACCCAGTGGTGATCAAATACCACCAAAAGAAAGCTCTATTTGTGGGAAAAAAATAATAAAAAAATGTAGTTTGAGTACAGTGTTACGTGACCGCGCAATTGTCATTCAAAGTGTGACAGCGCAGAAAGCTGAAAATTGTCCTGGGCAGGAAGGGGGGAAAGTGCCCGGTATTGAAGTGGATAAGCTATGCCACCTTAACCAGTTGATAGCCAGGCCATATACAAATGACGGCCTTAAGGTGGATCTAGAAATCCGGGAGGCCGTCATTATACGGCCTCGGCTATTCCGGCCACTGGGGGGCACGCGAGCGCCGCCAGCGGCGCGCATCACTGAGATGCCGATGCGCGTGCCTGGCAGCCGCGATGTCCGCCAGGTACCCGCGATCGGCGTGTACACAGACAAGGATGTGGATCTCTGTGTGTAAACACAGAGATCCACGTCCTGTCAGGGAGAGGGGACCGATGCTGTGTCCCTGTGTCCCTTGATCGGTCACCTCCCCCAGTCAGTCCCCTCCCCCACACAGTAGTAATCACTACCAGGTTACACATTTAACCCCTTCCTCGCCCCCTAGTGTTAACCCCTTCCCTGCCAGTGTAATTTTTACAGTAACCAGTGCATTTTTATAGCACTGATCGCTGTAAAAATTACAATGGTCCCAAAATGGTGTCCGATGTGTCCGCCATAATGTCGCAGTCACAATAAAAATCGCTGATCGCCGCCATTACTAGTAAAAAAAAAAATATTAATAAAAATGCAATAAAACTATGCCCTATTTTGTAGACGCTAAAACTTTTGCGCAAACCAATAAACGCTTATTGCGATTTTTTTTTTTTTTTTTACCAAAAATATGTAGAAGAATACGTATCGGACTAAACTGAGGAAAAAAAGATTTAAAAAAAAAAATTGGGATATTATTATAGCAAAAAATAAAAAATATTGTGTTTTTTTCAAAATCGTCGCTATTTTTTTGTTAATAGCGCAAAAAAAAAAAAACCGCAGAGGTGATCAAATACCACCAAAAGAAAGCTCTATTTGTGGGGAAAAAAAGGACATCAATTTTGTTTGGGAGCCACGTCGCGCGACCGCGCAATCGTCATTCAAATCGTGACAGCGCTGAAAGCTGAAATTTGGCCTGGGCAGGAAGGGGGTTTAAGTGCCCAGTAAGCAAGTGGTTAAAAAACAATTTCCCTTAAAGAATGGTTCATTGATTGAAGAGTTAAACACATGACATATTTCACTACTTATATTTGCACTTATTCATTTTACCAAACACACAGAACAGAGTGCATGACTCATTAATACAACCTACACTGTAATGGACTCAAATGATTAAGCACTGACATCAACCCTCCAACCTATGTTCTCCTTATGGAAGCCCGACACACTTCAGTTCATCAGAAATGAAGGAGACTTGCAGATTCCATACGTTGATGAGTTATACTCCTACACAATGAGCTGAAGGCATATGCTTTTATAGTGTAATTATTTCAAACCCAAAGAACGATGAAGGAGCATCTGTTTACGAGATTTATCAAATAGCAAGTGGGATCCTAGTGGCAATGGGTGTGCTTTGATGTTTTTATTGCGTTATTTTATGGGTTATGGTACTAAGCACCATTTGCATAGGGGAACGGGGTTAAAGTTCTGGGTAGGCTGATGTATTATTTTCTTTGGTGTCGGTATGACTGCATGGGGTAGGCAGCCACTCTTGTTTTCAGCAGCAGGTAAAATGTGCAACTTAGTAACTGAGGTGCAAAAGAACTGATTTTTGTGCCAGTAGTTTTTTTTTTTTTACAATTTTATTTTTTACAATTTGTTTTTGTTTTTTGTTTTTTACAATGATTCTTTTTTTTTATTGGGGGGGGGGGGGGGGTTGTCAGTGTTTTTTCTTATTTAATTTCTTATTTTTTAAATTTTACTTCTAAATATTTATTTATTTAAAAATGTATTTATTTTTTAGTTTTTAATCTACCATGTTGGGGGGGGGGGGGGGGGCTTTGGTAAGATATCCGGGGTCTAAACAGACCCCGGACATCTTCCCTTTGAGACAGGGAAAGGAACAGGAGACAGGCTCCTCTCTATTCATAAGCTGAAGCATTGTTTACAATGCTCAGTTATGAAAGGTATGAATGGACAGAGTCAGTGATCACTGACTGTGCATTCGGAAAAGGAAGGAGACGGTAAATGAGAGATTTACCGGCTCATTCCTCCGCACTCCATCCTGACAGATCCTAGACAAGGGGGACCAGAGGAGAACACAGGAGGTGGAGGAGCATAGAGGGGGACTGGAGGAGCACGGAGGAGGACATGGAGGGGGACTGGAGGAGGAGCACAGAGGGGGACCAAAGCAGCATGGGGGGTGACCGGAGGAGGAGCACAGAAGGAGGCCCGGAGGGGTACACAGATGAGGACCAGACAGCATGGAGGAGGACACAGCGAGGGACCAGAGTAGGACACAGTCAGGTGTCGGTGCGGCGGTGGGGGGAGTTACAAGCACCGATCTCCCTGTATAGATTTCAATAAAGCAGAGATAAATACAGGGAGATCGGTGCTTGTAACTCCCCCCATCACCGTATCAATCACCCCTGACTATCCAGGTATCTGATTAGGCATCAAAGCATTTGCATGAGTACAAGTACTTGTGCAAATGCTCAGTATTACAATTTGACTTTTAAATATTTCTTTATTACAATTTTTTTTCAACCCTGTTGGGAGGACTTTGGTGAGATATAAGGGGTGTAAACAGACCCCTGACATCTCCCCTTTGAGACAGTGAAAGGGACTGAGGACACAGATTCCCCAGTCCCTTTCTCAGCAGCCTCAGCTGCACTGAAGATGAATGGACAGGGGACAGAGGCTCTTCTCTATTTACAAACTGAAGTAATCGTAAACACATTTTACGATGCTTAGTCATGAATGGACAGAGGCAGTGATCACTGACTTTGTGCATTCAGAAAGGGAATTTAAAAAAAGAAGGGGGTGGATGCGCCAACTGAAATTAATCCTACTGTAATCATTAATGTAAGTATAGTATATATACTTACAGGTTCACTTGAAAATGATATCCATCGAGGATGGGGGTGTTTTGAGGTCTGTTGGTGCCGCTCTGCTGGCTCTGGCAAAGTTCCCCTCGGGCGTGAGGTGTAGGAGATGTAGATTTTCATTTGCACAGGCTTCTCTGCGGTGTCACATGACAGGAAGCTCCATGCTAATCAGTCTGGAACGTGGAAGTGATGTCATACAGCAGGGCGGTCCTCCAAACATAGAGTGGGACGTTTCACAGGCGATGATATCGATGGATATGATTTCCAAGTGAACCTGTAAGTACATATACTATACTTACATTAATGATTACAGTAGGATTAATTTAGTTGGCGCCTCCACCCCCTTCTTTTTTACATTTCTTGCTGACAGAGGACATGGACACCCTCTGAGGATGGTTGCCTCCTCTTGTTTTTTAATATACAGATTGACTTAGAAGTGCCATTAGAGCCACTATTACATTCATTTTAAAGGCATCACATCGCTAGGAGCGCCGGATTCCCCCCCCCCTTTATATTCAGAAAGAGAAGGAACTGGTAAATGACAGATTTACTGGCTCCCTCCTCCGTTCTCCATCCTGACATTATCTGGGACAAGGGGGACTGGAGGGTGACCGGAACAGCACGGAGGAGAACTCCAAGGGGGACCAGGGGAGGAGCACGGAGGGGGACCGGAGAAGCACGGAGGAGGACTAGAGGGGTACACAGAAGGGGGCCCAGAGCAGCACAGAGGAGGACACCGAGGAGGACCGGAGAAGGAGCACAGAGGGGGACTGGAGCAGCATGGAGGAGGACACAGAGGGGGCTCGGTGGAAGACACAGGGGACAGTCGGGGGTGATCGGTGCGGCGGTGGGGGCGGTTACAAGCACCGTTCTCCATGTATAGATTTCAATTAAGCAGCTGACAGCCACAGGAGGAAGAGGCAGAGAAGCGGCTGTCAACTGCTTTATTGAATTCTATACAGGAGATCGATGCTTGTAACGGCCCCCACCGCCGCACTGATCATCCCTGACCCTGACTATCCAGGTATTGGATTAGACATCGGAGCATTTGCACAAATACAAGTACTGGTGCAAATGCTTGGAATCGGCACTGATACCGATACCGATACTGATACTAGGTGCAACCCTAGATAGAATATATATCTATATAGATATATAGATATATAGATATATAGATATATACAGTATATCATTAAAAATAATAATTGCTATACTTAAAGCTATTATTGTGCTCTACATCAAAATAACATAATTGCTATTGTGCCAACATACCCTGAAATCATGACTATATCTTTGAGATGGAGCATGATATACTGTATATATGTATGTTGGACGCCTTTTTATCATATACGTTTAAAAATATACAGATATAGGCTTCCTAGTGGAGTTTGTTTTTCTCAGGTAGTGGTCTTAAAGGAAACCTTGGACAACCTTGCTAGCTGTTTAGATAATGTCCAGCTGAATCAACAACTTGTAAAGTCTCCTTGATAGGTTTTTGTTTTAAAGATGTGTGATCCCGAACCCTCTGGAAAGTCATTCAAATGATTGTCTTCAGACCCTTTTATTACGGGCACAATGTCCCTTCCATTCTTTTATTTAAGTGACAGAGATTGCAGGTCCTTTGTCCTTATGGCTCAGCTTTTACAAACAGGTTGTTTGGAATGTCCAAGGATAGGTGATTTATTGATGTTGGGGAAAAAAAAAAAGAAAAAACAGCAACTGACTTACTTGTGACCTGAATTTGAACTTTTTATCATGGGGCTTATTCCATATAGAAATAAGGAGAAAACAAATGTTTTTATTTCTTCTCCGAAAGTCTAACACACATATATATATTTTTTATTTTACAAATACCGGTAAATATTTAACACAGGGTAAGCCCGTGGCACAATGCATTGTTTTCTAGAGAGAGATCACAGTAGTACTGTAGCTGTTTGCTTTCAGACTTTCTCTTTAACCTTGAATGTCTGTACCATACAACACAGGAAGAGGTTAGGTAAGGAGAAGGGATAAGTACATCTTCTGGCACTAAAGTGGAACTTCACACCCTCCCCAATTTTTTTTTTTTTTTTAAATCCCTGCTTATCTGGTGCTTGGTTGTCCTTGATTAAGATACTTACCCACCCATCGTATCCAGCGTTGTCCTGCTGAGATCCACTTCTCTGCTGCCACTACTCAGGTCCTGCACTGGCATTTTCTTCAATGACGTGATCGGGAGGCGGATGTTTTTTCCAGGTACAGGCAGCCACCTCCTGATGATGCACCAATAGGCCTGCCCCCTCCTCCTTTTATGATTGGAAGACAATGCCTCCTGGGATATGTCACATGCATATTCCAGGAGGCACCAGGAGCGCCACACATCATTCTTGCCTAGGTAGTCTTGTTGGTTGGAGGGTAGACAGTGGAGGAGACCTTGCGTGGAGAGTGAAGAAGTTTCTGCTTTTGACTGCTGGGTTGCATTTTTGGTTATTTTTGGCTCTTTTTCCTTGCAGGTTTTTAACACCTTTTTTCTGGCACATTTTAACCACTTGACCACTGGGCACTTAAACCCCCTTAATAACCAGACCAATTTTCAGCTTTCGGTGCTCTCACATTTTGAATGACAATTACTCAGTCATACAACATTGTACCCATATGAATTTTTTGTCCTTTTTTTCACACAAATTGAGCTTTCTTTTGGTGGTATTTAATCACTGTTGGGTTTTTTATTTTTTGCGCTATAAGAGAAAAAAGACTGAAAATTCTGTAAAAAAATGGGGTTTTTTTCGTTTCCGTTATAAAATTTTGCAAATGACTATTTTTTCTTCATAAATTTTGGCCAAAATTTATACTGCTACATATCTTTGGTAAAAATAAGTACAAATTGGTGCATATTATTTGGTCTTTGTGAAAGTTATAGAGTCCACAAGCTATGGTGCCAATATCTGAAAATTGATCACACCTGAAGTACTGACGACCAATCTCATTTCTTGAGACCCTAACATGCCAGAAAAGTACAAATACCCCCCAAATTACCCCTTTTTGGAAAGAAGACATTCCAAGGTATTCAGAAAGAGGCATTGTGAGTTTTTTGAAGTTGTAATTTTTTCCCACAATTCTTTGCAAAATCAAGATTTTTTTTTTCTCTTTTTTTTTTTTAACAAAATTGTCATATTAGCAGGTTATTTCTCACACACAGCATATACATTCCACAAATTACACCCCAAAACACATTCTGCTATTACTCCCGAGTATGGCGATACCACATGTGTGAGACTTTTACACAGCGTGGCCACATACAGAGGCCCAACATGCAGGGAGCCCCTTCAGGCGTTCTGGAGCACCCAGGCAAATTCTGACATTTCTCTCCTACATGTAAAAATCATCATTTATTTGCTATAAAATTACATAGAACCCCAAAACATTATATATGTTTTTTTTAGCAAAGACCTTAGAGAATATGATGGTGGTTGTTGCAACTTTTTATCTCGCACGATATTTGCGCAGCAATTTTTTAACGCGTTTTTTACGGAAAAAAAATGTTTTGTGCTTAAAAAAAAAAAAAAACAGTAAAGTTAGCCCAATGTTTTTGCATAATGTGAAAGATGAAGTTACGCCGAGTAAATAGATACCTAACATGTCACCCTTAAAAATTGCACACGCTTGTGGAATGGCGCCAAACTTCGCTACTTAAAAATCCCCATAGGCGACGCTTTAAATATTTTTACTGGTTACATGTTTTGAGTTACAGAGGAGGTCTAGGGACAAAATTATTGCTCTCGCTCTAACGTTCGCGGCGATACCTCACATGTGTGGTTTGAAAACCGTTTTCATATGTGGGCGGGACTTACGTATGCGTTCGCTTCTGTATGCGAGCTCACGGGGACAGGGGCGCTTTAAAAAAATATATATTTTTTTATTGTTCATTTTACTTTATTTATTTTAGTTTGACATGTTTTTCTGCCCCAAAATTTTTTTTGATCACTTTTATACCTATTACAAGGAATGTAAACATCCCTTGTAATAGGAATATGGCATGACAGGTCCTCTTTACAGTGAGATATGGGGTCAATAAGACCCCACATCTCACCTCTAGGCTGGTAAGCCTGAAAAAAAAACAAAAAAAAACAAACAATCCTGGCTTTGATCGTAGCGGTGAGTCGGTAGGAGCACCGGAGGGCGGCGGGGGGGGGACATCCCCTCTCGCCTCCCGTAAGAATGATCAAGCGGTGGAACAGCCACTATGATTGTTGTTATGGTGTAGGGAATCGCCGGCTGAAAAAGCTAATATCTGAATGATGCCTGTAGCTGCAAGCATCATTCAGATATCCCCGCACAAAGTCAAGGACGTCATATGACGGCCGGCGGGCTGGAAGTGGGCATTGCGGAGTATGGCAGGGCATTGCGGAGTATGGCAGGGCATTGCGGAGTATGGCAGGGCATTGCGGAGTATGGCAGGGCATTGCGGAGTATGGCAGGGCATTGCATGGGGTATGGCAGGGCATTGCATGGGGTATGGCAGGGCATTGCATGGGGTATGGCGCAGGGCATTGCATGGGGTATGGCGCAGGGCATTGCATGGGGTATGGCGCAGGGCATTGCATGGGGTATGGCACAGGGGGTATTGCACAGGGTATTGCACAGGGGGTATTGCGCAGGGTATTGCACAGGGGGTATTGCGCAGGGTATTGCAGAGTATTGCGCAGGGTATTGCAGAGTATTGCGCAGGGTATTGCAGAGTATTGCGCAGGGTATTGCAGAGTATTGCGCAGGGTATTGCAGAGTATTGCGCAGGGTATTGCGCAGAGTATTGCGCAGGGTATTGCAAAGTATTGCAGAGTATTGTGCAGGGTATTGCAAAGTATTGCAGAGTATTGTGCAGGGTATTGCAGAGTATTGCAGAGTATTGCGCAGGGTATTGCAGAGTATTGCGCAGGGTATTGCAGAGTATTGCGCAGGGTATTGCAGAGTATTGCGCAGGGTATTGCAGAGTATTGCGCAGGGTATTGCAGAGTATTGCGCAGGGTATTGCAGAGTATTGCGCAGGGTATTGCAAAGTATTGCGCAGGGTATTGCAAAGTATTGCAGAGTATTGTGCAGGGTACTGCAAAGTATTGCAGGGTATTGCAGAGTATTGCGCAGGGTATTGCAGAGTATTGCGCAGGGTATTGCAGAGTATTGCGCAGGGTATTGCAGAGTATTGCGCAGGGTATTGTGCAGGGTATTGCAAAGTATTGCAGAGTATTGTGCAGGGTATTGTGCAGGGTATTGTGCAAAGTATTGCAAAGTATTGCAGAGTATTGTGCAGGGTATTGCAAAGTATTGTGCAGGGTATTGTGCAGGGTATTGTGCAGGGTATTGCAAAGTATTGCAGAGTATTGTGCAGGGTATTGCACCAGGGTATTGCAGAGTATTGCACCAGGGTATTGCAGAGTATTGCACCAGGGTATTGCAGAGTATTGCACCAGGGTATTGCAGAGTATTGCACCAGGGTATTGCAGAGTATTGCACCAGGGTATTGGCAGGGTGTATTGCAGAGTATTGGCAGGGTATTGCACCAGGGATGGCTGAGCAGGGATGGATGGATGGCTGGATCTGTGACTGCAATTGTCACAGATCCAGCCCACAGAGCTGCTGCTGCCATCCGCTCCCTCCCCCTCCCCTCTCACACTGTACCGATCGGTACAGAGAGGGGAGGGAGGAACCGGTGTCATCAAATGACGCCGGTCTGTTTACAAGTGATTGCTCCGTCATTTGACAGAGCGATCACGTGGTAAACGGCCGCTATCAGCGGCGATTTACCGCGATTCGTGATCCGCCGGGTCCCCTGGACCCGGCGGTCACGGAGTTTCCCGTGTGCGCGCCCCAGGGGGCGAGCAGGAGCGCGATTCTGGGAGGACGTTATATAACGTCCTCCCAGAGTTAAGCAACCACCTTGTCGACGTTATTTGTCGGCAGGTGGTTGTTAAGTGGTTAAACAGCCTTTTTTTTTCTCTTTTTTTCCTTCAGCCTACTAATTAAGGGGAGTGGTTAATTGGTCACAGGTGCTTGAGGCCTATATAAGCTTCTGTAGAGCTCATTTAGAGCCTGCTCATTTTGAGTTGCTGGAACTCTGTCCAAGTGGAACTGGACTAAGTGGTGAGTTAAAATCAAGAGTTGAAAACGGAGGTTAAAACAGGGGTCATAGTAGATGTGTAGTGTGAGTACCTGGGTGTTGTCTGAGTAGTGTGTGTGGATCGTTAGTACTTGTGTATTGTAGGTGCACGCTGGTTTGCGAGTGCACGCGGGTCCGTTGGTCTGCGGGTGCACGTAGGTCTGCGTGGTTGTCATGGATATGCATTAATGTCTGTCTGCCATCTTACCTTCCTCCTCATGTGTTCATCTAGAGACCAGACTTCCTTCACCTGGCTTCCTTTATAATCTCCTCCCAGCCTGACTCCACCCCAGGCCCTATCACTGAACACTATATTAACCTGTGCACTGCAAGCCTGCTTTGCTGATCAACGTGTTTGTTAGGCATTGTGTGTTTGGGTTCCTGCCTGCCGTGTGCTACGTCTGTCTCTCTGTTACGTTATTGGCTTGTCCCCGACCATCCCTGTCTGCTCGTGACCCTTGACCTTCGGCTCGTTCTTCGTTATCCTTGTCTGCTTGTGGCCCCTGACCTTCGGCTTGTTATTCGGTTCTCTCTATCGTGTGCTGCTGCTTCCCCTTATCCTACGGGGCGTGAGCTAGGAAACTCCAGGGGCCGCGACCTGGTCCCAGCCTGCAGCGTAACATCCTCACCACTAGAGGCCCTGGAGAAGACCAGCTGGGTCTTAGACTCCGCGCCCTGGGGAATCTTGGCTCTCGCTTCCGTTGGGATCCCGGTTGTGCTCCTCTGGTCCCGCTTTCCACAACCACCCAGTTTCCTATCCACAGAAGCCAGCCATAGGGTTCACTACCTCGCGGTGCACTCCTGTCCCCCTACGGTGTGCATCTGTCACCTGGCCACAGGTGACCCTGACAGTGGTACCTGTGTATTGTCTTGTTGAGTACCTGTGTATTGTCTTGTTGAGTACCTGTGTATTGTCTTGTTGAGTACCTGTGTATTGTCTTGTTGAGTACCTGTGTATTGTCTTGTTGAGTACCTGTGTATTGTCTTGTTGAATAGTTGGGTCAGGAAGCTAGTGTTAGGTAATTTGGACAGGGTATAATCTCGAATCCTCATTAAATTAATAGGTACGATGCCCAGCGGGTGTGGCGAGGCGACTCGGTGTACATCTTGCAGCATGTATGCGTTCCTTGATCATCTGATCGAGGGCGATTACTGCTGTGCAAAATGTAAGCACTTTGTTTCCGTGGAAGCCCAGGTTCTGAATCTAGGGAAGCAACTGTCAGCACTGGGAAGTCCCTCCACACTAAAGGAGAGCTGGATACGTACCCGGCAGGTGATGGCAGGGGCCAGCACAGAGGTGGGTGGAGACAAAGAGGTGCAGGCACTAGAAAATAGTAGATGGGTGACAGTCAGGAAGGGTAGAGGGCGAAGTGCCAGGGAGGCTGATCCAGGGCTGGAGCATCCCAATAAGTATGCTCCATTGAGTAACATTGGTGAAACCAGTCCGGGACCAGCACTGCTGGAGCTGAGGGACTCTCCTAGCTGCCAGGGGAAGAACTCCTCCAGTGAGAGTGGGGGGGAAGCGAAGGGAAAGGAAAGACAGATTCTGGTGGTAGGGGACTCAATTCTTAGGACAGAGAGGGCAATCTGTAACAAAGACCTGAAGCGCCGAACTGTATGTTGTCTACCGGGCGCTCGGGTTCGGCACATCACGGATCTGGTGGACAGATTACTGGGAGGGGCTGGGGAAGACCCAGCTGTCATGGTGCACGTTGGCACCAATGACAAAGTCAGAGGCAGATGGAGTGTCCTAAAGAACGATTTTAGGGACTTGGGTGCTAAATTGAGGAAAAGGACCTCCAAGGTAGTATTCTCGGGAATACTACCGGTACATCGAGCCACACCAGAAAGGCAGAGGGAGATTAGGGAAGTGAACAAGTGGCTGAAGAGCTGGTGTAGTAAGGAGGGGTTTGGGTTCCTGGAGGACTGGGCCGACTTCTCAGTCGATAACCAGTACTATAGAAGGGACGGACTGCACCTAAATGAGGAGGGTGCAGATCAGCTGGGAATAAGGATGGCCAAAAAGTTAGAGGGGTTTTTAAACTAGGTGACAGGGGGGAGGGTCCAGAGATAGTGAGAGTCAGCGGGGAACATATTCTAAAGGGTAGTATTAGGGGCATTAGTGGTAGGGTAACCAAAGAACATAAACCCAAGGTAAGTATAGTAGCAAGTCCTAGTTGCAATCTGGGAACACCCAAGAGGATAGTATGTGACCGGTCAAATAATATTAATGCATTAAAGTGTCTGTTCACCAACGCCAGAAGTCTGCCAAGCAAAATAGGTGAGTTGGAAGCTCTGGTGCATGGGGAGAGCTATGATGTAATCGGTATTGCTGAAACTTGGCTTCATTCCTCACATGACTGGGCTATTAATATTCCTGGCTATGCACTCTTTCGGAAAGACAGGGTAAAAAGGAAGGGTGGAGGGGTCTGTCTCTATGTGAGAAGTGATCTCAAAGCGAGTGTGAAAGAGGACCTGGTGGATGGAGAGTGTGATGAGTCTGAAGCATTATGGGTGGAACTGCATACAGATGTGCGTAGTTCAAAGCTAATCATTGGAGTTTGTTATAGACCACCCAATGTTAATGAGGAGTTAGAGACTCAGCTCCTTGCACAGATGGAAAGGGCTGCAAGGGCTGGGACGGTGATAATAATGGGGGATTTTAACTACCCAGAAATTGACTGGAGTAATGGAACTGCTGGGACAGTTAAAGGGCAAAAATGTATAAACCTATTGCAGGACAATTTTATGGTCCAGTTTATTGAGGCCCCAACTAGGAATGATGCTCTGTTGGACCTGGTAATCTCAAACCATGCAGAGCGTATTACTAATGTTCAGATAAAGGAACACCTGGGTAGCAGTGACCATAACATGATTTCATTTGATGATAGTTGTAAGCAAAAATCACATACAGGAAAGATAAAAACACTTAATTTCAAGAGAGCAAATTTTCCAAGGATGAGCGCTGCTCTCCAGGACTTAGACTGGGAAGAAATATTGGCATCAATGGGCACAGAACAGAAATGGGAATTCTTCAAAAAGACTGTTTGTGAACTCACTGCAAAGTATATTCCCATGGGCAATAAGTTTAAAAGGCTGAAAATAAAACCTATGTGGCTCACTGCCAAAGTTAAAAAAGCTATAAACTATAAGAAAAGAGCTTTTAAAAAATATAAAAATGAGGGAACACTAGTGTCATTTAAATGTTACAAAGAATATAACAGGATATGTAAAAAGGAAATCAAGGATGCGAAAATTCAAAATGAACGACAGATTGCAAAAGATAGTAGGACAAACCCCAAAAAATTCTTCAAATATATTAATAGTAAAAAGGTCAAGTCTGAGCATGTAGGCCCTTTACAAAATAATCTAGAGTGGGTGACTGGGGACAAAGAGAAGGCTAATTTATTAAATACTTTCTTCAGTTCTGTGTATACAAAGGAGCATGGGGGAGCTCATGTCCAAAATGGGGGTGGTAGTGACACAGCCCTAAATCCACAATGGCTCAAAAGTGATATGGTCCAGAAATATTTAGATGGAATAAAGGTGGATAAAGCACCTGGACCAGATGGCATACACCCACGGATCCTAAAAGAATTGAGCTCTGTAATTTCAAAGCCATTGTATTTAATTTTTAGGGACTCATTAATGACAGGAATAGTACCACTGGATTGGTGCAGGGCCAATGTGGTGCCTATATTTAAAAAGGGAATTAAGTCTTTACCAAGTAACTATAGACCTGTTAGTTTAACTTCTATAGTTGGGAAAATACTGGAGAGATTAATAAAAGACCACATAGATGAGTTCTTGCTGGAAAAAAACTATTTAAGCAACAGACAACATGGATTCATGAAAGACAGAAGTTGTCAAACAAACCTGATTTCTTTTTATGAAGAGGTAAGTAAGACCTTGGACAGAGGGGTGGCAGTGGACGTGGTATACTTGGATTTTGCAAAAGCGTTCGATACAGTTCCCCACACACGGCTCATGTGTAAGGTAAAGTCTACAGGATTGGAAATATCAGTTTGTAAATGGATAGAAAACTGGCTAAAAGACAGAATTCAGAGAGTAGTAGTTAATGATTCTTACTCTGAATGGTCCAAGGTTATCAGTGGTGTAACCCAAGGTTCAGTGCTGGGACCCTTACTTTTTAATATGTTTATAAATGATATTGGGTCTGAGATCAAAAGTAACATTTCTGTCTTTGCAGATGACACCAAGCTATGCAGTGGAATAACGTCCTTACAGGATGTCGCCAATTTACAAGCCGACCTCAATGCTCTGTCTAATTGGGCGACTATGTGGCAGATGAGGTTTAATGTTGATAAATGTAAAGTTATGCACTTGGGGGCTAAGAATATGAATGCATCATACATACTAGGGGGAGTACAACTGGGGGGATCCATAGTGGAGAAGGATCTGGGGGTTTTGGTAGATCATAAGCTCAATAATGGCATGCAATGCCAAGCTGCGGTTTCCAAAGCGAGCAAAGTCCTTTCTTGTATTAAGAGATGTATGGACTCCAGAGAGAGAGAGATCATTTTGCCCCTGTTCAAATCATTAGTAAGACCTCATCTGGAATATGCAGTTCAGTTTTGGGCCCCAGTTCTCAAAAAGGATATTGGGGAACTGGAGAAAGTGCAGAGAAGGGCAACCAAACTGATAAGAGGGATGGAGGAACTCAGCTATGAGGAGAGATTAGAGGAACTGAATTCACTCTTGAGAAGA
Source organism: Rana muscosa (assembly GCA_029206835.1). Classification (NCBI taxonomy): domain Eukaryota; kingdom Metazoa; phylum Chordata; class Amphibia; order Anura; family Ranidae; genus Rana; species Rana muscosa. The sequence goes on from CM055128.1 coordinate 37,803,549, forward strand.
GGAGATTAAGGGGGGATATGATCAACATGTACAAATATATAAGGGGTCCATATAGTGAACTTGGTGTTCAGTTATTCACTTTACGGTCAACACAAAGGACAAGGGGGCACTCTTAGCGTCCTAGAGGAAAAGAGATTTCACCTCCAAATACAGAAAGGTTTTTTCACAGTAAGAGCTGTGAAAATGTGGAATAGACTCCCTGCAGAGGTGGTTCTGGCCAGCTCAGTAGATTGCTTTAAGAAAGACCTGGATTCTTTCTTAAATGTACATAATATAACTGGGTACTGACATTTATAGGTAAAGTTGATCCAGGGAATATCCGATTGCCTCTCGGGGGATCAGGAAGGAATTTTTTCCCCTGCTGTAGCAAATTGGATCATGCTCTTCTGGGTTTTTTTTTGCCTTCCTCTGGATCAACTGTGGGTATAGAATTGGGTATATGGGATTGTACGATATATGTTTATTTATTTATTTTATTTTTTATTTTTTTACGGTTGAACTGGATGGACTTGTGTCTTTTTTCAACCTGACTAACTATGTAACTATGTAACTATGCAAGAATGAAGGATGGGGGAGGGCTGAAACCTGTACACTGAATTAAAAAAAAAGTAAGCAAACACACAAGAGAGGGATATTTATGTAGTGAAGTGGGAGGAGACTGGAGTTGAGGAAAGCTTATGTTCAGGGTGAAGATCTGCTTTATGAAGTGTTCGCATTCTGAACTTGAAGTAATGAACTTCAAAAACAACAAACCTTTTCAGCAGACGGGTTACAATTAGCCAGGTTAACGTGTAAAAAAACAGTCAAGTGCTCTTTAAAAATAAATAAAAAATTTAAGTAAAATAAATGAATAATAAATAAGTAAAATAAATAATAATAAAAAAATAATAATGCTATAAGCAGTATTTTGAACCTCAGGTCTGTACCTGCTGGCTGAGAAATATTTGTATGCCATTTTTCATATCACATGACAAATTATGAAAATATATTTTTAAACCATTCGTTTTTTGCTCTAAACTAACTAACGAACGAACCAATTAAAAAATAAATTACATAAAACATTAATAAATAAACACATAAAACATGATTTAATGTTTATTTATTTTTTTAAACAAATTATAAAAGTATACCTGTGAAATATCAGAGCCATGACACAGTAAGAAATTTGGATCTACAGCATAAAAGTCTCACAAATATCATATTTAAATACGTTAAAGTGTATGTCTATGCAAAGTAAAAATAAATGCAGCACATTCACGCTTATTTCCTATGTTTTATCCCATCAGTGGCAGTTGGTGGGTTTTTCTTTTGGGGGGGCGGCAAACAATCACCCCTCCCCACCGCCGGCACTACCATCCCCCTGGCGGCCAGCGGTCCGGCAAATACCTGATCTAGGTGGCGGGCTGTGGTGTCCTCTAGCACGGTCCGCCCACCGTGCGTGCGGCGGGGTATGGGCAGCAGCTCCTCCAGCAGCTTCCTCCGCCGTGTGTCTCCTCTCTCTTCCGCCTAAGCGATAGGCATCCAATAGGATCGCCTGTCGCTTTGGTCAATCAGGAAACAGGTCTCTCGACCTGCCTCCTGATTGGCAGGGAGGAACTTTAGTGTGAAAATAGCGAAAATTCATTCGCTATCATCACACAACTGGGTGGGCTTGGAGCACAGTGCTCTGCGCCCCAAGCCCACCCTTTTTTGAAGCCTATTAAAGCCTCTGGCTCTAATCACGTGCTTCAATAAAACACTTCCCCCCCATTGGAATCCATAATCCTGCACCCTGATATGTAGATCAGGGGGCCGGACGCATGGATGGGGGGGCGGCGCCCGTGCGCCCTCTATTGATGGGACGCCACTGTATCACATTTAAAAAGCTGAATATATATATATATTGTGACAGCAGGAAGGTAAAGTCACCTGGTTGCATCCAGGGGGGTAGATATATTTCGCCCAGATTCAGGCTTTACGCCGACTTATACAACTAGGTGGAGAGTTGTATAAGCCCAGCTGAGGTTAGTGGGCTCATGGATGACTCATACCTCTAGGGAGAGTGTGGGGCGTCGTGCAGACAGGGAGTTGATGAGACCAGCTGAAGCTTGTCAGCTCATTTAGGCCTCTATAAGAACTCCCAGCTTCATTAGATGTTAGCTCATGCCTGGACCCAGACCTGTGTGGACTGTCTAGGGAGAGTGAACCCCTGTGCGGTGAGACAAAGCCTGTGTGGCTATTTGCTTGGACATTTAAAACCAGGGACTTAGGGACTAGGACAGCACTAGGCTGATCCCAGTTGTTAGTTAGGAAACCTGTATGTTTAGTCAGAGGTCAAGTTGACCAGGATTTATTTTGTTTATGTTTCTTTTGCTTTGCTGTGTTTTGTCACTGTAAATAGAAAATAAACCGCACCTTTTTGACTTTGAAAACCACAACCTCCGTTTGCTGGGCCTGTTTTTGTGTGGGGAGCCCATCTCGGGGGTCACACACACCCGCTGCCGAGCTAACCCCCTCACAGTTGGTGGAGAACCAGTGGCAGTTTTTTTTTAAGCCAGCATGGAGGAGATACTGAAGCAGCTGGCTCTAGCAAATGCCAATCAACAGCAGACAAATGCAGGTTTGCAAAAGAGCCTTGCAGCTCAACAACAGAACTTCGCAGCCCAGCAGCAAGCTCATCAACAGAGCCTTGCAGCCCAGCAGCAGACAAACGCAACTTTGCAACAGAGTCTGGAGGCTCAGCAACAAGCCCAGCAGCAATCTGAGGCCCGCTTCATAGACCTGTTGCAGAAGCAAGAGCAGAGACTACAACAACAGATGGAAGCAGTAATGCAGCAACGTCCGCAGACCAGTGAGGAAAGCCGTCCCACTAATACCGCGTCCAAGGGGTGAGGGTGGAGAGAGTGAGAGGGTGGGAGCTCTACCCCAAGTTTGGCGAGAACAGCCTGGGAAATCAGCGGCTCAAGAGGCCGCAAGAAGGATCGTTTGCTACCGCTGCCGGCAAGCGGGACATATTGCAGCCAATTGCCCGGTTGTGGAGGAACCCATGCAGTGTGACTTTCTGACGGGCAGACGTCAGTCGCTGTGTGCGACAGTCGCATGCACTGCCATTCGAGGAACTGAGAAACATTTATGCAAAATGTGTGTTAATGGTAGAAATGTTGTGGTATTGCTGGATTCAGGTAGCCTTGTGACCCTGATAAAGGCTGAGTTAGTTAAAACAGAGGTCTCTGGGAATAGCAAGGTAGCTGTTATTTGTGTGCATGGGGACACCCGAGAGTATCCAGTGACTACAGTGTGTTTCGAGACCCCCAAAGGTACCCTCTCTCATCCAGTGGGCTTAGTATCTCAGTTACCGCATGACGCCATTGTGGGAAGGGATTTTCCGAAGTTCTGGGAACTGTGGGATGATCCTGAGCCCCCCACTGGTGCCCCTATGTACCAGGAATGTGATAGCCAGAACTCCCCTGAGAGTGGTGAGGACTCTCCGGAATTTCCCTTATCAGTATTGGCAGGGGAGACTCAAGAAACTGGAGAGGAGCCCACCTCCTCAGACGAAAACCTACCGTCTGTGGAGTTTTCTGATCTTGAGGTTCACAGGGAAAACTTTGCCACAGAACAGTTGAAAGACCCCGCCCTAATAAAGGCACGGGAAAACGTAGTGAAAATAGATGGCGAGTTAGTGAACCCAGATAATACCTGCACTTACAGTAGGTCCTTCTCTACGCTGAAGTATGGGTATCGGGTGGCAAAAAGGGCAGAAGAAACCGTTGAGCAGCTTGTGGTGCCCAAACCTTACAGGAAGTTGGTGTTGGAGTTGGCCCATGGGCACATTCTTGGAGGTCATCTGGGGACAGAGAAAACCCGAGAGAGGGTATTACAGAGATTCTATTGGCCGGGGGTGATGAAGGACATAGAAAATTATTGTTCCTCCTGCCCTGTGTGTCAGAGGTCGGCCCCGATGCCACATTTCCGTAGCCCACTGGTCCCTCTACCCATCATTGAGGTCCCGTTTGAGAGGATCGCCATGGATTTGGTAGGTCCTATAATCAAGTCCGCTAGGGGGCACAGTACATATTAGTTATAATGGACTATGCCACCCGTTATCCAGAAGCGATCCCTCTCCGAAATACCTCGGCCAAAACCATAGCCAAAGAGCTATCTCTTGTGTTTAGCCGGGTGGGTATTTGTAAAGAACTGCTTACGGACCAAGGTACACCCTTTATGTCCCGGGTTATGAAGGAGCTGTGTAAATTGTTCAAAGTGACGCAATTACGTACATCTGTGTATCACCCCCAAACCGATGGGCTGGTTGAAAGATTCAACAAAACCCTAAAACAAATGTTGAAGAAAGTGGTGGATAGAGATGGAAAGGATTGGGACTGTCTACTTCCTTATCTGATGTTTGCTATTAGGGAGGTGCCCCAATCCTCTACGGGATTCTCCCCCTTTGAGTTACTGTATGGGAGACACCCAAGAGGGCTGTTGGATATTGCCAAGGAAACTTGGGAAAGTGAGAGTTCTCCCCACAGGAGTGTGATTGAGCATGTCGCCCTGATGCAAGACCGAATTGCACAGGTAATGCCCATCGTGAAGGAACATTTGGCCCAAGCGCAGTTAGCACAGCAGAGAGTGTACAACCGTGGAGCCAAGACCCGTACCTTTTCCCCGGGGGATAGGATACTGGTACTTGTCCCTACGGTTGAAAGTAAATTCCTTGCCAAATGGCAAGGCCCCTACGAGATAATGGAAAAAGTGAGCGAAGTGAATTACAAGGTCAGACAACCAGGAAGGCGAAAGCCCGAACAGATCTATCACGTTAATCTGTTGAAAGCCTGGAGGGATAGAGAGTCCCTAGTCGCAGACACTTGGTCACCAGCTCAAACTGGTTGCGTGATTCCTGAGGTTGGAATAGCAGCCACCTTGTCACAACCCCAACAACAGGAGGTTAAGGAGTTTGTGCTTCGCAACAAGGAGGTATTCTCTGAGCTGCCGGGACAAACATCTGGGGTAGAGCATGACATCATTACCCCGCCCGGTGAAAGGGTGAAGTTAAAACCCTATCGGATCCCAGAGGCCCGACGGGAGGCAATACGGGAGGTAGTACAGAAAATGCTGAACTTAGGGGTGATAGAGGAGTCCCAAAGTGATTGGTCTAGTCCCATTGTGTTGGTGCCTAAACCGGATGGGAGCTGGCGATTTTGTAACGATTTTCGTCAGTTGAACAAAGTTACAAAATTTGACACCTACCCCATGCCACGTATAGATGAGTTGATCGACCGGCTGGGAACAGCCCGATACATGACGACTCTTGACCTCACAAAAGGGTATTGGCAAATCCCCCTGGCCAAGTCGGCCAAAGAGAAAACCGCATTTGTAACCCCAGACGGGGCGTTCCAATATAAAAGAATGCCGTTCGGGTTACAGAATGCGCCGGCCACATTCCAGCGGAAAATGGACCAGATGCTGAGGCCCCATCGGAAGTATGCTGCGGCTTACCTGGATGACGTAATTGTCCATAGCACAGATTGGGCCTCACATCTGCCAAAAGTGCAAGCAGTCCTGGACTCTGTTCGGGAAGCGGGGTTTACGGCTAACCCCAAGAAGTGTACCATTGGGCAGGAGGAGGCCAAATATCTTGGGTACACCATTGGGAGGGGAGTAATAAAACCCCAACTCAACAAAGTCGAGGCCATCCAGAGTTGGCCACGTCCCAACAGCAAGAAGCAGGTACGAGCCTTTCTGGGAATCGCTGGGTATTATCGGCGATTCATTCCCCACTTTGCTTCTAAGGCTGTGCCCCTAACCAACCTGACGAAGGGGAAAGGGTCGGTCATGATTAAATGGACCCCCGAGGCTGAGGCAGCATTCCAATTCTTGAAACAAGCCTTATGTAGCCAGCCAGTGTTGTACTCACCCGACTTCTCTAAAGACTTTGTCGTACAAAGTGATGCGTCAGATGTGGGGTTAGGAGCAGTATTGTCCCAGGTCTGGAACGGGGAAGAGCACCCAGTCATTTACCTCAGCAGGAAGTTGAAGTCCCATGAGGTAAATTACGCCACCGTTGAAAAGGAGTGTTTAGCGGTGAAGTGGGCTCTAGATTCCCTTCGGTACTACCTGCTAGGTAGGCACTTTGACATGGTTACGGATCACGCTCCGTTAAAGTGGATGGCTCAAAACAAGGAGACAAATAGAAGAGTGAATAGGTGGTTCCTGGCCCTCCAGGAATTCAACTTCACAGTAAAGCATCGCCCTGGCGTTCAAATGGGGAATGTGGATGCTTTGTCTCGAGTACATGAATGCCTGATTGCTGGTGTTCCAACCCCGAGGTTAAAACAAGAGGGGGGGGGTATGTGACAGCAGGAAGGTAAAGTCACCTGGTTGCATCCAGGGGGGTAGATATATTTCGCCCAGATTCAGGCTTTACGCCGACTTATACAACTAGGTGGAGAGTTGTATAAGCCCAGCTGAGGTTAGTGGGCTCATGGATGACTCATACCTCTAGGGAGAGTGTGGGGCGTCGTGCAGACAGGGAGTTGATGAGACCAGCTGAAGCTTGTCAGCTCATTTAGGCCTCTATAAGAACTCCCAGCTTCATTAGATGTTAGCTCATGCCTGGACCCAGACCTGTGTGGACTGTCTAGGGAGAGTGAACCCCTGTGCGGTGAGACAAAGCCTGTGTGGCTATTTGCTTGGACATTTAAAACCAGGGACTTAGGGACTAGGACAGCACTAGGCTGATCCCAGTTGTTAGTTAGGAAACCTGTATGTTTAGTCAGAGGTCAAGTTGACCAGGATTTATTTTGTTTATGTTTCTTTTGCTTTGCTGTGTTTTGTCACTGTAAATAGAAAATAAACCGCACCTTTTTGACTTTGAAAACCACAACCTCCGTTTGCTGGGCCTGTTTTTGTGTGGGGAGCCCATCTCGGGGGTCACACACACCCGCTGCCGAGCTAACCCCCTCACAATATATATACATACACATGTTGTTGATCCTGTCGGAAAACCAGTGAGCTTTCTATTAGATGTTTTAAAGCTTGCTTCATTTGGCATCTTCTGGATTTTCTAAATTAGACTCTCTTTAGGCTAACAACTCTGCCATTGCTGCACATAAATCCCAAGCAGATTTCTACCTTTTGGACACCGTCCCCCTATGTTATACAGATGACAAGAAGGAGAGATGTTCTGTAGTCCAGCAGCAGAGAACTGTGCAGGTCTAAAGTAAGGTCCCTCTTTACCCACCCTGTTCAATGGTGGGTGCCGGCTCTTTTAATTCAATTTCCCACAATCTAGTTGGTTCCCACACTCCCCTGAGTTCCTGCACACATCAAGCTTCATCGGTTCAATGGTTCCCAATCTATCATCAATGATTCCTACCCTCATCAGTCCTGAGAGACTGTGCCTGATGAGCAGGGATGAGCCGAACACCCCCCTGTTCGGTTCGCACCAGAACTTGCGAACAGACAAAATGTTCGTGTAAACTTTAGAACCCTATTAAATACAATGGACTCGAACGTTCGAAATCTAAAGTGTTAATTATAAAGGCTAATATGCAAGTTATTGTCCTAAAAAGTGTTTGGGGGCCCTGGTCCTGCCCCAGGGGACATGTATCAATGCAAAAAGAAGTTTTAAAAACGGCCGTTTTTTTGGGAGCAGTGATTTTAATAATGCTTAAAATGAAAAAATAAAAGTGAAATATTCCTTTAAATTTCGTACCTGGGGGTGTGTATGATATGCATGTAAAGTGGCGCATGTTTCCCGTGCTTAGAACTGTCCCTGCAAAAAATGTCATTTTTGAAAGAAAAAAATGCATTTAAAACTGACTCGCGGCTATTAATGAATTGTCGGCTCCCGGCAATACATACAAAAGTCATTGATAAAAAAAAAAAAAAAGCGTGGGTGTTCCCCAGAATTCAATTACCAGGCCCTTCAGGTCTGGAATGGATATTAAGGGGAACCCTGCCGCAAATTAAAAAAAAAATTGACCTGGGGTTCCCCCAAATATCCATTCCAGGCCCTTCAGATCTGGCATGGATTTTAAGGGGAACTCCACCCCAAATTTTTTAAAAAAATGGCGTGGAGTCCCCCTAAAAATCCATACCAGACCCCTTATCCGAGCACGCAACCTGGCCGGCCGCAGGGGAAAAGGGGGGGACGAGAGAGCGGCCCCCCCTCCCTCCTGAACTGTACCAGGCCACATGCCCTCAACATGGGGAGGATGTCCCCATGTTGATGGGGACAAGGGCCTCATCCCCACAACCCTTGCCCGGTGGTTGTGGGGGTCTGCGGGCGGGGGGCTTATCGGAATCTGGAAGACCCCTTTAACAAAGGGGACCCCCAGATCCCGGCCCCCCCTATGTGAATTGGTAAGGGGTACATTGTACCCCTACCATTTCACGAAGAAAGCGTAAAAAAATGTTTAAAAAAACACACAAACACCTTGAAAAAGTCCTTTATTTAAAAAAAAAAAAAAAAAAACATTCCAGCGGTGAAATCCAGTGTCCCGCGGCGATCCCGATGTCCAGCGCTGTCCTTCATTGGTTGTGCCTGAGCGGACCTGATGGGGAACTCCCTCTCAGTATTTTAAATGTATAGACCCGCCCCTTCTAAAGTTCCCCATCAGGTCCGCTCAGCGGACCAGATGCGGAACATGAGAAGGGGCGGGTCTATACATGTATTACCAAAGTGAGAGCAGTCCCCCATCAGGTCCGCCCCCTCGGTATGTCAGACCCGCCTACGTCATTGGCTTGAGCGGGGAACTTCCTTCACTATGTAAATTTAAATTACACAGTGAAGGAAGTTCCCCGCTCAAGCCAATGACGTAGGCGGGTCCGACATACCGAGGGAGCGGACCTGATGGGGAACTTTAGAAGGGGCGGGTCTATACATTTAAAACACTGAGAGGGAGTTCCCCGTCAGGTCCGCTCAGGCACAACCAATGACGGACAGCGCTGGACATCGGGATCGCCGCGGGACACTGGATTTCACCGCTGGAATGTTTTTGTTTTTTTTTGTTTTTTTAATAAAGGACTTTTTCAAGGTGTTTGTGTGTTTTTTTAAACATTTTTTTACGCTTTCTTCGTGAAATGGTAGGGGTACAACGTACCCCTTACCAATTCACATAGGGGGGGGGCCGGGATCTGGGGGTCCCCTTTGTTAAAGGGGTCTTCCAGATTCCGATAAGCCCCCCGCCCGCAGACCCCCACAACCACCGGGCAAGGGTTGTGGGGATGAGGCCCTTGTCCCCATCAACATGGGGACATCCTCCCCATGTTGAGGGCATGTGGCTTGGTACGGTTCAGGAGGGAGGGGGGGCCGCTCTCTCGTCCCCCCCTTTTCCCCTGCGGCCGGCCAGGTTGCGTGCTCGGATAAGGGGTCTGGTATGGATTTTTAGGGGGACTCCACGCCATTTTTTTTTTAAATTTGGGGTGGAGTTCCCCTTAAAATCCATGCCAGATCTGAAGGGCCTGGAATGGATATTTGGGGGAACCTCACGTCAATTTTTTTTAAATTTGCGGCGGGGTTCCCCTTAATATCCATTCCAGACCTGAAGGGCCTGGTAATTGAATTCTGGGGAACCCCCACGCTTTTTTTTTTTTTTTTTTTTATCAATGACTTTTGTATGTATTGCCGGGAGCCGACAATTCATTAATAGCCGCGAGTCAGTTTTAAAAGACTTTTTTTTTTTTTCAAAAATGACATTTTTTGCAGGGACAGTTCTAAGCACGGGAAACATGCGCCACTTCACATGCATATCATACACACCCCCCAGGTACGAAATTTAAAGGAATATTTCACTTTTATTTTTTCATTTTAAGCATTATTAAAATCACTGCTCCCGGAAAAACGGCCGTTTTTAAAACTTCTTTTTGCATTGATACATGTCCCCTGGGGCAGGACCCGGGTCCCCAAACACTTTTTAGGACAATAACTTGCATATAAGCCTTTATAATTAACACTTTAGATTTCTCCCATAGATTTTTCGAATTTGCCGCGAACACCCCAATTTGTTCGCTGTTCGGCGAACGGGCGAACAGGCAATGTTCGAGTCGAACATGAGTTCGACTCGAACTCCAAGCTCATCCCTACTGATGAGACAGAGGTGATTGTGCATGAGATCTAACACCAAGTGTCTTTTCCTCCACTGTTTTAACTGGCATGTGGGCAACTTTAATTGCATGAAATGGCATGCATCTTGAGGAGAAGACTCAGTCACCAGAGAGGGTACTGCTTTACCTGTCTCCAGAGTTCTGAGCTTCAAATGGAGTGGCCCTGCACCTACAGCCATTCACTTGGGTGTCCAGACCATAAATACATGCCACTTGCCTGAGGAACAGGTCCGGGGAACCCTCCAGCCACCTGGACTATTGGGTAGGGTGACCAGACATCCCCGGTTTCCGGGGACAGTCCCCTGATTGAGGACACTGTCCCCGGACCAAGTCTGTCCCCAGTTTTGTCCCCGGATTGGATTTGAACAGAGGCTGGGGCAATTTCAAAGACAGTCAGTGCAGAATTAAAAATAAAAATTCTGAATTACACACCCCCACTCCGCCGCTCCTACTAGCTTAGGGGGGGGTGTCTTTTCTTCATTACATATCTGTGCCCCTTTCTGATGATCATGTGCTGGTCGGAGTGGAGGGAATATTTCTTCAGTTTCGGGCGCATGCCCATTCAGCTTCGATCGCATGTTTTTCTGCCTTGGCTCAAGTCCCGGCCAGCCGCTTGCCTGCTTATCTCCTTGCCTTCCCTGGCGCAGTGATCTTCCTTCGCTCCCCACCCAGTAGTAGCCGGGGCCGGAGAGTGAGACTTGACAGGCTGTGAGGCGGGCGGCAGTGGTGATGGGCAGAGAGTCGCTGATTGCCGCCATTACTAGTAAAAAAAATATGTCCCTGAATTTCATTTAAAAAATCTGGTCACCTTACTATTGGGGGCAGTCTACTTCCTTGTGAGAAAGGTTCCTCAAGAAATTTTCCTCAAGGAAAATGCAAGTAGTCATTCATGCTTTACAGTTTTTGTGAGTGTCTCATAGACTGTACTGAGCTTATTTAAAAACAGGTCCTAGACAGTTCCTGGTTTTGTAATAGTTGTATTGTCTGCTATTATTTGTGTTTGTGTGTATTGCCATGTTGTCTGGGTAGATGTACGCTCCACAACACGACACAGTAATGATTGGAGATTACAAAACATCAGTGTATCCCCTTCGATGTTCAATAAACCAGCTGACCCTGACCCACAGTGGCGGTGCATCCATAAAGGGCACACGGGCGCCGCCCCCTCTCTCCTGGCACTGCTCTATCACCATAGATAGATTCATGCATTGCATGAATCTATCTATGGTCGCCGCTGCCACTCCCTATTCATGTGCCCGGCCCCTTTTCGGGCACCTAAATTACAGCGGCGGGGTATTATTTGGAAGCACCTGATTAGAGCTGTAGGCTCTAATAGGCGTCCAAAAAGGTGAACAGCGGGCACCATGCTGTGCATTCGCTGTTCACTGAGTGTTGTGTTAGGAAAGCGAATTAATCGCTTTCCTAACACTGAACCGCCTCTCAGCCAATCAGGTGCATGGGTCCTTTACCTGTCACCTGATTAGCTGAAGCAACAGTAGCTGTGATTGGACGCTGACTATCAGGCGTCCAATCATAGCAGAGGACGGGAGAAGACATCGAGGAGCGTGGAGGACCATCACCCGCTGCCCCACGAGACAGGTAAGTGCCGGGCGGGGATACACACTGGCAGCATTTGATGGGCACAGTAGCGGCAATTATTGGGCACACTGGGAGCAATTGATAGGCACACTGGCAGCAGTTGATGGGCACAGTAGTGGCAGTTGATGGACACAGTAGCAGCAATTGATGGGAACACTGGCAGAAATTGATGGGCACAGTGTCAGCAATTGATGTGCACACTGGCAGCAATTGATGGGCACAGTAGCGGAAATTGATTTGCACAGTGTCAGCAATTGATGGGTACGGTAGCTGCATTTGATGGCACAGTGGCGGCAATTGATGGGCACAGTGGCAGCAATTGATGGGCACAGTGGCTGCGTTTGATGGGCACAGTGGCTGCGTTTGATGGGCACAGTGGCTGCGTTTGATGGGCACAGTGGCTGCGTTTGATGAGCACAGTGGATGGGTTTGACGGGCACAGTGGCTGCAATTGATGGGGGGGGTTTTTTCCGTTTGTTTGCGCCCCCTCAAAAAAATTTGAGCACCAGCCACCACTGCTGATCAATCCTTAAAATATATGATCTGTATACGTGAATTCATTGTTTTTAATTGTGTTTTGTACCCTATGGTTTTCTATTTTATGGAAAAAAAATTGATTATTTTATAATTTCTGTAAGATTTCACGGTGGCACATATAAAGTTCCATCCATGGTCTCCTTGCCTTGTCTGACATTAAAAAGACGGGTTTTGTTCTATTGATGCATAAAGGGATGGTTTCACTGAGAAAGAAATGAAATAATATACATGCGTTGACAAAAAACAGAACATCTCCACATATTTCTCTACGTATAAACCCAAAACATGCTGCATATGTAGTGAAGAAAGTTCAATCACAGTCCCAACAGGAGGTGAATACGGACCTTCAGCTTGAGATGTATAAGTTTGAAGTCTCACTACCTCCTGTGGTTTATAATTGAGATGCTATTGTAGCAGGTTCAGGCAGAATTCCTGCATCACATTGATCCCTAGTCCAAGACCCAAATGCATAATGGTATGAATTGTGACGAGTCTGCTGGACTAGGATTGAGCTTTATTTCCAAAAGCATAGGTAAGTGTAATGGCGCACGTTTCTGACCCATAATAACCACCTAAGAACCATCTATAGAAGGACAATCTCAACAAAAATCTACTCTAATTCTGGTGTTTTGATGGACTTGCCGACTTTTCTCAAATTGTCCCGTAGGATTAAATTGCTGGCTGGGTTGAAAGAGACTTGTATGCTTGGCCTATTTTTGCAAAGTTCTCTTTTGAAATAATATACCCCCCCGCTCACTGAAAGGCACCTTCCCCTGCTCCATTCTTCCGTTGGAGCCAGAAGTCCAAACTCTGTGTGACCTCAGCTTTGGATTGCATACCAAGCCTCGGTCTCAGTACCCTGGCCTTCCGGAAATCGTGCTGGATGGGATCACCTTCCCCCGGACGCAGAAAACTGTAGGAAAGCCACAGCAACATCACAACGTCGAACGGACGCCACACCAGTGTGGTAAAAGGATATGTGCTGGATTCCCAGGATGTCACAGGACGGTTGGAGGGTGGAGAGAAGGTTGGTGCCATTGTCGCATACAACCATTCCTGGTTCTAACATTTATTTATCTGGGGAAGGCTATCTGACACAGGCAGAGTGGCCAACCTGCACATGCTCAGTTGTGTCTATGCTAGAGAGAATAATTATTTGTTGATCAGAGCTAGCCAGGTCACATGATATTAGCATCACACATGCAAAAAAAAAAAAGGGAATTGGGACTTTGAATGAGGTTCAAGACAAGGTAGGCGTATGGTAAAGGAAAACATGTTTATTGACATGAAAAAATGTGGTGTACTGTCTGATTCAATGGGGCTGTACATGAAAACATGATTGCAATGGATATTGAGGACACATATTAATATCAACTTGGAAACTCATGGCACATGGCATTACATATGAAACATGGACATCAAGGATATACAATGATATCGATCAACAATACATAACAGTATGAAAGGAATGAACAGCACCCATAGGTACAAAAACTAAACACATATAATTCCTTAAAGTGGCACAGTGCAATTATGATAACATGCGAAAAAATATGTAATCCATAATGCTAGTGATTCAGTGGATGGATCGTTGGGGTTAATGTGAGAATGCATTGGCATCCTAAAATTGCCCATGTGGAGAAGCGTTGGCATCCTAGAAAATTTTCCAACGCGTTTCGTGTTTGCACACTCATCAGGGGCGGATGCTCACGGATCTAAAGAGATTGACATATGTTTGAGTCTAAAATGGCACTAAGCATATTATGAAGAGCATAATTATAAATCCTAAGGTTACATACCACAGGTGAGTGGTGTGGGTGGTGGGGATGAGTGAGGTTTAGAACCAGGGTCAGCCAGAGGGTGTCAGCCCCGGAAGTTGAGGAAATGTGCCACGTGCAACTGAAACGCAGACCCAGGGTACCCCGGGGAGGAGATGACCAAAAAAGTTTGCTACGCCAAATTAGTGGTCAATTGCAGGGATACATCAGTAAATCTGCATTCAAGAAATGAAAAAAAGGATTATGTAAAAACAGAGGAGAATGTCCAGCAACCACCCTGGGTTAGGCCCAGAGCAGATGCAGCTAATAGCAAAATTACCTGAATGTAGGACAGCAAGGGACAAAGTCCCAAAATAGAGTGTCGTGACCTTGTTTTGGTAGGTACCCGCTCCTATTTATGGTTGGATCGCCTAGGTAATTTCACCGGAAGTCTCCGCCAGGCTTGTAGTGTATTGCTGAACTTCAACTTTAATACTGTTGCGTTTTCTGTATCTGGTCTCTGAGTGTTCTCTGCCGCCCCACCGTGCTGAACCCACCCACATAATGCCAGAATCTGAGAAAATCACACTTACAGAATCATAGTAGACATCAGGATGCTACAAAGTCTGAGCTGTTAAAGTATATAGTCAATTAAAAAGTACAAACACCTTGCCAGTATATAAAGAGGATCTTCAGTCCCCCCTGCACAAATTAAGAGACAGCAGCTACAAATACTGTAGCCAGTGGCGTAGCGTGGGTTGTCAGCACCCGGGGCAAGGCAAGTAATTTGCGCCCCCTAACCTGCAGACTTTTCGCAATCTCCAAGTCCCTTCCCTTCCTACAATAGTACTGACCTACCTGATTCCTATACTAACCTCTACACTGACCTACCTGATTCCTATACTAACCTCTACACTGACCTACCTGATTCCTACACTGACCTACCTGATTCCTATACTGACCACTACACTACACACCACACCAACCTACCTGATTCCTACATTGACCACTACACTACACACTGACCTACGTGATTCCTATACTGACCACTACACTATACACTGACCACTACACTACACTACACACTGACCACTACACTACACACTGACCACTACACTACACTAGGGTGACCACGTGTCCCGGATTGCCCGGGACAGTCCCGCATTTTGCAGGTCTGTCCCGGGCACATTCATTCCAGGACAATACAGTGTCCCGGAATGAAACTGACACAGCCACCCCCCGGGCCAATCTGATGCCTTCAAAAAAGGCCACCACATCACCGCTTTACTCACTGACAGTACTTGTCTTGGCCGGGAATGCCTGGAGGAGCACAATCCCTGCCCCCTGCTTGTGATTGTAGAAATCATAAATCCCGCCTCGTGTGTCCAATCACTGTGCTGTGATTTGTTACAGCACAAGCTGATTTTTGGGAAGGGAAGGTGTCCCTGAATGGTAGTTTGGAAATGTGGTCATCCTACACTACACACTACACACTGACCACTACACTACACAACACACTGACCACTACACTACACACTGACCACTACACTGACCACTAAACTACACACTACACACTGACCACTACACTGCACACTGACCACTGCATACTGACCACTACACTACACACTGACCACTACACTACACACTGACCACTGCACTACACACTGACCACTGCACACTGACCACTACACTACACACCACTACACACTGACCACTACATAATACACTATACACTACCCACAGACCACTACTCAATACACTACATACTGACCTCTACACAATACTCTACCCACAGACCAATACACTACACACTATACACTATACACTACACACAATACACTACCCACAGACTACTACTCAATACACTACATACTGACCGCTACACAATACTCTACCCACAGACCAATACACTACACACAATACACTATACACACAATACACTACATACTGACCACTACACAATACTCTACCCACAGACCAATACACTATACACTATACACAATGCGCTGACTTTCTGTCTGCTCCCTCTCCCCAGACCATATCTACTCCCCCCAGGCCGAGTGAGTCTCTTACCTTTTTTTTCTTCCATCTGCGCCGCCGCCGCCTGTCACACAGCTCGCTGGACTGCCTGTCCCGATAGGGACATGATCGGAGACCCGGCCGGAGAGGAGGAGGAGGAGGAGGAGGAGATGATGATGGCCGCCACAGACTGCCTGCCTGCCTGTCGCCGCGCCGCGACGGGGACATGGCGACCTGGTGACCTGGGCCGGAGAGAAGGAGGAGAAGACAGCCCCACTCCCCCACGATTAAGGACAGGCCACATGACCCCTTTCGCCCAATCACAGGGCGCCAGGGGCCAGGCTGAGAATTAAGATGGCGGCCGGAGCGGTGCGGGGTCACAGAAAATAAAATTATGATTTTTGGAGCTAGGGTGACACCGGCACGGGATTGCGCCCCCCCAAATGTTGCGCCCGGGGCCAAGGCCCCCCCCCCCAAATGTTGCGCCCGGGGCCTAGGCCCCCTCGCACCCCCCACTCTACACCACTGACTGTAGCGGGTAACTTCTTATAAAAGGACACTTACCTGTCCATGGATCCAGTGGTGTCTTCATCTGGGCCAGGTCTTTACCAGTCCTTGCAGGTTCACAGCCTGCTTCACTCCGCAAAGGCACAAGCCACGCTGCACTTTGTATATGGTCCTGCAGCTTTTAGGGACCTGTGATGTGTCCCAGAAGGCCATGGATAAATAGGGGAGGGGGGTAAATTCCTAGTAGTCCAAGCAGAAGTAGGAGCAGATATCTATTAAAACTAGGTACCTGTCCCGTCCCCCCCCTCCAAAAAAAAAAAAATTACCATAAGTTAAAAGAGAAGGGGGTTGGGGTAGCAGAAAAGCAGAACTTGGGTTCCACTTCAAGGTTTGTTGTTTATTTTGTGGGGTGAAAAGGTGGAGAATCACTTTAAATGTAAATGAGAAAGCAAAATACCTTGTAAATGCCCCAATAAATGGCTTACCTAATCAGGGATATCTCTGAAAGCTCAACTTACTCCCATTTCATTGTGAGAGATGATTAAATCCTGGAATTTCTAATGCCAAATACTCTTGTCTAATAATCCCCCCAGAAATAATGGATAAAAGTTGGTTTACTAAGTAATAAGGTGACAGCGGCGCATTTATTAAAGTTAATTGAGAGGTTGTTTTTACATGAAAAATTCGTGTTCTTGGCATTCATTACTTCTCGGCTAATTTTTACAGCTTGTTCATTTATGCATCACGAACGACACACAGTTCCCCCCGTCCTTGTCATTTTTCAAAGCCGAAATCACGGGCTTTAAAGCTGATGGACAATTAATCATGTTAAATGCTGAAGCTTGGTGCTGCAAAATCGTTTCCCTGATAGATGGATCAGAAGAGAATGTTTTTCCTTAACAGAGGTCAGCCCCGCGTTATGATACTCTCAAACATCTGTAATACAAATGCAGATCTATGTCAGGTCGTATTTTAAATTGTAGACTCATCATGGCTTTGCTTGCAGTTTTATTTTTAACTATTAAAAGAGCTATAACATCATTATTTTGGATTTTTCTAAAGTTTATGCTCTGGAGGTAAGTAAAAATGGGCAACCTCTCAGATCAATTTATATCTAGCATAAGAAGAGTGGGGGGTGAACTTGGGCAGGGCAGTCACAATACTGTCCAAAAAGTTCCCCAGCTTATTTACCAACTATTCAGTTAAAGACAAAGTCTAAATGGTTTCGACAATCCAAGGTTTTTCCGATGGAATTCCGCTCCAGCTTAGCTTGCATACACACGGTCACACAAAAGTTCTCGGAACTTTCGACCGTCAAGAACTCGGTGACGTACAAGACGTATGACGAGCTGAAATCAATGAAGTTCTATAGGCAGTTTGGCTCTTCTGCTTGATTCTGAGCATGTGTGATTTTTTGCGAGTCGGAATTTCCGACAATAACTTTTTCCGTCTGAAAAATAAAGAACCTGCTCTCAATCTTGTGCTGGCAAAAATTCCGACAGCAAAAGTCCAATGGAGCCTACACACGGTCAGAATTTCCAGCCAAAAGCTCATATCGGACTTTTTCTGTCGGAATTTCCGACCGAGTGTACGCAGCATTAAAGTACATATGCCTATGATATTTGGGGGAGTCTAAATCCCCAGCCAGACATGTTCGTAAAAACAAAAGTTGGAGGCTTTTTCCCAACCAAAATCTTTCTGAGCCTCTGGATTCTGGGTCCATTATAAGGAGGTAATAATCCTGAGAAAACTGTAAATCAGGTTTCCCTCTTTACGTGATCACCCCAGAACTAAATCCCTTCCCATTTTATCAGGCATCCCTTTAACTGGGCTTTTACACCCGAGGTCAGGAAGGTCTGCCTAATCATGTGACCGCTGTGATTGGCTGTCTCATGGTCAGGGGTCAGGCTTGGAGACCAGTAGCTACAGCAATAGACTGACCAGCTGGATAAGTGCAGCCTCAAGTCACCCTAGCAGATGACATGGGCTCACCTGAGGTGTGCAGTCTAAGCACTAACAAGTGTTCATCGGAGTTCCTGATGGTGGAGTTGGGTTTTGCTGCATGTTATTACCAAGTTGCAGTCCTCAGAAATGCCCCACCAGGAGATGAGCAAGCCAGGGTCCAGTAGCAGATATAACAGGTATGGATCAAGCAGAAGTATAGTCATTAAACAAGCCAAAGGTCGGTAACAAGTGGTCGCAAGTTGGGATCAAGCAGAAGTATAGTCGAGGAACAAGCCAAAAATCTGTAATGAGTAGTAGCGGAGATATAGACGGCAGCAGGAGTGGCAAAAGAGAGATATTGGCTGGAGAGAGCACAATAATCTGGCAAATAGGAAGTGCAAAGGCATGGCTTAAATAGGAAGTTCATGGGAGGAGACGGGAGTTCAAGGTTTAACAGAAACAAGGCACAAAGCAGGATTGTCCAATGGATTAGGGAGCTGTCCAGCATCACAGGTGGCTCCACAAGAAGAGACATCACCAGACACAGCAAAGGTTGCAGGGTCAGACCCAGGTCCCGACATGCGGCCACTATGGCCACATGATCGGGAACTGGTCCCGCCAGTTCACAATCATAAGTACAGACCGAGAGCTTGCAGTGAGCATGCTCTCAGCACAGAAACTTATAGTGCCCATAGACGCATATGCATGGCATGTGGATGTTAAAGCCCAACCTCTTTGCCACCGCGCATATGCAATGCATAGGCTGCAGGAGGATAAAATGCATATTTTAGACCTGAAGATTATTTAAAAACCCCCAAAATGATATAATTTCTAAAAGCAGAGACCTTGGAGAATAAAATGGTAGTTTGCAATGATTCTTCCCTGATTCTACCCTGATTCCTGCAGATTTGCTTGTTTGGTATCCTAAATGATGAGCTGTGGCCCCACTATACTGTATATGCATATTCTTGAAGGAAACTCTATATATGGCCCTTAAGGCGATTGCTTTTTTTTTTTTTTTTTTTTTTAACAGAAGGAATTTTATTAGAAGAAAAAATATCGTTGTACATGTGAGAAAGCTGTGGACAATACACAGAAAAAGAATGGCATCTAACAGAGTACAACTAGGTCAGCACTTGGTCAGGAGGCATATTATCAAACATATCAGTTATATATAATAGTGTTGCTACACCTAGTCATAGGGCACTTATACACCCCGCCAACAGGACCATCCATCTACCTATTCAGCGCGGAGGGGGGGGGGGGGGGGACAGAAATGTAATACCAATTAGTACCAACCCAGGGGAAGGGGGGGGAGGAATCAGTGTCATATCCACAAACCAAGATCTACACCGTGAGGTGTCTGGCCTCAACCCATCTTGACCATATTTTCAGGAACTTTTTAGGACAGTTGCGACCCATGTACGTCAGCTTGTACAGTGGGAGCGTGTCATTCACCAGCTTCTTCCATGCCGAGATTCGGGGTGGTTTAGGCATTTTCCAATTTATCAGAATGGTTTTCCTAGCATAATACGCACAATAAAAAATAAAAAGTTTTGTATGTGTGTTAGTGGGGAGGTTGTCAGTTATACCCAAAAGAAGGATCAGGGGGTCTAGTCCGACGGAAACACCACTAAGTGATCTGATGTCAGCAGTCACCTCCTGCCAAAACGTCTGTATCCGAGAGCAGCTCCATACCATATGGATAAAGTTACCCACACCCTCCTGGCAGCGTGGACACCAATCGTCCGCCAGGCGATAGATGACCGAGAGCTGCTGTGGCGTGTAGTACACCCTGTGAAGAAACTTGATTTGAAAGAATCGGTCCCTGGCAGCTATCATAAGGGGGATGTATTGCTGTAGGCCCTCGGACCAATCCTCCTCCATCAGGTTTGGTATATCCCTCTGCCAGGCACTGAATGCTCTGTCAGCACCAGTGCCACCAGCACAGGTGAGCCTAAAGAATATGGAGGACAACGCTCTATCTATGTTACTAGCCGCAAAAAGTCTCTCAACCGAGTGTGGGGCTAAGGTGATCGGTTCCGGGAACTGAGCCCTAAGTGCATGTCGAAGCTGCATAAATCTAAAATACATCCAGGAAGGAAGCGAGAATTTGTCCTTCAGGTCCCGAAAGGAGAGGAGACAGCCCCCCGGCATAACATCCCAGGGGGTCTTAACCCCGTGCCTGGCCCACACCTGCGGGTCCGGCACAGTCTGCAGATGGGGCAACTCCGGGTTTCCCCAAAGGGGAGTATAGGGAGAACAGGTCCAGGGCTTCACCAGGGACCCCGAAACTCGCCTCCACACTCCAATGGTTGCTCTTATAGGGGTAGTGATATGTATGCTAGAGCGAGGCCCTCGGTACACGAAATTGCTAAGTTCATCATAGGAGCCCAATATTGCCGCCTCAAGATTCACTGTGGGGTTGGACTGGTCCTGCATGAACCACCATCTCACTGAAACCAGGACCGCAGCCCAGTAATATTTTTTAAAGTTGGGTAGTGCCAGCCCCCCCCCCCGACAATGGGAGCTGGAGCGTGGATCTAGCCACTCTGGGGACCCTACCCTGCCACACAAATGTTCCAATTGCCTGGTCCAGTTTGGTAAAAAAGGAATTAGGTATGCTAACAGGAGTGTTTTCCGGAATGCATAAAGGAATTTAGGGAGGAAGGACATCTTTATCAGATTAATCCTACCTACTGGGGTCAGCGGCAGGGTCTTCCAAGTGTTACATTTGAGGGTAAAATTTTGCATGATCGGACGAACATTGGCTTCCAAGTAGTCCGGCAGGCTCCTCTGAACATATATTCCCAGGTACTTAAATCTGTCGACCCAGTGAAGGGGGGCCGGTAGGTCAGGAGGAGGGGTCATCGGGCGTAAAGGAAAAAGCACTGACTTGTCCCAATTTAGTTTAATGCCCGAGAACCTGCCAAACCGCTCAAAAATCTCAAGGGCCGCCGTCAAGGAAGCATGAGGATCACCCAGATACAGGAGGGTGTCATCCGGGTACATGGATAACTTTTCCACCAGAGGTGGCACCTGAATGCCAGACACCCTATCGGAAGAACGTATCAGCGCAGCCAACGGCTCAACTGCCAGAGCAAAGAGGGTGGGAGAAAGGGGGCAGCCCTGTCTGGTGCCTCGGCAGAGTGGGAAGGCCGCAGACAAAATACCACCGGTACGGACCCTAGCCGTTGGACGAGAATACAATAGCTGTACCCACGAAATAAAGACCGGTTCCGAACCCAAACTTTTGCAGCACTGCCCACAGGTATTCCCACTCCACCGAGTCAAAGGCTTTTTCAGCATCCAGGGAGGCAACCACCTCTGCCCCCCCTCCCCCAGCCACTCGATCTATTACTGTAAAAAGCCGTCTAAGATTAATATCTGTGCCTTTCCCAGGCATAAAGCCTGTCTGATCACCATGCACCAGGGACAATATCACTCCATTAAGTCGATTAGCCAGTATCTTAGTAAGGAGTTTAGCATCGACATTGAGCAAGGAGATGGGCCTGTACGAGGAGCAGAGCTCGGGGTCCTTCCCCGGTTTAGGGATAACCACAATAATCGCTCTCAGCATCGAGGGCGGCAACTGGGATTCTCCGATCGAGGTCCGGAGGACCTCCCTCAGCGCAGGGGTCAACAATTCACTATGCGTCTTGAAAAATTTGGCTGGAAGGCCATCCTCGCCCGGGGTTTTCCCTGTTTGCATAGATGCCACGGCCCTCCGAACCTCTTTCAGAGTAAACGGGGCGTCCAGTCTTGACTGGGTCTCCTCTGTAAGCATGGGGAGGTCTACAGAGTCAAGGTAGGACCGCAGTTCAGCTACGGTGTAGTCGGCCCTGGAAGAATAAAGATCAGCATAGTAGGAAGCGAAACACAAGTTAATCTCAGTCGGATCAGTCAGAAGGCTCCCCGTCACGTCTCTAACATTAGCCACCGGAGTGGATACCGCCTTCTCTCTAGAGAGCCAAGCCAGGCATGCGTCCGGTCTTCTCTCTCTGCTCAAAGATTCTCTGGGACTTATACAACAGTTGTTTTTTTGCAGCCGAAACCCTAAGCAGCTGAACCTTGCGGAGCGCCGCAGAGAGGGCCAAACGGAGGCTCTCCCCCCCAGTCTCCGCATACCTAGCCTCCTGTGCCTGGGCGTGAGATTCTGCCTGCAGCAAAGAGTCTCGGGAGGACCTGCGGGCAGAGCCAATGAGATCCTAATATTGCCCCCTAACATAAGTTTTAAAGCACTCCCAACTAGTGGGGGATTTACGTGGGGGGGGTCAGAAGACCAGAAAGACACTATGGCCGAATCTACCTGTGGCTCTACCCGTTCATCCGTAACCCAGTACCTGGAAAGCCTCCAGAGGCAATTAGCCGGAGTTGTATTTGTCTGGAGCCGCAAAAGAACAGGGGTATGGTCTGAGATACCTCTGGGAAGGGTAGTCACCTCCCGCACCTTGGCCAGGACTGGGCCCCTGACATAAATGAGATCAATACGGACATTGCTAAGTACGTGGCAGAGTTGCAGGTGTATCCCCTAGTACATGGATATGCAATTAGCGGACCTCCAGCTGTTGCAAAACTACAAGTCCCATCATGCCTCTGCCTCTGGGTGTCATGCTTGTGGCTGTCAGAGTCTCGCTATGCCTCATGGGACTTGTAGTTTGGCAACAGCTGGAGGTCCGCTAATTGCATATCCCTGCCCTAGTACGAGGGTGTTTCCATCGCCACACATCTGTAAGGCCTAACATTGAGGCCCAGCGAGAAAGTGGAGAGTCTAAAGCTGGATCCTGAGTCAGTTTGTCCAGATTCGGACAAGGGACCATGTTGAAGTCCCCAGCCAAGACAACCGCAGCTGTCGGAAATTCAGCCACTAGCTGTGCTATCCTGGCTAGGAGTCCAACCGTGGCAGGGGGAGGGATATACAGGCCCACCAGCACCATAGGGAGACTGCCAACTATGGCATGTAGTAGGACGTATCTGCCTTCAGGATCCAACTTCAAGTCTAATAAAACAAACGGCAGGGACTTGCGTATGAGTATGCTAACCCCCCCTGGCCTGGGAGGTGTGTGTAGAGTGGTAATAATGCCCCACCCATGGCTTCCTGAGGCCAAGGACTCTGCCCCCTACCAAATGGGTCTTCTGGAATAGGCAAATATCTGGGCTGTAATCCTTAAACTTAAAGACCAGGGTCCTCTTAATGGGGGAGTTCATCCCCCTGACATTCCATGAAATTAGCGTCAACGGAGCCATGTCAGTGGGATGAAACATAGTATGGGGGGCCCATCCCCCCAGCCGAGCCCCAGAAGAGGGTCAGCAGTGGGGTACGGCCCCCTAGAAGGATTAAACAGTGTCTGCCCTCCCACACATAGGTCTCTATTCAAAGAAAATTTAAACATTCCTTCACTGTATACCTGAATAACTAGAACAAAAAAACAAAACATCAATAACATAAAAGCCCCAACCCCCCCACCCCATGCCACCACCCGAACCGTGATGCATTTGGATCCCTACAACAAACATGGTTAACAACCACAGAGGGTCATGATCAACAGACAAGTAGGCGAATAGACCCCAGGCACAAGGCGCAGAGGCACTATGCAGAGACGCTGCCACTGGGGCATAACGTATAGAAACAAGTTCACCCGATCAATGTGTCGGGGGCACAAACTTAGGCATGAGTGAGTCAGTCAATAGTGAAACATGTAATCCCCCGGGGTCCTCCTCATAAGGGACAACTCGACGGACATAGGCGGGCCCCATGGGGTACCCGGTGAGCCGATCATTGTCCACAGGCAGCCATCCCAGAGCCAGGATAACATGAAGTCCTATCCATTCGTCCTGTAGGTAGTCTATCCGCAGAGCAGGAGAGGGGGGGGGAGAGAGGCCGCCAGCAGAAGAAAGCAGGGGAGTCAATGGGGGAAACAGTTCTATTAGGGGAAGGCCTCCCATTGGCAAGCGAACATGGGGGATGACAGACATGTGAGAGGAACAGACGGGTCCCGGAGTGAACAGGGGACCTAACACATCCCAAGGATCAGAGCGTCCAGTCCCTCCGAGTCCCCCAGTGGCTCACCCCCCTGCAGCAGCCACCCCACAAACACCGAACGCAGCGGTCTCTCCCAGTCATCCCAACAGGGGCAGACAACCCCACCCAGGACACAACTAGGGGGAGAAACAGTGAAAAGGGACTCTATAAGCCAGTACTCACATCATTACAGAAGCCTGTATGCAGAAAATTAGGTTCGGGGCAAGGTATTCACCCAGAGAGCAGCCTCCTCTGGCGATGTGAAGAAGCGGGCCGATTCCCCGTAAACCACTCTCAGGCGGGCAGGAAAGAGCATGCTGTACTTGATGTTGCGGGAACGCAAGGACTGCTTGACCGCATCGAAGGATTTGCGACGCCTCTGTGTGTCCACGGAGAAGTCCGGGAAGAACATCAGGCGTGCTTCTTCATGTCGGATGGCATCCATCTTCCTGGCTTCTCTAAGGATCAGGTCGCGGTCCCGAAAGTTCAGCAGCTTGAAGATAAAGGTGCGAGGAGGCATCCCCGGAGGCCCACGAGTAGCTGGCATTCTGTGGGCCCTCTCCACCACAAACTGGGGCGAAAAGGCTGCCTGCGGGAAGAGGGTGCGGAGGAGGCGCTCCATATAGGCCGTGGTGTCTGGGCCTTCTCTACCCTCCGGTAGTCCGACAATCCGTAGATTATTGCACCGATTGCGGTTCTCGGCATCCTCTGCGCGGGATTTGAGGTGTTTCAGCCGCAGTTGTACCGTGTGCAGGGTGGCCGAATGATCCCTGACCGTGTCCTCCGTGTCACCCGTCCGGCTTTCCACCTCGTCCATACGGCCACAGAGCTTATCAGAGTCCTTCCGCATGAGGCTTATCTCCAGCTGCAGGGAATCGATCTTGGAGGTAAGGGTAGCCTGGCATCCCGTGATTGCATGCATCAGGGCTTCAAAGTAAGCCTGTGCTGTGAGGGCCGGAGCCGGGTCCGGGACAGCGGTGGAGGCCTGCGACGCCATGCTCCAGGCCTCAGACACGTGTGCGGCACCTCCGGTCTCAACGGGCGCAGATTTAGGTGTCTGGAGTCCGGATTGATACCTCCGCCTCGTCATCATCTGCCGAAGCAGAGTAGTAGGCTCCCCAAGAGGATTAGAGGTGCTCAGGATAAATAAAACGGATTAATGCACCCCGTGGCTGCGGAGCTCTGCACCTAGGCGTCTGTCCCGGTCGCCATCTTGGACACGCCCCCAAGGCGATTGCTTTTAGGTTAATGCAATCAATCTTCCATATCCTACACCAGTGGTCTCCAAACTGTGGCCCGAGGGCCGGATGCAGCCCTTTGCTTGCCTTTATCCGGCTCTTGGGGCACTATCTCTACCACTAATACGAGACACTATTCTGCCATCTGACACCGACAATGGAGCACCATTTCTCCCACTGACACCACTAATGGGGCACTATTCCTCCCTTTGATACAAACGATGGGGCACTATTCCTTCCCCTAATACCAGATGCTTACTCCCACTGATGCCAGGAAAATGTCAACTCCTGCTGGCCAAAGTCCGGCCCTCCTAGAGTCTGAAGGACAATAAACTGGCCCTTTGTTTAGAATGTTTGGAGACCCCTGCCCTACACCAATGATTTTGGTTAATCAAATATTTCCAGAGGAAAAAACAATATATATTAATAGAAAGGGTCTTGGCAATTTTAACATAGTGTGACACACTGATGAAGAGGGCTTTGAAATGCATTAGCCATATTGGACCTTGACTGCTTCTTCCAAGGCTGCTTATGAAGTACGCTAGTGCCGCGTACACACGATCGGATTTTCCATCGGAAAAACCTTGGATGGTTTTTCTGACGGAATTCCGCTCAATCTTGGCTTGCATACACACGGTCACACAAAAGTTCTCTGAACTTTCGACCGCCAAGAACGCGATGACATACAACACTACGACGAGCCGAAAAAATGAAGTTCAATGCTTCTGAGAATGCGTCAAATAGTTTCAAAGCAGGCGTCAAAATTTTGCGTGTCGGAATTGCTACAGACGATAGGAATTTTTTCCGTTGGAAAATTTGAGAACCAGCTCTCAATCTTTTGCTAGCGGAAATTTCTACAGCAAAAGTCCGCTGGAGCATACACACGGTCGGAATTTCCATTCAAAAGCTCACATCGGACTTTTCTTTTGGTGTGGCTCTTTAATTCTAGATCCAAATATTTTCTATACAACCCAAGGTGCCTGTGGTACCCCTTCAATCTGCAGAATCTGCCTACCTATCACTTGGATGCCCCACTGAGAGATCATCAATTTACTATTGACAACTATGTAAATACAAAACTCAGCCAACATCATCTCAAGGCTCCAGCACCATCAATCCACCCCCTAAGGCTAGGTTTACACTAGTGCGGTTCAAGGGTTGTGCGCATAACCCTCTTAAAGTGTTACTAACCCACAATAGTAAAATCAGTCTGTATATGCTGTAAAGCATGCTTGTTATACTTGCTGTGGAATCTAAGGGGTTAATCCTCTGCATTGTGTAAAAAGGCTGTTTGATCCTATCTTCTCTGATCCTCCCCTTTTTTCACCATCCCCAATCCATTTCCTGATAGTACAGAGCCTTAGGGACACTCTGCACATGCTCAGTTTATTGCTAGATAGGTTTTCTTTTTCTTGGGAGAGTCAATCAGCACTGTCCAGACAGAGGGTCGGGGTCCTGCAGGCTCATAGGACAGTCAGAGGAGAATGAAAACTCCTCCTACAAGCTTTAACCAGACACTGATAGAAGTCACAAGACTGCTATATACTGCTGATGAGAAAAGGTATTTAGCAGTTTGTTTACTAAAATAATTGCATTTCCATGTTCTGTGGGAGACCAGATATAGTGAATGCAGGCTCCTGGGTTTAGTAATACTTTAATGGCACCCCCATGCATTGGCACCTGCGTGCTTTCAGTTGCGCCAAACAACATAGCGCATCAACACTACATGGTTTGGTGCGAGGGTCTTTTTTTTTAACCACTTAAACCCCGAGCCTCTTTCTGAGATTTGGTGTTTACAAGTTAAAAACTGTTTTTTTGCTAGAAAATGACTTAGAACCCCCCAAACATTATATATCTTTTTTTTTTTCTAACACCCTAGAGAATAAAATGTCAGTTGTTGCAATACTTTTTGTCACACCGTATTTGCGCAGCGGTCTTACAAGTGCACTTTTTTGGGGAACAAAAAACACTTTTTTGAATTAAAAAAACAGTAAAATTAGCCCAATTTTTTTTTTTATATTGTGAAAGATAATGTTACGCCGAGTAAATTGATACCCAACATGTCACGCTTCAAAGTTGCACCCGAATGGAATGGCGACAAACTTTTACCCTTAAAAATTTCCATAGGCGACGTTTAAAAAATTCTACATGTTGCATGTTTTGAGTTACAGAGGAGGTCTAGGGCGAGAAGTATTGCTCTCGCTCTAACGATCGCGGCAATACCTCACATGTGTGGTTTGAACACCGTTTTCATATGCGGGCGCTGCTCACGTATGAGTTTGCTTCTGCGCGCGAGCTCGTCAGGACAGGACGCTTTAAAAAAAATATATTTTTTTATATATATATATATATATATATATATATATATATATAAAATAAAGAAATATATATATATATATATATATATATATATATATTTATATATTTATTATTAATATATATATATATATAAAATAAAGAAATATATGTATATATTATATATATATATATATATATATATAATACATATATTTTATATACTTTATTTTTTTAATTTTGACACTGTTTTTTAAAAAAAAATAAAAAATGTATCCTATTATAAGGAATATAAACATCCCTTGTAATAGAAAAAAGCATGACAGGACCTCTTAAATATGAGATCTGGGGTCAAAAAGATCTCAGATCTCATATTTACACTAAAATGGTATAGAAAAAAAAATATGTCATTATAAAAAAAGAAAAAAAGAAAAAGAAATGACTTTAGATTCTCTTTTATTACCTGCTCATGAAGGGGGGAGTCTGTTCACCTGAAATGCGTTGGCTTGATTTAAATTGTGGCTGCTTTCAATAAGCAATTTTAAATTCACCTTCAAACTTGCATTTACTGGATACCGGGTGCTCCTTTCTACCTAACTTCCCCCTACTCAAATACAGGAAATAATGGGACATCCCACAGCAAGTAAAAAAACAAAAAAAAACAACAACAATTTAATACTCTATCCAACACGAAATAAAAGTTTTGGCTTTAGCTATACTTTAACTTCCAAACCCTACTGAAAGTACCCCTCTAACACTGCTGGCACTGGAATTTCCTTCCCTGAAATATAAATTTCCCATTAGGCCAGTAAGCTTGTACGTGTTGTTTCTTTTTTTTCATCATATCAGGCCAATAAGGAATATTAAAGCCATTTAGAATGCAGTGACTTTCCCGAGGAAGAATCGCACTCATACATGCTGCAGTGAGCATTTTCAAGAACCCTTGCGGCTGCCTTAATGACAATGTCATTTCACTCTGCTCGGAAAACTGCAAGCAGCAATGCAATTATCGAACAAATAATCATGCTTATTTATAAAGCACTTTATGTCAAGGCAATTTCATCTGCAGAACATTACGTACACATGCATAAATGAAAACAAATAAAGCATCTTACAGCCACCTAGTAGACGGGCGCAGAATTTCAATGATATGGACAAACTATAAGGAAAGAAAAACAGGTAAAAAAAAATAAAGGTTTTTTTTTATATAGATATATATCTATCTATATATATATATATATACTACTCAACGGCCACTTTATTAGGTGCACCTGTTCAATTGCTTGGTAACACAAATTGCTAATCAGCCAACCACATGGCAGCAACTCCACGCATTAAGGCACCTAGACGTGATGAAGATGACTTGCTGAAGTTTAAAGTGAGTGTAGCAGCAGTACCCCCCCGTGGGGGCTGCAGAATGTAGTAGTTCCACCTGTCACACTGCCCAGCCCAGGATTCACTCCATACACTTCCCAGATAATGAACAGTCCATCGGCTTTGTGTTTTTTTTTATTTTATTGAGGGATTAGAACTTGGATGGGGTAAGGGACTTATGGGATGCCCAGAATCAATAGCAGAAATCAATAAGATGATTATTTGGAACCTCTATTCACATCACATCTTCTCCAAGCACAACACTTTTTTGCAGACTGTTTCCCTCTCTCCTGTGCAATACTTGGTAACTGACACAACTATTGCGTTTCCCCGAAAATAAGACATACCCCAAAAATAAGACCTAGCGTTATTTTCCAGGAGGGCTGCAATATAAGCCCTACCCCGAAAATAAACCCTAGTTTAAAATGCTTGTAAAATCCTATAACCCACTCTATTACAGTAGTATACAGTAACTGCCGCCGATATTGTGTCAATCTCGCCTCTGCTAGCAGCGAGATTGACACCCGCGAGCCCCGTCGCGGGAGCCAGCGCCGAGCTATGTCGCTCCTCCCGCGAGCCGTCCCCAATGGATTCCTATGGATGCGCGGCATCTCGCGGGGGCGGCGAGCGCGAAAAACACAGCCTCACATCGCCTGTTTCCAGCGTGATCCCATCGCGCTGGAAACACAAAATCGGCAGCACCTACTGTATAATATAAAATGTGTGTGTTTCTGTAATATAAATGCGGGGAAGAGAGCTCCAGCGGGTCACAGAAGCGCAGAGCGGCGCTATAACGAAGGTATTTGGCACAATTATATTACAGAAACACACACATTGTACATTATATACTACTGTAATAAAGTGGATTATAGGATTTTACAAGCATTTTAACTCAGTTCACACTGGGGATTCCTTTCAGGCAGGGAGAGAGAGGGGGAGAGAAGACAGCACATTACATGGTAAGACCTACCCTGAAAATTAGCCCTACTGTGTCTTTTGTTGCCAAAATTAATATAAGACCCGGGCTTATTTTTTACAGAAACACGATAGCACATGGTAGGCTCAACTCCAACACAGTCAAACCTTAGAAATTGCCATTTGCTGGCAGGGCCCGCGGGCCCTTTTTTTGGTGTAGCAACAAATTGTGAAAAAGTCTTTAGAGCTAGCTGTACTAAGGTGATCCTAGTCAGTCCTGTGCAGGCTCTGACAACCCTCCTGGCTGCAGCCGCCCAACTTCTCTGCCAGTAACATCACAGTCTCTCCCGCTGGCTCTACATTCATCTCAGACTCCCAGTCCACTCCGGCATGTCTCTCCCAGCTCTCTCCACTGTGCCTGTCACTCACCGACACCTGATGGATCCCTCCTGAAGACTTGCCCAGCAGGGTTCACCGATGTCCTCTCCTGCTTCTATTCAGGACACCTTGGGTTGTGTGGGGTTCTTTCATAGCTCTGAACCCTTGGCCCAAGGTCACCCCCCCAGGCTGGGGGGCTCCCTCCAAGGTCTCGACTGCCTAACACTCCATCTCCCAGTTTTTCCACCCAAACTACTCCTCTCCAGCTGGGCTGACTCTAGGTATTTAAGGAGGCCTGCCCCTGCCAATCCTAGTTAGGGATTGGTCAGGGCTCCCTGAAACACCTCAAAAAACTCCACCTCTCTTCCCCCCCTCTGCTTCCAGAATCTTCTCAAGGCTAGAGGGAGATAACCAAGAAGTGATTGCTGCCTGTGAGTCACCAGCCTACTCTAGGCCACTCCCAGCCCACAAATCAAAACAAACAGGCCTGCTTAAATTAACCTGATCTACAAAAAACTATATCTAGCACCTACCTAAGGCAGAGGGTGCTATAAGAGCATCATAATGGGGAAGAAAGGGGATGTAAGTGACTTTGAACATGGTATGGTTGTTGGTGCCAGACGGGCTGGTCTAAATATTTCAAAAACTGCTGATCTACTGGGATTTTCACACACAACCATCTCTAGGGTTTACAGAGAATGGTCCAAAAAAGAGAAAATATCCAGTGTGTGGTAATAATTACTTCATGATATCAGAAGAGAATGGGTAGGCTGGTTCCAGATGATAGAAAGGCAACAGTAACACAAATAACCACTCATTACAACCAAGGTATGTAGAATACCATCTCTGAATGCACAACACATCGAACCTTGGGCTACAGCAGTAGAAGACCTGGTGTCGCTCCTGTCTGCTAAGAACAGGAAACGGAGGCTACAATTTGCCAAAATTGGACAAACATTGCCTAGTCTGATGAGTCTTGATTTCAGTTGTGCCATTCAGATGGTAGGGTCAGAAATTGGCGTAAGCAAAGCATGGATCCATCCTGCCTTGTATCTGGCAGCAGTTGATGGGCACAGTAGCGGCAGTTGATGGGCATTGGGCACACTGGTAGCAGTTGATGGGCACAGTAGGGGCAGTTGATGGGCACAGTAGCGGAAATTGATGGGCACACTGGCAGCAATTGATGGGCACAGTGTTAGCAATTGATGGGCACACTGGCAGCAATTGATGGGCACAGTAGCGGCTATTGATGAGCACACTGGCAGCAATTGATGGGCACAGTGTCGGCAATTGATGGGTACAGTAGCTGCGTTTGATGGCACAGTGGTGGCAATTTATAGGTACAGTGGCTGCATTTGATGGCACAGTGGTGGCAAATGATAGCACAGTGGCGGCAATTGATGGTACAGTGGCGGAAATTCATGGCACAGTGGCTGTGTTTGATGGGCACAGTGGCTGCGTTTGATAGGCACAGTGGTTGCACTTGATGGGCACAGTGGCTGCGTTCGATGGGCACAGTGGCTGCGTTTGATGGAACAGTGGCAGACATTAATAGGCACAGTAGCTGCATTTGACGGGCACAGTGGCTACAATTGATGTTTTTTTTTTCAGTGTGTTTGCACCCCCCAGAACTTTTGAGCATCAGCCGCCACTGCCCAAGACCCAGAAGACCGGGTCAACACAGAAGCTGCGGCTCGGGCACCAAGGGAGCCTTAACCGCTGGAGGGCTCCGCCCATAGGGCGAGTGCGGTCCTGGAGGTGCGCGCCCGTGTCCCCTCCCCCCAAAATCCTCCAGAACCAGCCGCCACTGAGTTTAAGCAAGTGTAAGTGAGCCCTTACAGTGAGCCTTTCTGTTCCAAGTTTGAGCTCCAAATTCAGCAATTCACAGGCAATCATTCCAGCTGCTGAGCCCTGAAGAAGGGGGCTTTGAAAGACCTCTGCAATGCATTTGATATTTAACAATAAAAAAATGCAGTGACTGGTATTGTCTTTGTGTATTGGCTTATCATGTTGGCACGCCAACTTTTCTTCAGTTGATGTTCACATCGAAGGTGCCTAAGTTCCTCATGTGAACCTATGATCTTTTCTGCATGGCCTTACCTTCCCCTTTTATTCATGGATTGTTATACACAACCCAAATTGCCCCTAATGATCCAGTACCACCTTTCACCTACTCCTTGACTTGTCTGTAAAGAGGTCCTGTCACTTGTATAAATCCTCCCCTTGGCTCAGAATGGGGATGATGCAGGCAGCAATCCAAGTGAGTGGAATATTAGAACTTGCAGAAATTTGTAAACATGTCTCTTGCACTTTACAAACAGTATCGCCAAAGTGAAACATGACTGATTGCCCTGATTGAGAAGCAGAGGCTATTCCCCCTGTTACTCCAGACCAATTTATTGTCTGTGCTGTCAGTTGCTAAGAACAAGCAGTTCAGCATCACTGAACGTAGCCCCACGCTCGAAAAATAAATGTTTTTTTTATTTATCTATCTTTTTTTTTTAGATAGATTCTTCTTTTTATAGCGGATATCAGTGCGTAGCTTCGCGGCGAGGAGCTATTAATATTTATTAAGTCTCTAGACATTGTCCAACGGCAGACATTTAAACATTACTTACGGGTTTCGTGCTACAATTACTGCACAATGCCAGATTCAGCAGAGTTTGTGGCTTATCAATCTGGCTGTCCCTCCTAGCAGGGGAACGTGTCTCGCAGCTAAAACTTGGGGGACTTTCCTGAGGATCAGCAGATTCTTTAGAACACAAACAATTTTAAGCAGACGGGAGAAATTCAATGGAGGGAACAGGTGACCCATATTTATATTTGAAAAAGAAAGAGATCTGATCTCATGCGGTAAAAGGATAAAGCCTCGTACACACGGCTGGTTTTCTCGTCAAGAAACGACAAGAAAACTGCCGGGAGAGCTTTCTTGCCGAGTGTGTACGAGGCTTTCAGGTTTCTCGTCAAGAAAACTGGCCAGAATCTCGACGAGAAATATAGAGAACCTGCTGTTTCCCGACGAAAAACCCGAGAGTGTGTACGCTTACCTGTCGCCGTGGAAACCCGCGCATGCTCGAAATGACTTTGACGCATGCGCGGGAGCTTCTTAGGCATAGGTAGGGTGTAGAAAGATGCCGGCGGCATCGAATGTGACGAGCGCACGCTCGTCGTAGTCGATGACGTCACCGCGTTCGTTCCATTCAAAAGAATGGCGGTTCTTTTGAATCGAGCGTGTGTACACTCGGCCGGGACAAGATTCTTGTCAAGAATCTCGTCAGGAAAAACAACGGGTTTTTTCCTGATGAGATTCTTGGCCGTGTGTACGAGGCTTTAGGCTCTAGTCCAGCCTTTCTCAACCTTTTCAACAAAGAGGAACCCTTGAAATAACTTTCTGGTCTCAGTGAACCCCTGTTACAAAATTCCTATATCTACAACTCATGATACATTAGTGTGATGGTCGGTGGGAAGAATGCCCCGAATTTCCCCTAATGCCCTGTACACTTGATAGAAATTTCCGATGAAAAAAGTCAGACGGAGTCCGTTGGGGTTTTTTCATCGGAAATTCTGACCGTATGTGGGCCCCATCGGAGAAATTTCAAATAGAACATGTTCTATTTTTTTCCGATGAAATTCCGTCAGAAGTTTGATCGGAAAAAGGTCCAATCGTGTGTACGGGGCATTACACTTCTAGTCATTGGGAAGCATTACCCCCTTACAGATAGCTGAAATGATCAATGTCAGTGGGAACTTAGCTGAGAGGCAGAAAATTCTCATTGTTCAAGGTACCCCTAGCAAATTCTGGAGGAACTCTTGGATTCCATGGAACCCTGGTTGAAAAGCCCTGCTCTAGCTTCTACCAAAAAATTGAATATCATCAATGGCTAGCCTAACCCTTTAAAGTGGTTGTAAAGGTTCGTTTTTTATTTTCTAAATAGGTTCCTTTAAGCTAGTGCATTGTTGGTTCACTTACCTTTTCCTTTGATTTACCTTCTAAATGTTTTTTTTCTTTGTCTGAATTTCTCACTTCCTGTTTCTCCTCACTAAACTTCACACCATCATCCGAGTGGTGTGGAGTCAGCCAGAACAGCTTACTGAACAGCTTACTGAGGAGGAAGCCATTAACTTCTATGACTGATTGTACTTACCACCTACAGCTCCCTGGGCAAAGAAAAATGGTGGAATTTCTATGCTAGAGCATATTTTTGCTGCAAACCATCCTTGTGCACAAGCCCTATGGCTTGTGATCAAGATATTAAAAGATTTTCTAAGCACAAGTGTAATGTTTATAAACATTAACCTATTACTGTTTTAGAAGTTTGCCTACCTCCAACGCTCATAGATGCATTTGGAAAGTTAAAGGGTTAGACCAACCAACCTTTATATTTAATTTTTTTGTTTTACCGCAAACTATCCATCCATCAATTTTTGTTGTTGTTAAAGTGGTTGTAAACCCAAATATATATATTTTTTAAAAAGAATAACCTGCAAGAGAAAGTCATAATTAGCTAGTATGACTAGCATACTAGCTCATTATGCATTACTTACCTTAGATCGAAGCCCCCGAAGCCGTCCTCGTCTCCCCCTCCGGCCGCAGACATCGCTCTGGAAGGTTACTTCCGGGTATCGCCGCTCCGGCACTCTGATTGTCCGGATCGACGATAACGTCACCGCGCATGCGCGCAGGAGCCGTCAAAGCCGGCATTATACATTGATAAAACACGCACTGACAGCGCGGCAGCACCGTTGTCTATGGCGCGCATGCGCCGTAGACCACAGAGCATTATTTTTTGGAAAATCTCCCAAACCGTGTAGGTTTAGGAGATATTGCAAACACCTACAGGTAAGCCTTAATCTAGGCTTACCTGTAGGTCCAAGTTGCATAAGTGGGTTTACAACCACTTTAAGGAAACCTATGCATAAAGCCAATAACATGGAATGTACAGGATTATTCAAAGCGGAGTTCCACCCGTGTTTTAGTTTATTAAAAGTCAGCAGCTACAAAAAGCATAGCTGCTGACTTTTAATAAACCAACACTTACCTGCCCCACAGTCCAGTGATGCGGCCGCCCGGAGGCTCGCTCCTCTCGCAGTCCCGCCCCTGACTGTGAGCAGAGCCGAACCTAGCCGAAGTACACTCGGCTTTCTGTATGTCAGCGGCGCTCGCAATCAGTGGAGGTGGGCGTGACTGCGAGAGGAGCCGAGTAAAGTTGAGTGTACTTCGGCTTTCTGTATCTCGGCTCCGCTCACAGTAGGCGGAAATCGGCGCCAAATTTTAATCAGGCCGGGGCAAGGCTGCAAATGCAAAGGCACTGGGCAAGGCTGCAGATGGACACTGGGCAAGGCTGCAGATGGACACTGGGCAAGGCTGCAGATGGACACTGGGCAAGGCTGCAAAGGCACTGGGCAAGGCTGCAGATGGACACTGGGCAAGGCTGCAAAGGCACTGGGCAAGGCTACAGATGGACACTGGGCAAGGCTGCAATGATGGTGGACAAGGCTGCAGATGGACACTGATGAGGCTGCATTGATGGGCATTTAAATGTAAGTTTTTTTTCTTACACTTCCCTCCTAAAAGTTTTTTTCCTTAAAATTCCCTCCTAAACTTGGGGCGCGTGTAATACGCCGATAAATACGGTACTTGCATGTTTATTACCGTCTCCATGTAAGTGCAAATAATTTTTTAGCTTGGGAAAATGATTTGCACCCTATGCCTCTTCTCTTAAGTGCATAGTGGTTTGGCTTTTTCCTGCCAGCCAGAAAGCCACCAAGTAGTGCGTTAAACAGATTTGTCGGTTTATCCCTTACTTCTCCTGCCGATATAGAAGAGTGGATTTGTTTAAACCTCACAACCCCTGTTGGGTTCTCTTTATCTGTCTTTATTTATTTAATCTGTTTTGCTGCTGAAGTGGTTCTCTTAATGGTTCAATGTAGATCCCTGTTAACTCTGGATGTTCTTTTTAAAGTGGACTCAGCATCAGGTATATGTTTTCATCTATAGTGCATGCATGTTAAAGATAAACACCAGGCATAGTATATTTTTACATAGTTACATGTATTCGGCTTGGACCAATGTACAGTGCACCCGGAAAGTATTCACAGCGCTTCACTTTTTCCATATTTTGTTATGTTACAGCCTTATTACAAAATGGATTCAATTCATTATTTTCCTCAAATTTCTACAAATAATACCTCATAATGACAACGTGAAAGAAGTTTGTTTGAAATCTTTGCAAATTTATTAAAAATAAAAAATGAAATAAATGTACATATGTATTCACAGCCTTTGCTCAATACTTTGTTGACGCACCTTTTGGCACCATTTACAGCCTCAAGACTTTTTGAGTATGATGCTACAAGCATGGCACAACTATTTTTGGGCAGTTTCTCCCATTCTTCTTTGTAGGACCATCAGGTTGGATGGGGAGCGTCGGTGCACAGCCATTTTCAGATCTCTCCAGAGATGTTCAATCGGGTTCAAGTCTGGGCTCTGGCTGGGCCACTCAAGAACATTCACAGAGTTGTCCCGTAGCCACTCCTTTGTTATCTTGGCTGTGTGCTTAGGGTCGTTGTCCTGTTGGGAGATGAACCTTCGCTCCAGTCTGAGGCCCAGATGAATTGAATCCATTTTGGGATACAGCTGTAACATAACAAAATGTGGTAAAAGTGAAGCGCCGTGAATACTTTCCAATTGCACTGTAACCATGACTTTACCAGACCTGGATGATGCCCCTGGAAGCTGGAAATCTCTGAAGTAGACACAGCTAGTCCAATGATCTACATTTGCTTTCCGGATCCCATGCTGAACAGCCGGCCTGATGCATTGTGAACACAGAAGGTTGGCCACTCAACAAGGGCACCATTTAGAGAATGCTTTGCATTTTCTGAATGAATGCAAAGCATTCCCTATTCGGTTGAAGTAAAGAGTGTGACATCACAGCTCCACCTTTCCACCTCCTCCAATCAGAGAACGCTTTGCCTTCATTCTGTAGGGGAGGGGGGGTTCTACATATGAAGTATGGAACTATGGCTCTTGGTAGCTCTTCCCTGACCCATATTGTCCTCAGTCTTCTGGTTTGAATTATGTCCAGTGTCATTCAACCTGGAAGTCTGACTATATGCTGTGAGTACGGGGATTCATGGACCTGCCTCTTGATTTGGTATCACCAGGGCACCCTGCACTTACAGTGTAATGATGCAGAGAGTGGCACTTACATCATTATTCCAGTGCCACTATCTGCACTGAGGACTGAAAACCCTGTGCATTACGTGACCAGTCTGAAGACTCCAGAAAAAGGTGTACAAATACATAAATGTACATAAATGTACAGCGGGACATTGACACCGTTCGCGGGAGGGGGGCCGCCGACCGCACGATATTACAGTGGATATGCGGGGGGGAATGTCTTACCTCCTCCCGTGCTGCCTCCTCAAATCCTCTGGTTCCTCTTTCTGCTGTGCTGCCCTCTGCCGGGGCCCCAGGACAGCTCGGGGCCCAAGCAGCTGCTTGGTTTGCCTGTCCTGTTCTGACGCCACTGACCTTAAGGTCTGAGGCCCATTGATCGATTACAACACCCAGGAAAATATAGAATACAAGAAAAATGTGCGAAAAAAACAAAACAACAGATATCTCATCAGTATTAAATATTGTTGATGTACAAATGTATGTACAGTCAGTAAAGGAAAAGAGTCCAAGCTCTGGGGAATATGTAAATAAGAGAGTCCAGGGGCAGTGGAAGGATAATATTTTAGGAGTTACATATACATACTCAGGGCTGCCATCAGGGGGGAACAGAAACCATGTTCCAATTCTGTAGAAAAATCAACAAGGGTAGAGGCGCCTCTGGGTGTAGATGTTTTAAAACAATTTTAATACAGTAGTTTAATACAGGCAACTCACATTTAGGGAGGTAAAAGTAGGCATTGAACGAGTTCCAAACATGGAAGGGATCATCAGGTCAGTCGGTCCGTTCCTAGTCCTGCTGGGGTGCTCTGCTGCTGGGAATCATCACACACCACTGATGGATGGAAACAAGCCGGCCGCGGTGGAGGAACTTCAGAGCGAGGCCTGGAGGGCAGTTGGTCTGGGCAGGCGAGGGGTGGTGACGTCACTGGCAAGCGACGCGTTTCTGCGTGTGACGTGGCAGCCGTGCTCCTTCATCAAGATGTTTCCATCCATCAGCGGTGTGTTCACAGTATTGTGTACTTTTATTAAAAATGTCAATACATTTTTTGTGAAAAATTATAGTTTTATAAGTAGAACTGTGTGGATGAACCAGAAAGATGCATTAGCAGTTGACTTACTTGTCCTATGGAAGGTCAGCATAGTGGAAGACTTCCCACAGAGAAAAGGAGCCTTTTAAATTACATTCCACTTTTGGGGAAAGAAAATCTAAATTTTTAATTAGATTTATCCAGTGCAGAGAGGCAACACTTTCAGTGAAAAGACTCCACTTTGTGTGTCATTAACTCCCATTACATAAACATTATGTGAGCACGAATGAGCAGAGTAAATTTTGACAATCAAGTACTTAATCAGTGAAGCGCAGTATTGAATGAGTGCAATGTAATAAGTGCATTTCATGACAGGCTGCTTTTATGTACTTATAACAAGGGTGACTGCTTGTTTAAATCATTCACAGAATATGTTTGGATGTGGGTTTTAATAAACCAGATATTCAGAAACTGCTATTTGCAATGATGCTAAATATGAAAGCGGCGATTGCTTTAATTTATGCTTTTGGCAGGACGGTTTGGTTTTACTCTCAGTGACAAAGCCATCAGCCTAACACCATGCACATGCTATGGAGTCTATTGGGCAAGAGGGGACTGTGATTAAGTACCTGACCCCAAGCCAGCCCCCCCCCCCCCCCCATTGGTTCCATTCAAGGTGTGCCAATATTATAAAGTAAAAATTACTGAACAGAATTGTCCATCAATATTAATTTTCTGCACACTGGACCAAGCAAGTAGAGGAAACTCCTTATCAGTTAACTATTTTACTTGGAAAGTATGACTTCCAAGTCCTGTGTGCTCCCCACCTTTTCAGTTTTTGACTTCTGGCCAGAAAGTAATGAAACCATTGTTTATTTATTTATACTCTTTGACTTCTGCTTAGAGAATGAAGAAACCAATGTGGATTCCTTTTATATGTGATTATTTCTTTTTTTTTTTTTTTTTTATATCAGGAAAAACTGGTCCACATGGACCACAATAACAAAGTACCATAAGAGAAATAGATTGCAGAACATCAACACAGGTGAGGTACACATGCATATAAAATTCCACGATGGCATTGGAGGTGCAAAACGCACTCCCATCCCAGTTAATCATCACCACGTCTGTCTAGCCCGTGTGGCAATGCCTCTGGGTGATGTCCAACATAGGGACGGGCCATGCGTAGAGTGTGGCCAGACCACCCGTTCATGTGGCCATCTCTCATGGTTGAAAGTGATAAGGCGAAGA
Source organism: Rana muscosa (assembly GCA_029206835.1). Taxonomy (NCBI): domain Eukaryota; kingdom Metazoa; phylum Chordata; class Amphibia; order Anura; family Ranidae; genus Rana; species Rana muscosa. The sequence goes on from CM055128.1 coordinate 37,843,685, forward strand.
GTCGTAGTCCTGTAGACCCAGCCTCCCGTTCGTTTTTCAATATTTATCAGAGAGAGAAAGTAGAGATACTTAGACAGAGACCAAGAAAGAAAGGAGAGATAGAAGAGAGATAATAAAGAAGGAGAGAGAGGTGGGAAGGGACCTCACTGACATGGATCTAAGTTGTCGTCCGCTAGGTATAGCCTATTTGTAAAACATGTGGTGGTGGTGGTGGTCAAGTCAAGGTCAAAGTGGGGGGGGTGGGACTAGTAAATGTGTGTAGGGTGTATCCAAGCTTTTAGGGTAACGGGTCTACTCCTCTAAGGAGTTGTCCTTCCTCTGAGTATTTAAATATAGTCCAAAGTTGCCACGTCTTTGAGTATCTCATCTGTCTATTTTGACTAGTTAGAATCAGGTCTTCCATCCTACTGATGTCGTCCACTTTTTTAAGCCACGCGGTTACAGTCGGTGGGTGAGGGGACTTCCATGCGAGTGGAATGCAGGCTTTTGCTGCGTCCAGTAGGTGGCGTACAACCGAGTGTTTGTAGATGCGTGCCGGTGTGTCATTAGCGTGGAGGAGGAAGTATGCCGGATCGTTCGGGACATTACGATCTGAAAATTTTTGGGTTATCCTGCGTACTTCTCTCCAGAAACTCTGGAGTCCAGGACATGACCAAAAAACATGCAAAAGGGTGCCTTCTTCCCTTTGACATCGCCAGCATAAGTTTGGCGTTGTTGGGAAAAATTTATGTAGTAATGCAGGTGTTCTATACCAGCGTGTGAGGAGTTTGTAGTTTGTCTCCTGAATTTTGGTGCAAAGGGAGGACTTGTGCGTAAACCTGAGTATGTGTTGTTTGCGGGCAGTGGTAAATTGGCAATTCAGGTCTCTTTCCCATTTGGCCAGGCTAGGTATCTGGTAGTCTCCTGATGGTTTAATGAGCATGTCGTAAGTCAGGGAGATCGTGTGTGGCAGCACACCTGTCTCCGTACAGAGTCTCTCAAATGTTGTGAGGGGTTGGTTTGTGTCATTGGGGGGAGGCAAGCTGGCAAGGAAATGGCTAAGCTGCAAGGCCCTCAGGAAGTCCAGTCGGTACAGGCCGCTAGGGTCTGAGAGTTCCTCCACTGTTCTCCATCTACCCCTGATGCTGAAGTGAGACGCTTGATGTATGCCCGCGTCGCGTAAGTCTTGGAATGGTTTGTCCTGCGTTCCCGGTTCAAATTGAGGATTACCCAATATGGGTCTCAGCGCCGAATTGCAGGCAGAAAGGGAAAAGCGGGTCAGCAGGTGTGTACATAGTTTGATGGTGTTCCCGATCAACGGATGTCTTTTAAGGCTAGGTGGTAGGGTTGTTGGGCACCACGGGGATCTATGGAGGGGTATGTCGCATTGTGTCTGCTCTATTTGTGGCCACAGCTTGGTATCGTTATGTCGGCACCAGTCAAGGAGTCTGCTAAGATGCACTGCATGGTAATAGGTGCGGATCTCTGGCATTGCCAAGCCTCCGTATTGTTTGGGGAGTGAGAGTATCTTTTTGTGTAAGCAAGGTTTTTTCCCCGCCCAAAGAAAGTTAATGAAGGTAGACTGTATCTGCTTAAAGTAATTCCCAGGTATGTGTATTGGGAGGGCTTGCAGTAGGTATAGGAATTTAGGTAAAATCGTCATTTTAATAATGTTACAGCGGCCAAACCACGAGTGCAGGCCGCCGTTCCATTGGTCTAGTAATTTTTGAACAGTTTTGAGGAGGGGAGGGAAGTTAAGTTTGAAAACTCCTGAGATAGTCTTAGGGATATGGGTTCCCAAGTACTTTAAAGCTGTATCAGTCCATTTTGGGTTTAAGCTAGTACGCAGGCGTGCAAGTAAGGGCAGCGGGATACCTATACCCATCGCTTCCGATTTAGTAAAGTTTATCTTCAGGTTGGAAAGTTGTCCATATTTATCGAATTCCCGTATTAGGTTAGGTAAGGATATGGCCGGCTTCGTAAGGGAGAACATCAGATCATCAGCATATGCAGATACCTTGTACTGGGTTCCGTTAACTTCTAGACCGGTGATGTCTGGGTTCGTTCTAACGTGACATAGGAAGGGTTCCAGGGACAGTGCGAAAAGGAGAGGTGAGAGTGGGCATCCCTGTCTGGTTCCGTTTGTGATTGGGAAAGTAGTGGATAAAACCCCGTTTGCCTTGACCCTAGCCGTCGGCTCCGAGTACGCCGCTAATATCCAGTTCGTCATCTTAGTTCCCAACCCTATATGTTTCAGTGTTGCTAACATAAACGTCCAGCTAACTCTATCAAACGCCTTCTCAGCGTCTGTTCCCAGAAATACACACGGCACCTTGGTGCTATTCGCTATGTGCAGTAAGTTTAGGACTTTTGTGGTGTTATCCCTGGCTTCCCTGGAAGGGACAAAGCCGACCTGGTCTAAATGGACAAGGTGTGGTAGATGTTGTTGCAGTCTAGAGGCAATAATCTTGGTAAAGAGTTTGAGGTCGGCGTTTAAAAGTGAGATAGGGCGGTAGCTCTCGCAGTGTGCCGGGTCTTTGCCGTCCTTTGGTATAACCGAGATTTGCGCCTGTAGCTTGTGCTTATGAAACGTGTTCCCGGAGCTAAGGTCATTGTAAAGATTTACCATGTGTTGTCCTAGGGACGGGAGCAGGGTCTTGTAGTAAGGGACAGTAAGGCCATCCGGGCCTGGGGCCTTGCCCGATTTAGTGGCTTTAAGTGCTAGTTGTAGTTCAGGTAGTGTGATGGGGTCTTCTAATAATTGTTGAACCTCTGCCGGTAGTGAGGGCATATGGGAGTCGGCTATGTATGTCGAAGTCGTGTCAGGCGTGCGAGATGATGTTTTCAGGTTGTACAGAGAGTCATAAAAAGATCTGAACTCCTGTGTAATGTGCTGGGGTAAGGACGCCTTCTGTCCAGAGGCGGTTATGATGTGCGGAATGTAGGAAGCCAGCTTCTGCGTCTGCAGTGATCGGGCTAGAAGTCTACCACATTTGTCTCCCGATTCGTAGACTTTCCTCCTACAGACCTGTAGTGCTGCCTTAGCTTCAAAGTTTAACAGGTCCGTGACCTGTGTGCGGACGATGTCAAGTTCAGTACCCAGCTGCCTGTTGGGGGTCAGCTTGTGGGCCATCTCTAGCCCCTGTAGTCTATATAGTAGTTGGTTCAATTGGGCAGTTCGTTTTTGTTTTAGGCGTGAACCGTGTTTGATGAGCACCCCCCTAATCACCGCCTTGTGCGCCTCCCATATAACCCCGGGGCTACAGTCAGGAGTATTGTTAGAATCAAAGTAATGTTTAATTTCCGTAACTACTTCTGTCAGAGTATCTGGGTCTTGCAAGAGACTCTCGTTGAGCCTCCAAGTTGGTCTGTTCGCCGTGTGTACGTCTGAAATGGCGTAGCACAAGCTGATAGGGGCATGGTCTGACCATGTGATTGACCCGATGGAGGCGTCTCTGATCGCATGTAGTTGTCCGTGTGGGACCAGAAAATAGTCAATGCGTGAGTACGACAGGTGTGGCTTAGAGTGGAAGGTGTAATCCCTCTCCCCTGGATGCAAGAGGCGCCAAGCCTCAATCAGTTGGGCGGAGTGTAATGCCAAACTAACCCGTCTACGTGTGTCACGTGAGGTAGATGAGGTTCCAGAGGAGGTGTCTTCCGTAGGTGTCAATGGTATATTAAGGTCCCCTCCAACTATTAGTTGCCCGTCTGAATATCTTGTTAGTCGTTCTAGGTGTCGTTTAATAAAAACGTCTTGTCTTTCATTCGGGGCATAGAGGTTCGCTAAGGTCACCTTTACATCTCCGATCCGGCCCTTCAAAAACAAGTACCGTCCTTGCGTGTCTGACTGTATGTCTCTGTGCGTCCAAGGGACCCGGGCTAAAATGAGGATGGATACTCCTCTAGATTTAGCTTCCTTGTACATGGAGTGGTAGGCATGGGGGTAATATCGATTTTTAAGTACCGGTAGAGTAGCGTCTCTAAAGTGCGTTTCTTGCAGTAGAACGACGTCCGCCTTCATGCGACGCATGTCATGAAGTAGCATACGACGCTTTTCAGGCGTGTTCAGGCCCTTGGCGTTCAAGGAGACGATGTGCAATACGTCCATGTCCGTGAGGGGGGGGTGGTATATCAGGGACAGGAAAGTAGGGGTGTAAGAGTGTGTAGAAGTAGAGCTGGGGGGATACCAGAGAATGTAGTGGGCGGGACTAAAATTGTCCCGCTTGTGAAATATATAGAAAGTTAGGAAGCTATCACTAGGGCGGATAGCTTGTAGAAAAGAAAACTAAGGGTAGCCTAACCGGCTAAGGCGCTCGCCAGGTAAGTCCTGGGTATTGAGCGCAGTCCTAATTGGGATGGTGGACAGACAGGGCCAGTGGGCGAGCCCCCGGTACCCTCCGCCCACTCCCGGCTAATATAAAATCGTGTGTCTTGTAACGGTAGATCATATTTTGTAACTATATGTTAATCAGTCATATGCACAACATACAAGGAGACAAGTGCAAAGCAATAAAACAACAAAGAAAGTAAGTAAAATAAAAAAAATAAAAAAAAATTGTGCAAACAGTAATATTAGCTATTCGGAGGTAAGACAAAGCTGTCTTTTTAAGTGTGTGAGCACATTACCCCACCCTCGAACGAGAATACAACCATCAAACCAGTAAATCAGGCCCCCCATTGTTATTCCGGCAAGTTCTCTCTAAAGTGCGTGAGATCCTGCTACAGAGTGCTGGAGTATCATCCAAACCATGTAGTTGCGTCCTTCTCTATAATGTGGCTTCACTCCAGGCTCTTATGGGAAACATAGGGGGGAAAACCGTGCAAGTGCCACCCCCCTCCCCAGCACAGCCCCCCCCCCAGCTAGTGTGCGATCTCCACTTCCCTACCTCCGCGTCCTCCAGATGTCTGTGGGGTCCAGTTTGTAAAACCCGCTCGGGGGGGCCCCCGGTAGTCCACTTCTGTCAATCGTGCGTCCAAGACAGGGGAGGGGGGGAGGCGGGGGGGGGTCTCACCGCCCCCAGGAATCATCTGCCTCAAAAAGTATGAGCTAGAACGTGAGGAATAGCAGGATCACAATGTCACCCCAGGAACCCGAGGGGGGGGCTAGACTATAAAACAGTCATGGTGTAGGGATCAGGAGGCACCCACTGCGGGCGTAGCGGGGGTTCAGGATCGGGGAAAGGTGGCTCACAGCCTACTCACACGGCGCGTCCCCGTCTCCTGAGGCGTTCCGGGGCCTCCGTCTGCTCCTCTGCTGGCGTGAAGGCCATGAGCCGTGATAGGCCGATATGCCCGATCTCCCCGTCAACCGCGGTAAAATCTGCAGCCAGTCAGGGACTGGTATCGGATCTGAGTCCATGTATCGGAAGAGTGCCGGTAGGTCCGCCGTGGTTTGTAGGGTGAAGGTGCTTGAGTCCTTGCGGAACGCCACCGCGAAGGGGAACCCCCAGCGGTATGTAAGACCCTTCTGCTTGGCAAGGTCTAGTAGGGGTCTCAGGATAGCTCTGCGTCTCAACGTCGCCCTGGAGAGGTCGGGGAGGATCCTGATGTGTGTGCCTCCCGCTTCTACATCTCCATGGTCCCATGCCCGGCGTAGGATGTCCTCCTTCTGTGTGTATCGGTGTAGCCTGCAGACCACATCACGGGGTCTGCTCGGGTCTATTGATTTGGGACCCAAGGTCCTGTGTGCTCTGTCTAGCACGATCTCGGCTTCCGGTTCTTCCAGCACTGTTCGGAAGATGTCCTTCACAGCCTCCCCGAGACTCTCCACCTCCGTGTCTTCTGGTATACCTCGGAGCCGCAGATTTTGCGGCGGCTCCGGTCCTCGATTTCTTCCATTTGTAGCTGGAGTGCTACGGCAGTGTCTCGGTGCTGGTCCCGGGACTGCTCCAGTGCTAGTACTCGGCCCTCCAGTGATGTCACCGATGCCTCTCCAGTGGTCACCCGGTCCGCAATGTTGGAGATCTCCCCCCTCACCTCCTGTATATCTCTTCTATGCGTTTCCTCCAAACGGAGGATGAGGGTCTCTATGTCAGCCCGGGTGGGAAGGGCAGCAATGTCTGACCGGGTGGGTAGGGCCTGCAGTATTGCCCTTATGTCCTGGTCTAGGATGTTGACCTCCGTTGGCTGGTGAGAGGACATCGTGCCAGGCAGTCGGTCCTGTGGTGCCGGCAGGTGCTGGGCGGGTGAGGTGGGGGTGTCGGATAAAGGAGAACCGGTGTCTTGATGTTGGGCCTTCTGTGGTGCTCCACGTGTAGTGCCTCGCGGCGTTGCTGCTCTGCCTCCGGGGGAGACCTCCTGTAGGAAATTAAAGTATCTGTGTATCTCGCCCGGGGTCTTGCCGGCGGGTGTCCCCCTCGTTGCTGCTCTCGTCTTGTACTTTTTAGCTGAGTTCATACCACTATTAAGGTGCCTTTTAGCCGGGTTTGTGAGGTTCGGGGCCGGGAGCTCTAGAGGAAAGCAGCTTCACTCAGCCATGACCAGGCCACCTATATGTGATTATTTCACGTGATGATGTTATTGATTTTGATTAATTAATTAATTCTTATGTTAAAATAAGCTAATAAATATGAATTCCTATTACCAAGTGATATTATAGCAGTACTTCCAGGGAAAAGTGATCTGATTAAATAAATTGGGCAAAATTATAAACGTGCAGCCGACATGTTAAGGTGTATCTAAAGCCAAAATGTTGGAGGTGCTGGATCTCATAGCTTGCTCCTCAGATATACCACAATTTGGGTAGTCAGTTCACAGTTACTGAAGGTTCTCAACGTAGGTGTGCGCAGCCTATTGCATTAGGGTGTGCACATTAAATGTACTAAAACATGGACAGTGACACTAGAGCTGTGGACTTGTCAATAGGGCCATGAACAGTGTCAGTAGCTTTTTATTTTTATTATTTTAATCTTTTTCTTTTTTCTTTTTAGGAACCCCGTTTAAGGGTATTGGTGCAATATCAGGGGGAATCTTCACCTTAAGGCCTCTTTCACACTGAGGCGCTTGAAAAACTGCCAGTAAAAGACTGAGCACTTTTGAAGCGCTTTTCGGGCGCTTTTGAAGCGCTTTCAATTCGTTTCAATGGAGAAGCGCGTTTTTTCAGCGCACTACCCCAGTGTGAAAGCATTAATTGATTTTAATGGAAATAAGTTTTCGTAAGCTGTTCAGGCGCTTTTTTTAGCGTGAAAGTGCCTCAAAAGCGCCTCAGTGTGAAAGTGGTCTAAGCGGTGATTAGGGTGAGCTCCAGGCACACGCGGCACACCCCTTACGCACGCCTATGGTTCTCAAAGAAGACTTCGGATTTAAAAAAGAGGAAACAGTTCTTCACACCCAAAAGTCAAAGTCCAAATTGTAGTTGTCATAGTCAGGGGTCAGGCTCGCAGGCCAATAGCTATAGCAGAAAAGAGGCTCCCACCAACCAGCTGGATAAATACAGAAGCAGGTCACCCTAGCGAATGACATGGGCTCATCTGAGGTGCCGAGCCTAAGCACTAACTGGTATTCACCAGAGCTCCTGATGGTGGAGATGGGTTTTGCTGCATGTTAGTATCAGGTTGCGGTCCTCAAGAACGCCCCACCAGGAAGTGAGAAAGCCGGAGTCCAGTAGCAGATATAGCAGGTTGGGATTAAGCAGAAGCAGAGTTGAGGAACAAGACAAAAGTAACGAGTGGCAGGGGAGATAAGGACGGCAGCAGTGACGAGATCTAGATATTGGCTAGAGAGAGCTCAATAATCTGGCAAACAGGAATTGCAACGGTATGGATTAAATAGGAAGTTCATGGGAGGAGCAAAGAGTTCAAGGTTCAGCAGTAACAAAGCACAAGGCAGGATTGTCCAATGAATTCGACAGGACGCTGTCCAGCATCTCAGGTGGCTCACCAAGAAGAGACATTGCCAGGCACAACACAGCACAGGCCATAGGTTCAGACCCGGATCCTGACAGTAGTTTCTTCCATTGGGAAAATTCAATTTATTCCATACACATGAAAAATGCTTTTTGAAAATCAGAAAACACCCCTTCATCATCAGAGCTAAAATTATCGTAATAGAAATAAGTTACAATTAAGACAAAAATGTGGTTAATGGTGTGTAATATGCAGCTGAGTTAAAAGCTGTATATTATAATTTAATATAATATACAGTACCTGTGGACTTATAAGAACACTGCGAGCCTCACCTTCTCGTCCAACATCAGTGACTGACCTCACAAATGCGCTTCTGGAAGAATGGTCAAACATTTCCATAGACACTCCTAAACCTTGTGGACGGCTTTCCCAGAAGAGTTGAAGCTGGTATAGCTGCAAAGGGTGGTCCAACTCAACATTGAACCCTACGGACTAAGACTGGGATGCCATTAAAGTTCATGTGCGTGCAGGGCTGGACTGGGACCAAAATTTGGCCCTGGATTTCATCCAGACCGGCCCACTTTAATTCAATAAAATGCTGCCCCCCACCCCCCCAAAAAATCACGCCCACTAAAAGGCCCCTACATCCATTATTGTATATCATGAGAGGGTGAGCGAGAGGGGAATGAGAGAGAGGGAGAGAGAGAGAGGAAGGGTTGAGGGAAAGGGGATGAGAGGGGGTGGGTGAGGGAAAGGGGATGAGAGGGGGTGGGTGAGAGAGGGGGGTGAGTGTAAGAGAGAGGGAGTGAGTGTAAAAGAGAGGGGGTGAGTGTAGGACCCCTTACACACTGAGGCGTTTTTCAGGCATTTTTGGGCTAAAAATAGCGCCTGTAAAGCCCCTGAAAAAAGCCTCCGCTGCAGTCCCAGTGTGAAAGTCCTCCAAGCAGCATCTTTGGGGCGGTGGAGGAGCGGTGTACACACCGCTCCTGCCCATTGAAATGAATGGCTGAGAGACAGAGGAGGGGTCTGAGAGACAGAGGAGGGGTCTGAGAGACAGAGGAGGGGTCTGAGAGACAGAGGAGGGGTCTGAGAGACAGAGGGGGAAGCTGAGAGACAATGGGAGGGAACTGAGAGACAATGGGAGGGAGCTGAGAGACATTGGGAGGGAGCTGAGAGACAGAGGAGGAGCTGGGAGACAGAGGGGGAGCTGAGAGACAGAGGGGGAAGAAGAGAGACAGAGGGGGAAGCTGAGAGAGATAGAGGGGGAGGCTGAGAGACAGAGGGGGAAGCTGAGAGACAGAGGGGGGAGCTGAGAGACAGTGGAGGGGTCTGAGAGACAGTGGAGGGGTCTGAGAGACAGGGGGAGCTGAGAGACAGAGGAGGAGAACTGAGAGACAGAGGAGAAGTCTGAGAGACAGAGGAGGGGTCTGAGAGACAGAGGGGGGGTCTGAGAGACAGAGGGGAGCTGAGAGAGAGAGAGGAGGGGATAAAAGAGGGGGGGACTGAGAGACATGGGAACTGAGAGACAGAGGGGGGACTGAGAGACAGAGGGGGGTCTGAGAGACAGAGGAGGGGTCTGAGAGACAGAGGAGGGGTCTGAGAGACAGAGGGGGAAGCTGAGAGACAATGGGAGGGGACTGAGAGACAATGGGAGGGAGCTGAGAGACATTGGGAGGGAGCTGAGAGACAGAGGAGGAGCTGAAATACAGCGGGGGAGCTGAGAGACAGAGGGGGAAGAAGAGAGACAGAGGGGGAGGCTGAGAGACAGAGGGGGAAGCTGAGAGACAGAGGGGGGAGCTGAGAGACAGTGGAGGGGTCTGAGAGACAGTGGAGGGGTCTGAGAGACAGGGGGGAGCTGAGAGACAGAGGAGGAGGGGTCTGAGAGACAGAGGAGGGGTCTGAGAGACAGAGGGGGGGTCTGAGAGACAGAGGGGAGCTGAGAGAGAGAGGAGGGAATAAAAGAGGGGGGGACTGAGAGACATGGGAACTGAGAGACAGAGGGGGGACTGAGAGACAGAGGAGGGGTCTGAGAGACAGAGGAGGGGTCTGAGAGACAGAGGGGGAAGCTGAGAGACAATGGGAGGGAGCTGAGAGACAATGGGACGGAGCTGAGAGACAGAGGAGGAGCTAAAAGACAGAGGGGGAGCTGAGAGACAGCTGAGAGACAGAGGGGGGAGCTGAGAGACAGAGGAGGAGCTGAAATACAGAGGGGGAGCTGAGAGACAGAGGGGGAAGCTGAGAGACAGAGGGGGGAGCTGAGAGACAGTGGAGGGGAGCTGAGAGACAGTGGAGGGGAGCTGAGAGACAGTGGAGGGGAGCTGAGAGACAGTGGAGGGGTCTGAGAGACAGTGGAGGGGTCTGAGAGACAGGGGGAGCTGAGAGACAGAGGAGGAGAGCTGAGAGACAGAGGAGAAGTCTGAGAGACAGAGGGGGGACTGAGAGACAGAGGGGGGTCTGAGAGACAGAGGAGGGGTCTGAGAGACAGAGGAGGGGTCTGAGAGACAGAGGGGGAAGCTGAGCTGAGAGACAATAGGAGGGAGCTGAGAGACAGAGGAGGCGCTAAAAGACAGAGGGGGAGCTGAGAGACAGCTGAGAGACAGAGGGGGAAGCTGAGAGACAGAGGGGGGAGCTGAGAGACAGTGGAGGGGAGCTGAGAGACAGTGGAGGGGAGATGAGAGACAGTGGAGGGGTCTGAGAGACAGTGGAGGGGTCTGAGAGACAGTGGAGGCATCTGAGAGACAGGGGGAGCAGAGAGACAGAGGAGGAGAGCTGAGAGACAGAGGAGGGATCTGAGAGACAGAGGAGGGATCTGAGAGACAGAGGAGGGATCTGAGAGACAGAGGAGGGGTCTGAGAGACAGAGGGGAGCTGAGAGAGAGAGGAGGGGATAAAAGAGAGGTGGACTGAGAGACACGGGAACTGAGAGACAGAGGGGGGGACTGAGAGACAGAGGGGGCTCTGAGAGACAGAGGGGGGTCTAAGAGACAGAGGGGGGTCTAAGAGACAGAGGGGGAGCTGAGAGACAGGGGGGAGCTGAGAGACAGGGGGGAGCTGAGAGACAGGGGGGAGCTGAGAGACAGAGGGGGGCTGAGAGACAGAGGGGGGCTGAGAGACAGTGGAGGGGAGCTGAGAGACAGTGGAGGGGAGCTGAGAGACAGAGGAGGGGTCTGAGAGACAGAGGAGGGGTCTAAAAGACGGAGGGGGGTCTGAGAGACAGAAGGGAGCTGAGAGAGAGAGGAGGGGATAAAAGAGGGGGGACTGAGAGACACGGGAACTGAGAGACAGAGGTGGGGACTGAGAGACAGAGGTGGGGACTGAGAGACAGAGGTGGGGACAGAGAGACAGAGGTGGGGACAGAGAGACAGAGGGGGGTCTGAGAGACAGAGGGGGGTCTGAGAGACAGAGGGGGGTCTGAGAGACAGAGGGGGAGCTGAGAGACAGGGGGAGCTGAGAGACAGGGGGGAGCTGAGAGACGGGGGGAGCTGAGAGACAGGGGGAGCTGAGAGACAGAGGGGGCTGAGAGACAGAGGGGGGCTGAGAGACAGAGGGGGGGCTGAGAGACAGAGGGGGGGCTGAGAGACAGTGGAGGGGTCTGAGAGACAGTGGAGGGGACTGAGAGACAGACAGAGGGGGGTCTGAGAGACAGAGGGGGGAGCTGAGAGACAGAGGAGGAGAGCCGAGAGACAGAGGAGGAGAGCCGAGAGACAGAGGAGGAGAGCCGAGAGACAGAGGAGGAGAGCCGAGAGACAGAGGAGGAGAGCTTAGAGACAGAGGGGGGTCTGAGAGATAGAGGGGAGCTGAGAGACAGAGGAGGGGCTAAAAGAGGGGGACTGAGAGACACGGGAACTGAGAGACAGAGGGGGGTCTAAGAGACAAGGGGGTCTGAGAGACAGAGGGGGGAGCTGAGAGACAGAGGAAGAGCTGAGAGACAGAGGGGGGACTGAGAGACAGAGGGGGAGAACTGAGAGACAGAGGGGTAGAGCTGAGAGATAGAGGAGGGGGCTGAGAAACAGTGGGGGGATCTGAGAGACAGAGGGGGAGCTGAGAGACAGAGGGGGAGCTGAGAGACAGAGGAGGAGAGCTGAGAGAGGGGGGACTGAGAGACAGAGGGGGGGACTGAGAGACAGAGGGGGCAGAGAGACAGAGGGGAGGGCTGAGACAGACCACATAGCATTGTCCCTTTCTGCAGTCCCTCCTCTGCTCACCTCCCCGCTGTCTCAGTGTTCTGGCATGTTTGTGTAGGATGCCAGGTACCTGATGGCCATCAGCGGCAGCGCCGAGTCTCCCTCTTGATCCGGGGGGTGCTCACGCTGCTCTGCTCCTTACAGCGGCGCATGTTCTCTTCCTCCGGGCTCCCAGTCAGCCTGCCCTCCGGCCCAGGCCGCATGGTTCCTGGAGCAGAGAGGAGATGAGGGAATCGAGGTTCTGGGAGCACCGGGGTGGCCGCGCTCGCTACTGTCCGCCTCTTCGGTGGTCAGGGAGGGGGTGGAGCTCTTCTCCCTCGGAATTTTACATCCAACTGCCCTCCTCGATGGCCACCTTCCCCGAATCCCCGCCGCTGTTTGCTGCCACACTCCCGCTGCCGCCGAACTGCATAAAAAAATGGGCCACAAAAAAAATGTTTTATTTATTTATTTTTTTGTGAGGACCGCTGTTTGCTGCCACGCTCCCGCTGCCGCCGAACTGCATAAAAAAACGGCCCACAAAAAAAAAAAAAAAAAAAAATCTTTTTTTTTTTTTTTTTTTTAAACGGCCCACCGGGAAACTCCCGGTAGTCCCTATGGCCAGTCCATACCTGTGTGCGTGTAAAGGCAGGTGTCCCAATACTTTTGGTAATGTAGTGTAAAAACTTTTGGACTCTGATGCCGCGTACACACGATCATTTTTCCCGTCGGGAAAAATGACATTTTTTTTTTCCGCCGAGAAAAACGATCGTCTGTGGGCTTTATGCCGTTTTTCTCGTTGAGAAAAACGGCAGGAAAAACGACGAGAAAAATTAGAACATGTTCTAAATTTTCTCATCGTTTTTTCCATCATTTTTTTCCGCGGCAGTTTTCCCATAGGGAGACACTGCCGCAGAGCCCACAGACGGTCGTTTTTCTCGACAAAGAAAAAAATGACGGGAAAAACGGTCGTGTGTGGGGGAAAATGCCGTTCCCTCGTTTTTCATTTAATTTCATGTCGTGATTCACGGCAGTGTTTTCACCGCCGTGAATCACGATCGTGTGTACGCGGCATGAGAAACATTTGTTCTGTGAGCCTTCTAACTCAGTTAGACATAGATGACCTCAGACCTCTCCAGGATAGCGTGCGTTGGGAATAGATTGAGCTAATGAGTGTAGCTGTGATGGGTCATCATTACGGGGCAATGCCTGCACAGAAGCAAGTCAGAGGCAGATTTGTGGCAAGGTTTCCAGAAACTAACAGAAGAAATAGATTGGAATTCAGGCAAGACGTTAGATGTCCTATGTCATGTAGAGAAAATAGTTTAGCCTGGAGGTCCACTTTATTTTTCCTTAGGATCCGATATAGAACATGGCTTTGATATAATCACTATGCATGGTGTAGCAGAAGTATGTTCCCTGACTTGTTGCATTGTTGATGATCCTGCGGGCCACATACACGTCTGCTTGTCAAATAAATGAGCAAAACTCCAGCAAGTGTTTTTCTCAGGAGTGTGCCTACTCCACTGACATATGGATAAACATTTCATCGCTACGGAACTTTGTCACCAGCTTGTCACATCATATGACCTAGTTTCTCTCTAACGCATTTTATTAGAGGATGTTTTTTGGATGGAAGAAATCCCTGTTTCGTCTTGATGACAGCGGCAAACATCGCTTGTCAATCAACAACGGCACTTTTCAGAAAGAGGGTCATTTTAAAAGAGATTTTAGGTGTTCCTTTCACGGGGAGTCTTCGGAGACAAAACCAAATTGATATCATAAGAGGATTGGAAAAGTCAGGGGAATAAACATAAACCCCCAAAAAAAGAAAATAAAGTACAATCGTACAAAAACTAAACCGTAATGCCCTGTACACACGATCAGATTTCCGATGGAATAAAATCCGATGGAATTTTCCGTCAGAATTCTGATGAAGCTGACTTTCATCAGTCTTGCCTTCACACCATCAGACAAAATTCCGACCGTCCAAAACACTGTGACGTAAAACACTCCGACGAGCCGAGAAGAATAAAGTTCAATGCTTCTGAGCATGCGTCGACTTGATTCTGAGCATGCGTGGGTTTTTTCTCCGTTGGAGTTCCACACAGACGATCAAAATTTCCTATTGGTTTTTTTTTCGGAAAAATTTAAAACATGTTCTATTTTTTAACACCGATGGAAAAAAGTCAGATGGGGCCCACACACGATCGTTTTTTCCGATGAAAAAAGTCCATCAGACTTTTTTCATCAAAAAAAACGACCGTGTGTTCAGGGCATAATAATAATACTATAACATTTTACCTCCACTTTAATTTGCTGTTCCCTATTTTGGTTCTCCTATTTCATTAACCACATCCCGACCAGCCGCCGTCATTATACTGCGGCAAGGTAGCTCATTCCCGCAAATCGCCGGAACTGTACAATGACGCAAGAACTTGCTTTTGCATGCACGTGAGCGCTTCCAGTGGCCAGCCAGGGGAACCAATCAGCGGGTCCGGTGGACTCGATGTCCACCGGCCACCCGGGATCGTTCCCCGCACTGACAGAACGGGGATCTGCCAATGTAAACAACGCAGATCTCCGTTCTGACAGGAGGGATCACACAGATCCTGTCTATCTGCTATGCAGGAAAACAGATCTGTGTGTTGTCCCAGGCAGCTTGTAACGGGAAGGCCCGGGGAACCCAAAAGCTCTTAGAAAGTATGAGATACCCTTGCTTCAGCTTCCCCAATGCCTCTTATGTGTAAACCACCCTGTGTCTCACTTGGGGCACAGGGTGAATGAGAACCCCAGTATGATCTGTGCTGATCAGATTCAATGCTGTATATAGATTGTATAGATTGGGTATATACTGTGTGTGGGCTGTTTATGTAATACTTGCTGTGATGATGTGTGATTACATTCTATTGTTTATTGTGGCTTGTGGGAGTTAAGCCTGTAATTATAGGTTGTGGAACTAGCAGACAGACAGGTTAGATGAAGAGATGCTGAGGTGTCACCTGTCTGCTTGTGTAATGTTAATGAAGCTCAAATATGCTACAGATCCTTTATTTCTGTGAAGTCTTTTGATAATGTGGATTGGGAGACAAAATCTAAACACAAAAGGTCATGCATAACCATTTAAACTGAAATGTAAATTGGGTCTGGTCAGAGGTGTATGATGGGAGGAGGGTCAGAAGCTTCTCTCTGTGTGTATAAGAGTTGTAGTACTTTTGCAATAAAGTGTCAGTTCATTTTGGAAAGATACAGAGCGTTTTGTCTCATTCTTTTGGAAGGATTAATTCCTATGGGAAGTGGTCGCCTGACTGTGGAGGATCGGCAGCGAATGTGTGTCCAGGAGAGGGAATCGCTTAAACGGCGTTAACCCCTTTCATATTTGGGGTGCCGTTACACAGCTCATCCCCCATAAAGTTACAACACACAGTGAGGGAACACATTTAACCCCTTGATCTCCCCTGATGTTATCCCCTTTCTTGCCAGTGTCATTAGTGCATATTTTTAGCACTGATTACTGTAGTAATGTCACTGGTTCCCAAAAAAGTGTCAAAAATGTCAGTTAGGTGTCCGATCTGTCCGCCGTAATTTTGCAATCCCGCTAAAAATCGCTGATCGCCGCCATTACTAGTAAAAATAATAATAATAAAAATGGCATAAATCTATCCTCTATTTTGTAAACGCGATAACTTTTGCGCAAACCAATCAATATACGCGTATTGCGATATTTTTTTACCAAAAATATGTAGCAGAATAAATATCGGCCTAAACTGATGAATACATTTGTTTATTCACTTTTTTTTTGTGGAAATGTTTTATAGCAGAAAGTAAAACATTTCATTTTTTTTTTATTTTTTAAATTGTCTCTTTTTTTTTTATAGCGCAAAAAATTTCAATCGCAGAGGTGTTTAAATACCACCAAAAGAAAGCCATTTGTGGGAAAAAAAGGACATACAATTTGATTGGGTGCAACGTCGCACAACCGCGCAATTGTCAGTTAAAGAGACGCAGTGCCGAATCGCAAAAAATGGCCTGGTCATTAAGGGGGCAAATCCTTCCGGGGCTATTTCTGACACTTCTTGCTTACAAGTTAAAATCAGTATTTTTTGATAGAAAATTACTTAGAACCCACAAACATTTTATATATAGACACACACAGTTGTGCTCATAAGTTTACATGCCCTGACAGAATTTATGATTTCTTGGCCATTTTTCAGAAAGTATGAATGATAACACAAAAACTTTTCTTTCACTCATGGTTAGTGTTTGGCTGAAGCCTTTTATTATAAATCAACTGTGTTTACTCTTTTTAAATCATAATGGCAACAGATACTGCCCAAATGACCCTGATCAAAAGTTTACATACCCTGGTGATTTTGGCCTGATAACATGCACACAAGTTGACACAAAGGGGTTTGAATGGCTATTAAAGGTAACCATCCTCACCTGTGATCTGTTTGCTTGTAATTAGTGTGTGTGTATAAAAGGTCAACGAGTTTCTGGACTCCTGACAGACCCTTGCATCTTTCATCCAGTGCTGCACTGACGTTTCTGGATTCTGAGTCATGGGGGAAGCAAAAGAATTGTCAAAGGAGTGGTGATTAAATACCACCAAAAGAAAGCTCTATCTGTCTCAAAAAAATTATAAAAATTAAATTTGGGTCCAGTGTTGCATTACTGCGCAATTGTCATTCAAAGTGTGACAGCTCTGAAAGCTAAAAATTGGCCTGGGCAGGAAGGGGATGAAAGTGCGCGGTAAGAAAGTGGTTAAAGGCTAAGTGAACCTTTTATAGCATGCTTCATGTTATACACATTTGTAGGGTTTAAGTTCCATTCTGCAGCTCCCCACCCCAAAACTGTCCTCACTTTCCTGAATTGTAGGATGCTTCTTAGCACAGGCTTCTGTTTCGTTTTGAATTTGGGATCTGTAATTGGAGAGACTACAAGTCTCTGGCACCATGGCAGTGGAACTAGTAGTTCTCAATGGAGTATAAGTGTGGTAGAGTCTCCCCACTCGTAGTCAATGAATGCTTTCTCCAGCTCCATGTCAGAAGGTCCATGGTACAGACCTGGGGTTAGAGAAATAGTCTGTAGGAGTCTGTGCATTGCTACCAACATCAACTGATCGCAGGTGCAATGCTTTGCAGGCTCCAATGCAAAAAATTAAAGAATAATTCTAGGCATTGGCATGTTTTACAAAGTTACATAGTTACTCCAGCTTGGACCAATGTAACTATGTATATGACACACCTGCCCAATGATGCTGAAAGCTGGAAATTACTGAAGTAATCACCCCTACTTTAGTAATCTCCACTTGCTTCCAGGTCCCATGCTGAGGGGCTGCTCTCCTGCATTGGCACCATCAGCATGGGCTCCATTCAGAGGATGCTTTGTATTTTTTGAATGAATGCAAATCATTTTCTGATTGGACAAGATGAAGAGGCGTAGTGGTGGTGTCAAGCTTTCCACCTCCCAAAACAAGCTTGTAAATGTTTCCTATAGTGGTCTTCTGAGTGTCATTCCCCAGCCCACCACCCCCAAACTGCAGGCTCCTGCTGTGGCAGAGGAACTAGTAATTCTCAATATAGCACAAACGCAGGGACATCACCCCACTTATAGTCAATAGATACTTTCTCCAGCTCTGTTAAAGAAGATCAGCGGTAATGACCTGGGGTTGGAGAAATAGTCTGCAGGAGCCTGTGCGTTGCTCCTGCTATCCGCTGATCGCAGTTGCAATGCTTTGAAGGCTCCAATGCAAACATTTTATTATTGCACATTTCTTTCTTATTTCAGTATGGGTGCCTTTTTTAAAGTGGAATTTGCCTTTTACAAGTTTGTAAATGCTTCCTCTAGTGGTCATCTGAATGTCATTCCCTGGCCCCTCACCCCATAAACCACAAACTTTGGTTTAATTTTGACTTTGAGATCTGTGATTGAAGTCCCACTGCCACCATGACAGAGGGACTAGTAATTCTCAATGGTGCACAAGTGTGGTGATGTCAACCTACTCATAGTTCACTGATACTTTTTCCAGCTCCATAATGGAATGTCCATGAAATCTCAAAAATTTGGGTGGTCATTTTGCTGTGGCCATGATCACTTGCTATGTGCACTGTAAGTGGGCTCCCCTGTAAGGACAAAGTGTCACTGACCTGTCACATATCCTCAATGGGCATGATGGGGACAATTAGTGGAAGGAGCTCGGATTGAGGTTGCCTGTCAGAGCAAGCGCATGGAGTGGGAAGGCTCTTGAGTGTACACCACTTCTGGGGCACTGTTCAGCTGCAGGCTTGCACAGTATGGAAGAGCTAGTGTAGCATAATTTACTACTCCACACCTGGGCACCACAACACCCTCTCTTGTTTAATTTTGCAAGTAGGCTTTAGCAGTCTGGGGGTAGACTATGTTCTGTTGAGCTGTTATAAGGGCAATCATTTGGAACTGTTTATACCATAATTTGAAAGCCACGTAAAGACACCTCTTGCATTAAACCATCGCACAGAATTATACTAGTAGGCTACATTCGGGCATAGCACAGCCTATAGTACTAAAAAGGTGATGGAGTTATAGCAATCAGTGGCCAGGTAACAGTAGGTAATGGTGGGGTGGCCTGAAAGGTCCATGATGCCCCCCCCCCCCCCGGGCCTGGCTACTGTAATTGGTCCTTGGCCGTGGCACAGGACCAAACCCAGGGACCAGGCTTGCAACATGTGAATAGCAAAGGTCTTGCAGATGGACATTTAAATGATGTGGCTCCTGTCCTTGACTCAGGACATAAGTTCATAACAGATATTGTATTGTGTAATGAGGAGCTGGTAGGAGGGCTCCGGCTATGTATTTCCCTTCCTGACACGCAATCCAATGAGGAACTGGAGTCCGCCTGCTCTGTAACCCAGCTCAGATATTGCTAGTAAACAGAAGTAATTTCATCCATGTAAGCCCCTAGCCCAGGGATATGCAATTAGCGGACCTCCAGCTGTTGCAAAACTACAAGTCCCATCATGCCTCTGCCTCTGGGTGTCATGCTTGTGGCTGTCAGAGTCTTGCTATGCCTCATGGGAGTTGTAGTTCTGCAACAGCTGGAGGTCTGCTAATTGCTTATCCCTGCCCTAGCCTAAGGTAATACCCATTTTATCTCCGGTCGCTAGGCGGTGTTGTACTCTGTGGATTAACCACTTGCCAACCAGCACACAACGATATACATCGACACAATGGCACGGCTGGGCATATGGGCGTACAGGTACGTCAAAAATAGAGAAAGAGTATGGGATTCCCACCTAGTTATAAAACTGCAGTACTCACCGATATGTATCAGGGGGTGCAATCAAGATTAAATATGACCAAAAGATGAAAAATAAAAAAGAGACAGACAAATGCACTCTCTAAAGAGTTAACTACAAAGTTTATTAAAGCTTAAAGCTTTATCAAAAATATATGTAATAGACATAATAACTAGTCCCCTATAATAAATAGGTGAACCTACCCAGATCATTCCCCATAGATAAACCCAGTGACGGCAATATGCTGGTAACTGAGAAGGAATCAATTCCCCTAGGAGAGGGGAATATAGAACACAATATGCACATCCACCCTCCAGCAAATCACAAACACCCCCTAGTACACCTAACAATAGACTAAGTCACTAAATTATAAACCCCTTATGTATTCCCACACAGGACAGTGATTCCCTGTAATAACAGGCTATTGGTATCCACTGTCCATGTGTAGAAAGGCAGCGCTGAAGTAGTCACCTGGAAATAAATGAACAGAAAACCATATAATATATATAATGTTGTTAGATCGTTTGGGACCTAATAGATTCATTGAAGTCCATTCATAAAGATCACCATGTCAAACAGGTGTAAGATACGTATATGTATTTGTAGCGGGGTGTTCCATTTAAGCTGAGTGTCTGAGTGGTAATTAGGCTCAGACACACTGATTGTTAGGGTTAATGGACCATTTCTGTTGAAGGGACATAGTGTTGGTGCACAGTTCCCTGTGGCCTACAGGTGGCGCTGTCACCATGGGCCAGGGTTAAACCACCAATGCAGGGCTGCGCCTTTTTGTGTCCCCTCTCGGCAGTAGTACGGCAGGGCGGGGAACCTGCTGTGCCTGTCAGGAGAGGGTATAAAAGGGGCGGACATCTTCCGTTTGAGGTCCACGTCCAGGCACCTTCAGCCTGGGTGTGTGTGGTTCGTCTGCGCCCAGGCGCCTTTGGCCTGGGCGTGAGGAGAGTCATCTCCGGGTGCCTTAGGCCCGGAGGTGGAGTTCCTGTTCCATCCCAGACACCTTCAGTCTGGGGTGAGGAACTATTTTGAAGGCCCGGGGCCCAGCAACCTTCGGCTGGGGTCCGCTAGGGATCGAGGACTCCCAGGCTGCCGCCTTGCGAGGGGACCCGTATCTGGGATGAGGAGGCCAGGGAGGTAACCCTTTCCAAAGACCCAGCGCAGAGTCGTGGTGACCGTGAGGGCCTCTAGTAACTCTCCGGAGGGATGTTTTCTCCTTGACATGGGCCAAATGCTTTAAGAAGGAAGTTCACCAGGTCAGTGGCAGTGACCCTACTCTTCAGGTCAGTGGCAGTGACTTCATAGGGCAATGCCCTATTCACCAGGTCAGTGGCAGTGACCCTACGCTCCAAGTCAGTGGCAGTGACTTTATTCACCCAGTCTGTGGCAGAGACCAACCTCACGGTCTGTGGCAGAGATCGTGCACCAAAGCTGTTTGAGAAACCTAAACAGTCTAAAGACTTAAGCTACGTTTGTGACCTCCTCCACACCTAAGCTGTCCTGTATCTTCGCTCCAACCTGTCTGCTCTCAAAGAGGCTGTTTATTATCCTGTGTGAAATAAATGTTGAGTTGGACTTTCAGCTAGTGTGGACATTCACATTCCTGGGGAAAAACGAGGACTTGCATCTATCTAAGGTAGAGGTGAGATCATTCTTGGGAGGTCTTTGACTCTGGCCGCAGACAAGGCCCAAAACTAACACCGCTTAACCTCTTTACTCAGGAGGGTACGAGCTTGTGGTGCGGTGTGCCTCTCTCTGCCTGCGAGGAGCCTAATTAAATGCAGGTTGGGGAGAGGTGGGTGCGCTACATATTTGTCTCATAAGTTCTTTTGAGAAAACACAGTAGTTGAAAAAGATAGGAGAGATGCCAAAGCGCTGTAGAATATTAAAAGTCCTTCACTGGTACCGGTAAAGTCCGATCAAAACGGTCTATCAAAATCTTCTATAATCTAGGAATGAGGTACCCACTTAGCCCATCAATCTCTATATACCCTGTGGATTAAGGAAGTCCATTGGGGGACTGATTTCTCCCATGTACTTGGTTTCAATGGCCATCTTTGGGAAGCTTGTGTCTTTTATTGATACTGAAATCCCACAAATTTGGGTGGCCATTTTGGTGTGGCTGTGATCACAAACTATGCATACTGTGTAATCCCCTAGTGCAGCCTCTCTCAACCTTTTCAGCACAGAAGAACCCTTGAAAAAACTGTATGATCTCAGGGAACCCATGCTAAAAAATACTATATCTACACCTCATGATATATTGGTGTATTGGTCAGTGGGAAGAATGGTCCTTACATTTGTGGTCATTAGGGATGAGCTTTATGTTCGGGTTGAACATGAGTTCGACTCGAACATTGGCTGTTCGCCCGTTCGCCGAATAGCGAACAATTTGAGGTGTTCGCGGAAAATTCGAAAGCCGCGGAAGTCTATTGGAGAAATTATAAGTTCTAATTTTAAAGGCTAATTTACAAGTTCTTGCTATAAAAAGTGTTTGGGGACCCGGGTCCTGCCCCAGGGGACATTTATCAATGCAAAAAAAAGTTTTAAAACTGAAGTTTTTTCGGGAGCAGTGGTTTTAATAATGCTTAAAGTGAAACAATAAAAGTGAAATATTCCTTTAAATGTTGTACATGGGGGGTGTCTATAGTATGCCTGAAAAGTAGCGCATGTTTCCCGTGTTTATAACAGTCCCTGCACAAAATAAAATTTCTAAAGGAAAAAAAGTCATTTAAAACTACTCGCGGCTATAATGAATTGTCGGGTCCCGGCAATACAGATAAAAGCCATTGAAAAAAAACGGCATGGGTCCCCCCCCCAGTCCATTACCAGGCCCTTTGGGTCTGGTATGAATATTAAGGGGAATCCCGAACCAAAATTAAAAAAACAAAAATGTGTGGGGGTCCCCCCAAATTCCATATCAGGCCCTTCAGGTCTGGTATGGATATTAAGGGGAACCCTGCACCAATTTTTTTTTTAAATGGCGTAGGGGTCCCCCTCAAAATTCATACCAGACCCTTCAGGTCTGGTATGGATTTTAAGGGGAACCCTGCGCAAAAAAATAGAGGAAATGACGTGGGATTCCACCCAAAAATCCATACCAGACCCTTATCCGAGCACGCAATCTGGCAGACCGCAGGAAAAGAGGGGGGACGAGAGAGCACCCCCCCTCCTGAACTGTACCAGGCCACATGCCCTCAACATGGGGAGGATGTCCCCATGTTGATGGGGACAAGGGTCTCATCCCCACAACCCTTGCCCGTGGTTGTGGGGGTCTGCGGCTGGGGGTCCCCTTTTTTTTGCATTGATACATGTCCCCTGGGGCAGGACCCAGGTCCCCAAACACTTTTTATGGCAATAGCTTGCATATTAACCTTTAAAATTAGCACTTTTGATTTCTCATGTTCGTGTCCCATAGACTTTAACGGTGTTCGGGTGTTCGAACAACTTTTTTGCCTGTTCGCATGTTCTGCTGCAAACCGAACCGGGGGGTGTTTGGCTCATCCCTAGTGGTCATTGGGAAGAATGATCCCCTTACAGATAGCTAAAACGATCAATGGTGTCAGCAGGAACTTATGTGGGAATGCTCATTGCTCAAGGAACCCCTAGCAACCTCTGGAGGAAGCCTGGTTGAGAAACCCTGCCTTAGCCTAAAGTAATACCAAGGCATGTAGGGGGGCTATTACATGTTGAATGAGCATGACAGCCAGGCAACGGTTTTGGAAGAAAAGGTCAGTAATGGCCGTTTCCTTATTCTCTCAGTAAACCATCATCCGTCTCAGTTTTAATCCCTGTTTACGGTGATATTTGTGTTTTTCCCGGTCTGTAATAGTAGCCTCTGGCATAATATATGATAGCTCCGAGGATATGAGACATTAGGCAGCGGGCTGGTATTATTGACAGAGCATAACGTTATTGTCTATAGAGCGGTGAAATGCTGGAAAGCCTTGTGTTCTGTGGTGGAGACCCATCAAATAACAGTCTACAGTTTGCAAACATTACTCATACCATTGAGCGGTCAGCATTGGGTGCAGAAAACAGACACCGAAGTATACGATGGATGGGTGTAATCTGACTTGACAGCTCTATTTTCAATTTCTGGAAATAATGCCGTGTTTATATTTCTAGAGGTCACCAAGATGGATTTTAAAATGCATTTTCAAAACATACTTTACCCTTTGAGTAGACATAATATCCAAGGACAAAGCCATGGTATAGCTCAACACTAAATGGAGACAAAATTTGGAAACTTTTGAAAACTCCCATTTTTATTTAAAGGGAAATTTTACTTTATTGACAGGAAGCACGAGGTCCTATTTTATTTTATTTATTGCAGTGATTATCTTCAAGTAGTTCATGTATTTTTTTTGCATATTTACATGATTGCTATTAGATTATTAATAGATTATTATTGCATTATTATAGTAATTTAAAGACCAGCGTCTAGAGCTCTGATGCCCAACCGCTGACCCAAGGGTAATTTCAGTATTGAGAGTGGAAGCAGTGATATGTTAAGTAGCTTTAATGTCCTTAGTCTCTTACCATCTGCTTTAGTTTGTCTGCAGTCTCTGATCATTTCCTTAAGTAGGTTTGCAGTCTCTGATCATCTCTTGTACCATGTCTGCAGTCTCTGAACATCTCTTGTAATATGTTTGCAGTCTCTGACCATCCTATGTAGTATCTACACAACCTTTGACCATCGCATGTTGCATGTCTGAAGTTTCTGACCATCTCCTGTAGTATACCTGTAGTCTCTGACAATCTCCTGTAGTATGTCTGCAGTCTCTGACCACCTCTTGTAGTATGTTTGCTGTCTCTAACCATCTCCTGTAGGAAAACATAATCTCCTGTAGTATATCTTCCATCACTGATCATCTCCTGTAGTATATCTTCCACTTGATCATCTCCTGTAGTATGTCGTCTGTCTCTGACCATCACCTGTAGTATGCCTGCAGTCTCTGACCATCTCCTGTAGTATGTCTGCAGTCCCTGGCCATCTCCTTTAGTATGTTTGCTTTCTCTAACCATCTCCTGTAGGAAAACTTCATCTCCTGTAGTATGTCTGCAGTCTCTGATCATCTTCTGTAGTATGTCTGCAGGCTCTGACCATCTCATGTAGTATGTCTGCAGTCCCTTACCATCTCCTGTAGTATGTTTGCTTTCTCTAACCATCTCCTGTAGTATGTCTTCTATCTCTGATCATCTCCTGTAGTATGCCTGCAGTCTCTGACCATCTCCTGTAGTATATCTGCAGTCTCTGCCCATCTTTCTGTTGTATGTCTGCAGTTCCTAACCATCTCCTGTATTATGTCTGCAGTCTCTGACCATCTCCTGTAGTTTGTCTGCAGTCTCTGTCCATCTTCCTGTAGTATGTCTGCAGTCTCTGACCATCTCCTGTAGTATGTCTGCTGTCTCTGAATATCTCCTGTATCATGTCTGCAGTCTCTGACCATCTCCTGTAGTTTGTTTGCAGTCTCTGTCCATCTCCTGTAGTATGTCTGCTGTCTCTGAATATCTCCTGTATCATGTCTGCAGTCTCTGACCATCTCTTGTAGTTTGTTTGCAGTCTCTGTCCATCTTCCTGTAGTATGTCTGCAGGCTCTGACCATCTCATGTAGTATGTCTGCAGTCCCTTACCATCTCCTGTAGTATGTTTGCTTTCTCTAACCATCTCCTGTAGTATGTCTTCTATCTCTGATCATCTCCTGTAGTATGCCTGCAGTCTCTGACCATCTCCTGTAGTATATCTGCAGTCTCTGCCCATCTTCCTGTAGTATGTCTGCAGTTCTTGACCATCTCCTGTATTAGGTCTGCAGTCTCTGACCATCTCCTGTAGTTTGTCTGCAGTCTCTGTCTATCTTCCTGTAGTATGTCTGCTGTCTCTGACCATCTCTTGTAGTATGTCTGCTGTCTCTGAATATCTCCTGTATCATGTCTGCAGTCTCTGACCATCTCCTGTAGTTTGTTTTCAGTCTCTGTCCATCTTCCTGTAGTATGTTTGCTGTCTCTGACCATCTCCTGTAGTATATTTACAGTCTCTGACTATCTCCTGTAGTATGTTTGCTGTCTTTAACAATCTCCTATAGGAAAACATAATCTCTGTAGTATGACTTCCGTCTCTGACCATCTCCTGTAGTATATCTTCAGTCTCTGACCATAGTTTCATAATTGATAAGGTTGAACAAAGACACTAGTCCATCCTGTGTACTTGGTGTATGTGTGTTCTTGTCTCTCTCATGACCATCTCCTTCAGTTTGCCTGCACCAAGATTTTGGAATGTGTCTTTGGGAATTTGTGACATTCAGCCAAACAGGGGCTAAGAACCTACCTTGAGGTGAGGCCCTGTAAGGCGGGATTTCCCACTGACAGCAGAATGTAAACAAACAAGTGCTGGCATTAAAAAAACATCAGGGGGGATCCAGTCTGGTATAGACCTTGAGGGGAACCCCATGCCAAAAAGGATGGCGTGCCCTTCTCCCCCCAAATCCTCACCAGACCCTTATCCAAGCATGAAGCTTGGCAAGCCAGGAAAGGGGGGGCAGTGCCCCTCCTCCTCCTGAACCATACCAGGCCACATGCCCTCAACATGTGGGGTGCTTTGGGGGAGGGAGGCTCCCCTCTCAAAGCACCTTGTCTCCATGTTGATGAAGACAAGGGCTTCTTCCCCACAACCCTGTGCAGCGGTTGTGGGGGTGCGAGGATGACTCATCGAAATCTGGGAGCCCCCTTTAACAAGGGGGCCCCAGATCCCGGTCCCCCCCCCCATGTGAATGAGTAGGGGTACCTAGTTCCCCTACTCATTCACCAAGAAGTTTTTGATGAGTCCTTTATTAAAAAGACATCAAAAAAATAAATGTCCCCACAAGTAGATCCAACGTCAATCACGATGAGCGCTGACCTGCATAAAAAAATTAAAATAAAAAAAACTCGCCACCTGCAGAACATGACGTGTCCCTGAATGGCAGGTAAGCATGGGGGTGGGGTCACCCGGAGACGTCAACAGAAAAGGTCTATCCCCAGACTATTGCCACATGGTTGGAAGTGCACAATTGCCTAGAGTCTCTTTGTATGGTGCAGCATTAGCATTACCCTTACCTGGAAACATCTGATTGAAATCTTTTGAAAAAATGTTCACATAACTTTGGCCATAAAGTACGCTCCCCTTGCAACTATATGGCAGTGATCAGATCTAGTGATTGTCCACTCAGAGCCTAAAGCCTCGTACATATGACCGTTTTTCTTGGCAAGAAAACTGCTGGGAGAGCTTTTTGCTGAGAAAACCGTTCGTGTGTATGGTTTCTCGTCGGGAAAACTGCCGGGAATCTCGACGAGAAAAATAGAGAACCTGCTCTTTATTTTTCTCGTTCTGATTTTCGGCAGCGTGTTTCCTGCCGAGAAAAACAGTCGTCTGTATGCTCACCTGTCCGAGGTAAACCCGCGCATGTTTGAAAAGACTTTGACGCATGCACGGTAGCATACAAGGTTAGTGTGTAGCAAGATGGCGGCGACGGCATTGAATGTGACGAGCGCCGCCTCATGGTTGTCGATGATGTCACCTCGTTCTTGCCATTCAAAAGAACGGCGGTTCTTTTGAATGGTTGTGTGTGTACACTCGCCGTAAGCTTGACAGGAATCCCATCGAGAAAACCAACGTTTTTTTTCCGACGTGTGTTACAGGGCTTAAGTCTGCATCATGGGGTAAAGGAGAGAGGGTCACAATAATAGGAATCTGCTTGGCTCTGGTGGGTGAACTGGGTAGCTTTGGAGCTCACGGGAAAGGTAAGAGTCAACAACAAGGAAGGGGTGGGTGGACAGCTGGGCATGCTGCAGGAACAGACCGCAGGTTCACTTAAAAGAATGTTTTATTATTGATACAAATGACGCCTAACTAGCAATTATCTCCAAGTTCCACATTTTCTTCAAAATGGAATCACAAAACCCAATAATTCAATTTAGACTTTCTGCCTTCTTGTTGTTTTGTCTAATTCACCGTTAATTAGTTGTCATTCGAACTGCCATATACGTTCAGCTGTCAGTCATGTTATTCATGTGCTGATCAACCATAATTTGATGCAATAACATTGACTGACGACATTTGTGCAGCTCCAAATCACTGTCAATGTTTTTTTTTTTTTTAACTGTTATAGAGAAATAACAGAAATCAGTGCCATAATTATCTCAACAGCACTTCCTTGGCAGACAAAAAAAGTTGTGTCTGGGTAAACGCTGCTCTTTACATAAATTCTGATAAATTCTAATCTCTTCCAACCAGAACCAATCGATATAGACCAAAAATATGCAAATGAAAAGCCTGCAACATGTAAAGCTGACTGTTACTGAAAGGTGAGCATGGTGCTATGTCCTCAGACCTGCTGGGATGGATTTATTTATTTCATTTTATTTATTACACGTATTTATATAGCAACAATAATTTATGCAGTGGTTTACCTGTTGCACATCAGTCCCTGCCCTCAAGGAGCTTACAGTCTAAAGCCCTGTACACACGGTCGGACTTCCATCGGACTTTTCCGTGGATTTTTGTCCGAACGGAGTTGGTCGGGAACACCCATAGCATACACACGCTCGGACTTTTCTGCAAACTTTCCCAAAACTTTTTGCTACATCACGTGGTTTTTCTGCTCTTTTCTGCTCTTTACCGCCACCCTTTGGTCAACTTCTGCTATTGTTGGTTGATTTTAACATTAGTTGTTTTGTCCATCGGACAAAAGTCCTATGGTTATCTGTACACACGGTAGGACTTTGCTCCATCGGACTTTTGTTGGGCAAAAGTTTGTCCGTTTGCAGGACCCAACTTTTATCCGATGAAAACAAAACCAAACGAAAAAAAGTTTGTCCGATGGAGCGTACACACGGTCGGATTGTTGGTCCAACTTGCTTAAAACGAAGTTTGTTGGGCAAAAGTCCGACCGTGTGTACGGGGCTTAACGACCGCTCACTGTATATATACGTCGGCAGAATGGCACCGACAGGCACAATCACGTAGAGTGTACGTGATTGCCTTTGTATAGTTGGGGGGTCCGATCGGACCCCCCTTCTGTACAGTGAGCGGTGGCTAAGTGTCCGGGAGCGTTCCGGGATGAGGGGGCAGCCATTCGTTTCTGGCCACCCCCTCGCGATCGCTCCCGGCGAATGGAAATACCCCCTCTGTCTGTGTCAGACAGAGGGAGCAGGAGGAAGTGATGTCATCTCTGGTGCGGCGCTCACATATACCGAGCGCCGTACAAGAGAAGATATCAGGTCAGTGCACACAACACTACACTGACACCAGGACACATAGGGACATAAATCGCCCCCCCAGGCCCCCCCAGACACCCCAGATCACCCCCCAGATCACCCCCCCAGCCCCCAGTCACAGTGTCACTGATTGCAGTGACCATTTATTTAGTGATCACTGCAATCAGTGACATTTGTGACTATAAAAGTGTCACCAAAGTTTAGTCTTAGGTCCAGTGTAGCCCCCTAACCCCCCCTAATAAAGGTTTAACCCCCTGATCACCCCCCAGATAACCCTTTCACCGCCTATCACCACTGTCGCTTAGCGATCATTTTTCTGATCGCTGTCTTAGCGTCAGTGATGCCGATCGGCAGCCAGTAATTTTTTTTAGGTTCGCTGCAGGTTTTTATAGCGTCAGGTACCCCAATATATTATCTAATAAAGGTTTAACCCCCTTGATCGCCCCCCAGGTAACCCTTTCACCCCCTATCACCACTGTCACTAAGCAAACGTTTTTCTAAACGCTGTCTTAGTGTCTGTGATGCAGATCGGTAGCCGGTAATTTTTTTTAGGTTCGCCGCAGGTTTTTATAGCGTCAGGTACCCCAATATATTATCTAATAAAGGTTTAACCCCCTTGATCGCCCCCCAGGTAACCCTTTCACCCCCTATCACCACTGTCGCTAAGCAATTGTTTTTCTAAACGCTGTCTTAGTGTCGGTGATGCAGATCGTAGCCAGTAATTTTTTTTAGGTTCGCCACAGGTTTTTATAGCGTCAGGTACCCCAATATATTATCTAATAAAGGTTTAACCCCCTTGATCGCCCCCCAGGTAACCCTTTCACCCCCTATCACCACTGTCACTAAGCGATCGTTTTTCTAAACGCTGTCTTAGTGTCTGTGATGCAGATCGGTAGCCGGTAATTTTTTTTAGGTTCGCCGCAGGTTTTTATAGCGTCAGGTACCCCAATATATTATCTAATAAAGTTTTAACCCCCTTGATCGCCCCCCAGGTAACCCTTTCACCCCCTATCACCACTGTCGCTAAGCAATTGTTTTTCTAAACGCTGTCTTAGTGTCGGTGATGCAGATCGTAGCCAGTAATTTTTTTTAGGTTCGCCGCATGTTTTTATAGCGTCAGGTACCCCAATATATTATCTAATAAAGGTTTAACCCCCTTGATCGCCCCCCAGGTAACCCTTTCAGCCCCATCACCACTGTCGCTAAGCAATCGTTTTTCTAAACGCTGTCTTAGTGTCGGTGATGCAGTTCGGTAGCTGGTAATTTTTTTTAGGTTCGCCGCAGGTTTTTATAGCGTCAGGTACCCCCATATATTATCTAATAAAGGTTTTAACCCCCTGATTGCCCCTAGTTAACCCTTTCACCAGTGATCACCATATAAGTGTTACGGGTGACGCTGGTTAGTTAGTTTGCTTTTTATAGTGTCAGGGCACCTGCCGTGTATATAACCCAATAAAGGTTTAACCCCCTGATCGCCCGGCGGGTGATATCAATTAGGTTTTAGCGTCAGAGAGGGTCTGCGTCACACCCCAGGCAGCGTCAGGTTAGTGCCAGTAACGTTAACACCCACGCGTGAAGCATACACCCACCTTAGTGGTATAGTATCTGAACAGATCAATATCTGATCTGATCAGATCTATACTAGCGTCCCCAGCAGTTTAGGGTTCCCAAAAACGCAGTGTTAGCGGGATCAGCCCAGATACCTGCTGGCACCTGCTTTTTGCCCCTCCGTCCAGCCCAGGCCACCCAAGTGCAGTATCGATCGATCACTGTCACTTACAAAACAAAAACACACATAACTGCAGCGTTCGCAGAGACAGGCCTGATCCCTGCGACTCCAGTGCTGTAGGAGGTGATTTCACCACCACAGTTAAAAAAATAAAGCAAATATGCCGAAGCATTGGGGCAGCAGGGGCGGAGGAGCGATTTTGCTCCTAATGCCGCGTACATACGGTCGAAATTCCGACGGAGGCTTGCCCGTGGAAAAGTCCGACCATGTGTGTGCGGCATAACTTTTTTGCGGGAGGATGCCCCCATGCTTCGGCATATATAAATGGTGCGTGTATGCCCATCATTGGAAGTGGGTGGATGAAGGGCGGTATTCTAATGGTGGGCATACCCACCGATCAATCTCTTTTTTCGTTCAGCCAACTGGCTGCATGAAATAAAAAGATTACAATACATGTCCAACAAGGACCAGCAACGTACTGGTATGTTGCTGGACTTTGAATGTTTATACCAGAATGATGCCTGCGGGTTTAGGTATCATCTTGGTATCATTCTTTTCAGCCTGCGGCCGGCTTTCATGTAAAAGCAATCCTAGCGGCTAATTAGCCTCTGGACTGCTTTTACAAGCAGTGGGAGGGAATGCCCCCCCCGGATATAAAAAGCGCCATTGGGAAATTGGGAAAGCATTTTATCACACCGATCTTGGTGTGGTCAGATGCTTTGAGGGCACAGGAAAAATCTAGGGTCTAGAAGTCCCCAGTTTTTTCAAAAAAAGAGTACCTGTCACTACCTATTGCTATCATAGGGGATATTTACATTCCCTGAGATAACAATAAAAATGATAAAAAAAAAAAATACTTGGAAGGAACAATTTAAAAATAAAATAAAAAAGCAAAATTAATAATAAAAAAAAAAGAAAAAAAAAAAAAAAGCACCCCTGTCCTGCCCTGCTCTTGCCCAATGGCGAACGCAAGCGTCGGTCTGGCGTCATATGTAAACAGCAATTGCACCATGCATGTGAGGTATCACCGCGAAGGTCAGATCGAGGGCAATCATTTTAGCAGTAGACCTCCTCTGTAAATCTACTGGGGTAACCTGTAAAGGCTTTTAAAAATGTATGTAGTTTGTCGCCAATGCGCGTTTGTACGAAATTTTAAAGCATGTCGTGTTTGGTATCTATGTACTCGGCCTAAGATCATCTTTTTTATTTCATCAAACATTTGGGCAATATAGTGTGTTTTAGTGCATTAAAATTAAAAAAAGTGTATTTTTTAACCCAAAAAATGCGTTTGAAAAATCGCTGCGCAAATACTGTGTAGAAAAAAAAAATGCAACACCCACCATTTTAATCTGTAGGGCCTTTGCTTTAAAAATATATATAATGTTTGGGGGTTCAACATAATTTTCTTGCAAAAAAAAAAATGTTTTCATGTAAACAAAAAGTGTCAAAAAGGGCTTCGTCTTCAAGTGGTTAGAAGAGTGGATGTAAGCTTCCTAATGTTGTGTATAAAATGCCAGAACAGTTCAAAACCCCCCCAAATGACCCCATTTTGGAAAGTAGACACCCCAAGCTATATACTGAGAGGCATGTCGAGTCCATGGAATATTTTATATTTTGACACAAGTTGCGGAAAAACAACAATTTTTTTTTGCACAAAGTTGTCACTAAATGATATATTGCTCAAACATGCCATGGGCATATGTGGAATTACACCCCAAAATACATTCTGTTGCTTCTCCTGAGTACGGGGATACCACATGTGTGAGACTTTTTTGGAGCCTAGCCACGTACGGGACCCCAAAAACCAAGCACCGCCTTCAGGCTTTCTAAGGGTGTAAATTTTTGATTTCACTTCTCACTGCCTATCACAGTTTCGGAGGCCATGGAATGCCCAGATAGCACAAAACCCCCCCCAAATGACCCCATTTTGGAAAGTAGACACCCCAAGCTATTTGCTGAGAGGTATTGTGAGTATTTTGCAGATCTCGCTTTTTGTCACAAAGTTTTGAAAATTGAAAAAAAAAAAATATATATATATATATTTTCTTTCTTCATTTTCAAAAACAAATGAGAGCTGTAAAATACTCGCCATTCCTCTCAGCAAATAGCTTGGGGTGTCTATATTCCAAAATGGGGTCATTTGGGGGGGTTTTGTGCGATTTTGGCATTTTATGGCCTTCGAAACTGTGATAGGTAGTGAGGAGTGAAATCAAAAATTTGTGCCTAGAAATCCTGAAGGCGGTGCTTGGTTTTCGGGGTCCCGTACGCGGCTAGGCTCCTAAAAAGTCCCACACATATGGTATCCCCGTACTCAGGAGAAGCAGAAAAATGTATTTTGGGGTGTAATTCCACATATAACCATGGCATGTGTGAGCAATATATCATTTAGTGACAACTTTTTGTAATTTTTTTTTTTTTTTTTTTGTCATTATTCAATCACTTGGGACAAAAAAAAAATATATTCAATGGGCTCAACAGGCCTCTCAGCAATTTCCTTGGGGTGTCTACTTTCTAAAATGGGGTCATTTGGGGGGGTTTTGTGCTATTTTGGCATTTTATGGCCTTCGAAACTGTGATAGGTAGTGAGGAGTGAAATCAAAAATTTGCGCCCTTAGAAATCCTGAAGGCGGTGCTTGGTTTCCGGGGTCCCGTACGCGGCTAGGCTCCCAAAAAGTCCCACACATGTGGTATCCCCGTACCCAGGAGAAGCAGCAAAATGTATTTTGGGGTGAAATTCCACATATAACCATGGCATGTGTGAGCAATATATCATTTAGTGACAACTTTTTGTAATTGTTTTTTTTTTTTTTTTTTTTTTTAGTCATTATTCAATCACTTGGGACAAAAAAATAAAAAATTCAATGGGCTCAACATGCCTCTCAGCAATTTCCTTGGGGTGTCTACTTTCCAAAATGGGGTCATTTGGGGGGGTTTTGTACTGCCCTGTCATTTTAGCACCTCAAGAAATGAGATAGGCAGTCATAAATTTAAAGCTGTGTAAATTTCAGAAAATGTACCCTAGTTTGTAAACTCTATAACTTTTGCGCAAACCAATAAATATACGCTTATTGACATTTTTTTTACTAAAAACATGTGGCTGAATACATTTTGGCCTAAATGTATGACTACAATTGAGTTTATTCGATTTTTCTTATAACAAAAAGTAGAAAATATCATTTTTTTTCAAAATTTTCGGTCTTTTTCCGTTTATATCGCAAAAAATAAAAATCGCAGAGGCAATCAAATACCATTAAAAGAAAGCTCTATTTGTGGGAAGAAAAGGACGCAAATTTCGTTTGGGTGCAACATTGCATGTCCGCACAATTTACAGTTAAAGCAGCGCAGTGCAAAATTCTGAATTCACCTCTGGTCCTCTAGCTACCAAATGGTCCGGGGCTTAAGTGGTTAAGGCAGCCTTTTTCAACC
The DNA here is from genome assembly GCA_029206835.1 of Rana muscosa. Classification (NCBI taxonomy): domain Eukaryota; kingdom Metazoa; phylum Chordata; class Amphibia; order Anura; family Ranidae; genus Rana; species Rana muscosa. The sequence goes on from CM055128.1 coordinate 37,877,366, forward strand.
TGGGTGCCCAGGCACCGTGGGGCAGGGTTGCCAACTTTCAGTAAATTTACGAACAGTTTGTAAAATCCGTACTTTTTGCATCTGTCCTTGAATGTCCATTACAGACATGTAGGCTGCATGTCTGTAACTGACATTCATGGACAGATGCAACAATTACGGATTTTAAAAACTGTTTGTAAATTTACTGAAAGTTGGCAACCCTGCCGTGGGGTGCCTTGAAAAAATTCCTAAAAGTTGCCCCAACATTGTATACAAGCTGGCGTGTGGTTGGAGGCTGCCCTTTAGTTACACAAGGCCACAGGTTTTCATTGTGCACCATTACAATCTTCCAACTGCCAACCTCCTAATGACCAATGACATCATCAGTTGATAAGGAAGATATCAGTTGCCTGCATATCATCGTTGTTTTACCCTCCTTTGCCTCTCCCCATCAGCTTTGGGGTCACATTAGCTGAATAATAGAGAAAAACTGAGGGAGAAGAGAAACATTTCAAATTCTATTCCAGTGCCTTGCAAAAGTATTCACCCCCTTGGCTTTTTACCTATTTTGTTACATTACAGCCTTTAGTTCAATGATTTTTTAATCTGAATCATATATGATGTATCAGAACACAATAGTCTAAGTTGGTGAAGTAAATTTAGAAAAATATATACATAAAACAATTTTTCAGAAATAAAAAACTCATAATTGGCATGTGCGTATGTATTCACCCCCTTTGTTATTGTAACGCCGAGCGCTCCGGGTGTCCCATCCATCCCGGAGCGCCCGCGGCGTCTGTCTCCCTGCAGCGCTCCGGTCGGCTCCTCTGACCGTGAGCGCTGCTCTGATGCTGGCGGGGATGCGATCCTTGCGGCGGGACCTGTCCGCCCGCGGATCGCATCCCATTCTGCTCACCGGCCTCCTCCTCCTGCTCCGTCCCGGCGCGCGCGGTCCCGCTGCTCTCTAGGGCGCGCGTGCGCCGGTCTTCTTAAATTTAAAGGGCCAGTGCACCATTGATTGGTGCCTGGTCCAATTACTGTGTCACACTCCAAAACACTTAAAAACCCACTCCCCCTTCCTGTCCTTGCCGGATCTTGTTGCCTTAGTGCCCTGAGAAAGCGTTTTGTACTTGCCTTTCCAGTGTATCTGACCTTCTGCCGTTGCCCCTGACTACGTACCATTGCCGCCTGCCCTGACCTTCCGCTACGTCTGACCTTGCCTCTGCCTAGTCCCAGTGTACCGTGCCTATCTCAGCTGCCAGAGAAGTCGAGCCGCTACTGGGGGACACGACCTGGTTGCTACCGCCGCAGCAAGTCCATCCCGCCTAGCTACTTAGAACGGGTCCTCCAGTGCGACCCGTGCCTTCGCCTCTCTGGCACAGAGGATCCACCTCCTGTGTCCTCACTAGCCGCCAGTCCGGGCCCTGACAGTAGATCCGGCCATGGATCCCGCTGAGGTACCGCTGCCAAATCTCGCTGACCTCACTACCGTGGTTGCCCAGCAGTCGCAACAGATCGCACAACAAGGACAGCAGCTGTCGCAGTTGACCGCCATGGTCCAGCAGCTTCTGCCGCCGCAGCCTCCAGCATCTTCCCCTCTCCGAGCTGCTGCTACTACCTCGAGAATTCGCCTGTCTCTTCCGGAGAAATTTGACGGGGATTCTAGGATGTGCCGGGGATTCTTGTCCCAATGTTCCCTGCATCTTGAGATGATGTCTGACCAGTTTTCCACAGAACGGTCTAAAGTGGCATTCGTGGTCTCTCTGTTGTCTGGAAAGGCCTTGGCCTGGGCCACGCCACTCTGGGACCGCAACGACCCTGCTACAGCCACCGTTCAGTCCTTCTTTGCTGAGGTTCGCAGCGTTTTTGAGGAGCCCGAGCCTCATCCGCTGAAACCGCCCTGCTTAACCTTGTCCAAGGAAACTCTTCTGTGGGCGAATATGCCATACAGTTCCGCACACTGGCCTCAGAGTTAGCTTGGAATAATGAGGCTCTCTGCGCGAGCTTCAAGAAGGGTTTATCCGGCCACATCAAGGATTGTCTGGCCGCACGAGAGATACCCTCTTCCTTGACGGAACTCATCCATTTAGCTACCCGCATCGATATGCGTTACGTCGAAAGACGCCAAGAGCTTCGCCAGGAGAAAGATCTTGTTCGCACCAGGCGTTATCCGCGCCTGGCTCCTCTCTTTCTGAATCCAATGCATCCTGTTACCGTGCCTCCCGCCGAGGAGGCCATGCAAGTGGACCGGTCTCGCCTGACCCTACAAGAGAGGTCTCGCTGTAGGAACGAGAACTTATGCCTTTATTGTGCGAGCTCTGATCACTTCCTAAAAGACTACCCTATTCGTCCTCCGCGTCAGGGAAACGCCCGCACCTAGTGAACGTGGGAGAGGCGTTACTGGGTGTGTTTTTCTTCCTCTCCATGTCTGACTATTCCTGTGCGGATTTCTCCTTCTGCTGGCTCCCTCTTCCCTGCGGTGGCCTTCCTGGACTCTGGTTCTGCAGGAAACTTTATTGAAGCCTCTTTCATCAACAGGTTCAACATTCCTGTTACCCGTCTCATCAAACCCTTCTTCATTTCCTCTGTAAATGGAGAGAATTTGGATTGTACCGTGCGTTACCGCACCGAACCCCTGCTCATGTCCGTTGGTGTTCTTCACCAAGAAAAGATTGAATTCTTTGTTTTGCCGAACTGTACTTCTGACATCCTTCTTGGCCTACCCTGGCTCCAGCGTCACACTCCTACCCTCGACTGGACCACTGGGGACATCAAATCCTGGGGTGACTCCTGTCACAAGCATTGCCTTACGTCTGTACCGACCTGTCAAGTCCCCATCACTACTCCTTTGCCTGGCCTTCCAAAGGCCTATCAGGACTTTTCTGATGTCTTTTGCAAAAAACAGGCGGAGGTCTTACCACCACATAGACCCTACGACTGCCCCATTGACTTGCTCCCAGGTACTACACCACCCCGTGGCAGAATTTACCCTCTCTCCTCTCCTGAAACCAAGGCTATGACTGAATACATTCAGGAGAACCTCAAGAGAGGTTTTATTAGGAAATCATCTTCTCCAGCCGGAGCGGGCTTCTTCTTCGTGGCCAAGAAGGACGGATCTCTACGCCCTTGCATAGACTATCGTGGTCTCAATAAAATCACTATTAAAAACCGCTACCCTCTGCCTCTCATCTCGGAGCTCTTTGACCATCTGCGCGGAGCAAACGTTTTTTCTAAATTGGACCTCAGGGGCGCTTATAACCTCATCAGAATCCGTAAGGGAGATGAATGGAAAACCGCATTTAACACCAGAGACGGTCACTTTGAATATCTCGTCATGCCGTTCGGACTTTGCAACGCCCCTGCAGTCTTTCAAGATTTTGTCAACGAAATCTTCCGGGACCTACTGTATACCTGTGTGGTTGTCTATCTTGACGACATCCTAATCTTCTCTGCCAACCTTAAGGAACATCGGCTCCATGTCCGTCAAGTGCTCCAGCGCCTCCGCGTAAATCATCTTTACGCTAAATTTGAAAAATGCCTTTTTGAGCGCAGCAGTCTTCCTTTCCTAGGATATCTGGTCTCTGGACAAGGTCTTCAAATGGACCCTGACAAACTCTCCGCAGTCTTGGGTTGGCCACGCCCCTCTGGACTTCGTGCTATCCAACGCTTCCTTGGTTTCGCCAACTACTATCGTCAGTTCATACCCCACTTCTCCACCATCGTTGCTCCTATAGGGGCACTGACCAAAAAAGACGCGAATCCTAGGTCCTGGCCGCCTCAAGCGGAGGAAGCTTTTACTCGCCTTAAGACCGCCTTCTCCTCTGCACCTGTCCTGTCTCGGCCAGATCCTCTAAAGCCGTTCTTCCTTGAAGTCGACGCCTCCTCGGTAGGAGCCGGAGCTGTGCTTCTTCAAAAAAACGCTAAAGGGAAAAAACGTCACTTGTGGTTTTTTCTCTAAAACTTTCTCCCCTCCGGAAAAAAACTATTCCATAGGTGACCGTGAACTGTTGGCCATCAAGTTGGCATTAGAAGAGTGGAGACATCTCCTGGAAGGATCCCTTCACCCTATCTCCATCTACACTGACCATAAAAATTTGTCCTACCTTCAGTCCGCTCAGCGCCTAAATCCTCGCCAGGCCAGGTGGTCATTGTTCTTTGCCCGCTTCAACTTCCAGATCCATTTTCGGCCCGCAGACAAAAATGTCAGGGCTGATGCTTTGTCCCGTCTCTCCGATACCTCGGAAACCGAGACTCCTCCTCAACGCATCATACCCCCTGAGTGTCTGATTTCCTCTGCTCCCGCTTCTCTCGTGCCAATTCCTCCAGGAAAGACTTTCGTTCCTCCACGCCTTCGGCTTAAGATACTCAAGTGGGGCCATTCCTCCCATCTAGCCGGTCACGCTGGGATCAAAAAATCCATACAATTGATTGCCAGACACTATTGGTGGCCTACCCAGGAGGAAGATGTGACTGACTTTGTACGGGCCTGCACTATCTGTGCACGTGACAAGACGCCTCGCCAGAAGCCTGCAGGTCTTCTCCTTCCCCTACCTGTGCCTGAACAACCATGGTCCCACATCGCCATGGATTTCATCACGGACCTCCCTTTGTCTCGTAGTAACACTGTCATCTGGGTGGTCGTTGACCGCTTTTCTAAAATGGCTCATTTTGTCCCGCTCCCTGGTCTGCCTACTGCACCTCAGTTGGCGAAGCATTTTTTTCTTCAAATTTTCCGCCTCCATGGGCTGCCCTCACATATCGTCTCGGATAGAGGTGTTCAATTCATCTCAAAATTTTGGAGAGCTCTCTGTACTCAACTAAAAATTAAGTTGAATTTTTCTTCTGCTTATCACCCGCAGTCCAATGGACAGGTGGAGAGAGTTAACCAGGTCCTTGGCGACTACCTACGACATTTTGTCTCCGCCCGTCAAGACGATTGGGTCGACCTATTGCCCTGGGCAGAATTCTCATACAATTTCAAGAACTCTGAATCTTCCTCCAAGTCGCCTTTCTTTGTGGTCTACGGCCGTCACCCATTGCCCCCCCTCCCCATTCCCACGTCTTCTGGAGTTCCGGCCGTGGATGAATTTACTCAGGACTTTGCCTCTATCTGGAAAGAGACTCAAAAGTCGCTCTCACTGGCCTCTGCCCGCATGAAGAGACATGCAGATAAAAAAAGAAGAATCCCTCCTGTCTATACCCCTGGTGACAAAGTGTGGCTCTCCTCCAAATATATTCGGTTTCGGGTACCTAGCTACAAGCTGGGCCCTCGTTACCTCGGGCCATTTAAAATCAAAAACCAAATCAATTCTGTTTCTTACAAGCTCCACCTTCCTCCTTCTCTTCGTATTCCCAACTCTTTTCATGTGTCTCTTCTTAAACCCCTCATTCTTAACCGATTTTCCCCTAAGGTCACTGCTCCTGCTCCTGTCTCTGGTTCTTCTGATGTCTTCTCGGTGAAAGAGATCCTCGTCTCCAAGGTCATCCGAGGTAAAAGATGTTTTTTAGTGGATTGGGAGAACTGTGGTCCTGAGGAAAGGTCCTGGGAACCTGAGGCCAACATTTTAGATAAAGAGCTCATCCGAAGATTCTTGGGTTCCAAGAAGAGGGGGAGACCTAAGGGGGGGGTACTGTAACGCCGAGCGCTCCGGGTGTCCCATCCATCCCAGAGCGCCCGCGGCGTCTGTCTCCCTGCAGCGCTCCGGTCGGCTCCTCTGACCGTGAGCGCTGCTCTGATGCTGGCGCGGATGCGATCCTTGCGGCGGCACCTGTCCGCCCGCGGATCGCATCCCATTCTGCTCACCGGCCTCCTCCTCCTGCTCCGTCCCGGCGCGCGCGGTCCCGCTGCTCTCTAGGGCGCGCGCGCGCCGGTCTTCTTAAATTTAAAGGGCCAGTGCACCATTGATTGGTGCCTGGTCCAATTACTGTGTCACACTCCAAAACACTTAAAAACCCACTCCCCCTTCCTGTCCTTGCCGGATCTTGTTGCCTTAGTGCCCTGAGAAAGCGTTTTGTACTTGCCTTTCCAGTGTATCTGACCTTCTGCCGTTGCCCCTGACTACGTACCATTGCCGCCTGCCCTGACCTTCCGCTACGTCTGACCTTGCCTCTGCCTAGTCCCAGTGTACCGTGCCTATCTCAGCTGCCAGAGAAGTTGAGCCGCTACTGGGGGACACGACCTGGTTGCTACCGCCGCAGCAAGTCCATCCCGCCTTGCGGCGGGCTCTGGTGAAAACCGGTAGCTACTTAGAACCGGTCCTCCAGTGCGACCCGTGCCTTCGCCTCTCTGGCACAGAGGATCCACCTCCTGTGTCCTCACTAGCCGCCAGTCCGGGCCCTGACAGTTATGAAGCCCATAAAAAGCTCTGGTGCAACCAATTACCTTCAGAAGTCACATAATTAGTGAAATGATGTCCACCTGTGTGCAATCTAAGGCCTCATGCCCACGGACGTTTTTACAGCCGCATTTTTTACAGCTTAAAAATGCCTGTCCATGTTATTGTATACATTTTTTGACCTTTTTTGCGCGTTTTTACGCGTTTCCGCGCGTTTTTTAATGCTTCGCGGGTTTTTATGCCTAACGCCGACGCCGAGGAACGCACTGGTCCTGTTTTTTTTTTACAGCTTAAAAACGCCTATGCTATTTGCAGCTCAAAAACGCCTAGGTGGGCATGAAGCTATAGACTAACATGGACAGGCGTTTTTAAGCTGTAAAAAACGCGGCTGTAAAAACGTCCGTGGGCATGAGGCCTAAGTGTCACATGATCTGTCATTACATATACACACCTTTTTGAAAGGCCCCAGAGGCTGCAACACCTAAGCAAGAGGCCCCACTAAACAAACACTGCCATGAAGACCAAGGAACTCTCCAAACAAGTAAGGGACAATGTTGTTGAGAAGTACAAGTCAGGGTGAGGTTATAAAAAAATATCCAAATCTTTGATGATCACTAGGAGCACCATCAAATCTATCATAACCAAATTGAAAGAACATGGCACAACAGCCAACCTGCCAGGAGACGGCCGCACACCAAAACTCACCAACCGGGCAAGGAGGGCATTAATCAGAGGCCATCTAGAAGCCATGTAAAAGGCTTGTTAAATCTAACGACCACGGATTCTTTTTTAAGTTTGGATTATTATTAGAATTTTGTGCGATTTCGGCACAAGCGCCATGTTTTTTTCTAACTAGTATTAACAATTGTAAAAATTTTATAATTACACAAAAGGATGTAAATCACTCTTTTATTATGGACGCCATGTGTGCAAACCTTGAAAGTAATTTTGTGTTGCCGCAGTAAAGACAAAATTTAAATAAATTCCATTTAAACTATTGAAGTATTCATTATTTTCTAGGAGAAAAGATCTATGCAAATGGCAGTACATTTAAGGTGCATATGTAATAAGACCGTTTAATGTGATTTTTCTCTCTAAGTAGGAAAGGTGATCATCTGAGCACGGCGCTCACAGTATTACTTTTCTTGACGTAGTGCAAGTCACAAGACCACTAATATCTTCTGTTATTGTCATATATAAAATACGAACTTTGGTAAAAAATAAAAGATTTACAATTTAATTAAAATGTTTTAATTCTTATTATTATTTAACAACCTGTCAAATGCACACAGTAAATATATACCGTATATACTCGAGTATAAGCCGACCCGAATATAAGCAGAGGTACCTAATTTTACCACAAAAAATTGGAAAATTTATTGACTCGAGTATAAGCCTAGGGTGTCCATCTGCATGCCTCACTGTGCCTCACTTTACCTCACTGTGTCCATGTGCATGCCTCACTGTGCCCATGCCTCACTGTGCCCATGCCTCACTGTGCCCATGCCTCACTGTGTCCATGACTAGACTGACGTTTAACATGGGAGTCTATGGAAGGGGTGCCCGGCTTTGAAAAATCGGTGCTCCCCGGCCTTAGGTCCCCCAGACAAAAAACGTTGCACACTTATAGAGAAGAAATGGCGCTACATGTGTGCCAAGTTTCGGTATCGGGTCCCCAAATTTACCGGAGAAATTACCGTTTAACATGGGAGTCTATGTAAGGGGTGCCCGGATTTAAAAAATCGGTGCTCCCCAGCCGTAGGTCCCCCGGACAACAAACGTTGCACACCTGTAGAGGAAGAGTAAGGCTACATGTGTGCCAAGTTTGGCCGGTAGCGGGTCCCCAAAGTCTGGGAGATCAGGCGCAAAAAGGTGACTCGAGTATAAGCCTAAGGGGGAATTTTCAGCACAAAAAAATGTGCTGAAAAACTCGGCTTATACTCGAGTATATATGGTAAATATACTGCAAGCATGCAGCAGGCGCAGACTTGGCAACGTACATTGCCAGCTTTCTTTTAGGTTTGGGGAGAGTGGCGGCTGGTGCTTAATATTTGGGGGGGGGGACGGCAAACAAACTTGCCCCCCCATCCTGCAGGAGACGAACAACGGCGATCAGTCCCCCCCTCCCGCGGGAGACGGACGGCGGGGATCAGTCACCCACCCGAGCCTACTCTGCACCCCAAGCCCATCCTTTTTTGGAGCCGCCGTCTCTAATCATGTGTCCTGAACCTGCATGTAGATTAGGGGCCGGGCACATGAATTAGGGGGGCGGTGCACCTGCGCCCCTAAGAAAGGGGCTGCCACTGTTTGGGGCGATGATTGGACACAGAACGAGTTTGGCAGTAGATTTCAGCCAAATATTTTTGGCTGAAACCTGCTGATCAGCTGTGTCCAATCACAGCAAACATGCAGAACTCTGTGTAAAGAGAACAGCAATCTGGCTTTCCTCTCCCTGAAAAGCAGGGAGAAAACACAGCCACATCTATTAGTAAAAGCAGCACACATTACACATTGTTAGGCACACAGTTAACCCCTTGATTGCCCCTTGAAGTTAACCCCTTCCCAGCCAGTGTCCTTAGTAGGGATGAGCTTCGTGTTCGAGTCGAACATACGTTCGACTCGAACATTGGCTGTTCGATCGTTCGACGAAGATCGAACGATTTGGGCCGTTCGCGCCAAATTCGAGTGACGCGAACGGCCCACAATGCACTACGCCATCGCAGTGTCATCCAGGCGCTGTGATTGGCCAAGCATGCACTGTGACCCCGCATGCTTGGCCAATCACAGCGCCGGCAGCGAGGAGAGCAATGATTGGCCACAGGCAGGATGCCTGTGGCCAATTATTGCTGAGGGTGTTTAGTACACGCCCCACACTATAAAAGGCCGCCAGCACGGCGGCCTAGTGTAGTGTGTTCCGGAGCAGGGATAGAGTAGCATAGGCAGGGACAGTGACTGTTATTTCTTTCTTGCTTAACCTGGATTCCTTTAGTTTAGGGAAAGAGAAGGATAGGTAGGGAGAGTGTCAGTGTGTTTTGTGCTTCTGCTATAGTGTGCTTAAAAAAAACATTTATTCTAGGGACAGAAAACTCTAGGTAGGGACAGTGTCAGTTTCTTTCACTCTGCAAGTCCTTGTTTCCAGGGACCTGTAAGGACAGTGAGTTAATTGTCCTTGTGCTATATTGTGCTTAAAAAAAACATTTATTCTAGGGACAGAAAACTCTAGGTAGGGACAGTGTCAGTTTCTTTCACTCTGCAAGTCCTTGTTTCCAGGGACCTGTAAGGACAGTGAGTTAATTGTCCTTGTGCTATATTGTGATTAAAAAAAACATTTATTCTAGGGACAGAAAACTCTAGGTAGGGACAGTGTCAGTTTCTTTCACTCTGCAAGTCCTTGTTTCCAGGGACCTGTAAGGACAGTGAGTTAATTTTCCTTGTGCTATATTGTGATTAAAAAAAACATTTTTTCTAGGGACAGAAAACTGTAGGTAGGGAGAGTGTTTTTTTTCTTTCACTCTGCAAGTCCTTGTTTCCAGGGACCTGTAAGGACAGTGAGTTAATTGTCCTTGTGCTATATTGTGCTTAAAAAAAACATTTATTCTAGGGACAGAAAACTCTAGGTAGGGACAGTGTCAGTTTCTTTCACTCTGCAAGTCCTTGTTTCCAGGGACCTGTAAGGACAGTGAGTTAATTGTCCTTGTGCTATATTGTGATTAAAAAAAACATTTATTCTAGGGACAGAAAACTCTAGGTAGGGACAGTGTCAGTTTCTTTCACTCTGCAAGTCCTTGTTTCCAGGGACCTGTAAGGACAGTGAGTTAATTTTCCTTGTGCTATATTGTGATTAAAAAAAACATTTTTTCTAGGGACAGAAAACTGTAGGTAGGGAGAGTGTTTTTTTTCTTTCACTCTGCAAGTCCTTGTTTCCAGGGACCTGTAAGGACAGTGAGTTAATTGTCCTTGTGCTATATTGTGCTTAAAAAAAACATTTATTCTAGGGACAGAAAACTCTAGGTAGGGACAGTGTCAGTTTCTTTCACTCTGCAAGTCCTTGTTTCCAGGGACCTGTAAGGACAGTGAGTTAATTTTCCTTGTGCTATATTGTGATTAAAAAAAACATTTATTCTAGGGACAGAAAACTCTAGGTAGGGACAGTGTCAGTTTCTTTCACTCTGCAAGTCCTTGTTTCCAGGGACCTGTAAGGACAGTGAGTTAATTTTCCTTGTGCTATATTGTGATTAAAAAAAACATTTTTTCTAGGGACAGAAAACTGTAGGTAGGGAGAGTGTTTTTTTTCTTTCACTCTGCAAGTCCTTGTTTCCAGGGACCTGTAAGGACAGTGAGTTAATTGTCCTTGTGCTATATTGTGCTTAAAAAAAACATTTATTCTAGGGACAGAAAACTCTAGGTAGGGACAGTGTCAGTTTCTTTCACTCTGCAAGTCCTTGTTTCCAGGGACCTGTAAGGACAGTGAGTTAATTTTCCTTGTGCTATATTGTGATTAAAAAAAACATTTATTCTAGGGACAGAAAACTCTAGGTAGGGACAGTGTCAGTTTCTTTCACTCTGCAAGTCCTTGTTTCCAGGGACCTGTAAGGACAGTGAGTTAATTTTCCTTGTGCTATATTGTGATTAAAAAAAACATTTTTTCTAGGGACAGAAAACTGTAGGTAGGGAGAGTGTTTTTTTTCTTTCACTCTGCAAGTCCTTGTTTCCAGGGACCTGTAAGGACAGTGAGTTAATTTTCCTTGTGCTATATTGTGATTAAAAAAAACATTTATTCTAGGGACAGAAAACTCTAGGTAGGGACAGTGTCAGTTTCTTTCACTCTGCAAGTCCTTGTTTCCAGGGACCTGTAAGGACAGTGAGTTAATTTTCCTTGTGCTATATTGTGATTAAAAAAAACATTTTTTCTAGGGACAGAAAACTGTAGGTAGGGAGAGTGTTTTTTTTCTTTCACTCTGCAAGTCCTTGTTTCCAGGGACCTGTAAGGACAGTGAGTTAATTGTCCTTGTGCTATATTGTGCTTAAAAAAAACATTTATTCTAGGGACAGAAAACTCTAGGTAGGGACAGTGTCAGTTTCTTTCACTCTGCAAGTCCTTGTTTCCAGGGACCTGTAAGGACAGTGAGTTAATTTTCCTTGTGCTATATTGTGATTAAAAAAAACATTTATTCTAGGGACAGAAAACTCTAGGTAGGGACAGTGTCAGTTTCTTTCACTCTGCAAGTCCTTGTTTCCAGGGACCTGTAAGGACAGTGAGTTAATTTTCCTTGTGCTATATTGTGATTAAAAAAAACATTTTTTCTAGGGACAGAAAACTGTAGGTAGGGAGAGTGTTTTTTTTCTTTCACTCTGCAAGTCCTTGTTTCCAGGGACCTGTAAGGACAGTGAGTTAATTTTACTTGTGCTATATTGTGCTTAAAAAAAACATTTTTTCTAGGGACAGAAAACTGTAGGTAGGGAGAGTGTTTTTTTTCTTTCACTCTGCAAGTCCTTGTTTCCAGGGACCTGTAAGGACAGTGAGTTAATTGTCCTTGTGCTATATTGTGCTTAAAAAAAACATTTATTCTAGGGACAGAAAACTCTAGGTAGGGACAGTGTCAGTTTCTTTCACTCTGCAAGTCCTTGTTTCCAGGGACCTGTAAGGACAGTGAGTTAATTTTCCTTGTGCTATATTGTGATTAAAAAAAACATTTTTTCTAGGGACAGAAAACTCTAGGTAGGGAGAGTGTTTTTTTTCTTTCACTCTGCAAGTCCTTGTTTCCAGGGACCTGTAAGGACAGTGAGTTAATTGTCCTTGTGCTATATTGTGCTTAAAAAAAACATTTATTCTAGGGACAGAAAACTCTAGGTAGGGACAGTGTCAGTTTCTTTCACTCTGCAAGTCCTTGTTTCCAGGGACCTGTAAGGACAGTGAGTTAATTTTCCTTGTGCTATATTGTGATTAAAAAAAACATTTATTCTAGGGACAGAAAACTCTAGGTAGGGAGAGTGTTTTTTTTCTTTCACTCTGCAAGTCCTTGTTTCCGGGGACCTGTAAGGACAGTGAGTTAATTGTCCTTGTGCTATATTGTGCTTAAAAAAAACATTTTTTCTAGGGACAGAAAACTGTAGGTAGGGAGAGTGTTTTTTTTTTTTCACTCTGCAAGTCCTTGTTTCCAGGGACCTGTAAGGACAGTGAGTTAATTGTCCTTGTGCTATATTGTGCTTAAAAAAAACATTTATTCTAGGGACAGAAAACTCTAGGTAGGGACAGTGTCAGTTTCTTTCACTCTGCAAGTCCTTGTTTCCAGGGACCTGTAAGGACAGTGAGTTAATTTTCCTTGTGCTATATTGTGATTAAAAAAAACATTTTTTCTAGGGACAGAAAACTGTAGGTAGGGAGAGTGTTTTTTTTCTTTCACTCTGCAAGTCCTTGTTTCCAGGGACCTGTAAGGACAGTGAGTTAATTGTCCTTGTGCTATATTGTGCTTAAAAAAAACATTTTTTCTAGGGACAGAAAACTGTAGGTAGGGAGAGTGTTTTTTTTTTTTCACTCTGCAAGTCCTTGTTTCCAGGGACCTGTAAGGACAGTGAGTTAATTGTCCTTGTGCTATATTGTGCTTAAAAAAAACATTTATTCTAGGGACAGAAAACTCTAGGTAGGGACAGTGTCAGTTTCTTTCACTCTGCAAGTCCTTGTTTCCAGGGACCTGTAAGGACAGTGAGTTAATTTTCCTTGTGCTATATTGTGATTAAAAAAAACATTTTTTCTAGGGACAGAAAACTGTAGGTAGGGAGAGTGTTTTTTTTCTTTCACTCTGCAAGTCCTTGTTTCCAGGGACCTGTAAGGACAGTGAGTTAATTGTCCTTGTGCTATATTGTGCTTAAAAAAAACATTTATTCTAGGGACAGAAAACTCTAGGTAGGGACAGTGTCAGTTTCTTTCACTCTGCAAGTCCTTGTTTCCAGGGACCTGTAAGGACAGTGAGTTAATTTTCCTTGTGCTATATTGTGATTAAAAAAAACATTTATTCTAGGGACAGAAAACTCTAGGTAGGGAGAGTGTTTTTTTTCTTTCACTCTGCAAGTCCTTGTTTCCAGGGACCTGTAAGGACAGTGAGTTAATTGTCCTTGTGCTATATTGTGCTTAAAAAAAACATTTTTTCTAGGGACAGAAAACTGTAGGTAGGGAGAGTGTTTTTTTTTTTTCACTCTGCAAGTCCTTGTTTCCAGGGACCTGTAAGGACAGTGAGTTAATTGTCCTTGTGCTATATTGTGCTTAAAAAAAACATTTATTCTAGGGACAGAAAACTCTAGGTAGGGACAGTGTCAGTTTCTTTCACTCTGCAAGTCCTTGTTTCCAGGGACCTGTAAGGACAGTGAGTTAATTTTCCTTGTGCTATATTGTGATTAAAAAAAACATTTTTTCTAGGGACAGAAAACTGTAGGTAGGGAGAGTGTTTTTTTTCTTTCACTCTGCAAGTCCTTGTTTCCAGGGACCTGTAAGGACAGTGAGTTAATTGTCCTTGTGCTATATTGTGCTTAAAAAAAACATTTATTCTAGGGACAGAAAACTCTAGGTAGGGACAGTGTCAGTTTCTTTCACTCTGCAAGTCCTTGTTTCCAGGGACCTGTAAGGACAGTGAGTTAATTTTCCTTGTGCTATATTGTGATTAAAAAAAACATTTTTTCTAGGGACAGAAAACTGTAGGTAGGGAGAGTGTTTTTTTTCTTTCACTCTGCAAGTCCTTGTTTCCAGGGACCTGTAAGGACAGTGAGTTAATTTTCCTTGTGCTATATTGTGATTAAAAAAAACATTTTTTCTAGGGACAGAAAACTGTAGGTAGGGAGAGTGTTTTTTTTCTTTCACTCTGCAAGTCCTTGTTTCCAGGGACCTGTAAGGACAGTGAGTTAATTGTCCTTGTGCTATATTGTGCTTAAAAAAAACTTTTTTTCTAGGGACAGAAAACTCTAGGTAGGGACAGTGTCAGTTTCTTTCACTCTGCAAGTCCTTGTTTCCAGGGACCTGGAGAGACATTGAGTGAATTGTCCTTGTGCTATATTGTGATTAAAAAAAACATTTATTCTAGGGACAGAAAACTCTAGGTAGGGACAGTGTCAGTTTCTTTCACTGTGAAAGTCCTTGTTTCAAGGGACAGAGAAGGACACCTGAAGGTAGCCCTTATTGCTTTTTTCCCATCTCCCTGCAGGCCATCTATTAGAATGTCTGGAAGGCAAACAAGGAGAGGCAGACAGTCAGGAGGCAATAAAAGAGGGCAAGCAGGCTCTGTGTCTGGGGGCAACAGTGCTGGTCGTGGACGCGGTGCATTGTCATCAGCACATGGCCATGGGACACGCTTGTCCTTCTTTTCGGCAGCTGGACATGTTGAGCCACATCATGCCGAAGACTTGGTAGAGTGGATGACCAAGCCCTCCTCCTCCTCCTCATCCTCTCTCACCCAGGCTCAGGGTACTGGAAAAGCAGCTGCCAAAGCGTCGTCTTCCCTGGTATCAATGTCAGACAAATCATCAGTCACTCCTTCCCTAGACCCACCATGTCCTCCTCCTGAGGAGTCCCCCGAACTGTTTCAGCACAGTGTTGGGTACATGCTCCAGGAGGATGCCCAGCGTTTCGAAGGGTCTGATGATGAAACCCAGCTAGAGGAAGGCAGTAGCGTGAGAGCAGACAGAGGGGATGCTCAAGAAGGACACCAATCTGGCAGTCATGTTCCAGCAGCTGCAGCATACTGCCAGATTGGCTCCAGTGATGAGGAGGGAGGGGATGATGAGGTCAATGACTCCACGTGGGTGCCTAATAGGAGAGAGGAGGAGGAGGAGGATGAGGAGGAGGCACATCTCCAACGAGGCAGGATGCCCTTTGGTGGCCAGCGTAAGGGCAGTACACCGACGGAATCACACCGCAGAGCTCCGCCTGTGCAGGGCGCTGCCTCTGCCCGTCATTCAAAAAGTTCTTTGGTGTGGGCCTTTTTTGAGGCTAGTGCATCAGATCGCACAGCTGCTGTTTGCAACATATGTCTCAAGCGTATATCGCGTGGCCAAAACATCAGCCGCTTGGGTACCACATGCCTGACCAGACATATGTTGACCTGCCATGCAGCTCGTTGGCAAGCCTACCTCAAAGACCCACACCAAAGAACCAAGCGGACCTCTCCTTGCACCGCATCAGCTGGGATCTCCAACCCCACTATAACTTCAGTCCTCTCTGAAACATGCACTGAGAGGAATGAAGGTGTAGAATTAGGTGTGTCACAGCCAAGTACTTGCGCCCACTCTGCTAGCAGTACACCGACGTCCGATTCTAGCAGGCAAATTTCCCTGCCCCAGCTGCTGGACCGTCGAAAGAAGTTCACTCCCAGCCATCCACATGCCCAGCGGTTGAATGCTAGCTTGGCTAAATTGCTAGCGCTTCAACTGCTGCCTTTTCAGTTGGTAGACTCGGCCCCCTTCCGTGAGTTTGTGCAATGTGCGGTTCCTCAGTGGCAGGTTCCCAAACGCCACTTTTTCTCACGGAAGGCTATTCCGGCTCTCTACCGGCATGTGGAAGGCAATGTCTTGGCCTCGCTGGACAGGGCGGTCAGCGGTAAGGTGCATATTACCGCTGACTCATGGTCCAGCAGGCATGGACAGGGACGTTACCTTTCTTTCACGGCCCATTGGGTCACTCTTTTGGCAGCTGGGAAGGATTCAGGACAAGGTGCAGTAGTGTTGGAGGTTGTCCCACCGCCACGCCTCCAAAATGCTACTACTGGTTGTGACACACCTCTCTCCTCCACCCCCTCCTCTTCTTCTTCCTCCATGGCCTCTTCCTGTGGTTTGTCCTATGAACCAGCGGTGCTCCGTAGCCGTTCACGGGGCTACGCAAGTACGCAGGCAAAAAGATGCCATGCCGTGCTTGCGCTGGTGTGTTTGGGGGACAGAAGCCACACTGGGGCAGAGGTCCTGTCTGCTCTGCAGGGCCAGGCCGAGAGGTGGTTGACGCCACGCCAGCTTAAGCCAGGAATGGTGGTTTGCGACAATGGCACCAACCTCCTCTCCGCCCTCCGACAGGGACAACTGACCCATGTGCCCTGTGTGGCTCACGTCCTTAACCTGGTGGTGCAGCGCTTCTTGGGCAGGTACCCGGGCTTACAGGATGTCCTGAGGCAGGCCAGGAAAGTCTGTGTGCATTTCCGCAGATCTTATAATGCCAGTGCTCGCCTGGCTGAGCTGCAAAAGGAGTTGAACCTGCCCAAGAACCGCCTTATATGTGACATGCCCACCAGGTGGAACTCAACGTTGGCCATGCTGCAGCGGCTGCACACGCAGCAGAGGGCCATCAATGAGTACCTGTGCGACTACGGCACCAGGACAGGGTCAGGGGAGCTTGGTTTTTTTTCTCCACGCCAGTGGGGCATGATCAGGGATGCATGCACTGTCCTGGCACCATTTGAGGAGGCCACGAGGATGGTGAGCAGTGACAGTGCATGCATCAGTGACACTGTACCTCTTGTCCACCTGTTGGAGCACACGCTGCGTGGAATAATGGACAGGGCACTTGAGGCAGAACAGAGGCAGGAAGAGGAGGACTTCCTTGCCTCTCAAGGCCCCCTTTACCCAGACAGTGTTCCTTCTGTCCCACCCATCGCACAGGAAGAGGAGGAGGAGGAGGAGGAGGAGGAGGAGGAGGAGGATTGTGTCAGCATGGAGGTGGAGGCTGGCACTCAGCATCATCAGCAGCAGTCTTTTAGGGATGATTTACAGTCCCAAGAAACCAGTGGACTTGTACGTGGCTGGGAGGAGGTGGCTGCGGATCATGTCGTCCTTAGTGACCCAGAGGACTCCGGAGCGAATGCCTCAGCAAACCTACGCTGCATGGCCTCCCTGATCCTGCAAAGTCTGCGGAAGGATCCTCGTATTCTTCGGATCAAGGAGAGGGACCATTACTGGCTGGCCACTCTCCTTGATCCACGGTACAAGGGTAAGGTTGCGGACCTTATGTTACCGTCGCAGAGGGAGCAGAGGATGAGACAACTCCGGGAGGCCTTGCAGAAAGGTCTGTGCAACGCGTTCCCAGAGACTGGGAGGTTGCAAACTCCTGGTCCTGGACAACGAGTTGCTGAGGCTTCGGCCAGTCAAAGAAGGAGCGGTGGGGAAGGTGGCCGTCTGACCGATGCGTTCAGACAATTCTTTAGTCCGCAGCCCCAAAGTATGATCGGTTCCAGCAACCATCGCCAGCGTCTGATAAACATGGTGCAGGAATATCTAGGGGCAAGGTCAGACTTGGACACCTTCCCCACCGAAAATCCTCTGGCTTACTGGGTCTTGAGGATGGATCACTGGCCAGAGCTTGCACAGTATGCAATTGAGCTACTGGCCTGTCCTGCATCCAGCGTTCTTTCGGAACGCACATTCAGTGCTGCTGGAGGATTTGTCACGGATCACAGGGTGCGCCTGTCCACCGACTCGGTTGATCGACTGACTTTCATCAAGATGAACCAGTCTTGGATCACCACCAGCTACCACACACCTGATGCTGATATAACAGACTAATTGATTTTAAAATGTCACATCCCTTCAAGACTGATGCTGATGCTGAGTGCCTGTGCTGTTATGTTGACTGGCTATCCTCCTCCTCCGAGTCCTCAATGATACGATTGATGATGATAGCTTGGAAGATCATTTTTGTTTATGGGTGCCGCCACCAGTGCCTAACGCCCAATTTTTCAGCCCCTGTTTAACAGGGGCGTGTAATTACAATTTTTGAAGCAATACTTTGCAACAGGGCTCATTGCTGTGCTCCAAGTACAGTATCTGTGAGGAGTTGCAGTGTTGTGCCACCAGTGCCTAAGGCCCAATTTTTCAGCCCCTGTTTAACAGGGGCGTGTCATTACAATTTTTGAAGCAATACTTTGCAACAGGGCTCATTGCTGTGCTCCAAGTACAGTATCTGTGAAGGGTTGCAGTGTTGTGCCACCAGTGCCTAAGGCCCAATTTTTCAGCCCCTGTTCAACAGGGGCATGTAATTACAATTCTTGATCTAATAATTCACAGCAGGGCCCATTGCTGCACCCACCAAGAGTAACTGTCAGGGCTTACAGTGTTGTGGCACCAGCACCACCATCAAAGGCCCAATTTTTACTACCACTGTTCAACAATTATATGTAATTAAAATTCCTGATATAATAGTTGACAGCAGGGCGTTCCAGCACCAACCAAGAGTAACTGTGAGTGCTTACAGTGTTGTGCCAACACCAACAACTAAGGGGCCTATTTCTGCAGAGTATATACGGCAGGTCCCTACTTTCAAACATCCAACTTACAAACGACTCCTACTTGCAAACGCAAGAAGACAACAGGAAGTGAGAGGAAATCTACCACTAGGAAGGAAAATTCTCTCCTGTAAGAATAAATATGGGAGAAAGGTGTCTCCTCTGTACTGATGCTTTATCAGCAATCCTTGTTTCAAGAAAAACACCACATTTCAAAAACAGTTGTCATTAGGACGGAAAGTGAGGTGAAATGTTCTGAACAGGGGCACAGACAGCAAAACAAATGTTACAGGGGTGATAACCCTTACCTATGTTTTCCAAAAAGTTTAAAAATAGATTTTTGGTCTGGAGCTACACTTCAACAATGTACCTGTTCAAAATTACAAACAGATTCTACATAAGAACAAACCTACAGTCCCTGTCTTGTATGCACCGCCTGTATACGGCTGTTCAGAGTATATAGGGCCTTTTTTATTTTATGTGCGGGGTTCCCCTTAATATCCATACAAGACCCAAAGGGGCTGGTAATGGGCTGGGGTAGGGGGGGGGTCATGGGGTAGCTATGCCATTTTTCTTAAAGATTTTCATCCATATTACCGGGACCAGACATTACATTAAAGCCGCAAGCAGTTTTAAATGGCTTTTTTTTCCTTTAGAAGTGTCATTTTGTGCAGGGACAGTTCTAAACACGGGAAACACGTGGCACTTCACAGGCATACTTTAGACACCCCCCAGGTACGATATTTAAAGGAATATTTGACTTTTTTTTTTTCACTTTATGCATCATTAAAATGACTGCTCCCGGAAAACGACCGTTTTTAAAACTTATTTTTGCATTGATACATGTCCCCTGGTGCAGAACCCGGGTTCCCAAACCCTTTTTAGGACAATAACATGCATAATAGTTTTTATAATTAGCACTTTAGAATTCGAACGTTCGCATCCATTGTATTTAATAGGGTTCTAATGTTCGTTCGAACTTTCGGTCCGTTCGCGGGTTCTGGTGCGAACCGAACCCGGGGGTGTTCGGCTCATCACTAGTCCTTAGTAGTGTACAACAAAAAAATTAAGAGGAAACACTGTGCTTAAGCAAAGGAAAAGCTGCCAGCATTGAAAGTCAAGATACACACTCCAAATACATAATTCTAAAAGAAGTGCAGCGCTAATAAAATGACAACAGATCAAATGGTTAGGAGGATACCTCCACTATATGATCCCACTACTGGTCAAAATAATAAGAATGGATAACTGAGTATACATACATCACATAAGAGTGGAGGACCCCCATCATGCCCACATCCAATTATTCAGAAAAAAGGATTGAGAAAGTACCTAAGACTTTCTCAAAGAATATACGGATTTTGTGGGCACAACACGAGGCAAGAGTATATATAACAAACGGTATCTTTTTTTAAAAATGTTTTAAAACTACACATAAATATAACACAAACAGCACCCTCTACTAGACAAGGTCAACAGATACCCAGTACAGACATGGAGATTGGATCCTTTCATTGGATTAGTAAAAAGTCCATCAAGTGCAGACACAATAAGGGGTGTAGGTCCATGAACTCCTCCATGCTTGCTTGTCAACACGTTTCGCATCTAAATGCTTCCTCAGGACATACTGGGTAGGTGCTGATATAAAATTAAAAGAAAAAAATGTACAGAAAAGAAAAAATAAATAAATATCAACAATATATAAGCTGTACAAATTTGTATTAGACAGGTATACATATGCATCTTGAAAAAAAAAACAAATGAAAAAAAAACAAAAGACAAAACTTGACCCTGATGATCAAGTATTGGGCGAGACCACACAAACAAAGAAGAATGAAGTCAATCCTTCCACAAAAACAGTAATCCAACTAATGAAAGCATTCAAATGCCACATAGGATACCCGGATGGACGAAAATCCACTTTCCAGGGTGACCAAAAAATACTGACTCTATTGATAAGATAGGCACTGTTTTATTTAATGTTTCTCAATGTATAATTTCTAGATGAATTATAACTATATGGAAAAAATCTTACCTATCGAAGGTAGAGTAATATAAGTCAATTAAGGCTTGATACGTGGAGTGGGTGAAAATAAGCACAGGAATCCAGTTATAAAGCCTCGTACACATGGCCGGGTTTCCCGACGGGAAAACTGCGAGGAGAGCTTTTGGCTGGGAATCCCGACCGTGTGTATGCTCCCTCGCAGTTTTTCCGATGGGAAAACTGCCAAAACCGCCGGACAAAAAAAAGAGAGCCTGCTCTCTTTTTTCCCCGGCGGGTTTCCCGACGGACTTTTATCCGTCAGAAAACCCGGCCGTGTGTAGCAAAAATCGTCCATTTTTGGCAGTTTTCCTGTGGGGAAAAACTCAGATGGAGCATAAAACACGGTCGGGATTCCCGAGGAAAAGCTCTCATCTTAATTTTCCCGATGGGAAAACCGAGCGTCTGTACGGGGGAAAAGTAGAGGTCAGGCTCTCGGCTTTCCCCTCGGGATTTCCGACGAATCGTTTCCCGTCGGAAATCCCGGTCGTGTGTACTAGGCATAAGTCTTTGAGAATACAAAATATAAAAAAAAATTCAAATAAAGAAATTCCCCAATATAATAGATGAGCCCATAACTGTATTTATAAACATCTTATTAGGAGGCTATACATCACAAAATCTATAAACAGATATTTGTTTTTAATAAAATTATAAACTCATACAGTGTTAAAAACATATGAGCATGAAAATAAAATGTCCATATAAACAGATTATAAACTGTTCACAGAAAGTACTCCTCTGTGCTCCGTGAGATATGACAAACAAGTGAAGAGAGACTGTGATGCTGGACCAGATTGGCAGCCAGAAAAGATCATACTCCCCAACCTAAGGTGAGTGATTCAAGCTGCTTACCAGATATAAATGAATTTATGAATTCACCGAATGACAGGTGGTCAAACAGGGCACGAGGAACTAGGTCTCCCTCAAACCATATGTGGCTCACACTGCTCCAGCAATACTCAAAGACAAAAACAAGAGAGGTGCTTCCATAGGGCAAGGTTGCACTTACAAGAATCCATTGTAAAACCAGCATAAAATCAAACTGAACATATGAAAAAGTTTGCGTCGTTTTTACAGGCTTCCCTCCGGGCACGAACATACATCGATCAATCAGGGATGGATCATGTGATGACGTCACCATTGTTTTTTTTTATTTGTTTATAGATTTTGTGATGCATGTATACTCATTTATCCATACCTATTTGTAGCACACCCCCGTAGGAGCTGCTGGTTTAATTTTGGGCCTTGCATGTTACCTCAACATTCGTTGTCTAGGGGTTGAGAGTCTACAGTAACTTCAATGTCCACACCAGTTATGAATCCTTTTCTTCAGGCTTTATTTTCCAAACAAACTTGTATAGGAATAGGGATGGAGGGTTAGGGGAAGGTTCAGGCACACACAGCAGATCACTGGGGAAAACCTCTAATATACAAAGTCTCACTCGCCACTCTCCTTCGAGTGGGTCTTGCTCACCCGAAAAGGCCCCTCTCACTTGGCCTAGCAGCCGGAATGATGCACAAACAGATAAGAGAGAACGGTCTCTGCCACAGACCTTTTTGATGGTTATGTTGAACCGTTCAGTTATCCTCTGCCACAGGATTTTAGTACCCGGATATCCAGCCTTACAGTCTAAGAGCCTTTAAGCCAACCCGGCAGAATGTAAGGTTACTTTAGTTACGGTGCATCCCTCAATAAGGTCCCCAGGCCTTCCGCAAGATACTGGCCTTCCTTTCGGTCCTCTCCTGTACAGGTCCTCCCCTGGTTTCCTCCATTGAGTGGCTTCCTCCCTCAGGACGGACAGCACAGGATCACCTTCAAGCGTAGGCCCCAGTCAAGCCAATTGGGCCTACCTGGCATAGTTACAGCCTCGGACCAACGTGGCTCAGAGGCTGAATTTTCAGTAACACATGCCTTCGAGCCAGGAGGGCCATGAGGCGAAGAAGAGCCCAGAATAATGGTGTCTGCCCCTTAACCACTTAAGCCCCAGACCATTTGGTAGCTAAAGGACCAGAGGTGAATTCAGAATTTTGCACTGCGCTGCTTTAACTGTAAATTGTGCGGACATGCAATGTTGTACCCAAACGAAATTTGCGTCCTTTTCTTCCCACAAATAGAGCTTTCTTTTAATGGTATTTGATTGCCTCTATTTTTTGCGATATAAACGGAAAAAGACCGAAAATTTTGAAAAAAAATGATATTTTCTACTTTTTGTTATAAGAAAAATCAAATAAACTCAATTTTAGTCATACATTTAGGCCAAAATGTATTCAGCCACATGTCTTTAGTAAAAAAAATGTCAATAAGCGTATATTTATTGGTTTGCACAAAAGTTATAGCGTTTACAAACTAGGGTACATTTTCTGGAATTTACACAGCTTTAAATTTATGACTGCCTATCTCATTTCTTGAGGTGCTAAAATGGCAGGGCAGTACAAACCCCCCCCAAATGACCCCATTTTAGCAAGTAGACACCCCAAGGAAATTGCTGAGAGGCATGTTGAGCCCATTGAATATTTTTTTTTTTTGTCCCAAGTGATTGAATAATGACAAAAAAAACAAAAAAAAATTACAAAAAGTTGTCACTAAATGATATATTGCTCACACATG
The DNA here is from genome assembly GCA_029206835.1 of Rana muscosa. Taxonomy (NCBI): domain Eukaryota; kingdom Metazoa; phylum Chordata; class Amphibia; order Anura; family Ranidae; genus Rana; species Rana muscosa. The sequence goes on from CM055128.1 coordinate 37,900,583, forward strand.
CCATGGTTATATGTGAAATTGCACCCCAAAATACATTCTGCTGCTTCTCCTGAGTACGGGGATACCACATGTGTGGGACTTTTTAGGAGCCTAGCCACGTACGGGACCCCGGAAACCAAGCACCGCCTTCAGGATTTCTAAGGGCGCAAATTTTTGATTTCACTCCTCACTACCTATCACAGTTTGAAGACCATAAAATGCCAAAATAGCACAAAAACCCCCCCAAATGACCCCATTTTAGAAAGTAGACACCCCAAGGAAATTGCTGAGAGGCCTGTTGAGCCCATTGAATATTTTTTTTTTTGTCCCAAGTGATTGAATAATGACAAAAAAAAAAATTACAAAAAGTTGTCACTAAATGATATATTGCTCACACATGCCATGGTTATATGTGGAATTGCACCCCAAAATAAATTTTGCTGCTTCTCCTGAGTACGGGGATACCACATGTGTGGGACTTTTTAGGAGCCTAGCCACGTACGGGACCCCGAAAACCAATCACCGCCTTCAGGATTTCTAGGCACAAATTTTTGATTTGACTCCTCACTACCTATCACAGTTTCGAAGGCCATAAAATGCCAAAATAGCACAAAACCCCCCCAAATGACCCCATTTTGGAAAGTAGACACCCCAAGCTGTTTGCTGAGAGGCATGGTGAGTATTTTACAGCTCTCATTTGTTTTTGAAAATTAAGAAAGGAATTTTTTTTTTTTCTTTTTTTTTTTCAATTTTCAAAACTTTGTGACAAAAAGCGAGATCTGCAAAATACTCACAATACCTCTCAGCAAATAGCTTGGGGTGTCTACTTTCCAAAATGGGGTCATTTGGGGGGATTTTGTGCCATCTGGGCATTCCATGGCCTCCGAAACTGTGATAGGCAGTGAGAAGTGAAATCAAAAATTTACACCCTTAGAAAGCCTGAAGGCGGTGCTTGGTTTTTGGGGTCCCGTACGCGGCTAGGCTCCCAAAAAGTCTCACACATGTGGTATTCCCGTACTCAGGAGAAGCAACAGAATGTATTTTGGGGTGTAATTCCACATATGCCAATGGCATGTTTGAGCAATATATCATTTAGTGACAACTTTGTGCAAAAAAAAATAAAAAAAATTGTCTTTTTTCCGCAACTTGTGTCAACATATAAAATATTCCTTGGACTCGACATGCCTCTCAGTATATAGCTTGGGGTGTCTACTTTCCAAAATGGGGTCATTTGGGGGGGTTTTGAACTGTTCTGGCATTTTATACACAACATTAGGAAGCTTACATCCACTCTTCTAACCACTTGAAGACAAAGCCCTTTTTGACACTTTTTGTTTACATGAAAACATATTTTTTTTTGCAAGAAAATTATGTTGAACCCCCAAACATTATATATATTTTTAAAGCAAAGGCCCTACAGAATAAAATGGTGGGTGTTGCATTTTTTTTTTCTACACAGTATTTGCGCACCGATTTTTCAAACGCATTTTTTGGGGAAAAAATACACTTTTTTTAATTTTAATGCACTAAAACACACTATATTGCCCAAATGTTTGATGAAATAAAAAAGATGATCTTAGGCCGAGTACATAGATACCAAACACGACATGCTTTAAAATTTCGCACAAACGCGCATTGGCGACAAACTACATACATTTTTAAAAGCCTTTAAAAGCCTTTACAGGTTGCCCCGTTAGATTTACAGAGGAGGTCTACTGCTAAAATTACTGCCCTCGATCTGACCTTCGCGGTGATACCTCACATGCATGGTGCAATTGCTGTTTACATATGACGCCAGACCGACGCTTGCGTTCGCCATTGGGCAAGAGCAGGGCAGGACAGGGGTGCTTTTTTTTTTTTTTTTTTTTTTTTTTATTATTAATTTTGCTTTTTTTTTTTTTTTTTTAAACTGTTGCTTCCATATTTATTTATTTTTTATCATTTTTATTGTTATCTCAGGGAATGTAAATATCCCCTATGATAGCAATAGGTAATGACAGGTACTCTTTTTTGAAAAAACTGGGGTCTATTGGACCCTGGATCTTTCCTCTGCCCTCAAAGCATCTGACCACACCAAGATCGGTGTGATAAAATGCTTTCCCAATTTCCCAATGGCGCTTTTTATATCCGGGGGGGGGACATTCCCTCCCAGAGGCTAATTAGCCACTAGGATTACTTTTACATGAAAGCCAGCCACTGGCTGAAAAGAATGATACCAAGATGATACCTAAACCCACAGGCATCATTCTGGTATAAACATTCAAAGTCCAGCAACATACCAGAACGTTACTGGTCCTTGTTGGACATGTATTGTAATCTTTTTTTTTCATGCAGCCTGTTGGCTGAACGAAAAAAAAAGATTGATCGGTGGGTATGCCCACCATTAGAATACCGCCCTTCATCCACCCACTTCTAATGATGGGCATACATGCACCATTTATATATGCCGAAGCATGGGGGCATCTTCCCGCAAAAGTTATGCCGCGTACACATGGTCAGACTTTTCCACGGGCAAGCCTCCGTCGGAATTTCGACCGTATGTACGCGGCATTAGGAGCAAAATCGCTCCTCCGCCCCTGCTGCCCCAATGCTTCGGCATATATGCTTTTTTTTTTTTAACTGTGGTGGTGAAATCACCTCCTACAGCACTGGAGTCGCAGGGATCAGGCCTGTCTCTGCGAACGCTGCAGTTATGTGTGTTGTGTTTTGCAAGTGACAGTGATCGATCGATACTGCACTTGGGTGGCCTGGGCTGGACGGAGGGGCAAAATGCAGGTGCTAGCAGGTATCTGGGCTGATCCCGCTAACACTGCGTTTTTGGGAACCCTAAACTGCTGGGGACGCTAGTATAGATCTGATCAGATCAGATATTGATCTGTTCAGATACTATACCACTAAGGGGGGTGTATGCTTAACGCGTGGGTGTTAGCGTTACTGGCACTAACCTGACGCTGCCTGGGGTGTGACGCAGACCCTCTCTGATGCTAAAACCTAATTGATATCACCCGCCGGGCGATCGGGGGGTTAAACCTTTATTGGGTTATATATACGGCGGGTGCCCTGACACTATAAAAAGCAAACTAACTAACCAGCGTCACCCATAACACTTATATGATGATCACTGGTGAAAGGGTTAACTAGGGGCAATTAGGGGGTTAAAACCTTTATTAGGTAATATATGGGGGTACCTGACGCTATATAAAAACCTGACGGCGAACCTAAAAAAAAATTACTGGCTACCTATCGGCATCACCGACACTAAGACAACGATCATAAAAACGATCGCTTAGCGACAGTGGTGATAGGGGGTGAAAGGGTTACCTGGGGGGCGATCAGGGGGTTAAACCTTTATTAGATAATATATGGGGGTACCTGACGCTATAAAAACCTGGGGCGAACCTAAAAAAAATTACTGGCTACCGATCTGCATCACCGACGCTAAGACAGCGATCAGAAAAATGATCGCTTAGCGACAGTGGTGATAGGGGGTGAAAGGGTTACCTGGGGGGCGATCAAGGGGGTTAAACCTTTATTAGGTAATATATTGGGGTACCTGACGCTATAAAAACCTGCGGCGAACCTAAAAAAAATTACTGGCTACCGATCTGCATCACCGACGCTAAGACAGCGATCAGAAAAATGATCGCTTAGTGACAGTGGTGATAGGGGGTGAAAGGGTTACCTGGGGGGCGATCAAGAGGGTTAAACCTTTATTAGGTAATATATGGGGGTACCCGACGCTATAAAAACCTGCGGCGAACCTAAAAAAAATTACTGGCTACCGATCAGCATCACCGACGCTAAGACATCGATCAGAAAAATGATCGCTTAGCAACGGCGGTGCTAGGGGGTGAAAGGGTTATCTGGGGGGTGATCAGAGGGTTAAACCTTTATTAGGGGGGTTAGGGGGCTACACTGGACCTAAAACTAAATGTAGTGACACTTTTACAGTCACAAATGTCACTGATTGCAGTGATCACTAGATAAATGGTCACTGCAATCAGTGACACTGTGACTGGGGGCTGGGGGGTGATCTGGGGGTGTCTGGGGGGGCCTGGGGGGCGATTTATGTGCCTATGTGTCCTGATGTCAGTGTAGTGTTGTGTGCACTAACCTGCATCTTCTCCTGTACGGCGCTCGGTATATGTGAGCGCCGCAGGAGAGATGACATCACTTCCTCCTACCTGTGTAAACAGTACACAGGCAGGGGAAGCTCTCATTTGCCGGGAGCGATCGAGAGGGGGGGCTGGAATCAAACGGCCGTCCCCTCATGCCGGATCGCTCCCGAAGGTAAAACGACCACCCACTGTAAAGAAGGGGGGTCCGATCGGACGCCCCAACTATACAAAGGCAATCACGTATATGTACGTGATTCTGCCTGTCGGTGCCATTCTGCCGACGTATATATTTACAGTGGGCGGTCGTTAAGTGGTTAAGTACCCTTCCCAGGCATGCTCAGCGGGTAGACCACTCCCACTGAACTGTTCCCGGGGAATGGCACCCAATGCACTCTGGCCTGTTTGTCTTCCAAATTGGCCTGGGGTGGTAACGCCACCTACAGGAAAACAGTGGGAAGTCCTTCCAACACAGCCATAGCCGGAACAGAGGCTGATTTAGCCTTGATTATTTACAGAGTCTGAGCTAACTACCAGCTAAGACTCCCACTAAATTTAACATAGTGCCTAGTCATCAGGAGCAGGGCTCTACATATTATTTTGATCAATAGTGGGATCATATGGTAGAGGTGTCCTCCTAACCATTTGATCTGTTGTCATTTTGTTAGCACTACACTTCTTTTATAACTATTTGTTTGGAGTGTCGTTAGTAGTGATGAGCCGAACACCCCCGGGTTCGGTTCGCACCAGAACCCGCGAACGGACCGAAAGTTCGAACGAACATTAGAACCCTATTAAATACAATGGATGCGAACGTTCGAATTCTAAAGTGATAATTATAACAACTATTATGCATGTTATTGTCCTAAAAAGGGTTTGGGAACCCGGGTTCTGCACCAGGGGACATGTATCAATGCAAAAAGAAGTTTTAAAAACGGTCGTTTTTCGGGAGCAGTCATTTTAATGATGCATAAAGTGAAAAAAAAAAGTCAAATATTCCTTTAAATATCGTACCTGGGGGGTGTCTAAAGTATGCCTGTGAAGTGCCACGTGTTTCCCGTGTTTAGAACTGTCCCTGCACAAAATGACACTTCTAAAGGAAAAAAAAGCCATTTAAAACTGCTTGCGGCTTTAATGTAATGTCTGGTCCCGGTAATATGGATGAAATTCTTTAAGAAAAATGGCATAGCTACCCCATGACCCCCCCCCCCCCCCTACCCCAGCCCATTACCAGCCCCTTTGGGTCTTGTATGGATATTAAGGGGAACCCCGCACATAAAATAAAAAAGGCCCTATATACTCTGAACAGCCCTATACAGGCGGTGCATACAAGACAGGGACTGTAGGTTTGTTCTTATGTAGAATCTGTTTGTAATTTTGAACAGGTACATTGTTGAAGTGTAGCTCCAGACCAAAAATCTATTTTTAAACTTTAGGGAAAACATAGGTAAGGGTTATCACCCCTGTAACATTTGTTTTGCTGTCTGTGCCCCTGTTCAGAACATTTCACCTCACTTTCCGTCCCAATGACAACTGTTTTTGAAATGTGGTGTTTTTCTTGAAACAAGGATTGCTGATAAAGCATCAGTACAGAGGAGACACCTTTCTCCCATATTTATTCTTACAGGAGAGAATTTTCCTTCCTAGTGGTAGATTTCCTCTCACTTCCTGTTGTCTTCTTGCGTTTGCAAGTAGGAGTCGTTTGTAAGTTGGATGTTTGAAAGTAGGGACCTGCCGTATATACTCTGCAGAAATAGGCCCCTTAGTTGTTGGTGTTGGCACAACACTGTAAGCACTCACAGTTACTCTTGGTTGGTGCTGGAACGCCCTGCTGTCAACTATTATATCAGGAATTTTAATTACATATAATTGTTGAACAGTAGTAGTAAAAATTGGGCCTTTGATGGTGGTGCTGGTGCCACAACACTGTAAGCCCTGACAGTTACTCTTGGTGGGTGCAGCAATGGGCCCTGCTGTGAATTATTAGATCAAGAATTGTAATTACATGCCCCTGTTGAACAGGGGCTGAAAAATTGGGCCTTAGGCACTGGTGGCACAACACTGCAACCCCTCACAGATACTGTACTTGGAGCACAGCAATGAGTCCTGTTGCAAAGTATTGCTTCAAAAATTGTAATGACACGCCCCTGTTAAACAGGGGCTGAAAAATTGGGCCTTAGGCACTGGTGGCACAACACTGCAACTCCTCACAGATACTGTACTTGGAGCACAGCAATGAGCCCTGTTGCAAAGTATTGCTTCAAAAATTGTAATTACACGCCCCTGTTAAACAGGGGCTGAAAAATTGGGCGTTAGGCACTGGTGGCGGCACCCATAAACAAAAATGATCTTCCAAGCTATCATCATCAATCGTATCATTGAGGACTCGGAGGAGGAGGATAGCCAGTCAACATAACAGCACAGGCACTCAGCATCAGCATCAGTCTTGAAGGGATGTGACATGTTAAAATCAATTAGTCTGTTATATCAGCATCAGGTGTGTGGTAGCTGGTGGTGATCCAAGACTGGTTCATCTTGATGAAAGTCAGTCGATCAACCGAGTCGGTGGACAGGCGCACCCTGTGATCCGTGACAAATCCTCCAGCAGCACTGAATGTGCGTTCCGAAAGAACGCTGGATGCAGGACAGGCCAGTAGCTCAATTGCATACTGTGCAAGCTCTGGCCAGTGATCCATCCTCAAGACCCAGTAAGCCAGAGGATTTTCGGTGGGGAAGGTGTCCAAGTCTGACCTTGCCCCTAGATATTCCTGCACCATGTTTATCAGACGCTGGCGATGGTTGCTGGAACCGATCATACTTTGGGGCTGCGGACTAAAGAATTGTCTGAACGCATCGGTCAGACGGCCACCTTCCCCACCGCTCCTTCTTTGACTGGCCGAAGCCTCAGCAACTCGTTGTCCAGGACCAGGAGTTTGCAACCTCCCAGTCTCTGGGAACGCGTTGCACAGACCTTTCTGCAAGGCCTCCCGGAGTTGTCTCATCCTCTGCTCCCTCTGCGACGGTAACATAAGGTCCGCAACCTTACCCTTGTACCGTGGATCAAGGAGAGTGGCCAGCCAGTAATGGTCCCTCTCCTTGATCCGAAGAATACGAGGATCCTTCCGCAGACTTTGCAGGATCAGGGAGGCCATGCAGCGTAGGTTTGCTGAGGCATTCGCTCCGGAGTCCTCTGGGTCACTAAGGACGACATGATCCGCAGCCACCTCCTCCCAGCCACGTACAAGTCCACTGGTTTCTTGGGACTGTAAATCATCCCTAAAAGACTGCTGCTGATGATGCTGAGTGCCAGCCTCCACCTCCATGCTGACACAATCCTCCTCCTCCTCCTCCTCCTCCTCTTCCTGTGCGATGGGTGGGACAGAAGGAACACTGTCTGGGTAAAGGGGGCCTTGAGAGGCAAGGAAGTCCTCCTCTTCCTGCCTCTGTTCTGCCTCAAGTGCCCTGTCCATTATTCCACGCAGCGTGTGCTCCAACAGGTGGACAAGAGGTACAGTGTCACTGATGCATGCACTGTCACTGCTCACCATCCTCGTGGCCTCCTCAAATGGTGCCAGGACAGTGCATGCATCCCTGATCATGCCCCACTGGCGTGGAGAAAAAAAACCAAGCTCCCCTGACCCTGTCCTGGTGCCGTAGTCGCACAGGTACTCATTGATGGCCCTCTGCTGCGTGTGCAGCCGCTGCAGCATGGCCAACGTTGAGTTCCACCTGGTGGGCATGTCACATATAAGGCGGTTCTTGGGCAGGTTCAACTCCTTTTGCAGCTCAGCCAGGCGAGCACTGGCATTATAAGATCTGCGGAAATGTACACAGACTTTCCTGGCCTGCCTCAGGACATCCTGTAAGCCCGGGTACCTGCCCAAGAAGCGCTGCACCACCAGGTTAAGGACGTGAGCCACACAGGGCACATGGGTCAGTTGTCCCTGTCGGAGGGCGGAGAGGAGGTTGGTGCCATTGTCGCAAACCACCATTCCTGGCTTAAGCTGGCGTGGCGTCAACCACCTCTCGGCCTGGCCCTGCAGAGCAGACAGGACCTCTGCCCCAGTGTGGCTTCTGTCCCCGAAACACACCAGCGCAAGCACGGCATGGCATCTTTTTGCCTGCGTACTTGCGTAGCCCCGTGAACGGCTACGGAGCACCGCTGGTTCATAGGACAAACCACAGGAAGAGGCCATGGAGGAAGAAGAAGAGGAGGGGGTGGAGGAGAGAGGTGTGTCACAACCAGTAGTAGCATTTTGGAGGCGTGGCGGTGGGACAACCTCCAACACTACTGCACCTTGTCCTGAATCCTTCCCAGCTGCCAAAAGAGTGACCCAATGGGCCGTGAAAGAAAGGTAACGTCCCTGTCCATGCCTGCTGGACCATGAGTCAGCGGTAATATGCACCTTACCGCTGACCGCCCTGTCCAGCGAGGCCAAGACATTGCCTTCCACATGCCGGTAGAGAGCCGGAATAGCCTTCCGTGAGAAAAAGTGGCGTTTGGGAACCTGCCACTGAGGAACCGCACATTGCACAAACTCACGGAAGGGGGCCGAGTCTACCAACTGAAAAGGCAGCAGTTGAAGCGCTAGCAATTTAGCCAAGCTAGCATTCAACCGCTGGGCATGTGGATGGCTGGGAGTGAACTTCTTTCGACGGTCCAGCAGCTGGGGCAGGGAAATTTGCCTGCTAGAATCGGACGTCGGTGTACTGCTAGCAGAGTGGGCGCAAGTACTTGGCTGTGACACACCTAATTCTACACCTTCATTCCTCTCAGTGCATGTTTCAGAGAGGACTGAAGTTATAGTGGGGTTGGAGATCCCAGCTGATGCGGTGCAAGGAGAGGTCCGCTTTGTTCTTTGGTGTGGGTCTTTGAGGTAGGCTTGCCAACGAGCTGCATGGCAGGTCAACATATGTCTGGTCAGGCATGTGGTACCCAAGCGGCTGATGTTTTGGCCACGCGATATACGCTTGAGACATATGTTGCAAACAGCAGCTGTGCGATCTGATGCACTAGCCTCAAAAAAGGCCCACACCAAAGAACTTTTTGAATGACGGGCAGAGGCAGCGCCCTGCACAGGCGGAGCTCTGCGGTGTGATTCCGTCGGTGTACTGCCCTTACGCTGGCCACCAAAGGGCATCCTGCCTCGTTGGAGATGTGCCTCCTCCTCATCCTCCTCCTCCTCCTCTCTCCTATTAGGCACCCACGTGGAGTCAGTGACCTCATCATCCCCTCCCTCCTCATCACTGGAGCCAATCTGGCAGTATGCTGCAGCTGCTGGAACATGACTGCCAGATTGGTGTCCTTCTTGAGCATCCCCTCTGTCTGCTCTCACGCTACTGCCTTCCTCTAGCTGGGTTTCATCATCAGACCCTTCGAAACGCTGGGCATCCTCCTGGAGCATGTACCCAACACTGTGCTGAAACAGTTCGGGGGACTCCTCAGGAGGAGGACATGGTGGGTCTAGGGAAGGAGTGACTGATGATTTGTCTGACATTGATACCAGGGAAGACGACGCTTTGGCAGCTGCTTTTCCAGTACCCTGAGCCTGGGTGAGAGAGGATGAGGAGGAGGAGGAGGGCTTGGTCATCCACTCTACCAAGTCTTCGGCATGATGTGGCTCAACATGTCCAGCTGCCGAAAAGAAGGACAAGCGTGTCCCATGGCCATGTGCTGATGACAATGCACCGCGTCCACGACCAGCACTGTTGCCCCCAGACACAGAGCCTGCTTGCCCTCTTTTATTGCCTCCTGACTGTCTGCCTCTCCTTGTTTGCCTTCCAGACATTCTAATAGATGGCCTGCAGGGAGATGGGAAAAAAGCAATAAGGGCTACCTTCAGGTGTCCTCTGTCCCTTGAAACAAGGACTTTCACAGTGAAAGAAACTGACACTCTCCCTACCTACAGTTTTCTGTCCCTAGAAATTTTTTTTTTTTAAGCACAATATAGCACAAGGACAATTCACTCACTGTCCTTACAGGTCCCTGGAAACAAGGACTTGCAGAGTGAAAGAAAAAAAACACTCTCCCTACCTACAGTTTTCTGTCCCTAGAATAAATGTTTTTTTTAAGCACAATATAGCACAAGGACAATTCACTCACTGTCCTTACAGGTCCCTGGAAACAAGGACTTGCAGAGTGAAAGAAAAAAAACACTCTCCCTACCTACAGTTTTCTGTCCCTAGAAAAAATGTTTTTTTAATCACAATATAGCACAAGGACAATTCACTCACTGTCCTTACAGGTCCCTGGAAACAAGGACTTGCAGAGTGAAAGAAAAAAAACACTCTCCCTACCTACAGTTTTCTGTCCCTAGAATAAATGTTTTTTTTAAGCACAATATAGCACAAGGACAATTCACTCACTGTCCTTACAGGTCCCTGGAAACAAGGACTTGCAGAGTGAAATAAACTGACACTCTCCCTACCTACAGTTTTCTGTCCCTAGAATAAATGTTTTTTTTAAGCACAATATAGCACAAGGACAATTCACTCACTGTCCTTACAGGTCCCTGGAAACAAGGACTTGCAGAGTGAAATAAACTGACACTCTCCCTACCTACAGTTTTCTGTCCCTAGAATAAATGTTTTTTTTAAGCACAATATAGCACAAGGACAATTCACTCACTGTCCTTACAGGTCCCTGGAAACAAGGACTTGCAGAGTGAAAGAAAAAAAACACTCTCCCTACCTACAGTTTTCTGTCCCTAGAAAAAATGTTTTTTTTAATCACAATATAGCACAAGGACAATTCACTCACTGTCCTTACAGGTCCCTGGAAACAAGGACTTGCAGAGTGAAATAAACTGACACTCTCCCTACCTACAGTTTTCTGTACCTAGAATAAATGTTTTTTTTAAGCACAATATAGCACAAGGACAATTCACTCACTGTCCTTACAGGTCCCTGGAAACAAGGACTTGCAGAGTGAAATAAACTGACACTCTCCCTACCTACAGTTTTCTGTCCCTAGAATAAATGTTTTTTTTAAGCACAATATAGCACAAGGACAATTCACTCACTGTCCTTACAGGTCCCTGGAAACAAGGACTTGCAGAGTGAAAGAAAAAAAACACTCTCCCTACCTACAGTTTTCTGTCCCTAGAAAAAATGTTTTTTTTAATCACAATATAGCACAAGGACAATTCACTCACTGTCCTTCCAGGTCCCTGGAAACAAGGACTTGCAGAGTGAAAGAAAAAAAACACTCTCCCTACCTACAGTTTTCTGTCCCTAGAAAAAATGTTTTTTTTAATCACAATATAGCACAAGGACAATTCACTCACTGTCCTTACAGGTCCCTGGAAACAAGGACTTGCAGAGTGAAATAAACTGACACTCTCCCTACCTACAGTTTTCTGTCCCTAGAATAAATGTTTTTTTTAAGCACAATATAGCACAAGGACAATTCACTCACTGTCCTTACAGGTCCCTGGAAACAAGGACTTGCAGAGTGAAATAAACTGACACTCTCCCTACCTACAGTTTTCTGTCCCTAGAATAAATTTTTTTTTAAGCACAATATAGCACAAGGACAATTCACTCACTGTCCTTACAGGTCCCTGGAAACAAGGACTTGCAGAGTGAAAGAAAAAAAACACTCTCCCTACCTACAGTTTTCTGTCCCTAGAAAAAATGTTTTTTTTAATCACAATATAGCACAAGGACAATTCACTCACTGTCCTTCCAGGTCCCTGGAAACAAGGACTTGCAGAGTGAAAGAAAAAAAACACTCTCCCTACCTACAGTTTTCTGTCCCTAGAAAAAATGTTTTTTTTAATCACAATATAGCACAAGGACAATTCACTCACTGTCCTTACAGGTCCCTGGAAACAAGGACTTGCAGAGTGAAAGAAAAAAAACACTCTCCCTACCTACAGTTTTCTGTCCCTAGAAAAATTTTTTTTTTTTAAGCACAATATAGCACAAGGACAATTCACTCACTGTCCTTACAGGTCCCTGGAAACAAGGACTTGCAGAGTGAAAGAAAAAAAAACACTCTCTCTACCTACAGTTTTCTGTCCCTAGAAAAAATGTTTTTTTTAATCACAATATAGCACAAGGACAATTCACTCACTGTCCTTCCAGGTCCCTGGAAACAAGGACTTGCAGAGTGAAAGAAAAAAAACACTCTCCCTACCTACAGTTTTCTGTCCCTAGAAAAAATGTTTTTTTTAATCACAATATAGCACAAGGACAATTCACTCACTGTCCTTACAGGTCCCTGGAAACAAGGACTTGCAGAGTGAAATAAACTGACACTCTCCCTACCTACAGTTTTCTGTCCCTAGAATAAATGTTTTTTTTAAGCACAATATAGCACAAGGACAATTCACTCACTGTCCTTACAGGTCCCTGGAAACAAGGACTTGCAGAGTGAAAGAAAAAAAACACTCTCCCTACCTACAGTTTTCTGTCCCTAGAAAAAATGTTTTTTTTAATCACAATATAGCACAAGGACAATTCACTCACTGTCCTTACAGGTCCCTGGAAACAAGGACTTGCAGAGTGAAATAAACTGACACTCTCCCTACCTACAGTTTTCTGTCCCTAGAATAAATGTTTTTTTTAAGCACAATATAGCACAAGGACAATTCACTCACTGTCCTTACAGGTCCCTGGAAACAAGGACTTGCAGAGTGAAAGAAAAAAAACACTCTCCCTACCTACAGTTTTCTGTCCCTAGAAAAAATGTTTTTTTTAATCACAATATAGCACAAGGACAATTCACTCACTGTCCTTACAGGTCCCTGGAAACAAGGACTTGCAGAGTGAAATAAACTGACACTCTCCCTACCTACAGTTTTCTGTCCCTAGAAAAAATGTTTTTTTTAAGCACAATATAGCACAAGGACAATTCACTCACTGTCCTTCCAGGTCCCTGGAAACAAGGACTTGCAGAGTGAAAGAAAAAAAACACTCTCCCTACCTACAGTTTTCTGTCCCTAGAAAAAATGTTTTTTTTAATCACAATATAGCACAAGGACAATTCACTCACTGTCCTTACAGGTCCCTGGAAACAAGGACTTGCAGAGTGAAATAAACTGACACTCTCCCTACCTACAGTTTTCTGTCCCTAGAATAAATGTTTTTTTTAAGCACAATATAGCACAAGGACAATTCACTCACTGTCCTTACAGGTCCCTGGAAACAAGGACTTGCAGAGTGAAAGAAAAAAAACACTCTCCCTACCTACAGTTTTCTGTCCCTAGAAAAAATGTTTTTTTTAATCACAATATAGCACAAGGACAATTCACTCACTGTCCTTACAGGTCCCTGGAAACAAGGACTTGCAGAGTGAAATAAACTGACACTCTCCCTACCTACAGTTTTCTGTCCCTAGAATAAATGTTTTTTTTAAGCACAATATAGCACAAGGACAATTCACTCACTGTCCTTACAGGTCCCTGGAAACAAGGACTTGCAGAGTGAAAGAAAAAAAACACTCTCCCTACCTACAGTTTTCTGTCCCTAGAAAAAATGTTTTTTTTAATCACAATATAGCACAAGGACAATTCACTCACTGTCCTTACAGGTCCCTGGAAACAAGGACTTGCAGAGTGAAATAAACTGACACTCTCCCTACCTACAGTTTTCTGTCCCTAGAAAAAATGTTTTTTTTAAGCACAATATAGCACAAGGACAATTCACTCACTGTCCTTCCAGGTCCCTGGAAACAAGGACTTGCAGAGTGAAAGAAAAAAAACACTCTCCCTACCTACAGTTTTCTGTCCCTAGAAAAAATGTTTTTTTTAATCACAATATAGCACAAGGACAATTCACTCACTGTCCTTACAGGTCCCTGGAAACAAGGACTTGCAGAGTGAAATAAACTGACACTCTCCCTACCTACAGTTTTCTGTCCCTAGAATAAATGTTTTTTTTAAGCACAATATAGCACAAGGACAATTCACTCACTGTCCTTACAGGTCCCTGGAAACAAGGACTTGCAGAGTGAAAGAAAAAAAACACTCTCCCTACCTACAGTTTTCTGTCCCTAGAAAAAATGTTTTTTTTAATCACAATATAGCACAAGGACAATTCACTCACTGTCCTTACAGGTCCCTGGAAACAAGGACTTGCAGAGTGAAAGAAAAAAAACACTCTCCCTACCTACAGTTTTCTGTCCCTAGAAAAAATGTTTTTTTTAAGCACAATATAGCACAAGGACAATTCACTCACTGTCCTTCCAGGTCCCTGGAAACAAGGACTTGCAGAGTGAAAGAAAAAAAACACTCTCCCTACCTACAGTTTTCTGTCCCTAGAAAAAATGTTTTTTTTAAGCACAATATAGCACAAGGACAATTCACTCACTGTCCTTCCAGGTCCCTGGAAACAAGGACTTGCAGAGTGAAAGAAAAAAAACACTCTCCCTACCTACAGTTTTCTGTCCCTAGAAAAAATGTTTTTTTTAATCACAATATAGCACAAGGACAATTCACTCACTGTCCTTACAGGTCCCTGGAAACAAGGACTTGCAGAGTGAAAGAAACTGACACTCTCCCTACCTACAGTTTTCTGTCCCTAGAAAAAATGTTTTTTTTAAGCACACTATAGCACAAGCACAAAACACCCTGACACTCTCCCTACCTATCCTTCTCTTTCCCTAAACTAAAGGAATCCAGGTTAAGCAAGAAAGAAATAACAGTCACTGTCCCTGCCTATGCTGCTCTATCCCTGCTCCGGAACACACTACACTAGGCCGCCGTGCTGGCGGCCTTTTATAGTGTGGGGCGTGTACTAAACACCCTCAGCAATAATTGGCCACAGGCATCCTGCCTGTGGCCAATCATTGCTCTCCTCGCTGCCGGCGCTGTGATTGGCCAAGCATGCGGGGTCACAGTGCATGCTTGGCCAATCACAGCGCCTGGATGACACTGCGATGGCGTAGTGCATTGTGGGCCGTTCGCGTCACTCGAATTTGGCGCGAACGGCCCAAATCGTTCGATCTTCGTCGAACGATCGAACAGCCGATGTTCGAGTCGAACGTATGTTCGACTCGAACACGAAGCTCATCCCTAGTCGTTAGTATACTGTACAGAATTATCACTGGTAATACTTCATATTCCCATCGCACACATTCTTGGATAAGCTCTCAAAGTTTGGGTGCAGCAGCAACAACCAGCTGGATACTGGTTCAAGTCACAAAGTAGACATTTGCCAGCATGGAACGACACGAAGTAGCGTCCAAACGGATAGTTCATTGCATGATCACAACACAAGGAGAATGCAACGTTTCAGAGTCACGCAGGACCCCTTTGTCAGGCATTTCAGTATTATCACTGATCACTGTATTACAGCCGTGGCCCAAATTTTTGAGAATGACACAAATATTAATGTTCACAAAGTCTGCTGCCTCCGTTTTTATGATGGCAAATTTGCATATACTCCAGAATGCTATAAAGAGTGATCAGATGAACTGCAATTAATTGCAAAGTCCCTATTTTTCCATATAAATTAACTTAATCTCATGAAAAACATTTCCACTGTATTAGTAAAGAAGGCTTCAGGGTGCCCAAGAAAGTCCAGCAAGCGCCAGGACCATCTCCAACAGTTGATTCAGCTGTGGGATCGGGGCACCACCGCTGCAGAGCTTTCTGAGGAATGGCAGAAGGCAGGTGTGAGGAAATCGGCACACACGGTGAGGAGAAGACTTTTGGAGGATGGCCTGGTGTCAAGAAGGGCAGCAAAGAAGCCACTTCTGTCCAGGAAAAACATCAGGAACAGACTGATAATCTGCAGAAGATACAGGGATTGGACTGCTGAGGACTGGGGTAAAGTCATTTTCTCTGATGAATCCCCTTTCTAATTGTTTGGGGCATCCGGAAAAAACCTTGTTTGGAGAAGAAAAGGTGAGCGCTACCATCGGTCCTGTGTTATGCCAACATTAAACATTAAAGCATCCTGGGACCATTCATGCATGGGGTTGCTTCTCAGCCAAGGGAGTGGTATCACTCACAATTTTGCCTAATGTCTCGTACACACGACCGGTTTTCCCGACGAGAAAACTGCCATTTTTTAGATTGGTCGGAAAACCGGTCGTGTGTATGCTCCATAGCAGTTTTCCCGATGAGAAAACTGCCCGCAAAAAAATTAGAACCTGCTATTTTTTCCCGTCGTGTTTCCCGTCTGTCTTTTTCTCGTCGCGAAAATCGCTCGTGTGTATGCTTTTCCGAGGTGGAAAAAAATGTGCATGCTCAAAATCAAGTATGAGACAGGAGCGCTCATTCTGGTAAAACTAGCGTTCATAATGGAGATATCATATTCGTCACGCTGTAACGGACTGAAAAGCACGAGGCTGAAAAGCGCAAATCGTCTCTCACCAAACTTTTACTAACTTGAGGATTAGCAAAAGTAGCCCAAAGGGTGGCGCCATTTGAATGGAACTTCCCATTTATAGTTCCGTTGTACATGTTGTATGTCACCGCGCTTTGGTCGAGCGTTTTTTTGCCTGAACGCGTGTATGCAAGGCAGGCTTGAGAGGAATCACGTCGGGAAAAACGTCGGTTTTTGGCATGTCAGGAAAACCGGTCGTGTGTACGAGGCATAAGAACTCAGCCATGAATAAAGAATGGTACAAAAACATCCTCCGAGAGAAACTTCTCCCAACCATCCAAGAACAGTTCTGTGAGGAACAATGCCTTTTCTAGCATGATGGAGAACCTTGCTACAAGGCAAAAGTGATAACTAAGTAGCTTGGGAAGCAAAACATGTCAATTTTGGGTCCAAGCCAGGAAACTCTGCAGACCTTAAAGTGGTTGTAAACCCACTTAGACAACTTGCACCTACAGGTAAGCCTAGATTAAGGCTTACCTGTAGGTGCAAGAAATATCTCCTTAACCTACGCGGTTAAGTAGATATTTGCTGTAAAACACAGCACTGATAGCGTCACACACATGCGTACTAGCGGGCGGGCATCATTGCCGGTTTTCTGAATGGGATCTTGCCGGCCCGAGCACGCATGCGTGTGAAGTCATCGCCGCTCCGGCCAATCACAGCACCGGTGCGGCGATACACTGACAGCAGTGACGGGACATCGAGGCAAGATGGAGGAGACGGCGACCGAGGACCGCTGCGGAGGCTTCGATCTCAGGTAAGTCATTCATAATGAGCTAGTATGCTTTTTTTTTTTAAATTTGCCTTTACTTCCTCTTTAACTTGTGGTCAATCCTCAAGAGGCGGGTGAACAAAAAAAAAAAATAATAATTCTGACAAACTTCAAGCATTGATTATAGGGCGAATTGCAGAGGCCTTGATAAAGAAGGGTCAACACTGCATATATTGACTCTTTGCATAAACTTCATGTAATTGTCAATAAAAGCCTGTGACGCTTATGAAATGCTTGTAATTATACTTCAGTATACCGTAGTAACATCTGACAAAAAGATCTAAAAACACTGAGGTAGCAGACTTTGTGAAAATTTAATATTTGTGTCATTCTCAAAACTTTTGTCCATGGCTGTAGTAGTATCACGGGCGACGTCAGTGTCAGCTAGGCAGTTAGTGACCCTCCCAGTCAGTGTCTGTTAGCACCAGATTGCTCATCACTCTATCACAGTCACACTATAAGTCTCTGATCACCACCATTACAGAATAGCATATATAGCTGTGTGAATTCCAGCATATATACCATAGTTTGTAGACGTTCTAACTTTCACACAAACAAATTATTATACATTAATTGGGATTTTTTTTATTTTTTACCAAAAACATGTAGCATAATGCATTTTGGCCTACATTTATGAAGACGTTTCTTCTTCTTTTTTTTTTTTTTACTGGATATAAAATAACAGTAATTTGAAAATATAGTTTTTCAGAATTTTTTCTCTTTTTTTCATTTATATAATAAAAACCCAGTGGTGATCAAATAGCACCCCAAAAAAAGCTCTATTTGTGTAAAAAAAAATTTTATAAATTTAATTTGGATACAGCTTTGCATGACCGCACAATGCCAGTTAAAGTAGCACAGTGCTGAATGGCAAAAATCCCCTAGATATAAAGGGGTTAAAGCCTTCCAGAGGTCAAGTGGTTAAAATATTTAAAATGTTTAAAAATAATAATAATATTATATACACTATATTACCAAAAGTATTGGGACACCTGTCTTTAAATGCACATGAACTTTAACCTCCCTGGCGGTATGATTCTGTCTGGAATTATGTACCAAAAGCGGTACAATTATTTTGCATGGAAATTTGGTGTTATGTATTGTAGGCCTGCGATTCTTAGTAATTACTTACTTAAATCTGTCCAAACAAGAGTCTAGTAGACATCCCGGGTATGATAAAGTTTGAAACACAAAATCATAAATTATAATATAATAAATAACTATAAATAATTATAACAAATAATAATATAATAATAATAAAAATTATTTAATAATGTAAGCAAATCAAAAACACTGAAATTTGCTCAGTTGCAGAATTGTCGCTTTCATTAGATTTAGTGTTTGATGACGAATTTCCCCACAAATCGCTATCGCTCAATTCTGCAAGTGATTCTAATTTATTATCACTGTTTTCTAGCTGGTCTTAAACCACTTTTGACGTAAACTGACACTTTTTGGTTGCTATGGACAATCTCCAGTTTCCAGGCAGAAAGAACAGTTTTTATAATATAAAAGTGCATGGAGGACACTGGACAGACCACTAGGGACAAAGGGGGTGTGTAATTATTTTATACAGTACTATAATCTGTAAGATTACAGTATACTGTATGTGTACTGTGTTTTTACTTTTTTGAATTTGCCGCCGAACTCCTCCCCCGTGCGCCGCGCAGCTCGGGAACGGAGCTCGGCGGCCCTCGGCAGTCACCAGTGTGTGAATCGAGCGAGGAGACAGCTCGCACACCCAGCGGGACACTTCGCAGGATCCAGGGACAAGGTAAGTAACTTCCTCTGTATCCTCCTGCAATGCGATCCCGAGTCTGGCTCGGGGTTACCACTTTGAACATGAAAAATCTACTCCGAGCCAGACTCGGGAGTACCGCCAGGGAGGTTAATGGCATTACAGTCTTAGTCCGTAGGGTTCAAAATTGAGTTGGCCCACCCTTTGCAGCTATAAACAAAGAAGGGGGGTTGGGACTTTAAATGAGGCATGTGTGGCATGGCTGAAAAATGAGTCAATGTTAAAAAACATGTTGTTTATTCTATGAGTAACATAGCATAATACAATTAGTACATAGATGAGAACATGGTGAATCTTGATGAGCCTGACACATTTCGTGGATTAACTCCACTTCCTCAGGGGCAGATGCATCAATTATCTGCAGGTGAAAATAAGCCTGAAAAGAAAACAAATGCAGTCATCACACCTAAAGACTGGTAAGCTGCATTTATTTTTTTTAGAATGAAAACAAAAAAGTGAAACATGAATTACAACTTTAAAAACTAAGAAGACAATGCACATTTTTTTGTGTACTTTGTGTATTTTATTTTTATTTGCAATGATGTAACATAGAACAATAAAATATACAATAAAAATAAATGTGTGTACATTTTTTTTTTGTTTCAATTTTCTTTTCAGACCCGCTACGTGTTGATTTTTGTTATTGTTAATGATTATGATTACTGATCGATATCAAAATTGAGATGACTGAAAAAAATAAAAGAAATACCCCGAACATGACTTTTTTTTATGGTGCCAAAAAAAGCTACTTTTGCACTTTGCACTTTGTGCTTGCTGCTTTTACTGTCTCTTGAAATAGTGAGGTTTTGAACCCTAAGTAACAACAATTTATCCCCCAAAAAAGGAAAGGGTATACATTTATTGTATTTTTTTTTTACTTTTTAATTTCTTTTAGTAAATGAATGGATTTAGGTGTTTATCAGCAAACCTATTAAGTGAGTGTTAGGTAAATGATGACACATTGTTGAGTCAGCATGTCCTCATAGTGTAATCAGTGGGCTGATCCAATTATTGTATTTTTTTTTACTTTTATTTACCTGAAAGTAAAGGTTTTGCTGTTTATCAGCAAAGTAATTGATGACACAGTTTTGAGTCACCATGTCACCATGTCCTTGGAGTGTAATCAGTGGGCTGATGCATGGATTTCTTTTTTTAAGTTTTTGCTTTTATTTAAAGTGACACTAAGCTCTGGTTTAAAATAAAAATTTAATTCCAGTATGCACTCTTAACTCAAAAAAGTCTCTTCTATTACTCTCAGCCCCCTCCAAATCTCCAAATTCTTTGGATTCCATGGGGACCATGCATGTAGAAATGTATGTAACCATCCTCTTTTGCTTGCTGCTTTAGATTATGGGAAATGTAGAGTACATACTGTAGGGCAGTGTACATGACTGCAACTAATGTGCACTGTTAAATCCTCCCAAAAAAAGAAGTGAAGTGAGGGAGAAAAGAGGAGGTTCGGATGCTACAAGGAGGCAGAAAAACGCAGTAAGAAACAATTTAATATAAGATAAATTATGGGGCCATTTACTATTTCCCACCAACGCTATATCCGAAAGATGGCTACATCGCAGGCCTATTTTGCCGTAAGGGCATACATGGACGTCCTCCCATGATTGCGCTGCCTGCGCGCCCCCTGTGGCACGTGGGCTGCGCGCTCTGTGATCGCTGAGTCCTTCGTATTCAGCTGATCACAGATCGGGGTAAAGAGCCAATCACAGCAGCCCTTTAACACATGATCAGCTGTGTCCAATGACAGCTGATCAGGATTTAAGCACAAGACGGTTATCGGCTTTCCTTTGCTCACGCTGACAGTGTGAGAGGAGAAGGAAGCTGATAACTGGCTTGTGTTAAAGGGACATCTACACTGATAATCAGGGCACTGATTATCAGTGTCCTGATTATCAATGCAGTCGCAACAGTGCCCACCAGTTCTGCCAATCACAGGGGTTGCTGGTAATTGGCTCCTCTACTCCTGCACAGCCAGGCAACATATAGCATATGAACAGTATTTTTAACAGACAGTTCCTGATTGCAGATACTTCCACAAAGCATCCCTTTTTCTGGCTCGCTTCAAGTCAAACAGTTTATACAGTTCTTTTTGGCTCGTTGGTTGCCGGTTGCTATGGGCAATGGCTGTGCAATTTACCATGAGAGAAATCCCGGACGAGCCCCCAAAGGTAGCACTACCCCTGCAGGGACTGCTAAGTGTTTTTCCTACTCCTGCACAGCCAGGCAGCACGCATTCTCTGCTTGCATCCAGACACAAGAAGTTAGATCCTTGGCTTTGTTTTTATGTTTTATTAGAGGTAACAACTTTGATGGGTGAAGGGATTTATGGGATGCCCAGCTCGAATCAAGAACAACAACAGTGGACTTAATCTGTGCAAAAGATCCTGGACCGATTTCCTTCCTATATATATATACACACAGCCCTAAGTGGATTTGGTTGCAAAAGCCCATTACAGACTAGGAGCTCTCAGCCCCTTTTGGAAAGAGCACAAAAACTTGAGGAAAATTGCATGCTTGCAGGAACTACCAGCCCTCCTGGCTGCTCGGAAGATCTCCCAGGACAAGGTAATAAAAGTAGAAAATGGAAGCGATCCGAGTGATTCTAAAGCAGAACGCACCTCATCCCAGAAGTAATTAAAGTAGGTACAAAGAGGAAGTGGGATTATAGCGGTGCTGTAATAACTATTTGTATATAACTTATATGAGAGGCTTTCCTCAATGCTTCAGGCTCCACAACCAGGTACGTTACACTGATTCCTCTGTAATTTAGAAGTCGGCAGATGTTCACCCATTCATCATTCTCAAGGAGACATTTGCCTGGCTAAGCAGCTCCAGGGCTACTGGGCTACTACCGACTGCCAACCTTAGATCTCATTTTGTTGGGCTTTTGTTTGTTTCAAAGGGTTTTACACTCCAATACAAGTCTTTAGACATACAAATAGTGCTTGAAGCAGGTCAAATTCAGGTCAGAAGGAGGTCAAATTCAAGTCAACTGATTCTGAATGATCTTAAAAGAATTTCAACCTGAGGTCAGTGACATAAGTCCAAAGCCCATTGACATAGAGGGTTTGTTCACACTGATCTTCCTCTGAAAAGCAATCTGCAATGTATTGCTTTTTAGAGGGCACCGAGCAGGCAATGAGGAGGCAATATCTATATCTAATATACCATACCTGTCAGATCCCTCTAGAAGCTGTAACTCACCCTAATAGACACCACTGCTGTAGTCATCTCTACTAGCTTCCAGATCCCATACCAAGTGGCTGCCCTGCTGCATTCTAAACACAGGAGATTACTCACTAGGCATGATGACCATTCAGAGAATCCTTGTCCATATCCTCAATGAATGCAAAGCATTCCCTGATTGGACGAAGTGGGGAGTGTGATGTCACTGTCCCACCTCCACACCTCATCCAATCAGTGAACACTTTGCATCCATTGAGAAAATGCAAAGGATTCATTGAATGGTGCCCATGCACAGCAGCAGACCTGGTGTGTTCACAGGCACCGTTCGGTATGGGACCCAGAAACAAGTGGAGATCACTGGAGTAGCAGATTTTAATATAGGGATTTCCACCTTCTAGAGGGATCCCACAGGTATGGTATATACAGCATTGGGCCAAGCTGGTCCGAAAAAAATTAAAAACTGAGGGAACCTGGGATTATTATTTAAGTGCATGAATGCTAAGTAATGTGTATGTGTAACATTCCAGGTATTTATTATCACTAACAGAGAACAAAATGCTCCCTCCGACAATAATATAGTAATATGGTGCTGTGCTGCTAGGTAAATAAACTGCAGAGAACCAAATAGTGTATTGCCAATAAGTAATAATCATCAAACATACATAAATAAATTCAAAAATATAATCTTAATCTTATTTTTTTTTACAATTGAACTGTGATACCGAAACTCCAGTGCTACACATCAATGAAAACATCAAACTCAGGGTGATAAGGTAAAAGTAAAAAGAGTTCTTGTTATTCTCTTGTAATTAGACTGTGATACCAAATAGAGATAAGCGATGGCAAGATGGCCGTCGATCACCTCTATGCCCTTGGAGGACCAGAGTGACATCATAATGTCATTTCCGGTTCTTGGGCCATGTAAACCACATTTTTTTCCTTAGGCTACTTTCACACAGGGGCGTTGCGCTGTCGGCGGTAAAGCGCCGCTATTTTTAGTGGCGCTTTATCGTAGTTTTTGCGGCGCTATTCGGCCGCTAATAACCCCCGCTAGTGGCCGAAAAAGGGTTAAAACCACCCGCAAACCGCCGCTGCAGTGGCGCTTTGCTGGCGGTTTGGTGGCACTGTTCATTGATTTCAATGGGCAGGGGTGCTTTAGGAGCGGTGTATAAGTGCTGCAAAGATGCGGCTAGCAGGACTTTTTTGAGCGTCCTGCCAGCGCACCGCTCCAGTGTGAAAGACCTTGGGGCTTTCACACTGGGGTGAAAGGAGCAGCTCCTTCAGGGCGCTTTGCAGGCGCTATTTTTAGCTCTATAGTGCCTGCAAAGCGCCCCAGTGTGAAAGTAGCCTTAAAGCAAAAGATTTTTTACTTTTGCATTATAAGGGTAAAAGGGAGATTTGGGGGTCTTTTACACCTCAGATCTCTCCATAAAGAGGACCTGTCATGCTGTATTGTTATCACAAGGGATGTTTACATTCCTTGCAATGGCAAAGAAAGTGACCAATTTTTTTAAAAAGGACAGTGTAAAAATTAAAAATTGTAATAAAATTCATTAAAAAAAAATTAAACACCCCCTGTTCCCATGTGCTTATGCACAGTAGAGAACGCATACGTAGGTCACGCCCACATATGTAAAAGGTGTAAAGGGAGGCGTCCCAATTCTTTTGGTTATATAGGGTATATGTAATGCACATAATAGTAATATATTAATAATAGCAATAATTCTAGCACTAAACCTACTCTGTAACTCTAAACTGGTAACCTGTAGACATTTTTAAAGCGTCACTTATTGAGATTTTTAAGTACCGTAGTTTGGCGCCATTTCACAAGAATGCACAATTTTAAAGCATGACATGTTAGGTATCTATTTACTCGCCGCAACATCATTTTTCATATTATACCAAAAAAAAAAAATGGGGAATATGTTTACAAACAGCCCATTTATTAAAAGTTCATGCACTCATATATAGTAAAAAAATGTTGCATTCATATAAAAGCATCCGGATACCGCAAGTCACTTCCGGCTTCGGTATGTGATGACGTCACATGACTCAGCCCAACGTGTTGTGTCACTTATTATGTGGCTTCATCGGGGAGTCAAGGGGATCCGACAATACTTTTATCTGCTTTTATCTTCAAAAAGGCAGCACCATATTTGTTCAGCAGTCATCCAGGGTCAATGTACTTCCTGGTTTCAGATGAAATTTAGAGATGACACAATGATGTAAATCCCGGGGCCTGTCCAGTTCTTGGCTGTGTTCACAAATACCAGACACAGATCATTCTACGCTGAACCCTCTCACCTCGTGACTTGCTACAAAGTTACAATGTTGCATGTTTTTAACAATAAATGGCGGACCTTTTTTGAAAGAATGATATTGTTGCTGTATATTATGACATGGAATAAATTTCCTCACTTGCAAACTTACCGAAAGGTCCACTTTTACAGACAGATTTGTTTTGGGTGGATTGACCCTTCAACTGATACAGAATTGTACTCATGAATCCACAATGTGAAGTGTCATTCAAGGCAAACTTTTAGCTCATAAAGTAGCCAATTTCTTGCGGAAAGGTCAAATTTGTTATCTATCAAAATAGTCCAAGATAGAGGAATAATGAGCTGCCTAAAAGCACTGGCCTTTTTACCTTCAGAATGGGCTTCTAAATCTAAGTCAGGAGAACACTGACTGGAAATCATTCTGCTTCCTCTGCCGGAAAGGTCAGGCGCTGAAATATTACAGGATCATTTTACTGCGTTTTAATGTGAAGCAAAACATAGCGGTCCACACCAACAGTTTATATTTACCGGCCTCCCACTTTGGGGGGGGATTTCTCGGTGGCCGCTTGAACAATAGGCCAACCGTGCCCGGCTGTCATCCACCAAGCCGGCATAGAAAACTAAAACAGGGGCGTAAATATTTTGTGTATTATTTCCCAGTGCTAGAGAGGTTATCAAATGCCAAACTAGTTTTCAGCTCCGCTTCCTCATCCCGATTGTGAGATTCAACGGCAATGAGAAAATTCCCTAGAGAGGATCCAGTAATAGCTCTGCTTAGGAAGTTAGAAATTGTGAAGCTTTCTATACTTTTTTCATGTTGCTTCTTTTTATTGGTTTTATGGCTCGATCGGCCTTTCCTTTTTTTTTTTGCTTAACCATATTACAAACAAAGAAATAATAACTGAAGAAATTATTTCAAAATACTTACACTAATAATAGTCCAATAATAGAAAATTATGTAAATCATGTAGCCCTTCCGTTCATTTGCCCTTATGTAGTCATGTCATGTAGCCATCCCCTAGCTTGTTCTCATGTAGCTAGCTATACCATGTAGGCCTTCCCTTAGTTTGCCCTCATGTAGTCTTATCATGTAGCCCTTCCCTTAGTTTGCTGTCATGTAACCTTCCTTTAGTCTGCCCTTATGTAGTCATGCCATGTAACCTTGCCTTAGTTTGCCCTCAAGCAGTCATGTCATGTAATCTCCCCTTAGTCTATCCTCATGTAGTCGTGTCATGTAGCTCTTCTCTTCAATTGCCCTCAATTAGTCATGTCATATAGCCATCCCCTAGCATGTTCTCTAATGTAGTCAAGCCATGTAGGACTTCCCTTTGTTTGCCCTCATATAGTCATGTCATGCAACCCTTCCCGTAGTTTACCCTCATGTGTTCATGCCATGTAGTCCTCCCTTAGTTTACCCTCATGTGTTCATGCCATGTAGTCCTTCCCTTAGTTACCCTCATGTGTTCATGCCATGTAGTCCTTCCCTTAGTTACCCTCATGTGTTCATGCCATGTAGTCCTTCCCTTAGTTTACCCTTATGTGTTCATGCCATGTAGCACTTTCTTTAGTTTGCACTCATGTAGTCATGACCTGTAGCTTTCCCTTAGTTATCCTCATGTAGTCATATCATGTAGCCCTTCCCTTAGTTTGCTGTCATTTTACCTTCCTTTAGTCTGCCCTCATGTAGTCATGCCATGTAACCTTGCCTTAGTTTGCCCTCAAGCAGTCATGTCATGTAGCCCTTCCGTTCATTTGCCCTCATATAGTAATGTCATGTAGCCCTTCTGTTCATTAGCCCTCTTGTAGTCATGTCATGTAGCCATCCCCTAGCTTGTTCTCTCATGTAGTCATGACATGTAGGCATTCCCTTAGTTTGCCCTCAAGTAATCATGCCATGTAGCCCTTCCATTCATTTTCCCTCATATAGTCATGTAATGTAGCCATCCCCTAGCTTGTTCTCTCATGTAGTCATGCCATGTAGGCTTTCCCTTAGATTGCCCTAATTTAGTCATATCATGTAGCCCTTCCATTAGTTTGTCATCATGTAGTCATGTAGCCTTCCCTTAGTTTGCCCTCATGTAGTCATATCATGTAGTCCTTCCCTTAATTTGCCATCATGCAACCTTCCTTTAGTCTGCCCTTATGTAGTGATGCCTTGTAACCTTCCCTCAGTCTATCCTCATGTAACCATACTATGTAACCTTCCCTTAGTTTTCCCTCAAGTAGTCATGTCATGTAGACCTTCTGTTCATTAGCCCTCTTGTAGTCATGTCATGTAGCCATCCCCTAGCTTGTTCTCTCATGTAGTCATGACATGTAGGCCTTCCCTTAGTTTGCCCTCAAGTAATCATGCCATGTAGCCCTTCCGTTCATTTTCCCTCATATAGTCATGTAATGTAGCCATCCCCTAGCTTGTTCTCTCATGAAGTCATTCCATGTAGGCTTTCCCTTAGTTTACCCTCATGTGTTCATGCCATGTAGCCCTTCCCTTAGTTTACCCTCATGTGTTCATGCCATGTAGCCCTCTATTAGTTTACCCTTGTGTTCATGCCATGTAGCCCTTCCCTTAGTTTACCCTCATGTGTTCATGCCTTGAAGCCCTTCCCTTAGTTTACCCTTATGTGTTCATGCCATGTAGCCCTCTATTAGTTTACCCTCATGTGTTCATGCCATGTAGCCCTTCCCTTAGTTTACCCTCATGTGTTCATGCCATGTAGCCTCTCCCTTAGTTTACCCTCATGTGTTCATGCCATGTAGCCTCTCCCTTAGTTTACCCTCATGTGTTCATGCCATGTAGCCCTTCCCTTAGTTTACCCTCACGTGTTAATGCCATGTAGCCCTTCCCTTCGTTTACCCTCATGTGTTCATGCCATGTAGCCCTTTCCTTAGTTTACCCTCATGTGTTCATGCCATGTAGCCCTTTCCTTAGTTTACCCTCACATGTTCATGCCATGTAGCCCTTCCCTTAGTTTCCCTCATGTAGTCATGGCCTGCAGCTTTCCCTTAGTTTCCCTCATGTAGTCATGGCCTGCAGCTTTCCCTTAGTTTCCCTCATGTAGTCATCTCATGTAGCCCTTCCCATAGTTTTCACAATTCAGGGCATTCTTTTCAGAAATGTCATTGGTGTCAAGTTATGTGGTTAGTTTAAGTAAAAACAGTATTTAGCATGCTTTATATTAGAAAAATCCAAATCCAATTTTTTTTATATTCCATGTACAGTACACGAGGACTCAAGAGTTTTCCAAAAAACCCTGAAGTGCTTAATCAGAGTGTAAATCTGCAGAGTTTCATAAACGTCTCGTCTCATATTTGCAAGCTCCCAAGCGTTCACATGTATATAAACAACAAATGCGCGCTTCAAGAATATCGAGTCCCTAAAAAACTTTGTTGGATTTACAGCTTGCAAATATCTTATTGAAGCAGTTCATCAAAATTCACCGAAGAGTCCCTTGCTATTCCAAGCTATAACTTACGCAGGCTCAGGTAGGGCATGGTATTAATCTTTAATGACGCTTGATACAATGCCCCATTGCAGATTTTTTAAATTATTCCCGTCTAAAGGAGCTGTAGAACGTTATAATGACTTCAGATGTGCTTCATTTTCCAAATGTGCTGGGAAAAAAAAAAAAAAAGTTCTCTTACTCTTAAATCTTGAATAGTCATCTCATGCCTTTTATGTATATGTGTTAGTTTAGGTATATTAATTAGTCTTTGAAAAAATAACTTCAGGCTAATAGAAGAAAACATATTTTTAGTTATTTCAGTATTCCTTCAAAAGACATTTCTCTCACTATGGTTAGTGTCTCAATATTGATTTGCCACATGCAAGCTGAACATTGAAGTGCAGAGTAACAAACTGCCGGAAGCATTTATCTTCTACAGTCTGTCTGTGACTCACTCCCTGTTCTGCCCCACTTTTATGTAATTTTTCTGTGTTGTATTGAACTGCATTATATATGTTGACATCTAGTGGTGGTTTTGAGCCACAACAACTTGTTTACTTATGGGATTTGTTATCTCTTTCTGTTCTCACCTCCTGTTTAGTGCTAGTTAGTTCAGTCCTCTCCCCCCATTTCTTCAATATTCGCGCAGTCAGTATTAGTACAGGGCTTAGGAAAGTCATTGCCTTCTTACACTTCAAAAGACTGGATAAACACCACGTATACTGCAATTGCCTGAAGTAAAATGCACTGGATTCAATTTCTGTATCTTATCGAGGAGTTAAGCTACCAGTGGATGTTACAAAAACAGGAGGTGACCATGCTGTCTGGACAGCCTTGGTCTAAGGAGGTGTGTCAATGCATAAAGCGGCATTTGAAACACAAAACTCCCTTAAAGTAATTGTAAACGATCACCTTGACAAACAACCTACTCAGTTTAAAATAGTAATGAAAGGCAAAACATTTGTGTATAGGTATAAAAAAACATTATAAATAACTTTTTTCCCTTTTTTTATAAGTGATCACACTCCCTCTGTTCTCAGCTGGATAAGACCTGGGGGGAGGAGAAGCAGCAGCACAGTGAAGGGCTGTGCAGCAGGGTCATGTCAGGACCAGTCTGATAATTGGAGGAGAGCACACTAAGTTCCCAGCATAGCTAGAGAACTGACCACGGTGTCATCTCCTACTTAGTGTGGTAATTTTTTAATAGGAAAGCAGAGGGACTGGCAGAACACCAGGGATTTTACATAAAGGAAGCAATACTAGAAGACTAGAACGTTGTGGGTGCCTCTCTTGCCCCTCCTGTCCAACACTCCTCCGGTGGAGACAAAGAGTGTAAGGGCAAGAAGTGGCACAAGTGCTGTAGTAGCTGGCTGGTAAAGTCCACTCTGTAGGTGGGTAGAGCTGGTAGTTGCAGTCCTTGGAAAAGGATGCAGAAGCAGTTTGGCACCAGAGCAGGAGTTGGAAGTAGGACAGTGAAATGGGCAGCAGACAGCGAGGGACCCAATCAGAAAGTCCAGAATGCTGGCCAAGGTCAGTAACAGGTAAACAGAGTGGAAGCAGGAGCGAAGTTCAAAGGCAAGCTAGGTCATTCACAGGTAAGCAGGTAGAGTGGATCAGATCAGGAACAGGAACACAGGAACAAGCTGAAGAGCACTCAGTAACTGCTCAAAGTGACAGACCAGTTTAAATAGGCCACTGAGTGCCAAGTATGCACGCCAATTGGCATGTGCTCATGCACGTGCAATGAACTGGCACAGTACATCTACCATTGTCCCTTTGCTCAGAAATATGAACATGTGTGCAATCCGCACCCGCATGAGCACAAGTCCACACTGGTTTTCTGGTGCTAGGAATCTGTTTTACCTTACACCTCCTCTTCTGCCCTCTATCTGGTTTGCATAGGCATGCCATGTTTAGGCAAGCAACAGTGCCATCTCCTGGCATGGCTCGATTTATATTTTCAATAGAAACTGCCTGACATTCGGCCTGTGTGAATGGCAGCTGGTCCGACTGAAGACGGCTTCCGTTGAAGGGTCATGACCGAAAAGGGTCCGCTGAGAGCAGTGACTGAAGTGTTCTGGTACCCCCCCCCCCCCACTGTCAGAACACAATAACACAGCAGGGCTATTACTGTACTAACAGTCCTCTTTACTCTACAGTGAGGTGACCCTCCACATCACTATTTCCAGGAGTGAAGACCGGTGATCCATCACTGTAATGCAGGAATGCCATGGACCAGTTCAGACCTCCTCATGACTTCATCACATTGCCACTGAAGTTTTCAGGTTCCAGTGATGGACAGCCAATAAAAGGGGTCCATTTTACCAGACAGCAACTTGGACACCAGCAGAACACTCTGCAGTGCAGAATAAAGAAGCCACGAGAGAGAGCACAGACTTGGGTTAGAAAATTGGGAATTTATTTTAGTTTTTCTGTTTAATGTAATTGGGAGATTAGCTAGAAGGGTTTGGAGTAGATTAATTAGACTTGGGATGGAGTTAAAGCGGTAGTAAACTGTGGCTGAAAAAAGACCCCCAAAAAAACACCTATAAGGCAGTTGCATAATGTGCTGTTATGCATGCAATTCATATCAATTCATTGTTTTTAACTTTTCATACAAATATATATTTGAAATCAAATCGTTATTATTTTTGGCAATAGAATGGTGTGAGCAGATTTCTGCCAGTCACAGGCTGTGTCACGTCCCTCCAGCCTGTGTCTTAGAATAACAGGGAAGTGAAGCCTCCATCAATCAAGATGTAATATCCTGCCCCCATTGTGCTTAGCTGGTTAGTGGGCATGGAGGAGGAAGCGAGGGAGTGGGCTGTCAAAAAAAAAAACAGTAAAGTTAGCCCAAATTTTTTGTATAATGTGAAAGATGATTTTACACCGAGTAAATTAATACCTAACATGTCATGCTTCAAAATTGTGCATGCTCGTGGAATGGTGACAAACAGTGGCGGTGCGTCCATAGAGGGCGCCGGAGCGCCGACCCCTCTCGCTCCCGCACCGCCACTGAATGACAATACACAGATTCATGCATTGCATGAATCTGTGTATTGTCACCGCTGCCGCGCTGCCCACTATTCATATGGCCGGCCTCCTGGTGAGCGCCGGCCATATGAATTAGAGCGGCGGCCGGCGGTGGGTGTGTTCTGGAAGTGTCTATCATAGCCAGCGGCTCTGATAGGCTTTCCGAATACAGCTCTCACGGCGCGGACCGAGGAAGGTAAGTGCAGGGCTGGGGGGGGGGGGGAAACAGGCTGCATTTGGGGGACAAACTGGCTGTATATGGGGGACAAACTGGCTGAATATGGGGGGAACTGGCTGTATATGGGGGACACGCTGGCTGCATTTGGGGGGAACTGCCTGTATATGGGGGACAAACAGGCTGCATTTGGGGGACAAACTGGCTGTATATGGGGGACAAACTGGCTGAATATGGGGGACAAACTGGCTGCATTTGGGGGGAACTGGCTGCATATGGGAGACAAACTGGCTGAATATGGGGGACAAACTGGCTGTATATGGGGGACACACTGGCTGTATATGGGGGCACACTGGCTGTATATGGGGGCACACTGGCTATATATATGGGGGCACACTGGCTGTATATGGGGGCACACTGGCTGTATATGGGGGCACACTGGCTATATATATGGGGACAAACTGGTTGTATATGGGGGCACACTGGCTGTATATGGGGGCACACTGGCTATATATATGGGGGCACACTGGCTGTATATGGGGGCACACTGGCTGTATATGGGGGCACACTGGCTATATATATGGGGACAAACTGGCTGTATATGGGGGCACACTGGCTATATATATGGGGGCACACTGGCTGTATATGGGGGCACACTGGCTATATATATGGGGGCGCACTGGCTATATATGGGGACAAACTGGCTATATATGGGGACAAACTGGTTGTATATGGGAGCATACTGGCTGTATATGGGGGCACACTGGCTGTATATGGGGGCACACTGGCTGTATATGGGGGCACACTGGCTGTATATATGGGGGCACACTGGTTATATATATATATGGGGGCACACTGGCTGTATATGGGGACAAACTGGCTGTATATGGAAACAAACTGGCTGTATTTGAGGGGGCAAACTGGTGGCGTTTGGGCACAGTGGCTGCGTTTAATGGGCACAGTGGCGGCAATTGATTTTTTTTTTCAGTTTGTTTGCGCCCCCCCCCAAAAAAAATTTTGAGCACCAGCCGCCACTGGTGACAAACTATGGTACTTATAAATCTCCATAGATAACGCTTGAATTTTTTTACAGCTTACCTGTTTAGAGTTAGAAAGGAGGTCTAGTACTAGAATTATTGCTCTCACTCTAACGATTGCAGCGATACCTCACATGTGTGGTTTGAATACCGTTTACATATGTGGGCGTGACTTACGTGACTTACGTGACTTACTTCTGCACGCGAGCTCGGAGGGATGGGGTGCTTTACTTTTTTTTTTTTTTTTTACTTTTTTTTTTTTTTTTTACACTGTCCCTTAAAAAAAAAAAAAAAAAAATTGATCACTTTTATTCCTATTACAAGGAATGTAAACATCCCTTGTAATAGAAGTAAGCATGACAGGTCCTCTTTATTGCGAGATCTGGGGTCAAAAAGACCTCAGATCTCAAATTTACACCTAAAAGGAGTTGTTGGACCATATCTTTGCTATATAGATATATTTACTTTATACATCTACGGATTTCCTAGATATCAATGAAAGGATCCAAACCTCTATGTTTGTTGTATTGGATATCTGTTGACGTTGTCAAGCAATAGGGTGTTGTCTTAAGCCCTGTACACACGATCGGTTTAACCGATGAAAACCGTCCGATGGATTGTTTTCATCAGACAAACCGATCGTGTATGGGACCCATCGGTCTTTTTTCCATCGGTTTTAAAAAATAGAACATGTTTTAAATTTTTCCGATGGATCAAACACCGATAGCAAATTCTGATCGTCTATGGGCAAATCCATTGGTTAAAAAACCCACGCATGCTCAGAATCAAGTTGACGCATGCTCAGAAGCATTGAACTTCATTTTTCTCGGCTCATCGGAGTGCTTTATGTCACCGCGTTTGGAACGGACGGTTTTTTGACTGATGGTGTGTAGGCAAGACTGATGGAAGTCAGCTTCATCGGATTTCCGATGGACAAAACCATCGGATTAGAATCCATAGGATATCTGATCGTGTGTACAGGGCTTTAAGTGTTATATGTTATTTTAATAAATTTGTAATAAAATGATATGCCCACAAAGTTCGCCCATTTTTTTGAGAGTCTCTCTCAATCCTTACATATACACTTAAAAGCAAAAAAAAAAAAAAGTCATTTTACATTTACTAATAAAAATAAAATGGCCCGGTAAGGCGGAAATGACGTCAAACATCGCTCCGGTCCACCAAGACCATAGAGTCAAGTGGGGGCCACCTTGCCCTCACTCGAATTTCTGCCCATAACTCCACGGGATCGGATCGTTTCCGCCACTACCGACAGCTCCGGTAAGCAGAGAAAATGTCCGGGAAGCAGCGGGAAGGGCACCCCTCCCGCTGCCCATAAAAGTAATCCCGTGGCAAATCCGCCACCAGGACCACTTTTATGTGAAAGGGGATCGCCCACTGTTTAAAAAAAAAACACTGGGGTTATGGAATCTAGCTGCCAAAGTAATGACGTATATATACAGTGGGCGGCCCAGAAGTACCACCAAAAGAAAGCTCTATCTGTCTAAAAAAAAATTATAAAAAATTTGTATGGGTACAGTGTTGCATGACCGCACAATTGTCATTCAAAGTGCGACAGCGCTGAAAGCTGAATATTGGCCAGGGCAGGAAGGGGGTGAAAGTGCCCGGTAGGCAACTGGTTAAAGATGTTTCACAGTTTATCCAGGCTACTTTGTTAGTTCTAAAGAGTGTCAGTGCCGCCCATCAGTGCAGCTTATAAGTGCCCACCAGTGCTGCGTATCAGTGCCCATCAGTGTTGCCTAATAGTGCCTCCTCATCAGTGCCCATCAGTGCAGCCTATGAGTGCCTCCTCATCAGTGCTCAGCATCTGTGAAGGAGAAAAATTTGTTATTTACAAGATTTTATAACCGATACTAAGAAAAGCATTTTTTTCTTTCAAAATTTTCGGCCTTTTTTAGTTTGTTTAGCAAATAATAAAAAACCCAGTGGTGATTAAATACCGCTAAAACAAAGCTCTATCTGTCTCAAAAAATATATAAAAATGTCGTTTGGATATAGCGTTGCATGACCGCGTAATTGTCACTCAAGAGCCTCATACACACGATCGGATTTCCATCTGACAAATCCGTGGAATTTTGTGTGAAGGGCGTTGGCCGTGAACTTGTTCTGCATACAGACGGCAGAACTTTTTCAGCCAACATACACGAAACTATGTGGTTTTTCAGCTCTTTACTGACACCCTTTGGGCAACTTCTGCTAATGTTGTGCTATGGTTAGCATTGGTTCGGAGCATGCATGTTTGTACTTTGGATTTTATTCCGACAGACTTGTGTACACACGCTTGGATAATCCGACAACACACATGTGTTGTCAGAAAGTTGGAAAGCATGCTATAAAACATTTGTTGTTTGAAATTCCGACAACAATTGTCCGATGGAGCGTGCAAACGGTCGGATTATGCGACAAAACCCTGCCATCACACATTTGTTGTCGGAAAATCCGATCGTGTGTACGAGGCTTGAGTACGACAGGGTTGAAAGCTGAAAATTGGCCTGGCCAGGAAGGGGGTGAAAGTGCCCAGTAGGGAACTAGTTAAAGATGTTTCACGGTTTATCCAGGCTACTTTGTCAATTCTAAAGATTGTCAAAAAAATACCCCAGTATTTCTAGTAAGGCCCCTTTCACACGGGACGGATCCTTGATGATTCGCCCCGTGAACCTCCGCTTGCTCAGTGGGGGATCGCTCCGTTGATCCCCGCTGAGCCGGCGGATGACAGGGCGGTCACCGCACACTGTGCAGGGACCGCCCTGTCAAATCTACGCTCTCCCCTATGGAGGGGATCGGATGAACACGGACCGTCTGTCCGTGTTCATCCGATCCGCTCTGCAGACAGATTGAAAAATAGGATTTTCCTCCGTCTGCAGAATCGGAGGATTGCGGACACGGATGAGATCGGGTGTCAGCGGTTGTTCATCCGCTGACACCCGCAATCTCATAGGGACCAATGTATGTCCCTTTTTCATCCGTAAACGGATGGATGAAAAAGCGGACATACGGTCCGCATGCGTGAAAGGGGCCTCACCCATATGGGTATAAATACTTGGGTAGGTTACTGAAACTCATTAGAACCAAAGAAGCAGGTGGGACAAGCTGTTGAACATCTTTATCATTGAAGAACAAGTCCAGCTGAATGTGATTAGCTACTAGATATACCATTATAATTTTCCTTTTATCTAAAATAAAACAATTCAAAAAATAGATAGAATGGCAATTTATTCCCAAGTGTATGAAATAAGTACATTACTTCTCAATCCATGTCATGTCACTGAGCTCCATTACATCTTTCTTATACTAAATATGATTTTCCTTCCTTTGGAGTATTCACGTGTATGAAAAGCCAAAGGTTCCCCATTCAATCTCCAAAGGAAGCTATAGAAACAGTGCAGAGGGAGTATTGGATCCATGGTAAATTATTACATTAAGTAGAGCGTTTAGATGTGATTTCCCGCTGACAAATACCCCATGGGATTAAAGATAATTTCTCATATTCTGAAGAGCACATTATGACCTCCCAAATGAGCAATTTAATTAACAAAAGCATGGATTGGTGATAATATCGGACCTTGTCACGGAAAAATAAAAAACTATCACCATAGCAACCGCACCTTAACTCTGCTGCGGCAACACAATACGTCTGCATCTAATTGGTGCCCGCACAGATATATTCAAGCTTAGAAGAAAAATGTAAATTAATAAATAAATAAACAAACTAATAAATAAATACATTAAAATAAAAAAACTGTTTGGAAACTTTAAAATATACCGCATTTATCAGCGTATAACACGCACCCCAAGTTTAGGAGGGAATTTTAAGGAAAAAAACTTTTAGGAGGGAAGATTAAGGATAAAAACGTACAATTAAATGCCCATCAATGCAGCCTTATCAGTGTCCATCTTCAGCCTTGTCCATCATTGCAGAATGATCAGTGTCCATCTGCAGCCTTGTCCATCATTTCAGAATGATCAGTGTCCATCTGCAGCCTTGTCCATCATTGCAGAATGATCAGTGTCCATCTGCAGCCTTGTCCATCATTTCAGAATGATCAGTGTCCATCTGCAGCCTTGTCCATCATTGCAGAATGATCAGTGTCCATCTGCAGCCTTGTCCATCATTTCAGAATGATCAGTGTCCTTACAGGATGTCGCCAATTTACAAGCCGACCTCAATGCTCTGTCTAATTGGGCGACTATGTGGCAGATGAGGTTTAATGTTGATAAATGTAAAGTTATGCACTTGGGGGCTAAGAATATGAATGCATCATATATACTAGGGGGAGTACAACTGGGGGGATCCGTAGTGGAGAAGGATCTGGGGGTTTTGGTAGATCATAAGCTCAATAATGGCATGCAATGCCAAGCTGCGGTTTCCAAAGCGAGCAAAGTCCTTTCTTGTATTAAGAGAGGTATGGTCTCCAGAGAGAGAGATATCATTTTGCCCCTGTTCAAATCATTAGTAAGACCTCATCTGGAATATGCAGTTCAGTTTTGGGCCCCAGTTCTCAAAAAGGATATTGGGGAACTGAAGAAAGTGCAGAGAAGGGCAACCAAACTGATAAGAGGGATGGAGGAGCTCAGCTATGGGGAAAGATTAGAGGAACTGAATTTATTCACTCTTGAGAAGAGGAGATTAAGGGGGGATATGATCAACATGTACAAATATATAAGGGGTCCATATAGTGAACTTGGTGTTCAGTTATTCACTTTACGGTCAACACAGAGGACAAGGGGGCACTCTTTGCGTCTAGAGGAAAAGAGATTTCACCTCCAAATACGGAAAGGTTTCTTCATAGTAAAAGCTGTGAAAATGTGGAATAGACTCCCTGCAGAGGTGGTTCTGGCCAGCTCAGTAGATTGCTTTAAGAAGGGCCTGGATTCTTTCCTAAATGTACATAATATAACTGGGTACTGACGTTTATAGGTAAAGTTGATCCGGGGAATATCCGATTGCCTCTCGGGGGATCAGGAAGGAATTTTTTCCCCTGCTGTAGCAAATTGGATCATGCTCTGCTGGGGTTTTTTGCCTTCCTCTGGATATCAACTGTGGGTATAGAATTGGGTATATTAGATTGTACGATATATTTTTTATTTTATTTTTTTATGGTTGAACTGGATGGACTTGTGTCTTTTTTCAACCTGACTAACTATGTAACTATGTAACTATGTAAGTGTCCATCTGCAGCCTTGTCCATCATTGCAGAATGATCAGTGTCCATCTGCAGCCTTGTCCATCATTGCAGAATGATCAGTGTCCATCTGCAGCCTTGTCCATCATTGCATAACGATCAGTGTCCATCTGCAGCCTTGCCCAGTGTCCATCTGCAGCCTTGCTCAGTGTCCATCTGCAGCCTTGTCTAGTGTCCATCTGCAGCCTTGTCCAGTGTCCATCTGCAGCCTTGCCCAGTGTCCATCTGCAGCCTTGTCTAGTGTCCATCTGCAGCCTTGTCCAGTGTCCATCTGCAGGCTTGTCTAGTGTCCATCTGCAGCCTTGCCCAGTGTCCATCTGCAGCCTTGTCTAGTGTCCATCTGCAGCCTTGTCCAGTGTCCATCTGCAGCCTTGTCCAGTGTCCATCTGCAGCCTTGCCCAGTGTCCATCTGCAGCCTTGTCTAGTGTCCATCTGCAGCCTTGTCCAGTGTCCATCTGCAGCCTTGCCCAGGGTCCTTGTAGCACATTTAAATTTTACCGCCGTGGCGCCGAGATATACAGAGCCGGATGTCCTGTGTACTCGGCTTTACTCGGCTCCTCTCAGCTCCTCTCGCAGTCCCGCCCCTTGGCCAGGCTCCTATGATGGACATAACACAGGTCCAATGGCAGGACTGGGCGTGGCTGCGAGCAGAGCCGAGCTTAGCCGAGTACACAGTACACTCAGCTATGTGTATATCGGCGGCGCTCGCTCCTCTCTTCCCCTCACAGACAGCGGGGATCGGCGTTTAACATGCACCCACAATTTTCCCCTAATGTTATACGCCGATAAATACGGTAACTCCAGCCATAACTTTTTTTTGTGGATGGTGGCAGGGTTAGAACCTTGATTATCCACTCAGCCTGGGAAGTCTCTGCAAACCTCTATGTAATCCGTGCAAAAAAGGGAGAAAAGCTGGTGCCATGAAAGTCGGCTAAAACATAATTTATTACTGCAGGTGAACAACAGTCAAAAAAGCCAACGTGTTTTGGCCATCACACCTTAATTATAGCTCATGATTAAGGCCTGATGGCCGAAACATGTTAACTTTTTTGACTGTTGTTCACATGCAATAATAAAAAAACGTTTTAGCAAACTTTCATGGAAGCAGCCTTTCTTCCTTTTTTGTCCCATAGCCAATACAGGAAGTGAGAAAAAAAATCCCTGTAAACAAAGGGAATTCCTTGGGGCCCCCCTGGTCACCAGAACTAGTGTCCCCTTTGGAAAGATTCCCTTCTATTACTTTTCTGAGGACAACCCAAAATTTGGGATTTTCTTTCACTTCTAGTGATAATGGTAAACAGGACAAATAGAGAGGTTGAATCTCCCTAGCGGGGACACAGAAAGCAATAGAAACCCAATAGGTTATCCAATCCATCTCCACTCAGTCCAAAACTAACAAAAAAGTTTTGCCTTTAGGTATATTTTAAGTCAGGGGTAGGCAACCTCGGACCTCCAGCTGTGGTGAAACTACAAATCCCATCATGCCTTTGCCTCTAGAAGTCATGCCCGTGATTGTCAGGGTCTTGC
The DNA here is from genome assembly GCA_029206835.1 of Rana muscosa. Lineage (NCBI taxonomy): Eukaryota > Metazoa > Chordata > Amphibia > Anura > Ranidae > Rana > Rana muscosa. The sequence goes on from CM055128.1 coordinate 37,939,479, forward strand.
AATGTCTCATGGGACTGGTAGTTTCAAAACAGCTGGAGGGCCGAGGTTGCCTGTCCCTGCTTTAAGTGCTACCTGGATCCCCATAAGGGAGATTTCTCTTGATTTCCTGTTCTGACATCAGTTACCTGGACAAGTCTATGGCCAGCTTAAGGACATATAATAGAAACAGTCCCAAATGCCACACATCCAACAAAACCAATCAGTATCTATGGTGAAAGTAGCCTCAGGCCAACCTCCATCTAGGCCATGCCCTCCGATACGTTTCTCACTGCCCACAGGGCTTAGTTATGGAAGTGCGGGTGGAGCGAAACCCATTGAGGGCTTGGCCTGGATGGAGCTTGGCCTGAGGCTGCTTTAACCATAGATATTGTTGCTGGATGTGTGGCATTTGGGAGTTTTTCTCTTACATGTCAACACATTGAGCTGGGACAAGCTCTTCCCCAGCCTGCACTCTTTAACCATTTGCCTACTGGGCACTTTCACCCCTTTCCTGTCCAGGCCAATTTTCAGCTTTCAGCACTGTCGCACTATAAGTGACAATTATGCAGTCATGCAACGCTGTATCCAAACTACATTTTTATCATTTTTTTTAAACAGATAGAGCTTTCTTTTGGCGGTATTTAATCACCACTGTTTTTTTTAATTATTTGCCAAACAAACAAAAAAAGACCGAAGATTTTGAAAGAAAAAAATGCTTTTCTTTGTTTTGATTATAAAATTTTGTAAATAAGTAATTTTTCTCCTACACTGATGTGCACTGATGGACACTGATAGGCTGCATTAATGGGCACTGATAGGCGGCACTGATGGGCACTCATAGGCTGAACTGATGGCCACTGATAGGCGGCACTGATGGCCACTAATAGGCATCACTGATGGGCACTGATAGGTGACACTAATAGGTGGCAATGATAGGCATCACTGATAGGCGGCACTGATTGGCACTGACAGGCATCACTGATGGGCACTGATTGGCAGAACTGTTGGACACAGATTGGCAGCACTGATGGACACTGATTGGTACAGATTGGCAGCACTGGTGGGCACTGTTGTGGCTGCACTGGTAATCAGATTGTCAGTGCAGATGTCCCATGTGTGGATTTGCCGGTTTTCGGCAAATCGATGACAATAACTGGCAAATCCTGTTTACATCCGTGATCAGCTATGGTTGGACACAGCTGATCACGTGATAAAGAGCCGCTGTGATTGGTTCTTTACCCCGATCTGTGATTAGCTGCATCCAAAGGCTGATGATGAGCTCCGTAGGGGGCGCGCAGGCAGCGGGAGCAGGGGAAAGCAATCCCAGCAAAATGCGGCCGCACTGTAGCCGCCATTTGGCTATAGTGCTTTTGCGAAGCGGTTAGGCGGGAGTGCCCAGACCTGGATAGTAAGGGGGCCTGGAGCAGCACCCCCAATCTATGTCCTTTGTTAGGACAGACAATATTCAAATCTAGTTTACAGCTGATTATGAAGAACTTTGAACGTAGTACAGACAGGGTAATTATGTTAAACATTACTCCACAGCTTCCTCCTAAAAATACAAAGCATGGAGAGCAAGTAAGCAATTAGAATACACTTAAAAAAATAACCAGCAATTTAAAATATTTTGTATTTGTTATGCTATGATGTTAATGAGAACATGTAACAAATATAAAGTAGGTGTTATCCCAATTTGGCTGCAAAAATGGAAATCTACTTTAAGTGCCGGTTCACACTTGTGCGAGTTGATACCGAATGCGATGCGTTAAACACAAACTAGATTCGCATGTCATCCAAAAAGTAATTGTTTTCAATGATGGTGGTTCACATCTATGCGTTGCGATTCCTCTCCGAATGCGATGCGATGAAAAAAAGGGTCTTGTGCGAGTTTAGAGTGTTGCGTTGCGAATTTAGTCTCCATAGACATCAATGTAAATCGTTCTGAAATCGCATTTGATGGTTCACATATGTGCGAATTCCACCACACTATTCTCCACAAAAACATTAATCGCAGACATGTCCCACTCCTGAAATTCGCATTAAAATCGCGGCAAAAACGCGGTAAATTCGCGGTAAATTCGCACCTCAGAATGGACTGAAAAAACGGAACAAATTCACAGTGCAGCAGTGTGAACCGGCACTAAGACACAAAAGATAACCCAAGAGCCTGAACAAACACTACACGCAGGGATATGCAATTAGCGGACCTCCAGCTGTTGTAAAACTACAAGTCCCATCATGCCTCTGTCTCTGGGTGTCATGCTTGTGGCTGTCAGCGTCTTGCTATGCCTCATGGGACTTGTAGTTCTGCAACAGCTGGAGGTCCGGTAATTGCATATCCCTGCACTACAGGAACCAGACAGGTAATATATACTATTCTCTAAGGCAATCACTTCTCTGCCCTACCTTGCCCTATTAGTGAGAAAGGCGACCATGCACGCTAAGCACATAAAACCCTGGAGCTGGTCTAATCGCCTGTTAAATTCAGTAGGCTTTTTCTACGGTGAATGATTTTACAGGGAGTTTAAAATGAACGTAAAGATCATTTCAAAAGGGGCGCAACACAATAGTGCAATGATATCCGAAGCGCTTGAGCAATAACTCGTGTCTCCGTCACAATGGGGGACCCATCTGGTCCACACAATCATTTAGTAATTACATTTACTTAAAACAACAGAAGTGAAGCAGCTGGCCACATAGTGGTTGGGAGATTCGAGCAGAAAATCGAACGGCAATGAATCTTCCTGTGCCTTTCATGGTATTTCAGAAAAAAAAAGGGTTTATTTCACATAATAATAAAAAGTTACTGTAGCGCACACCCTCTCCCCACTCCCCTCTATTAAAGTTTTCCAACTCGCACTGTCTCTGGTCTAGGGGTATGATAGGGGAGGGAGAGGGGTGAGCTACGCCAGGCTTCCACCACAGGTGTGTATGTGGTCTCAGCAATGTCTCTTGTTACCTTCGGGTCTGTGCTGTGCATCGGATCCTCCCTCCAAGAGTCTCCTTAAACCTTGTCCGCCAGAAATTGAGCCACACACCATCAAAGTCCAACACTCCTTTATTTAGAACATAACATGGACTCCCTTGGCTATAGAACAGAAAAGGAGGTGTGTGTACGAATTTCTGGCGGACAAGGTTTAAGGAGACTCTTGGAGGGAGGATCCGATGCACAGCACAGACCTGAAGGTAACAAGAGACATTGCTGAGACCACATACACACCTGTGGTGGAAGCCTGGCGTAGCTCACCCCTCTCCCTCCCCTATCATACCCCTAGACCAGAGACAGTGCGAGTTGGAAAACTTTAATAGAGGGGAGTGGGGAGAGGGTGTGCGCTACACGTGGGGGCTCGGGTCCGGTATTGTGTTGTGCATTACTGTATGGAACGTGTCCGCTGGAAGAGTTAAACGAATAGGCCAAAGTGCAGCCCTGCTTGAAGCCGTGGACATGACCCCAAGAAGGGAAAGGCCCGCGCAGGAAGAGCGGTGAACGGGGGGAAGCTCAGCCGTGTGAAGTAGTACACGTGGGAGCTTCTAATTGCACTGCGCCACCAGACACAACCCCCGCCGCTTAGTTTGTGGGCGTGGCTCAACCAAGGAAAGTAAAGAAAGCCCGCGAACTGGAGCAAAGGGGAGGAGTCCAATACGTGTGAAGGGACTACACGTGGGACATTGGCGCGAAAACTCTGCAGTGTGCGATGGATCAGCAACAGGTCATCCATGTTTGGACACACCTCGTGGATTCCGGTTCATCCTTCCACCACGACACTGACTGCTGCTGCTCCAATAACGGATACGGGGATTCGACTGAAGCCAAGGGGTCGATTCGCCCTGTACTCATGTATGGACGTTGAGGCCCTGGGTATGATTTGTCCCAGGTGTTCGGGACTGGTGTGCCTGTTGAAGCCGTTCGGACGCTGTGAGGCCTGTGGGGAGTTTACGTTTGAGGTGGATTCGGTAGTTGAGAGGCCGAGAACCATCTACCCAGGCCGGGCTTCAGGTACCACCACTCAGAGAGGAGAAATCACCGCTGTGAGAGTCGCCCCAGCGCACACTGCAGCGACCAGGGAAGAGGTCGTTAAAACTCTGCGGGAGAAATCAGAGGATGCTGACTCGGTCGTCACTGTCTCGCAGCGTCCGCCACGAAGAAAAGAACCAGCATGGTAGCCCCGACCAGCGGTGGTGGTGGACCGTCTCGCACGCTTACGACAGGCCCGGATGGATCCGTTGACGAGGGTTCCGGATGTCCCGCTTCAAGGAAAGGCCGAGGTAAGCCAGGCGAAGAGACTTGGTGTGTGGGAGGAGGTGTCGGAGAGGCATGGCCTAGTAAGTCCGCGGAGTGTGGAGGCTCCGTTTCCACAAAGAGCTACATACCCGCGGAGGAGTGTGACACCTCAAACCTGGAATCGCTCTCGGATCTGGGAGATGATGCCATCATTGATGATTTGTTTGCCGAGAAAGGCTGGGACAAGGTACCGCTTGCTTCATTCCGCAGACCTCGGAATTCACCCATGTCAACAGAGGGAAGTACACCCCGGGTGGAGGCGTCAGCGCCTGAAGAGGGGTCCCGTCCCCAGCTTGTCCCTACATCCCCGGCGCAACCTGCATCTGATGCTGGGGTAAAGAGACTGTTGCTGCGGGCACCAATGCCCAGATTGGAGGTGGTCAAAGCGCCTCGTCATCCAGACTCAGTAGTTATGCCTGGTGAAGGAGACAAAGCTACCATGCCTCCTTTGGCAAGACTACAACGCCTATTTGGCCAAAAAGTTGCAGAGGAGTACGGATGGGAGTATCCCTACTTATCGAAGGACTTACTCTACGAGGTGGAGGTGTACAGAGAGCGCTGGTACAATGACTTTGTGTGGACCCACCTAAAAGTTCCGCACGCCCGCAGGTACCTGGCATGCTCTCCCAGTGCTTCACAGCGTTTCAAAGATTGCAAGGCCGAATGGATGTTGGGAAGACACATCCATGCAGATAGAGTGTTGATCCGACGCAAAGAAGGCGAAGATGTGGAGTATCATCTGGAGACCGTGGATCAACACTTGAAGCCACTTGTTCTGCTGCATCCCCGCTTTTACTTATAGGAGACAGAGACTCCGCTCTTATCATGTTGTTGAACTTTTTGGGGCAGTTGTTGTGTATGCCCAAAGGAATGAGGAACTATTCCTGTGGTTTTTTTTTTTCCCTTCCATCTTCCTGCAAAGAGATCTTGGACTCTGGGTAGATAGGGCCAAAAGAGAAGAAGAAGAAGTTCCACAAGTGCAGTACCGCGAGGCTGTCACCAGGTGGCAGTCTTGTGCAATGTTTTTTTTTTAAACACTTTTCATGCACCCTCTCTTTGGAGGAAAGGAATTTCTTCTCGGAGAAGTTTCTTTTCTTCTTACACGAATACATGTGTCAGGGTTTTTGTGTGTTGGTTTTGTTTTTTTTCCCTCTGCAGGAGAGCATCCCGTCAAGATTATGGAACCTGGGGTGGTTCTTAGTTAGGATGGGAGGAAAAGGTATAATGTTAAAATGTGATTTCATGTTAAAATGTTGTCTTTCACTCCTCTTTTGTTACAGGGGCTCAGACACAACTTCTTTGTTAGGATAGTTTTCCTAAAAAATTTTGTTTTTCAAATTGTTAGTTGGTTTCTGGATTGGATTGTGTCAGCCGTTGAGGGCATGATTCACTCCAGACACTGGGGACCAGTGTCAAATGACAGGGGGGAGAGTGTAGCGGGTACTTACTTTCCCGGGGTAATTTTTGAATCTTTCAGTGACATCGGTGGTGTGTTCCGGCGGCCCACTGGGTGGCGCTGTCACCATGGGCTGACGGACGGATATCGCTGTGTGCTGAGCCTCCTTTTTGTCCTCTCCCGGCGGCAGTATGGTGGGGCGGGGAACCCGCCATGCTTGCTGGGAGAGGGTATAAAGGGGCCGGCCATCTTGGTCACGGGGTCTTCGTCCCAGGCACCTTCAGCTTGCGGACGGTGGTTTGTGTTCGTCCTCTAGGCGGCCTAGGCCTAGAGGACCACCGGAGATCGTGTTCCACCTCAGGCACCTTTAGTCCTGGGGTAAGGTACTTAGATGGAGGTCCGGAGCTCGGTGCCCAACACTGAGTTCCGCGAGGGAAGGATCCTAAGGCACTCCGGGGATGGATGCCTGAATCCGAGGTGGGCGTAATGGACCAGGAAGAGCTCCTCATCTGAAGACCCGGTGCAGCATACTGCCGGTGACGGGTGAGTCTCTTGTCGGAGACCGTCCGGAAGGAAATTTCCCTCGTGCGGAGACCATAACCCACTCTTTGGAGGAGAGTGGAGGATCGAATTTGTGTCTGGGCCTATTCGTACACACACCTCCTTTTCTGTTCTATAGCCAAGGGAGTCCATGTTATGTTCTAAATAAAGGAATGTTGGACTTTGACGGTGTGTGGCTCAATTTCTGGCAGACGAGGTTTAAAGGAGACTCTTGGAGGGAGGATCCGATGCACAGCACAGACCCGAAGGTAACAAGAGACATTGCTGAGACCACATACACACCTGTGGTGGAAGCCAGGCGTAGCTCACCCCTCTCCCTCCCCTATCATACCCCTAGACCAGAGACAGTGCAAGTTGGAAAACTTTAATAGAGGGGAGTGGGGAGAGGGTGTGCGCTACATTACTTAAAAAAGAAAAAGTTGCCAGGCAGAGAGGGATGCTTACTTTATGACATGTGCAGTTCAGAGGCAGACGGGGACATTCCACATAAGAAATCTTGGACCTGGCATTCCTTTAGGCTAGGTTCACAAAAGGGCAGTTACTAATTAATAATCTGCAGTGGAACATTAACTTCAAGGCATTCAGGAGCCAATATTGTCGTCCCCTGAATACCTTTATTGTGTTTTCTTTTTTTTTTTTATATCAAATGTGTAGCACTCTCCTCCATAACATAGGGTGGAGGTGTTTTATTCCAGAGGTACAACAGGTACAATTAGGAGCATATCCATAATGTTTGAGGTGCATGCAGTTCAGTCCAATCAGATGCTGCCAGAGGGAGGCACAGGCATCACTGTGCTGTGATACATCCTCCACCACTCTCCTCTCCTCCTGACATAACCCTTTGCTGATTTTACACCTGGAGGGGCCACTGAGAATATACCCAGGTCTCCCACAATAGAACAGAGGCTGCCAGTCACACAAGCTCAGTTCCACGCATACTGACAACTCAGGCTCAAGTATAAGGGATATCTTTTTATTATTTATTGTTGAAGATTTTTAGGAGAGGGGCTTAGGGTCATAGGATACCCCAAAACAATAAGTAACAATCAAAGGGGGGTCAAACTTCCCTCAGATCTTTAAAAAACAGATTTCTGGAGGCAGCAGGGAATGTCCAGTATATCTAGGACCCTACAGCAGCAGTCCATATTACCACTACTGGCACTTGATTCCCTTCTGGCACTTGCACAGTAACTAATAGTCCCCAGCTTTATGCACAGTGTCACAGGAGCTGTCTGCCACCTAGCATCTGCATGTAGATGCTCAGTGAAGGAGATTAACAAGATCATTCTCCCTACCAGGACTTCCGTGCAGTGCCCTCCAGCACATGTAATATAAGGTGACCAGATTTTTTAAATGAAATCCAGGGACATATTTTTTATTTTCCTAGTAATGGCGGCAATTAGCGACTCTCGGCCCATCGCCGCCGCTCGCCTCACAGCCTGTCAAGTCTTACTCTCCGAGACCTGGCTACTACTGGGTGGCGAGCGGAGGAAGAAGATCACTCCGCCAGGGAAGGCAAGAAGCAGGCAGGTGGCTGGCTGGGACTTGAGCCAAGGCAGAAGAACATGCGAGTGCAGCTGAATGGGCATGCACCTGAAACTAAAAAAATATTCCCTCCACCCTGACCAGCATATGATCATCAGAAAGGGGCACAGATAATGGAAAAAATAGACCCCCTAAGCTAGTAGGAGTGGGTGTGTGTAATTTTAGATTTTTTTTATTAATTCTGCACTGACTGTCTTTGAAATTGCCCCAGCCCCTGTTCAAATCCAATCCGGGGACAAAACCGGGGACAGACTTGGTCCGGGGACAGTGTCCTCAATCCGGGGACTGTCCCCGGAAACCGGGGATGTCTGGTCACCCTAATGTAATACTCTGACAATCTTCTCCAGGCCATCAGCCCAGCAGCTGCTGAGGCCCAGACTGCAGTTTCTTGTGTTAGTGGAGCTGCCTCCAGGGACACCTGAACCAGAACCCTACCTTGAGGGAAAAGAACACTCTGTTCAGGCTTCCTGCACATTTATCACCACCCAGCCACCTTCTAGATGTCCCTTTCCAGAGACTGGTTGGGGCATGATAAATATTCAACTGATCATCTGAATTTCCCTGCCCTATTCTCTGGAAACTTTCAGAGGCAGGTGGGAGTAATCAAACTCTCAGCTCAGGAAACCATGAACAGACCAATACAATCAATCACTGCTCTACTCACTACAGTGCAGCCCAAAAACTAAATGTATCTAGCAGCCTAACTGGAGGAGGGTGCTACAAAAAGTTAAAAAAAATAAAGTTACACCCAAGCACTTAACCCCCCCCCCAAAAAAAAAATCTGAGCCCACCCTACCTCCATGTATATGCACATATGAATGTAAACACATCCACCACTGTGTTCTAAAATGCAGATTGGGCTACACATGTGATATAATACCATACACAATGAAGCAAGAGCAATTATTCTAGCACCAATTTTCACGGTTACCTCTAAACTGATGACCTGTAGGGGCTTTAAAGTGTCACCTATTGAATGGATGAATGCATTTTTAAAGTGATACTAAAGGCTTGTATTTTTTTTGCTTAAAAATAACAAACATGTTATACTTACCTGCTCTGTGTAATGGTTTTGCACAGAGCAGCAAAGATCCTCATCTTTTTTGGTCCCTCGACGGCGCTCCTGGCTCCTCCCTCCTGCCGAGTGCCCCCACAGCAACCAGCTTGCCATGAGCCGAGCCGCTGCTCTGTGTGTCCATTCAGACACGGAGCCACGGGCCGGCCCTGCACCCTCCCTCTCTCCTGATTGTCTCACTTGCTTTGATTTAGAGCAGTGGGAGCCAATGGTGCCTGCTGCTATCCCAGCCAATGAGGAGGGAGAGTCCCGGACAGCTGAGCCTCTTGTACAACATCGCTGGATGGAGATGGGCTCTTTTTTACTGAAAAATTACTGAAAATTTGTGCAAATTTTGTACGACATGAAAAACTGGTATTACCTCTGACAAAATGTAGAAAAAGAAATAAACGGGACTATAGCGGTGCTAGCGTTAGTATTTAGACAACAGTGGAAGACTCAATTCATTAGATTAAAAAAAAGGGGGATTTATCCATTTATTGAACAGGTAGTACAAAATATTTAATAAAATTACATATGTATATATATAAGCGTTTTCACAAAATTTCAAAAATAGGGCATAGCTGATATGGTGGTTAATTAGATGTTAAACCAAAGAGATCATACGTGGTCCCAACATGTTTCGCCCATCGGGGCTTCGTCAGGGGAAGTATGTCTCAAATGTGAGAGTACATCGAACATAGCTGTTAAAATAGACAATAGAAGGATTCATATTAACATATTGTAAATTGGTTTAAGTAGAATTTAGAAGATCGATCTGTAAACAGGTCCACAGTTGGCAAAAAGAATAACGACTTACCACCATTAAAGCCCTAGATGAAATAAATGGGGGTGGAGACAAGAGAAACCTCTGCACGCTAATAGAGGAAGGAGAGGGATCTCCTCCTCGGTGTAAGACGTAGACGGAGCTCCGAGCATACAAACCCTCACAGTGACCGCTTAAGAGACCTAGCCAAAATAGATCAAAGGAATATATATAAATAGATGAATTGAATTAAATTAGAGAAAGAACCCCATTAGAGTTAATTAATTTAAATGAATATAATTAATATGTGAAAGCAATATAGAGGTAATAAGGTAAAAGTTATATATTATAGTGCTCAATAAATTTTGATCTAATTGGGGTTAATGGTCTAGTTAGCCCAATCATTTATGGGGCAGATTAAGTCACTATTAGGTTAAATATTCAGGTTATACTCACATTAGAATCAAAATTGAGAGAAAAAAAAGGGAGAAAAATAGAGCGGATGAGATGATGCCTGATTATCCACTGGATACAAAATATCCGATTAAGATGCATTCATAGGACATGAACCTTCAGAGAACTTTAGTCCAGTGAAGAGAAAGTTCCAGAAGATGAAATTATTCTAAAAGTCAAATATATTGTATATTAATCAGTTATCCACAAGGGGACGTCTTGAGTAGAAACAGTAAGTGTATAATAAAAATAATCCATCATTAGGTATTGTCATAAATATGGAATTAGCATTGTGCGGTTCTTATATTTTTTTCATATTTTTTCATATTATTTAAATTATGTATAGATAGAATAATAAGGGAATGATCACTCAGCATATTAGACAAAAACAGATTGAAGAGCCAATGGCCCAAACCAAGCTGTTAGTGTTGAATGAAGTAATACATTGTCTTGTGTATTATTAAACATACAGCATAACAATGCTTTTCGTCTGAAAGTATGACAAAAGGACATCTAATGAAGTAACAATCATAACAGTTTACAAAGCCCAGAAAATAAAGGGACTAGTAATGTACAGGAGACAGTGTGTCAGATTCTCAGATAAGCAGCAGATGGTTACCTTGAAACAGAGTTGTGGATAAATATCAGGCTGCCTCACCAAACCGCTCTGGTTGGTGTGCAGTCTGATAATGCCGGCTTTTAAGCGATCACCAACTCGACCGGCGTCTGACGTCACCGGCGGAGTGTGGACGTGACAACGTTAGTGCGCATGCGCCCAGGGTCCCGAGGCTGTGCCAAAACTACAAGACCCAGAATACCTAGCGCCCAGGGGAGGGGACTTGGTCTCACGCACCAACGTCATTAGAAACATAGTTTCCAATGAGGCGGAGCGGGATCATGTTGTAATGTATCATAGTATGGTAAAGCTAGGTAAGATAGTAAAACCAAATTCGGTGATAATGGGAAAGCAGAAACTGCAACAGAACGTGTGAGTCGGGCAGACCCAGCAATTGCCGGATATGCCCTGGGTGTCCATATGAGGGCTGTAAGGAGCCCAGAGATTCCGTCACAATCAGGCACCCTGTGCATGTTCTCATTGCAGACCCTCAGAGACCAAGGATGAAGTCGCTCTTTTGTCAATGATGGCGGGTACAGTTAACCAACCAAAAAAAGCCGTACCCGCCAACTTCCAGGGAGAAGTTACAGAACAATCTTAGAAAACAACATAGTTTACACATGTTTAAATTTAAACATAAATCTTCGACATAAAAGACAATTTAGGAAAAACATACTTATATAGAACATGACTAAATGAATAAATAGAAAATAAATTTAATATCGAACAATAACAGCAGTTTAATTTTATTTAACTGAATTAATTTACAAATAAACATTAAGAAGAAAGGGGGAAGGGGGTAAAAAAGGAAGGAAACAGAGGACTCCTAGAGCAGGGAAGAGGGGGGATGTGGACAACCTAGGTCATTGCAAGTCAATGCAGATCGGCCAATCATAGGAAGGGTCTAAAGCTAAGATTTTCGTTAAAGCCAGGGAAAACAGTTGCCTCTAGATTATAAATCCAGCGAGCCTCTAATTGTAGCAAAGTTTTATCAACGCTTCCTCCTCTGACATGAGGCGGAATATGTTCCAAAGCCATGAAACGTATATTTCTAGCATTAAAGTTATGAAAAGTACCAACATGGTGACTAACTGCTGTTTCCACTTTTCTCTTAAAGATAGGTTTAATATGGTCACGAATTCGCTTATAGAAGGGGCGCTTGGTTTTTCCTATATAGAATCCACCGCATTGGCAAATAGCCATATATACAATGCCCAGAGTTTGGCATGTGATTCGATGTTTAGCACAGTGAATTTGACCATTGGGAAGTGTGCAGGTTGAACTGTTGAGTATAAATGGGCACATGTCACAGTGCCCACAAGCAAACGTTCCTGGGTTCAGGCATTTTATATCAGAGAGGGTTTCAAAATGGCTATGAACCAGACTATCTTTCAGAGAGGGTGCCCGTTGGTAAGTTATTTGTGGTTTACTACCAATATATTTGTTAACTATTGGATCAGCAGACAGCAGAGGCCAGAAATTTTCCACAATCTTGCGGATTTTGAGGTGTTCAATAGAGTATCTTGTAATAATTCTTATTTGGTCGGTTTGAGTGGTAAGTTTTTGGCCAAAAATAAGAGAGCTGCGATCTTGTTCACATACTCTCTTATAAGCTCTCTTCAAAACCGAATGACTGTAACCCCTATCTTTTAAACGAGCATATAGCTCGTCCGCAGCTTTTTTGAAATCTGCATCCCGGCTGCAATTACGTTTGATGCGAAGGTATTGACTGTAGGGAATACTGGTTACAAGCGACACAGGATGGAAGCTTGTCGCATGTAAGACAGTATTCCCGGCAGAGGGCTTTCTGTAGAGGGATGAGTGTAAAACGCCATCCCTGTCCAGATGCAACATTAGATCAAGGAAACTAAGCTCTGTCTGACTGCAGGACATAGTAAATTTTAAATTAAAACGGTTTGAGGAGATCCCCTTCATAAAGAGATCAAGCTCATCCCTGTCACCTGACCAGAAAAAGAGGACATCGTCGATGTACCTGTACCAGGATATTATTTTTAATCTAATGAATTGAGTCTTCCACTGTTGTCTAAATACTAACGCTAGCACCGCTATAGTCCCGTTTATTTCTTTTTCTACATTTTGTCACAAATTTGAGATGAGGTGCGTTATATTGGGTGTCTACCCTTAGTCAGACCACAAAACCATTTATCTGGTATTACCTCTATTTATTTTCCAGGGTCTCGGCTTTCCGAAATGATATAATACTTGGGGGTCTGAACTAATCCTAATGCCGCGTACACACGACCGTTTTTAATGTCATTGAAAACAACTGCATTTTTCTCGACGTGATTCTTCTCAAGCCTGCCTTGCCTACACACTATCGTGGAAAAAAATGCTTGAGTAAAGCGCGGTGATGTACAACACGTACGACGGCACTATAAAGGGGAAGTTCCATTCGGATGGCGCCACCCTTCATGTTAGTAAAGTTTGTTGAGAGACGATTCGCGCTTTTCAGCCTTGTGCTTTTCAGTCCGTTACAGCGTGACGAATGTGCTATCTCCATTACGAACGCTAGTTTTACCAGAACGAGCGTTCCCGTCTCATACTTGATTCTGAGCATGCGCATTTTTTTTCACGTCGTTAAAGCCTACACACGGCCGTTTTTCATAACGAGAAAAACGACAATGTGAAAAACGACGAGAAAAATTAGAGTATGTTCCAATTTTTTCATGGCCATTTTTCACGGTGTGAAAAATGCTCTGAAGCCCACACACAATCATTTTTAATGACCATTTTAAAAAATTGCATTTTTCTCGTCATTAAAAATGGTCGTGTGTACGCGGCATAAAGCCTAAAATAATTGTGTAAAAAATGCAAAAACAGCTCTGGCTGTGAAAGGGTTTAAATGGATCCCCTTTAACAATGAATTTGTTTGATGTAATATTTTGTCTTTGAATACTTTTAAATTGAAAATGGTAACAATTTTTTGGGGAAAATGATAGTCATTCTGAGACAAGTGCCAACATTCACCATGGAACATGTTATTATGATTAAGTGAATTGTGCTACTGATTGTAGGGTTTTGCTCAGAAAAATGAAGAACAGTTTACGGCTGAATTTTGAGCATGAAAAATATATATGCAGATGTCCTGAGCCATGCTATCGCTCCATGGATTGATTTTCCCCCAAAAAATGGCATTTAACCATTTGACCTTTGGCAGGTTTTTCCCCCTTTATGACCAGGGCATTTTTTGCTATTCAGCACTGTGCTAGTTTAACTGGCAGTAGCTTGATCATGCAAAAACTGAAATTAAATTTATATAATTTTTTTAACACAAATAGAGCTTTCATTTTGTGGCATTTACCACTGGGTTTTAATTTTTTTTCTATATAAACAAAAAAAACACAGAACATTTTTAAAAAACAAACAAACTTTTTTTAGAGCCGGTTCACACAGGGACGTCCTGGGATCTGACTTCAAGTCGCCCCAAGTCGCCCTATGTTGCGCGGTTTAGAAAAGTAATGGAAGTGAATGGAGCCATCTTAATGTACACTACTGCAGTCGCTCCGACTTCAGAAAAGATTCCTGTACGACTTCAATCCGACTTCTAGGCGACTTGTACCCATTGATTTCAATGGAAGTTGCCTCCAAGTCGGATACCCATTCATAGTGAGGCAACTTTACAGGAAGTCACCCATGTATGAACCGGCTCTAAGGCAAACCCCTCCCTCCCACAGGGCTGGTATTTGGTATGAATCATGAGGGGGAACTCCACACCAAATTTGAAATAAAAAACCAGCATGGGTTCCCCTCCAAGAGCATACCAGGCCTTTAGGTCTGGTATGGATTTCAAGGGGAACCCCCTACGCCGAAAAAATGGCATGGGGGTTCCCCCAAAATCCATACCAGACCCTTATCCGAGCACGCAGCCCGGCCGGTCAGAAAGGGGGGTGGGGACGAGCGAGCGCCCCCCCTCCTGAACCGTACCAGGCCGCATGCCCTCAACATGGGGGGTGGGTGCTTTGGGGCAGGGGGGCACCCTGCGGCCCCCCCACCCCAAAGCACCTTGTCCCCATGTCGATAGGGACAAGGGCCTCTTCCCGACAACCCTGGCCGTTGGTTGTCGGGGTCTGCAGGCGGAGGGCTTATCGGAATCTGCGAGACCCTTTTAATAAGGGGGCCCCAGATCCCGGCCCCCCAACCTATGTGAATGAGTATGGGGTACATCGTACCCCTACCCATTCACCTGGGGGAAAAGTGTCAATAAAAAAAAATACACTAGACAGCTTTTTAAAGTAATTTATTAGGCAGCTCCGGGGGTCTTCTACCGACTTCGGGGTCTTCTTCCGACTTCGGGGTCTTCTACTGACTCCGGGGGTCTTCTTCCGACTTTTCCGCTCTCTCCGGTGCTTTCTGCCTTCTGCTGGGCTCCTCCGCTATCTATCTGCCAGCTCTTTTGCTAGCGGGGGCCCGGTCTTCATCGTTGTCTTTATCCCTCTTCTCTCCACCCGATTGTTGACTCGACGCTCTCTGCTGCTATAATGCCTTATGCGCGGAGCGCAGCGACTTGTATAGGCATGGGGCATGGTCACCGGGTGACCCCGCCTCTTATTACGTCACAGTCCCATCAAGCTCCGGGTGGTGACGACATAAGGGGCGGGGTCGCATGGTGACATCACTCGGTGACCAAGCCCCTGCCTAAGTCGCACTCAAAGTCGTGTTGCCCCTGTGTGAAACGGCTCTTAAAATTTTGCAAACAAATAAGCTTTCTTCATACATTTTGGCCAAAATGTAGTTTGCTACATTTCTTTGTTATATTTTGGAAAGTTATAGAGTCTATCCATAGTATATACAGGTGATACTCGAAAAATTTGAATATCGTGCAAAATTTTTCACTAATGCAACTTAAAAGGTGAAACTAATATATGAGATAGACTCATTACATGTAAAGCAAGATAGTTCAAGCCGTGATTTGTCATAATTGTGATGATTACGGCTTACAGCTCATGAATACCCCAAATCCACCATCTCAGAAAATTTGAATATTACATGCAATCAATAAAACAAGGATTGTACATAGAACAATATCTGACCTCTGAAAAGTATAAGCATGCATATGTACTCAGTACTTGGTTTGGGCCCCTTTTGCAGCAATTACGTGGCATGGAAGCTATCAGCCTGTGGCACTGCTGAGGTGTTATGGAAGACCAGGATGCTTCCCTCAGCTCTTCTGCATTGTGCGGTCTCATGTCTCTCATCTTTCTCTTGCCAATGCCCCATAGATTCTCTATGGGGTTCAGGTCAGGCGAGTTGCTGGCCAATCAAGCACAGTAATCCCAGAGTCATTGAACCAGGTTTTGGTGCTTTTGGCAGTGTGGGCAGGTGCCAAGTCCTGCTGGAAAATGAAGTCAGCATCCCCGATAGAGCTCGTCTGCGGAAGAAAGCATGAAGTGCTCCAAAATCTCCTGGTAGACGGCTGCTGTGACCCCGGACTTAATGAAGCACAGTGGACCAACACCAGCAGATGACACGGCTCCCAAATCAACACAGACTGTGGAATCTTCACACTGGACTTCAAGCATCTGGCAGTGTGTAAGGAAAATAAATTGGGTGAGGGAAAAGCGGGGCAAGCTTGTATGCCACTAATGAACAGTCCGTTATGCGAGGTAACCTGTGGTAGATCATTCACCTCGTAAGGTGTTGTTGCCGAAACCATACAGCATATAGAAAGAAAAAGGGGGGCAGCCTGGTGTAGGACAGGCCAAAGGAGGTTACTATTGGCAACAAATATAACAATCAAACTGGAATTATTCGAAATGCAATGAATTTATTCCTATATCAAAGTTAAATATGTATCAAAAATATCATGTTAGAAAAGTGCAGTTAAAAAAAACCAATGAAATGGCATCAGACAAAAAATAGATTGCCATGGACATAATTGACAAACAGGACACACAAATAACAATACATAGACACTATACTCAACCGGACGTACTGAATTAGCCCATGTCGGCACACAATTCCATTTGGAGTAAGGCCCCTTTCACACTGGAGCGGGATTTTTACCGTCGGAATTGCGGCAGTATTCGGCCGCTAGCGGTGCGGTTTTAACCCCCGCTAGCGGCCGAAAAAGGGTTAATACCGCCAGCAATGCGCCTCTGCAATTAGCTAATCCAAGTGTGGGGAAGGGGAGGGAGAGAAGAACACAATTATTATCACTTTCAGGAGGGTAAGTCATGTCAATCATGTGATCACTTTGTAGAAAATGTTGCTAGTAGTAACGCTTTATGTGTTTATCCTTATGTGTAAAGAGGGACGCTGATTATATTATCCATGAAGGCTGCCGACAGCACTAGAGAATTCAGTTTCTGTTGCACACGTGTTGAATCAAGCTTTAAGCCTCCAGAAATCTCAGTCCTTATTAGCCCCTCATATACATTTCAGAGTCACAGGTTAATTTAGGAGTCACCATAGAAATAAGTTCATAGATCACCACAAACAAGTAATATATCATACTGGATACAGCCAGCACTCAGCCAATTGTGGTATACACCGCGGCAGCACGACTTGAGACAGTTGGATTGATGAGCAGTAAGTTTAAACACATATGTATGATCATACGTTACCACTATTCCTTCAGTATCAATGTCAGTGATGGCAGTTATTTATACACGCGCCAGCTTGCTGGGGCTGTTCACACGTCCTCACTGTGTTGTAACAACGGGGGGGGGGGGGGGGGGGGAAGCAGTCCACAGCCTCTGCCAAAGTGCTTGAGTAGGAACGACAGTAATCTTGCAGTGTGTGCCTCTCCATTCCTCCTCCATACTCCGGCTCCTTGGTTTCCAAATGAGATGCAAAATATGCTCTCATCAGAAAAGAGGACTTTGGACCACTGAGCACCAGACCAGGTGTGTTTTTCTTTAGCCCAGGTAAGACGCTTCTGATGTTGTTTGTTGTTCAGGAGGCTTGACAAGAGGAATACGACATTTGAAGCCCATGTCCAGGATACCTCTGTGTGTGGCGGCTCTTGATGCACTGACTCCAGCCTCAGTCCACTCCTTGTGAAAGTCCCCAACACTTCTTAATGGTCTTTTCCTGACAATCCTCTCCAGGCTGCGGTCATCCCTGCTGCTTGTGCACCTTTTTCTTCCACACTTTTCCCTTCCACATAACTTTCTATTAATGTGCTTTGATACAGCACTTTAGGAACATCCAACATCTTTTGCAATTACCTTTTGAGGCTTTCCCTCCTTATAAAGGGTGTCAATGATGGTTTTCTGCACAACTGTCAGGTCAGCAGCCTTTCCCATGATTGTGATTCCTACTGAACCAGACTGAGAGACCATTTAACCACTTGACCACTGGGCACTTAAACCCCCTTAATAACCAGACCAATTTTCAGCTTTCGGTGCTCTCACATTTTGAATGACAATTACTCAGTCATACAACACTGTACCCATATGAAATTTTTGTCCTTTTTTTCACACAAATAGAGCTTTCTTTTGGTGGTATTTAATCACTGTTGGGTTTTTTATTTTTTGCGCTATAAGAGAAAAAAGACTGAAAATTTTGTAAAAAAAATTTTTTTTTTCGTTTCTGTTATAAAATTTTGCAAATTACTATTTTTTCTTCATAAATTTTGGCCAAAATTTATACTGCTACATATCTTTGGTAAAAATAAGTACAAATTGGTGTATATTATTTGGTCTTTGTGAAAGTTATAGAGTCCACAAGCTATGGTGCCAATATCTGAAAATTGATCACACCTGAAGTACTGACGGCCTATCTCAATTCTTGAGACCCTAACATGCCAGAAAAGTACAAATACCCCCCAAATGACCCCTTTTTGGAAAGAAGACATTCCAAGGTATTCAGAAAGAGGCATTGTGAGTTTTTTGAAGTTGTCATTTTTTCCCACAATTCTTTGCAAAATCAAGATTTTTTTTTTCTCTTTTTTTTTTTTTCACAAAATTGTCATATTAGCAGGTTATTTCTCACACACAGCATATGCATTCCACAAATTACACCCCAAAACACATTCTGCTATTACTCCCGAGTATGGCGATACCACATGTGTGAGACTTTTACACAGCGTGGCCACATAGAGAGGCCCAACATGCAGGGAGCACCTTCAGGCGTTCTGGAGCACCCAGGCCAATTCTGACATTTCTCTCCTACATGTAAAAATCATCATTTGTTTGCTAGAAAATTACATAGAACCCCAAAACATTATATATGTTTTTTTAGCAAAGACCTTAGAGAATATAATGGTGGTTGTTGCAACTTTTTATCTCGCACGATATTTGCGCAGCAATTTTTTTAACGCGTTTTTTACGGAAAAAAAATGTTTTGTGCTTAAAAAAAAAAAAAACCAGTAAAGTTAGCCCAATGTTTTTGCATAATGTGAAAGATGAAGTTACGCCGAGTAAATAGATACCTAACATGTCGCCCTTAAAAATTGCACACACTCGTGGAATGGCGCCAAACTTCGCTACTTAAAAAATCCCCATAGGCGACGCTTTAAATATTTTTACTGGTTACATGTTTTGAGTTACAGAGGAGGTCTAGGGCCAAAATGATTGCTCTCGCTCTAACGTTCGCAGAGATACCTCACATGTGTGGTTTGAAAACCGTTTTCATATGTGGGCGGGACTTACGTATGCGTTCGCTTCTGTATGCGAGCTCACGGGGACAGGGGCGCTTTAAAAAAAAAAAAAAATTTATTCTTCATTTTACTTTATTTATTTTAGTTTGACATGTTTTTCCGCCCTAAACATTTTTTTGATCACTTTTATACCTATTACAAGGAACGTAAACATCCCTTGTAATAGGAATATGGCATGACAGGTCCTCTTTACAGTGAGATATGGGGGGGGTGTCAATAAGACCCCACATCTCACCTCTAGGCTGGGAAGCCTGAAAAAAATACAAAAAAAAAAAACAACAATCCTGGCTTTGATCGTAGCGGTGAGTCGGTAGAAGCACCGGAGGGCGGCGGGGGGGGGGACATCCCCTCTCGCCTCCCGTAAGAATGATCAAGCAGTGGAACAGCCGCTATGATTGTTCTTATGGTGTAGGGAATCGCCGGCTGAAAAAGCTAATATCTGAATGATGCCTGTAGCTGCTCCCATCATTCAGATATCCCCGCACAAAGTCAAGGACGTCATATGACGGCCGGAGGGCGGGAAGTGGTTATTGCAGAGTATTGCCGGGCATTGCGGAGTATTGCTGGGCATTGCGGTGTATTGCCGGGCATTGCGGAGTATTGCCGGGCATTGCGGAGTATTGCGGACTATGGCAGGGTATTGCGGTGTATGGCAGGGTATTGCGGTGTATGGCAGGGTATTGCACGGGTATTGCACAGGGTATTGTGGAGGGTATTGCACAGGGTATTGTGGAGGGTATTGCAGAGTATTGTGGAGGGTATTGCAGAGTATTGTGGAGGGTATTGCAGAGTATTGTGGCGGGTATTGCAGAGTATTGTGCAGGGTATTGCAGAGTATTGTGCAGGGTATTGCAGAGTATTGTGCAGGGTATTGCAGAGTATTTTGCAGGGTATTGCAGAGTATTTTGCAGAGTATTGCGCAGGGTATTGCAGAGTATTTTGCAGGGTATTGCAGAGTATTTTGCAGGGTATTGCAGAGTATTGTGCAGGGTATTGCAGAGTATTGTGCAGGGTATTGCAGAGTATTGCACTAGGGTATTGCAGAGTATTGCACCAGGGTATTGCAGAGTATTGCACCAGGGTATTGCAGAGTATTGCACCAGGGTATTGCAGAGTATTTCGCAGGGTATTGCAGAGTATTTCGCAGGGTATTGCAGAGTATTGCACCAGGGTATTGCAGAGTATTGCACCAGGGTATTGCAGAGTATTGCACCAGGGTATTGCAGAGTATTGCACCAGGGTATTTTGCAGAGTATTGGCAGGGTGTATTGCAGAGTATTGGCAGGGTATAGCACAGGGATGGCTGAGCAGGGATGGATGGATGGCTGGATCTGTGACTGCAATTGTCACAGATCCAGCCCACAGTGCTGCTGCTGCCATCCGCTCCCTCCCCCTCCCCTCTCACACTGTACCGATCGGTACAGAGAGGGGAGGGAGGAACCGGCGTCATCAAATGATTTTGACGGAGCGATCACGTGGTAAACGGCCGCTATCAGCGGCGATTTACCGCGATTCGTGATCCGCCGGGTCCTCTGGACCCGGCGGTCACGGAGTTTCCCGTGTGCGCGCCCCAGGGGGCGCGCGGGAGCGCGATTCTGGGAGGACGTTATATAACGTCCTCCCAGAGTTAAGCAACCACCTTGTCGACGTTATTTGTCGGCAGGTGGTTGTTAAGTGGTTAAAGACTCAGGAACCCTTTGCAGGTGTTATGGCTTAATTAGCTGATTAGAGTGGGACACTTTGAGCCTAGAATATTGCAGCTTTTCACAATATTCTAATTCTCTGAGATTGTGGATTTGGGGTTTTCACGAGCTGTTATATATATTAGTTTCACCTGTTAAGTTGCATTAGTGAAATAAATGAACTTTTGCACGATATTCTAATTTTTCGAGTATCACCTGTAATGTATATTTAAAAATGTATCTAATTTCTTGAGGCCCTAAAATGCCAGGACCGTACACATACCTCCCAAATGACCCCTTTTTAGAAAGTAGACAGTCCAAGGTATTTATTAAGAGGCATAGCAAGCTTTTTGAAGTTGTAATAGCAAGGATATTGTATCTAATGGCACATCCACTGGCCAACCTGATCATTACTGCAGGCAAGATTACCTATGTATACAGTCTTTACTAGCATTATTAATTATCAGTTATGGCCAGTTGATCAGTTTGTAACTAAGCATTACCCATACCACCAATAATGATCAGGTTGGCCAGCGTATGTGCCATTAGATACAATATTCCTGCTATCTTATCCCACTACAGGGAGCTACTTGATTCATTTAACTTACTGGATAAGGCTTGGCTTGAGTTGTTTTTGATACTTAGCTCAGGACCTGTAACTCTATATTTGTTTAATACACCTAATTAAGTAAGCCTCTGTATATGTTCTAGAGCCCACATTCTAAATATCTGTGATGGACTAATCTGTTATTACCGTCTATATTCTTTACACTAAAGGCTTGGAAAGTACTTATATTGATGCTTAGAATTGGTATTTTGCTGCTATGATGTGGGAACCTCACATGTCTAGTCAGTTTGTATGTCCTGAATGTTAATGTGCTGGATGTGTTTGCTCCCTTAACTAACCCAGCTGGGTTTGATTGTTTTCAATTACCTGAGGGTACTTAAGGAGAGAACTTGATCATCTGTGCATGCTCCAATGAAGATCGGCAACGATCGAAACGCGTAAGCATTACGTATACCAGCGGTGAGGCAGGACCAGCCACCTACCTAGCCACCCATCTAGCCATTACTGGGATTATTTCCAAAGGCTCTATGAACTTTTTCTCTGCACCTACCTCTTTAAGTGACACAGCCCTGGGCTATGCTGTGAGGAAATCACGCTGCACGCTGAATGCTCACTCTCAACTCGCCTCTCTCTAGAGGAACTGTCCACACCCCCGGAACCAAGTTTACTGGTTACTGTGTGTCCCGGATACTAGCTGACGGCTGCACGCTGTACCCTCCGGCCTGAGGAGTCACCAGGAAATACACCAGCGCCTGAATGAGTGCCGGTCCCGGGACCTACGGACGAAAGACTGTAACAAGCTTGACCGAACGGAACCTTCAAGGGTGAGTGGTAATTTCCCCGAATAGTGATATTGGGATGTTTACTTGACCTATAGTAGCACCGATCTATGGTGCGTCCAGCTACCTTCAGCTCTCCCCTGATTTGTTGCCCGTTATCCTTCACAATTGACTATTCCTTTGGAAGGATCAAGTTATCAACAGCAGTGCTTAATAGTGGTCCCCTCGCTGGCTTCTATTATTGAACTTGACCTACTAATCCATCCAACTTTTTGTGAAAAATGCCCTAATGGACTGTCCACATGTTTTTTCTGGAACTGCACCCCTGATTATAGTCAATTTAATTTGCCCTCTTATCCTTTAAGTCCCCTATACATCCGTGGACGGGCTCCAGTTTCATTGCCTGTCCCTGAAGAAGTGTGTTTGAGTTGTATGATCGTTTGTGGTGGCCACCTGCCCTCCTTTAGACTAGAGTCTAATTTTACTAGTGCTCTGGAGACACTTGTATTCTTCAGAATAAATAGAATTTTTAAACGTGGATAATTATTGAATACATTTGCAGTCTTAATCCGAATTCCTCTCTGACTAATTCTTTTGAGACCCCTTGTCTCTACCCCCTTTTTTTCATATGCTGGAATAATTTAGAAGAACAGACCCAGTAGTTTAATTCCGTGATTGGTATACTACTGAAAGCGGATATCTTTATAGTTGGATTGCACTTGTCACCTACTCTTTTACTGCAGTGGATGAGTCACAGCTACCTATATTTATGTGATTTCTTTATGAAGCGCCCCCCCCCAATATTTGGGGGTGCTATGTGGAAATTTAAGGGCGGTCTGATCCAATAGTTGGGCTCAGACCACGTATGTTTCACTTGCTGTTCGGCTCTGGGTGTGATACTGCCCGGCAGTTTTGTTCTCCTTTGCCTGCAGGTGGCACTGTCACCACCGGCACAGGCTGGACTACGGGGGTATCACAGCACCTTGGGTGTCCTCTTTTGGCAGCCATGCAGTGGGCGTGGTCTACCCGCTGTGCATGCTGGGAGAGGGTACAAAAGGGGCAGACGCCATTTGGCATGAGACGATTCCAGGGGGACACCAAGGCGTTCAGGGGGACCTCTGATCCAGTGAGTGTGCCTCGTGGCCCGCATGGCACGAGGTGTGCTAGTGTGCTTAGGCCTTGGGCACCTTTAGCCCGAGGCCCTGTTGCTGCATTGTAGGCCCAGCTCCGCTGACAAGGGCCTGCACTTCGGAGAAGGATCCCAGGCTGCCCGTTTGTAGGGGGCCCATCTTTAGGAAAGGAGTTCCAGGGGAAGAACAGTTCCGGTGGAGACTAGCGAAAGTACTGCTGTCTCGGGTAGAGGCCTGGAGGCCTGCCTAGAGGGGGATTCATCATTTCTGACATCTGTGCTCCATCCCGGCTGCTAGGACCGCTCTCATAGTAAGGTGACCAGATTTTTAAAATGAAATCCGGGGACATTTTTTTTACTAGTAATGGCTACCCGCCTCACAGCCTGTCAAGTCTTACTTTCTGGGCCCCGGTTACTACTGGGTGGGGAGCGGAGGAAGATCACTCCACCAGGGAAGGCAAGGAGATAGGCAGGCGGCTGGCCGGGACTTGAGCCAAGGCAGAAGAACATGCGAGCGGAGCTGAATGGGCACCCGAAACTGAAGAAATATTCTCTCCGCTCCGACCAGCACATGATCATCAGAAAGGGGCACAGATAATGAAAAAAATACACCCCCCCCCCCTTCCTAAGCTAGCGTAGGGGTGAGTAATTCAGATTTTTTTTCTAAAATTCTGCACTGACTGTCTTTGAAATTGCCCCAGCCCCTGTTCAAATCCAATCCGGGGACAAAACCGGGGACAGTGTCTTCAATCTGGGGTCTGTCCCGGAAACCGGGAATGTCTGGTCACCCTATCTCATAGAGACTATCCGGGTGAGCAATATCCACTCAGGCTTGAGTGGCGACGAGTGTAGATACTGGATTTAAGTGTTGCGTGCCTGAACCTTCCCCTACGTCTTTCAACTTTTCTGCTCTTGCTTTCTTCAAGTTAACTCAAAGTGGAAAAAGAATAAAGCCTTGCTTATTAGGTTTTACTCATATGTGGACATTGGCCTTATTCCTGGAAGATATCGGTGTACCTCCTAGACAACGGAGCTGAAGGATCCACTCGTGGGAGGTAATTGCTGCAGACCCGAAGTAACGAAACCAGTAGATCCCATTAAAAAATAGGGGTCTGCGGGTGTGTGGAGACCGGGCGGGGGTAGCTACATTTACATATCAGGAATATGAAGTGTTGGGGTAGCAAACGCTTTAATTTACTATACAGCACTTTGTATTATTTTCCCTCACCACCACCTTTTTTTAATTGGATAGTTTTTTTGGCTTATTGACACCTAAATTCTTCAATTTCACTTATTTTCTTGAAAAAATAAAAATAGCAAATAATGAGGACAAATGAGGGGCTAATTTTTGCCACAAGAACAGGTCAAAAATAGTTTTAAGGAGCTTGTTGAACACTTTTAAAAACACCACAAACCACCTTAAAGTGTCCCTAAATCCACATCATAAAAAACTCTCAACAAATGGTGTATTACACGCTGTGCATACTCACTCAGTCACTATGAGATTTGTTTTCTGTATTATGCAAAAAACCTGGTTGATCCTGCTGCTTTCTGTCTCCACCTTCTATTCATGTCAGCTCAGCTAGGGATTTTTCAGCTGTGCTGACAACTCCTCCCTATTACATCTGAGCAACCCATGTGACTATAGAGTCACACATGTGGGCGTATACACAGTGGTAAACAACAGCCCACTCCCTCCCTCCTCCTCTATGCCCACTAACCAGCTATACACAATGGGGTGGGACATTACTTGTAGATTGATGGAGGCTTCACCTCCCTATTATTCTAGTACACAGGCTGGAGGGGCGTGACACAGCCTATTACTGGCAGAAATCTGCTCACACCATGTTATTTCGACAAAATAATAAAAATCTGATATCAAATATATTTTTGTATGACAATTTAACAGTTTATTAATATTTTTTATTTTTACTCTGTATTCCAAAGGCTGTTTTTTTTTTTTTTGAACATGTGACCAGCAGCAGAGGACTAGAAGCTCCTCCTGCTTATGTTTCCATGCCGACAGGCTTTGGCAAGAGCTGGGTCATATGACATGTGTATTTTTTTTAAGAAAAAGGTACCTAGATTTTTTTTTATAATAATTACAGTGCCATCATATACAGAAATGTAAATTAAACCGTGTGTGTTCCGTATCACTTTAATTTCCCTTTCTCTATTGGCTCTCATGCAATTGGGAAAAAAATGGTGAAGTTTGGCCAAAAGATCCAGATTTTTACTGAAATAAAAATTCCGCTCATCCCTAGTTACCAGCAAATTGGCCCAATCTGGATTTGATCATCTTTACCATTGATGAATAATTCTGGTTGCACCATATGACATACAATCACATCTATCCTCTCTGTAGATGAAATATACTTATTATAAATGTTCAGGTAAACATAAGCCATGGGCTCCTGCTGCTGTCATTCAAATCTTGTGAAGAGGGAGCGGGGGCGTGGCTGAGCTGCGCTGTGTGTGTCTATGTATGCACACAGCCCGGCTTGGGAGGAGGCCTGCGTGGGTGCCCCCTCGGCTTGCTAAGGGGGCATCCTCAAGAAGGAGGAGGAGGCCGTGCTGGTGGGTAACCAAAAAAGAAGAGGTAAGCCACCTCTTTGTGCAATATCCTTGTACAGAGCTAGTAAGTATAATCTCTTTTTTTATTTCAATAAAAAATTGCCTTTAATATCACTTTAATTACACAAAAATTAGACAACTTTATATGCGTTTCTTTGTAGTTTTGTCTTCTGTATTTTGCTCCTTATTAGACTTTATTCCAAATCATTTTTGTGAGTGGAGATTACCAATAATTCATTGCACTCAGATGATATGTTACGGGCCTCCAATCTGTCCATAAAGGATATTGTCCCATTCCTTCTAGTTCAAACTCAATTACCACTGCAATTTATCTTAGTCCTACACCCAAGACTATGCGCAGACAGGTAAAATTGGAACAGAGCTATATAATGACATGGATCTCTGTGACAAAGGAACGCAGCGTCAGGAGCAATGCCAAATGTTGCTTTTTTTTTTTTTTTGGAAGAATATAATAGAAATGTACAGAAATAAAAGATCTTTTCAAAGTAGGATAATACTTATCTTTAACAGGAAAACTGTATGAATTTTATTTTAAGTTTATTCATTTTTTAAGTGGATGTTTCCTCTCTATTCAGAACTTAAAAAAAAGCTTTTAACTTTATATATATTCAAGATAAATTGACTTATTGGGGTATTTACTAAAACTGGAGAGTGCAAAATCTGGTGCAACTGTGCACGGTACCCAATCAGCTTCTAACTTCAGCTTGTTCAATTCAGCTTTAACAATAAAACCTGGAAGCTGATTGGTTTCTCTGTAGAGCTATACCAGATGTTGCATTTTCTAGTTTTAGTAAATCAGCCTCATTGTGTTCTCATTTACGCTAAAGCGCAGTGCTTCCTGGAAATAATCTGCAGCTTAGTGGGTTGTTTTATCCGTCTTCCTTCCACAATCTGTATATTAACCACTTTCCACCCAGCCTATAGCAAAATTACGTCTGGGTGGGACTCTAGTCGATCCAGGTGGATGTCATATGACATCCTCCTGGATCGCGCCTCGCGCGCACCTGCAAGGCCACTCTGCGGCGCAATCTGTCACTGGCCTTGTCCAATGGACACAGCCAATGACTGATCACTGTACTGGCCTGCTGCCAGTACCATGTGACCACTGTAACCAATCAGATCACATGACAGTTGTATACAATAGATGGCTTCCATTCAAGCCATTCATTGTGTACAATTGTGTAATTGTGTTGCTAGCTGTAATTGGTCACAGTGATCACATAGTAAAGTGTCCCGATCACTGACACACCAGTTATATATTTTTTTTTTATAAATTTATTTCAATTTTTTTGGTACCAGTTCCAGAAGCAGGTGTGTGTGAACGTGCGCCAACACGCACGGAAATTAGCCTGCACCGCGTTCCTGTGAAAAAAAGCAAGGCCATGTATAGCACTGGCAACTATGCCATGTCTTCTTTTTAGTACATGCACCTTTTTGTTCTGACGTCTCCTTCTCAGAATTTGCCCACCTTTGCTCTGAATGGCGCCCTGGCATCTGGACAACTAAAGCACCTTCTGCAAATTTGACAGTAGGGGTCCCTCTATTTTCTTGGCAAAAAAACTTCCAGAATAGGGCTCACTACCTTACAACTGCCCACAAATAATGTAGGTTGTCCCTACTTAGTTAATGTACTATGTTACTTTTTAGCCTCACTTATGGTCACTATAAGGTGGTGGTTCACCCTGGCTGTGGTCAATCCAGCAGTGGATTTTGAGGTGACTACCTGACTCCTACCAGGACCTCAAGGCTTTGTAGTATACTGTGCATCAGACCCTTAACACATCTGAAAACAACCTTAAGGACATGCAAGGTTGAAACTAAGTGGTTTTTCCTCCCTAACTTCTGGTCCCCCCTTACCCACCTCTGGGACAACCCTACTCCACACCACCCTCTACCAACTTTTCCTAATGGGAAATCTGCACACTTTTGATTTCCAAAAGATAAATATAATCTGCCTAACTTGATCTTTAGATACATTCAGGCGACGCATGCTGTTAGATCCCACTTCCCCCAAACTCCATCCATACAGCAGGACCCTGTTGAAAGATTTTTCAGACACTAGTAAAAAGTGTCAACTTGAGTTCAGAACTTTCATACAAATTGTTTAGTGCTGCCCTATTATTCAATCCTATTGAGGATGGATGATCGCTAAGCTGGAACTTCCTTGGGTTTGGACCGGCATATCCTTCTACTGGGTATTCACACTGATCCTGCCATATCTAAACACCAGAAATTCCTCATCTTCTATGCAGTGTACTATGCTAGTGTAGCGGGTATTTGAATTTAGGGGAAGCATCTGGGTGGTAGTGTAACCCAGATGCACTGATTGCTAGGGATTGGAATCTGAGACCCTTCTATGGTTCTTGGAGGACTCTGGTGATGTGAGGTTCCCTGCGGCCTACAGGTGGCGTTGTTGCCCTGGGCCGGAGTTGAACTCACATCGCAAGACTGTGCCCTTTTGTCCTCCCCTGGAGCTGGTACAGCGGGGTGGGGAACCCGCTGTGGCGCAAAGAGAGAGGGGATAAAGGGGACAGACGCCGTGACCACGGGGTTCAGAGTTGAAGTCGGAGGACGCGGCCGCACCCAGGCACCTTCAGCTTGGCTGCTGGCGTTCCGGTGCTCTGGGCCCAGGTGCCCTTGACCTGGCCGGAGCGGAGATGGAGTCCATCTCAGGCGCCTTTAACCTGGGGTGAGGTACTATGGCGGATGCCTGGGGCTCAGTACCTTCGACTGAGTTCCGCGAGGGTGGAGGAGTCCAAGGGGGCCCTAACTCCTTTGGTTCCCGTATCTGAGTTCGTGAGGTCTGGTGTGCAGAACTTCTCTGGAGAGTCCGGCGCAGCATCGCTGGTGACAGAGGGGCCTCCGGTATCTCCCTTGGACGGATATCCTTCCCCTGACAGGGGCCTTGCTAGCGAAGGTAATTCACGTTCTACTTCACATAGTCAGTGGCAGTGACTATTCGCCACTGGTGATACCACAGTGGTTGGCAAGAGAAGGGAAAGGATTGTGCCTCGACCTATTCCCATTAAGACTAAGTTGTTGCAAAAGAATCCAACTTACCCGTGCTGTGTGTTTATTCCCTGAGAAGAATAAAACTGTGTTGGACCTATTCACTGTGTGGAACTCGGGTTACTAGGAGCAAAGCAGTCAGGGACGAAGTACAGGACTTGACTCTAGGACACCTACACAAGGCCCAATTTTTCTGGCCTTCACCTCTTCACTATGGAGGACGTGGGCCGTGGTGTATCTCATCCCTCCCCCCAGCACTAATACCCCTAGACGAAGAAAGACAAGCCGAGAATGAGAAGGGGTGAGAGGGGTGAGGTCGCTACACTAGATTTGAAATTCTCTTTTATTGGAAACTCTATTTCCCCCTGTCCTATTGGGACTGGTACGCTAGCATCTAGCACATACAGCACTACTATTATTGTATCAATTGACATACATGAGCAAAGGTCCTTGGCCAAATTTGATAAAAACTGGTCTGCATGGCTATACAATGCATGCAGTCAACTCCTTGATGAAATGAAAAAAGGAATACATATGCTTGTATGAAATGGTAAGCTGCAATAAATGTAAGTTTTGTTTTTAGGTTTAGATACACTGAAGGGTGGTTATTTTCATAGGAATAAAAAAAATCCCCAATTCAAGTTAATATATCTGCTAGTATTACAATATCCTCATAGATCCGATTTGGATCTAAGCCAGTCATGATGCTGAGACTGTGTGACCAATCATAGACAAGACCAGGGCAGGTATCTATTACACCTGCGGCACTGGCAGAGATAAACACTAAGCCTCTAAAGCTATTAAAATGATAGTAGAGCCTGGAGATCAGCTTTAACAAATGAATTCAAAAGGGCATAAACTTCATAATATTCCAGAACCATTAGCAGAGAATGTATAATTTCAATATTAAAATAGATCTAAACCCCAACAGGATGACATTTAGTTTACTAAATCGTTCAGCGTCACAATCAATTGACATTTTATTTTCCATAAAATATAATTTTCACCTTTTTTCTCTCACTCAGCCTCTTTCAGTCCCTTCCTGTCTAAATGCGCCACCATACATCCAGTGCTAATTGCACATCATTGCTCGTGAACGGCTTCCTGATCCTAACAAAGGCTGACCTTGCTTATGTCAGGTGTGTTATTGAGTCAAATACAGTACCAATTGATCATCTCAAAGGTTTAAACCAGGGGTGCCCAACCTTTTGAAGAGCGAGGGCCACTTAAAGGGTATGTAAAGGTGATTATTTTTTTTTTCTAAAATAACAAACATGTTTTACTTACTTCCACTGTGCAGCTCGTTTTGCACAGAGTGGCCCCGAACTTGGTCTTCTGGGGTCCCTCGGTGGCTGTCTCGGCTCCCCCCCCCCGCAAGAACTCCTCACCTCAGCTCGCATGGTGAGGAGTTCTTGCGGGCGCGCTCACATGATACAGCCGGCGGCCATAGCCGCTCACTGTATCACTCGCCCCCGCCCCCCCCCCCGGTGCGCCGCGTCATTGGATGTGATTGACAGCAGCGCGAGCCAATGGCTGTGCTGCTTTCAATCAATCAATCAATGAATGCGCCGAGAAGCCTGGCTGAGAAGCAAGCGCGTTCACAGCGCAGGACTTTCTAGGGGTCAGGTAAGTAAACGGGGGGGGGGCTGGGGGGCCGCTAATCCGCAGATGTTTTTTCACCTTAATGCAGGGTTCCCCAACCCCCGGTCCGTGGCCTATTTGCAGCCGGGCCGCGAAGGCTGCACTGTGTGAGGTGCAGCGGTAGGCAAGCAGAGAGATGACATCTCTCAACGCCTGCCCGGATCACGGCACTTCCACCCACACAGCCGGGCTGCTACACTGCGACGAGGCGCGGGAGCAGAGAGATGAGATCATCTCTCGCCACCCGCCCGGAACACGGCACTTCCGCCGACACAGCGGGGCTGCTATACTGCGGCGAGGGGCGGGAGCAGAGAGATGAGATGATATCTCACCGCCCGCCCCGCATTACCGCTGTTCTTCCTCACTGACCTGTGCTGCCACCACGGCAGGTGACAAAATCTAGTGGCAGGTGGCAATCCACACCTGGTGGCAGGTGATGTGGCAATCCACACCTGGAAGCAGGTGACATGGCAAGTAGCAATCCACACCTGGTGGCAGGTGACGTGGCAATCCACACCTGGTGGCAGGTGCTGTGGCAATCCACACCTGGTGGCAGGTGACGTGGCAAGCGACAATCCACACCTGGTGGAAGGCGACGTGGCAAGTGACAAACCGCATCTGGTGGCAGATTCTGCATTATGGTAAGTTTGAACTATTTCATTTTTATATTACAATGCAATGACAGAAATAATGCGCTTCAATCATCCCAACACCATATCAGCCATTGTTCTGTGATGATTGAAGAGCTAACACCAGCCATTTCCCCGACAAATTGCCCGCGAAAAGCTACATAACAACCCAACCCCCCCCCCTCGGGCCTTGGCCCGATTCTATTCCACAATGCCGGTCCTCGGTGCCAAAAAGGTTGGGAACCACTGCCTTAATGCATTGAATGCATATATGAGATATGAGATCACCATGGCTTCCACTTCTGCAAGACATTTGTATCCAGGAAGTTATGCTTTGAGTCAAATAGATACCTTTTGATACCTTGTCTAAGCCCTATTGGAGTGATTTCTTTGCCCTCAAGGCGCATTGGTTTCCTTTTGTGTTCCTGTCATACTTGTTTTAGTGCACTCCCGAAAGGAATTGCTGGTTTTGATTGACCCTTTCCCCCAAATTTAGTACAAACACAGCCAGGCACACAAAATGTCTGTCTTCTCACAGGCTCAAATTAACAGTCTATGGCAGAGATGCCGAACTTTGGTACCCCAGATGTTTTGGAACTACATTTCCCATTATGCTCAACTACATTGCAGAGTGCATGAGTATCATGGGAAATGTAGTTCCAAAACATCTGGGGTGCCATCACTGGATTAGGGTGTCTTTTTTTTTTTTGCTTTTATTGCTGGATTAAACTTGGTTGGGTGAGAGGGAAACATGGAATACCCCAAAAGAACTGGATTGACTGAGGTCACTTCCCTTCATGGTATTCTGCCCGAGAGCTCCCTTAAAGTTCACTAAAGAGAGAAGAATCCTCTAAGTGGACTTTTAATTATAATAATAATAATTTATTAAAAGGTTTTATTCATAATTACATATAGGAGAGAGTTGGCGCTTGTACCAAAGGCAGTGTAGGAACCAGTTTGGGTAAAGGGAAAAATTAAAACAAAACAACAATTTAAAAAACATGAGACTATAAAGAGTCCTTTTTGTCCATCATAGAAGCACTTTGAAGGCAGCCCAGTGTGGATGTGAAGCAGATCCTGGGGAAGCTGGAGGGGAAACACAGAGGCATCACTCTAAGTGCAGTATTAACGATACATTTTATTTACCCGGAAGCAACGGACAGCAATGCGGCTCATCGCCCGCCAAGGATTTCCACGTCTCCGGTTCTCTTCACACCTGTGTGCCTGTAGCACGGGAAGCGATGGCTTCCCCCGCCGCAACCCGCTCCACGCCACCAGCCTGCACGAAGATGAGACACGGACTCTTCAGTTTTATATGCCCAATTTAATTCTATGTTTGTGAGTACATATGCTCTCTCCTTCATCCATTAAAATGTATCGTTAATACTGCACTTACAGTGGCGCCTCTGTGTTTCCCCTCCACCTTTATTCATAATTAAACATTGATAAAATTTACATATATCAGAATGAAATATTGATTGTGACTGAACAATTTAAACATGTGTCGCCATGCTGGGAAATACATGCGGGAAACTCCCTACACCCAACGCGTTTCGGGGGTTCAACTCCTTCTTCAAGGGTGTGTAAAGGGGAGATAATTCATCTAAGCATAATTAGAAACACATAAAATCAATTACATATGTTCAAAATTGTTGGCATGATACATAGAAAGTACAACATTAATTATAAGTCAAAAGTTATGATGAGTTACTCACAAAGTATAGAATCACCAGAAGATTTTCAATATTTCATTGAGCATTAAAAATCGAAAACAAACAGAACACAATACTGTGTCAAAGGGGGTCGCAATTCCAAGGCAAGTGAGCCTCAAGATCAGCAGGTGATAGATCTATAGGAGATTTTTTGAAATAGTTGCCAACCCAAGGAGAGATATAATATCTCAAATTTCAAGACAAGCAGAACGGCCAAGGGGATATACTGGGGTCAGGTATGGAGATCCCTAAAAGAAAACAAGTTATATTGTAACTCCCAAAAAGTTTTTAATTAATATAAGTGTAGCAAACAGACCCCACTTTTCTTCGCCAATAGCGGGGCACACCTACTACTTGCCCGGTATCCCCTCCCTGTGTATAGAGAGGAGCGAGCGGTGTTATTGTTGGGTCTTGCAGCAATTACCTCTCTAGAGTGGATCCCTTCTCTCTGTTGTCTAGGCAGCAGTCTCTCAGAATAAGGCCAATGTCCACACAGGAGTAAAACCAAATCAGCAAGGTTTTATTCTTTATATTTGAGGTAAACTTGAAGAGAGAGAGTAGGACGTTGAGAAAGTAGGGGAAGGTTCAGGCACGCAACACTTAAAACTCAGTATCAGTCTTTCGTCGCCACTCAAGCCTGAGTGGGCATTGCTCACCCGGATAGTCCCTATGAGAGCGGTCCTAGCAGCCGGGATGGAGCACGGATAAATTGTTAAGTTCAAAGGATGCGATCAGGAAATCCTCTGCCACAGGATTGTCAATAGTCCCGAACCTCCCAGCCAAGCAATAATGAGAGAGACCTTGTACCATATTGGTGTTTTGCAGGGCTTGTGATAAAGTTGATAGATCCCTCTTTAGGCGAGTTTCCAGGCTCTTCCCGAGACAGCAGTACCGTTGCTCGTCTCCTCCGGGACAGATCCTCCCCTGGACTCCTTTCCTAAAGGTGGGCTCCCTACAGGTGGGCAGCCTGGGATCTTTCTCTGAGGTGTAGGCCTCAGCCAGCAAAGCTGGGCCTACCATGCGGCAGCACAGCCTCGGGCTAAAGGTGCCCGAGGCCCAAACACACACGCACACCTCGTGCCATACGGGCCAAGGGTCACCTGGAATGCCTCACGCCTAATGGCGTCTGCCCCTTATGTATCCTCTCCCAGCATGCACAGCGGGTAGACCATGCCCACTGCATGGCTGCCGAGAGAGAGCACCCAAGGTGCTTTGATACCCCGTTTGGTTCACCTATGCCGGTGGTGAAAGTGCCACCTACAGGCAACAGAGACCACTACTGCCAGGCATTATCACACCCAGAGCAGAAGCAATAATAAATCAATGATTGGTCTGAGCCCAAATACCGGCTCAGACTACCCCTAAATTTCCAGATAGCGTCTCCAAATATTGGGGGGGGGGGGGCGCTACATACGTATATACAGAACAGCTATACAAATATGGAGCATTAGTAGGGTACCTTGATTTGTTGGATCCAAGGCAAACCCAATAATCACCACCGATGGTAAAGACTGAACTGCACCAACTATAAAAATAATAGGAAGCAATTCGTCAATGTAGGATTTATTGAATGTATATGTTAGGTGTAATATACAACATACCCAAGAATTCAATCAAAAATGAAATATATAGAATAAAATAAAAATTTTATAAAAATGATATTACTATAGAATTTACCAATGGGGCGGATTATGATGCGTATATATACATAATTTTTTTTTTTTATATTTTATTATTTATTGGTTATTGTTGGTATATTCATAGATGACCATATAAGTAAATTGTTATAGGAAATAAAATTATAAATATATAAGTTGTAACTGTTACCACATGCACCAAAAACATCATATTTGTATTGTAAAATATATTGTTGCATGCCCCAAAGAAAATCTTATAAGTGTTAATCTATACTATATTATAGAGGGGACTAGGTAAAGATTTAAATATTAGTTGTTGTATAGATGTTAAAAAAGTGAATACATCACTCATAGAGTCCTCAATAGAAACAAAG
The DNA here is from genome assembly GCA_029206835.1 of Rana muscosa. Taxonomy (NCBI): domain Eukaryota; kingdom Metazoa; phylum Chordata; class Amphibia; order Anura; family Ranidae; genus Rana; species Rana muscosa. The sequence goes on from CM055128.1 coordinate 37,974,509, forward strand.
CTGTGTATATAAATTCTACATAAGAAATGAACACAGGGAGTTCAAAGTAAATACCTATGATCACCAGAACTTGAGAGAGCCAGCCGCATACCCCGACATCCAGCAGGGAAGTGTTGTATGCAGAGATGCAGAGGCTCTGTGTTTATATGCAGGTCCTCCTATCAGCTGCCGCTAGTAATTGCGAGCAGCTGACACAAGGGAAACCTGCCGAGGATCATCTTAATGGCCCCCTGGACGGGGTGTGCGCGATCGCGCCCCCCAACGCACATGCGCGGAAGTCACCGCGTCGGAGCAACATCACGCACACCTTGTCCACCGACACACTGAGCCTCACCAGCGTACAGAGCATTTACGCTGGAGTGGCAAGATGGAGAATGTGGGCGGAGATGGTGTATCCGCCAACAGACTTCTGAGCGCCGCCCATGGTTACAAGAACCGGCGGCTTAGTGTGCCGGGCAATCACATTGGCCAGCCGCTGTCCACGGACCAAGGGAAGGACTGAAAAAGGAGGAGGCAAAACCCAAGTTATATTAGATGGCAGATTAGATCAGATGGCAAATTAAAATGACATGACCATATAAATTTCAAGAAGTATTTTCCATAGTTTATTTTGGAAGAAAAGTTTATGTAATTATGCCCATCTGTCATTGATTGGCGAACTCCATAGACAACAGTGGTCAGTTGGTGATTGGACGCATAGTTGAGCATTTTTTCACAGGCGATACAAGATATTATATAAGACATACAAATCTGGAAATAAAAATAAAAATAAAAAAAAGAAGAAAACACATGTGAATAGTTATAATTCAGATAGAAGGCAATGTAAACCATTTCTTTATCAGTGAAACATCTGTTACATGATGCTACCGTATTATTGTCAACACATACACTTATACATACAGTGCATATATAGCAATTATAAATGAACACAAGATCCCCACTGTATAAGAACATATATCTGTATATGCCAGGGGTCTCAAACTCAAATTACCTGAGGGCCACAAGACAAGTTTTCATATCACATGGGGGCCGCATGCAAACTTTCAAACTTCAAAAACAGCACTGGTGTCAGCGGACGCACTATTAACCCCCAGCACTGGTGTCAGCAGACGCACTATTAACCCCCAGCACTACCCCTACACTTCACAAATACCCCCCTACACTTCACAAATACCCCCTGCTCACAAATTTCAAACCCAGTCACCTACCTAAGGACTTAGCCTCAGTGTGATGGCTCACTTACCTCTCCTCCTGGCAGGGCTGGACTGGGACAAAAATTTGGCCCTGGACTTCATCCAGACCGGCCCACTTTAATTTTGCAAACACGCACAAAAACATTAATTCATCAGTGACCATGACCAGCAGTGGCAGTACATTAATTCATTCATTCCTGTAGCCCTCCTTTATTGCAGAAATACTACAGGAGAGGGTCAGAGACTGCAAAGCGTACTACAGGCGAGGGTCAGAGACTGCAGACATAGTACAGGAGAGGGTGAGAGACTGCAAAATGTACTACAGGTGAGGGTCAGAGACTGCAGACATAGTACAGGAGAGGGTGAGAGACTGCAGACATAGTACAGGAGAGGGTCAGAGACTGCAAAACGTACTACAGGCGAGGGTCATAGACTGCAGACATAGTACAGGAGAGGGTCAGAGACTGCAAAACGTACTACAGGCGAGGGTCATAGACTGCAGACATAGTACAGGAGAGGGTCAGAGACTGCAAAACGTACTACAGGCGAGGGTCATAGACTGCAGACATAGTACAGGAGAGGGTCAGAGACTGCAAAACGTACTACAGGCGAGGGTCATAGACTGCAGACATAGTACAGGAGAGGGTCAGAGACTGCAAAACGTACTACAGGCGAGGGTCATAGACTGCAGACATAGTACAGGAGAGGGTCAGAGACTGCAGACATAGTACAGGAGAGGGTCAGAGACTGCAAAATGTACTACAGGAGAGGGTCAGAGACTGCAGACATGATACAGGAGATGGTCAGAGACTGCGGACATGATACAGGAGATGGTCAGAGACTGCAAAACGTACTACAGGCGAGGGTCATAGACTGCAGACATAGTACAGGAGAGGGTCAGAGACTGCAAAATGTACTACAGGAGAGGGTCAGAGACTGCAGACATAGTACAGGAGAGGGTCAGAGACTGCAAAACGTACTACAGGCGAGGGTCATAGACTGCAGACATAGTACAGGAGAGGGTCAGAGACTGCAAAATGTACTACAGGAGAGGGTCAGAGACTGCAGACATGATACAGGAGATGGTCAGAGACTGCGGACATGATACAGGAGATGGTCAGAGACTGCGGACACGATACAGGAGATGGTCAGAGACTGCAGACATTGTACAAGTGTGTCCTAGGCTAGCAGTGAACAGTGTGGAAAAAACATTGATTGCTGCACTGCAACAGGAGTTTACAAGATATAACAAAGTGCCAAAAAAAAAACTTTGCCAACAGTCATTTCTCAAGCACAGCAGGACAGTAAATGGTTAACAGGTCTGTGAAGCTCCCAGCCTGACCAGCTAATGCCTTCAAAAGATAACAAGGAAAATGTCAAACAAATCAGGGATGGCTGGCACAGGACTCTGGCACAAATAGCTATATAGAAACAGCTGAAGTTCCAGCTTCTTGCAGAAAGCTAATCAGCATTCTCCTGTCCTGTGTTCAGTGTAAATAAAAACAGATAAGAAGCAGTGTGAGAAGATGGGGAAGTCACCCCTCGATCAGTGTGTTCTCCTTCTCCTGTGCTGTGTGTGGAATATGCAGTGATCACACTGATTCCCTCTGTCTTCTAACACTGCTTCTTATCTGTTTTTATTTACATTGAACACAGGACAGGAGAATGCTGATTAGATTTCTGTAGCCAGCATTGTAACATGTTTGATCTCATACCTTCTTCATGTTCAGGTATGTCGGATCTTCTGCATCCCGCCCTGCTCTGGCCACTAGCCTCTTCTAAATGTGGCGGGCTGGACAATCTGATTGGCTAAAGAGGTGGTGGGAGGCGAAGCAACTTAGCAGTCACGCCCTCCCACTCAGAAGAGCAGCGCTATTGGCTGCCTGCCCTGTTACACACAGATATCCCTCTCCCTCCAGCATGTCAAAGCCGATGGGAGGGAGAGGGGCGGGAAGCTGCACACTGCCGCTGGTAGCCTTGCGGGTCGGTCCTGTCCTGGTCCCCTATCAGCGGCTCTGCCGGAAGTTTGAGGGGGGGGCGACAAGGAGGAGGAAAAGATAAGGCAAGGGTCAGCTGCGTTCTAGGCGGCTGCCTAGTGGGAGCACCGGCTCTGTCCACACAGACAGACTCCGAGAAAGGTAGAGAGACGAGTGACACACTGAGCCATCGGCCCCTGCCTGCGGGCCAATTGGAACCTGTTCGCGGGCCGCAAATGGCCCGCGGGCCGGTAGTTTGAGACCCCTGGTATATGCCCTAAATAGCATAGCTAGACAGAAATAGCTAAACAAGTAATCTATAAATTATATTGATAGGTAAATATAGAATGGTTTAAAACAGATGGCCTCATTAAGGCCTGGCGGCAATGTAGCCTTCAACTGACAGATCCATCTTAATTCCCTCTGGAGGAGGGTTTTATTCCAGTCACCCCCCCTGGGATTCAGGTGTATTCGGTCCAGGATCAAAAATTTTACACTGGGGAATACTCCACCATGTACCAAGGACACATGGCGTCCCAGGGGGAGGTCAGGGTCACATACCTGCATACTGTGAATATGTCGGTAGGCCCTCCTCCAGAATTCCAATTTAGTTTTTCCAATGTAAAAGCAGCTGCAGCTGCATTGCAGCATGTAAATGACTCCCAACGTCTTGCAATTCGCAAAGTGTTTAGAGTAAAAAGTTTTCCCATTCGGGAGGGTGTTTTTTTTTTTGTGTAAGCATGTATCTGCAATAATTACACTTGCTGCACATGAATGTGCCTTTATATTTACAGTGCACTTTGTTGATACATTTTTTAATTCGCTAATGACGATTCTGTCACTGATGGAAGTTGCTTTTCTAAATGTAAACAGCGGTTTTTCCGTAACAAACTGCCCCAATGATGGGTCTAATGTTAGCATATGCCAATATTTTTCAATGATTTTTTTCACTTGATGTTGTTGTTTATTGTATCTAGTGATGATTCTTAGAATATTATTGTCCTTTGGAGGTTTTTGAGTATATAGTAAATCATTTCTAGATTTCAATATTGCTTGCTTATAGGATCTTTTCAAAGAGGCATGTGAGTAGCCCCTTAAGAGGAGTCTGTCACGTAATTTCACTGCTTCCTTTACAAAGGTTTCATCATCGGTGCAGTTGCTTTTAATCCTTAAATATTGACTATAAGGAATAGAGTCAATTAAAGGTTGCGGATGAAAGCTTGCAGCATGGAGTATTGTGTTTCCCGCTGTGGGCTTTCTATACAATTTGCTACACAATTTTCCATCTTCTCCCTTGTAGATTTCCACGTCTAAAAAGGTTATAGAGTTTTTGTCAAAAGACATAGTAAAACTTAAATTAAAGTAATTTTTATTCATTCTTAATAAACACTGCTGGAGCATATCCTGTGGTCCGTCCCAGATGATCAAGATATCGTCTATGTAGCGATACCATCCAAGGATGTAATCCGTGTATATGGCTAGATGTTCATTTGCCAAAAACATGGCTTTCCACTCTCCGAGGTACAGGTTGACGTATGATGGGGCACAAAAAGTCCCCATCGCCACCCCCTGCACCTGGAGGTAGTGGGAACCATTGAAAGTAAAAACATTGTGTCCAAGGATATGCTCCAGCAGTGAAAGGATGAATTTGTTATAGACGGGGTCCACAACAGTAGCTCGTTGTAAGATATGGTTAATCGCTGCTAGACTTTATCATGGGGGATTACATTGAATAATGTTTCTACGTCTATTGTGACTAAGAAAGCACTTTGTGGAATGTTTCGTTTGTCGATGATCTGAAAAGATGTACGGTGTCTCTCAAGTAAGATGGTAGTGATGTCACGTATGGTCTCAGAAATTCATCGACCAATTTGCTTGCATTGTCACTAATGGAGCCAGATCCCGAAATGACGGCTCTACCTGGAGGATTAGTGGAATTTTGGTGAATTTTGGGGAGGATATAAAATGTGGGCACTTTTGGAAAGTTGTTTCTGATAAAGCTCCACATTTTTTATTTATTACGTTGTTTAAATGGGCGGTGTCAATCAATGCATAAAATGCTTTATTATATTTCTCGACAATACTCACTGGCATCCGACGATACCAGTCAGAGTTGTCAAAAATTTGTCTGCAGATATTGATGTAGTGTTCATTATTAGACATGTGCACACTGAAATATTTTGTTTCGGAATTTCGTTTTCGACCGAAAAAATAAATAATACATTTATTTTTATTACTCCCGAAGTTCGTTTTTATTTATTTTGTTTTTCGTTAGAAATTGCATTTGTCCGAAAATCTGAACGAATTAAGGTCGAATCTGTCATTGAAGGCTTATGGTGTCTGTCGAATGTTCAAAGAAGATTTGACGGAGCAGCAAAACTGTACAACGCCGCAATCGTACATTTCCGGTTGAATGTTCCACCTACAAGCTAGCTATAGCAGAATTCTAATGTTGTATGACTAGTAATAATTATATTTTTTAATTATTATTACTAGTAAACCAACATTAGAATTTTTCTGTAGCCTATGGGCGGATGCATTTGACCGGAAATGTACGATTGCGGCGTTGTACAGTTTAGCTGCTTCGTCGAATCTTCTTAGAACTTTCGACAGACACCATAAGCCTTCTAAGACAGATTCAACGTTTGTATGTTTTTCGATGCTTTGTTGAATCTTCGTCATTCATGCTGAATTGTCAAGTTCTAGCTATTTTACTGCTCCTCCTCTTTGGTTACAATCAGCCAATAACATTCATCATCATCATTATTTTTATTTTACTTCCTCCACCCAATTCCAACAGCGATCTTTTCTCTCTATGCCAAATCTTTTCTCTCTGTCGAATCTTTTCTCTCTATGTAGAAAAATCTTGGACTAATATAGTTAAAGCGGTTGTAAAGTCAATTTTGGTACTTTTACCTACAGGTAAGCCTATAATAAGGCTTACCTGTAGGTAAAAAAAATATCTCCTAAACCTTTACGGTTTAGGAGATATTCCCCTCGCAATGCGCCGCTGACAGCAGCGGTGCATGCGCACAGGGGATTCTCGGGCTGAAGGCTCGGCAGACGCAGGACCTCGCCGGAACGAAGTCTCCTGCGCGCACGCGCGGGAGTGAGACCTCGCGGCTCCAGCCACTCACAGCGCTGGAGCCGCGATACCCGGAAGACATGCCGAGGCAACATGTCATCTCCCTCGGCGTGGACCAGGTGAGTTAACGATGCCTCGTTCTAAGGTAAGTATTTCATAATGAGCTAGTATGCGGTGCCAAACCATTTTGCAGCTAAAGGACCAGGCCACTTTTTTCGATTCGGCACTGCGTCGCTTTAACTGACAATTGCGCAGTCATGCAACATGGCTCCCAAACAAAATTGATGTCCTTTTTTTCCGACACATAGAGATTTCTTTTGGTGGTATTTGATCACCTCTGCGGTATTTATTTTTTGAGCTATAAACAAAAATAAAGCGACAATTTTGAAAAAAATTTAAATATTTTTTACATTTTGCTATAATAAATATCCCCAAAAAAAATATATAAAAAAACAATTTTTTTCCTCAGTTTAGGCCGATACGTATTCTTCTACATATTTTTGGTAAAAAAATCGCAAGAAGCATTTATTGATTGGTGTGCGCAAAAGTTATAGCGTTTACAAAATAGGGGATAGTTTTATGGCATTTTTTTTTTTTTTTTACTAGTAATGGCGGCGATCAGTGATTTTTTTTTGTGACTGCGAGATAATGGCGGACACATCAGACACTTTTGACACATTTTTGGGACCATTGTCATTTTCACATTACTATGAAAATTACACTGGCAGTGAAGGGATTAACCACTAGGTGGTGCTGCAGGGGGGTTAAGTGTTCCCTGCATAGTGTTTCTTACTGTAGGGGGGATGGGCTCTGTGTCACAAGACACCGATCTCCGCTCCGAGTACACAGAGCCGAGATCAGTGTCATTGTCACTAGTCAGCAGGGAGATGCTTGTACACAAGCATCTCCCCGCTCTATACCTCAGTGAGACGATCGCGGGGACCCCCGCGGCGATCGAGTCCACGGAACCAGCGGTCTGACTCACGGGGATGCTGGCAGGGTCGCGAGCGCGCCGGCTGCGGCGTGCACGGGACCACACGGACAGGCATTTAAAGGGGACGTACAGGTACGTTGATATGCCTGTCCATGCCATTCTGCCGACGTATATGTACAGGAGGCGGTCGGCAATTGGTTAAGTGCCTCAGCTTCTTTCACGTTCAAATTTGTGGGGCCATCTGCTTTTATTTTCAGTTTTTCCAGGTCATGGTTCACTAACTTTAAAAATGCCGCAGCATTAGAGTTAATACTTGGAGGTGGACAAAAGTCAGATTTTTTCTTTAGTAATGATTCGGAAGGATTGGTTTTAGTATAGCAAGTAGACTTGTGCACAACGGAAAAATTAGTTTAGTTTTGGTACGTTTCTTTTCTGTCCTGTTGATTCGTAATCGTTCGTAATTTTGCTAGACGGGATTTTTCGTGTTCGGACTAATTCGTAACTTTTTTTGAGTTTGTTGATTCGTAATTTTCTGTGTCTCTCTCACAACGACGCTGCCTATTATGCCTAATGTGCTTCGAATGGATTTGTACTTTTCTAAATACATAGCGGTTATTTGTAACGATTCGGAATCTCGTATTTTACTTTCGTTTTTTACATGCGGCTATAGCCTCCGCCCCTGTACACCATTTTGAGAGGGAGTTCAGCACGGTGAGGGAGAAGCAGAGCAGAGTGTTATTGTGCTTCGAATGGATTCGTACATTCGTAACTTTTTTCATAACGAATTATGCCGAAGACATTCGGGCATTCGCTATTTGCGATATAATTTATTTCGGATTCGGTTTTATTCGTAATTGCTTTGTTCGGAAATTCGAATGCTTCCGAATGTCCGAAAGTTGCTAAATTCGGACGAATTTCGATACATTACGAAACGAATTTCACAAGCCTAATAGCAAGCCTCTTCTTCTATTGACTGTAAAATGCGAGGCAAGTGAACAGAATCGATGAGGTCTGCTGTATCACTCTCTTCGAGAAGGGAGATCAGCTAGTCCAAGGCTTGATTCTCCTTAAGGGTGCGATCTATATTCCCTTGTTGTCTCTGGTAAAGTTTTTTTTAAATCAATTTTCGGATTAATAACTGAAGATCTTTATATATTTCGAATTTGTCCACATTTTGACTGGGACAGAAGTTTAATCCCTTTTGTAAAACTGAAATGTCCTCCTTCAATAGAGTATAGGAGAATAGGTTAATTATACTTAAATCGATATTGGTTGGCATTTGGGATGTTTCTAAGGGGTTGATAGTGCTACTTGTGTATAAGTGTTTAGGTTGGGTTGTGCTGGCTTGACGCCTGCTAAAATCCGTTCTAAAAAAGATGTATCAGTGAGGCCTAGTTCAAGTGACTTGGATAGTGCATTGATAGTTGGAAGAGTTCTATCTTGTTACGGTGGGTTTTGTGTAGGTTGAGTGACTGGTGTTTCTGGCATAGAAGTAGCCAAGTGTGGGAATTTAGACGTGTTTTCCAATATTAGTTTTTTGGCTTTTTGATCTAGTGCAGGGTCACCGTGATATTGGCGTTTAGTGCCTGTGTAGGTTTTTGTTTGTGAAATGATTGAGAAGAGGTATGGGGACCTTGTTGGGTCGAATTGTAATATTGTCCCTGATTAACATTTCCTCTATTGTTATATTTGTTTTGACTACATTTATAGGCTTTACCTGCCTCAAATGCATTTTTCTCTCGTATGTATTTGTGACCTTTTTTGATAGGATCTCCTTATTAAAGTTTTCTACAGTAGATGTAGTTTTAGTTTTTTCTCTTTAAGTACAACAGATTTGTGTGTTTTGAAATTCTGTAATTTGGCACAGAGATTAATAATTTCTGTGTCAAGGGATTGAGATCTTTTTGTATACTCTTCTATTAAGGTCTCCATTAGATTTTGTGAACATGTCTGAAGTATTTGTTCCCCATCGTAACGCCAAACTGTACCTCGGAGAGTGGAAAGCCATGTTTTTGGCAGATGAACATCTAGCCATATACACGATTACATCCTCGGATGGTATCGCTACATAGACGATATCTTGATCATCTGGGACGGACCACAGGATATGCTCCAGCAGTGTTTATTAAGAATGAATAAAAATTACTTTAATTTAAGTTTTACTATGTCTTTTGACAAAAACTCTATAACCTTTTTAGACGTGGAAATCTACAAGGGAGAAGATGGAAAATTGTGTAGCAAATTGTATAGAAAGCCCACAGCGGGAAACACAATACTCCATGCTGCAAGCTTTCATCCGCAACCTTTAATTGACTCTATTCCTTATAGTCAATATTTAAGAATAAAACGCAACTGCACCGATGATGAAACCTTTGTAAAGGAAGCAGTGAAATTACGTGACAGACTCCTCTTAAGGGGCTACTCACATGCCTCTTTGAAAAGATCCTATAAGCAAGCAATATTGAAATCTAGAAATGATTTACTATATACTCAAAAACCTCCAAAAGACAATAATATTCTAAGAATCATCACTAGATACAATAAACAACAACATCAAGTGAAAAACATCATTGAAAAATATTGGCATATGCTAACATTAGACCCATCATTGGGGCAGTTTGTTACGGAAAAACCGCTGTTACATTTAGAAAATAAACTTCCATCAGTGACAGAATTGTCAGTAGCAAATTAAAAATTAATCAACAAAAGTGCAAATATAAAGGCACATTCATGTGCGGCAAGTGTAATTATTGCAGATACATGCTTACACAAAAAAAAAACACCCTCCCAAATGGGAAAACTTTTTACTCTAAACACTTTGCGAATTGCAGGAAGTTGGGAGTCATTTACATGCTGCAATGCAGCTGCTTTTACATTGGAAAAACGAAACTGGAATTCTGGAGGAGGGCCTACCGACATATTCACAGTATGCAGGTATGTGACCCTGACCTCCCCCTGGGACGCCATGTGTCCTTGGTACATGGTGGAGTATTCCCCATTGTCAAATTTTTGATCCTGGACCGAATACACCTGAATCCCAGGGGGGGTGACTGGAATAAAACCCTCCTCCAGAGGGAATTAAAATGGATCTCTCAGTTGAAGTCTACATTGCCGCCAGGCCTTATAATGAGGCCATCTGTTTTAAACAATTCCTCAAGGGATTTTCCTCAAGGGGAATGGAAAAATAAATGCTAAGGTCTTGATTTTGTCATTTCTTGTTTTGTGCGACAACACTGGCGAATTAAACACATCGTTCCCTGTCAAGTTTATAGGTGCATGGCATGTTTATGTCTATATTTACCTATCGATATAATTTATAGATTACTTGTTTAGCTATTTCTGTCTAGCTATACTATTTAGGGCATATACAGATACATGTTCTTATACAGTGGGGATCTTGTGTTCATTTATAATTGCTATATATGCACTGTATGTATAAGTGTATGTGTTGACAATAATACGGTAGCATCATGTAACAGATGTTTCACTGATAAAAAAATGGTTTACATCGCCTTCTATCTGAAGTATAACTATTCACATGTGTTTTCTTCTTTTTTTTTATTTATTTTTTTATTTCCAGATTTGTATGTCTTATATAATATCTTGTATCGCCTGTGAAAAAATGCTCAACTATGGCGCCAATCACCAACTGACCACTGTTGTCTATGGAGTTCGCCAATCAATGACAGATGGGCATAATTACACAAACTTTTCTTCCAAAATAACCTATGGAAAATACTTCCTGAAATTTATATGGTCATGTTATTTTAATTTGCCATCTGATCTAATCTGATATAACTTGGGTTTTGCCTCCTCCTTTTTCAGTCCTTCCTTTGCTCCGTGGACAGTGGCTGGCCAATGTGATTGCCCGCACACTAAGGCAGTTCTTCTAACCATGGGCGGCGCTCAAGAGTCTGTTGGCGGATACACCATCTCTGGCCACATTCTCCATCTTGCCACTCCAGCGGACATGCTCTGTCCGCTGGTGAGGCTCAGTGCGTCAGTGGGCGAGGTGTGCGTGACGTCGCTCTGACGCGGTGAGGGGCGCGAACGCGCACACCCCGTCTAGGGGGCCAATTCGATGATCCTCGGCAGGTCCCTTGTGTCAGCTGCTTGCAATTACTAGCGGCAGCTGATAGGAGGACCTGCATATAAACACAGAGCCTCTGTATCTCTGCATCCAACACTTCCCTGCTGGATGTCGGGGTATGCGGCTGGCTCTCTCAAGCTCTGGTGATCATAGGTATTTACTTTTAACTCCCTGTGTTCATTTCTTATGTAGAATTTATATACACAGCTTTGTTTCTATTGAGGTCTCTATGAGTGATTTATTCACTTTTTAACATCTATACAACAACTAATATTTAAATCTTTACCTAGTCCCCTCTATAATATAGTATAGATTAACGCTTATAACATTTATAAGATTTTCTTTTGGGCATGCAGCAATATATTTTACAATACAAATATGATGTTTTTGGTGCATGTGGTAACATCTACAGTTATAACTTATATATTTATAATTTTATTTCCTATAACATTTTACTTATATGGTCATCTATGAATATACCAATAATAACCAATAAATAATAAAATATAAAATAAAAAATGACATATATATATATATATATATATACACGCATCATAATCCGCCCCATTGGTAAATTCTATAGTAATATCATTTTTATTCAATTTTTATTTTATTCTATATATTTCATTTTTGATTGAATTCATGGGTATGTTGTATATTACACCTAACATATACATTCAATAAATCCTATATTGACGAATTGCTTCCTATCATTTTTATAGTTGGTGCAGTTCAGTCTTTACCATCGGTGGTGATTATTGGGTTTGCCTTGGATCCAACAAATCAAGGTACTAATGCATATTTGTATAGCTGTTTCGTATATACTTATATTAATTAAAAACTTTTTGTGAGTTACAATATAACTTGTTTTCTTTTAGGGATCTCCATACCTGACCCCAGTATATCCCCTTGGCCGTTCTGCTTGTCTTGAAATTGGAGATATTATATCTCTCCTTGGGTTGGCAACTATTTAAAAAAATCTCCTATAGATCTATCACTTGCTGATCTTGAGGCCCACTTGCCTTGGAATTGCCTTGGAATGGCGACCCCTTTGACACAGTATTACGTTCTGTTTGTTTCTGGTAATTCTATACTATGTGAGTAACTCATCATAACTTTTGACTTATAATTAATGTTGTACTTTCTATGTATCATGCCAACAATTTTGAACATATGTAATTGATTGTATGTGTTTCTAATTATGCTTAGATGAATTATCTCCCCTTTACACACTGTTGAAGAAGGAGTTGAACCCCAAAACATGTTGGGTGTAGGGAGTTTCCCACATGTATTTCCCAGCATGGTGACACATGTTTAAATTGTTCAGTCACAATCAATATTTCATTCTGATATGTGTAAATATTATCAATGTTTAATTATGAATAAAACCTTTTTTACTTTAAATACTATGTATACTGAATATTACTACAATTTAGTGCCTTAAAAGTCCACTTAGGGGATTCTTCTCTCTTTCTTGAATACTGGATGTGGCACAGCATATATTTGCCATCCGCTCTCTCTTTCTTAAAGTTCACTAGTACAAGAAAGAAAGGGTGACTCCTGGAAGCCGCAAATCTATGGTGTCCTGCTGTAGTGAATGGATGGAGTGGCAACCTCAGCCTGGACTCCAACCAGGTCACGCCCCCAATGAGTTTCACTCCTTTCCCCAGAGCTTAGTCATGGGAGCCCCCTCAAAGTTCACTAGTGGTTGGGAAATGGCCAAGACTTGCTTCTGTGGGACCTGAGCACTGCAAGCAGTCACTAGGGCACAGGATATAGGTCAGTACTCACAATTCCACTTGATCATCAGTTTCCTCCTTCTAATATCCACCAGGCACTCTTTAGCTAGGAAGACACAGACTCACACCGGGTATTGTCCAGTAAGTTTCTCCAGACCGTAGCTGGAAAAAAAGAAAAAAAAATCCTAGACTTTGGAGAATAGGCTCCCCCAGCTTAGACTATAGCTAGAACCTTGATGACTTTTAAGCTCCCCAGTATACTGCCCTGAGGGGCGGAGCCCCTCAGATAGGGAACTCCTCTGGTAAGACTTGACCCAGAATCCACCCACTCCAGGCCTATTTATGGGCTCTCTAGCCACCTTCTGGACATACCTCCTTTAGGGATTTGCTGGATCCCCATAAATATTAAGGCTGACTTTCTATTCTTTCTCCCACTGTTATTCTAGAATCCTCCAGAATGCAGGAAAAAGTAATCAAATCATCAGTTTGTGAAACACTGAGCAGTGAGCAGACTAAAGCAATCAACCTCTGCTCCAATGACTACAGAGCTAAACAAAATTTACCTAGCACTACCTACACGAAATAGGAGGGTGCTAGATTGTGATATTAATAAAGGGCTTTTGGATTTGTTTGGTGTCTTTTTTGGGGAATTTAATAATTTGAATGACCCCTTTGTTTTGGGGAGGGAAGGGGGTCCTCACTGGTTTGAATAGCAGCCAAATCCAAACCGTAGGGCTCAAAAAATTACTTTTCTCTTGTCATCCATGGACTGACACAGCGTGTCTTATACACCTTTACACGTGGGTTATGTCCCTGCTTGCAGGAGAAGACCTAGGCAGAATGTGAGATGTTATACATACATTCTAAACAGCCAGAGCTGAACAGCCCCGCCCAGGGGGGCGGTCCCTCCGGCATAACCCTCCCACTGCAGTCAGCAGACCTCAGTTTTTTTCTGCCTAGCAGAAGGAGAAGACGTGGCTCTCTCAGGAGCCAGTCTCCTGACCTATTTTTATTCCTTTGGGAATTTTTTTCCTATTTTATTCTTTTGAGATCTTCTATCAACTGTCGGCTGGGCAACAGGTTGGGTACAAGATATCCTCGTAGTCTTCCCTGTCCGACCATCGAGCGTGCTGATCCTCGCCTTGTGTGCGTGAGACTCAGTTCACGACATGCCCCGCGACTCCAGGGGTGGCCGGTGGGCTTCCAGCTCCGCGGTCCTCTCAAGATAGAACAGTCCGGCTGTATCTTTCGCGGTGGACCGGGCCGACAGCTACTCAGTACCGCACTGTGATAGTTCTGTCAGAAACACACCAGCGGGTCCCTCAGGGGACGGGTAAGTAGTCTCTCCTGGCTGCAGGTGAGTACATGCTGTGTGTTTCTTGTGTGGGGGGATTTCCCTGTCTCCCCCTGTGTTTTTTAATGTCACTCTCTGTTCACTAGTGCTGGCGCTGTACTGTGGGGGGTGCCTGGGGGCCATACTATCCTGGGGGGGGCTCATGCTGCTCTGCAGTCGCTGGGGCTGTTTTGTTTTTGGATGTGAGGGGCCTGGGCGCCGTTCGGCGCCATGTTTTGTGTGTGTGCTGATTTTTACATTGGCGGCCATCTTGCCGGGGCCCGCCGGAGCACATTGCGGCGGCCATTTTCTTGTAGCCGCACGTTTTTCTGGCACTAGTTTGGCCTCTAGCGCCGCTGGGAACGGCGCGAATCTCCTCACACTCTCTCCTCTCAGCTCACTCACGCTGAGCAGCGCGGCGCAGTGAGACAGAGCGGCGGAACCGAGCGGTCCTGGTCAGGTTGGTGGGTTCCCTGGGCATTCCCCTACTTCAGTCAGCACAGCCTGTGGGTGGTCTGAGAGGGACATTATGGAGTCAGAGTCACCAGCTTCCCCTCACATGCCAGAGGCAGCAGCCAGTGCTCCAGCACCTGCGGTCCCTATGGACCAGTTGTCGGCAGTCCTGGAATCATTTCTGACCAGGATGGAAGCTGTGTGTGAGCACAAGGGAACAAAAAAGCGCCCTCTCCCCACTTTATCTCCACAAGGGGAGTGCTCTGATTCAGATATGGGCCTAGCTATTGCTGCTCAGGACCCTAGCTCTGAATATTTGGATGGTTTTGAACAGGACATTCCTTGTGAGGAAGACTCCAGTTCTGAGTCAGT
The DNA here is from genome assembly GCA_029206835.1 of Rana muscosa. Taxonomy (NCBI): domain Eukaryota; kingdom Metazoa; phylum Chordata; class Amphibia; order Anura; family Ranidae; genus Rana; species Rana muscosa. Next base: position 37,989,684 of record CM055128.1, read on the forward strand.
AAATGACAGGGCGCTTGTTAGTGAACTCATTGATGCTGTGAGGGACACTCTCAAGCTAAATGCTGCGACCGCAGAACCTCAGGCGGATACAGTCTCCTTTGGTTCTTTTAAGACCAAGCCTTCTAAAAAGGTTTTTCCATATGTACCTTTCTTTGACCAGCTCATTGACCAGGTCTGGGAAAAGCCGCAGAAGACTTTTATGGTCCCGCGGCGTTTGTCTATTAGATACCCCTTTGAAGACGCCCTGCTTAAAAAGTGGGCTTCTCCCCCGGTGGTCGACCCTCCAGTCGCCCGTTTAAACAAGGCCACCCCTCTCCCGATGGAGGGGACTCCTGCGTTTAAGGACCCCACTGACAGGAGGTCAGAAGTGGTGAGTAGAGCCATGTTCGCCTTGTTGGGATCCGCCCTACGGCCCGTAGTAGCGGCGACCCTTGTGTCTCAGACACTCACGGAATGGGCAAAGATTTTGCACCAAACTGTGCAGGAGTATAACCTTCCTCCAGACACTATTGCTCTGGCCCACCAGATGGTGCAGGGTCTGATATATGTGTGCGACGCCACGTTGGACGCGGCCCCTTAAATATCCAGGGCCTCTGTCTCGGCGGTGGTATTGCGTCGTCTCATCTGGTTGAAATGCTGGTCTGCTGACCTAGCCTCTAAGAAGCTCCTGACGGATCTACCTTTTAAGGGTGGTAGACTTTTTGGTGCTGCTCTGGATGACATCATCAAGGATGTCACGGGAGGTAAAAGCACTCTCCTTCCTCAAACTATCAAGGGTAAGGAGGCCCGACGTAAACCGGGTCCTTCCTTTCCAGCAAAAAAGGTTTTTTTTTCGTCCGTCAGAGTCCACGGGTAAGCCATCCCAGACTGACAACAGTGCGGCTGGCGGGCACAAGCGCCCCTGGGTGCGTAAGCCGAACAAGCCGGCTCCCAAGCCCGCCTCCACGTGAAGTCTTGCCCCCGCCCGTCTCTGGGGTGGGGGGACGACTTCGCAGGTTCACGGATCGGTGGACCTCCCGGATCTCCGACCGGTGGGTGTGCGAAGTGGTCACCTCAGGATACAGAATAGAGTTCGGCTCCTGGCCCCCAGACAGATTCTTTCCCTCAAATCTCCCTCTCCTTCCTGCCCGTCGGGCAGCCCTCTTGGGGGCTGTACAGGATTTGATCGGGTCCGGAGTAATTGTGCCGGTTCCGTCCCAGGAGAGGTTTCAGGTGTTCTACTCGAATCTGTTTGTTGTTCCAAAAAAGGACGGGGTTCGGCCAATCCTGGACCTCAAGGCCCTGAATGCCTTCGTGAAGGTGCAAAAATTCCGCATGGAATCCATTCGCACGGTGGTCGCTACACTCCATCAAGGGGATTTTCTGGCATCCTTGGACATCAAGGACGCCTACTTGCATGTTCCGATCTGCGCAAGCCACCAGACGTTTCTGCGCTTTGCGGTCGGCGAAGTCCACTATCAATTTATGGCTCTTCCCTTCGGCCTAGCCTCGGCACCGAGGGTGTTCACCAAGGTGCTTGCTCCGGTCCTAGCTTTGCTGAGACAGCGGGGCATTGCTATCGTGGGCTATCTGGACGATTTCCTTCTAAGAGCAGACAGTGGCTCAGAATTGGAAGAAAGTGTGACTATCGTCAGTCAGACCCTCAGGGAGTTTGGGTGGCTCCTGAACGTTCAGAAGTCGGTTCTAGTCCCGACTCAGCGTCTGGAGTATCTAGGTCTGATTCTGGACTTCTTGGAGGCAAGAGTCTTCCTACCTCCAGACAAACTACTGACACTTCAGTCTGCAGTACGGGTGCTGACGTCCCGAAAATGGTCGTCAATCTGCTTTTGCATGAGAGTCCTGGGACTCATGGTGGCCTCCTTCGAGGCCGTTCCTTGTGCCCAAGCGCACACCAGGGCTTTACAGAAAGAGATCTTGTCCACTTGGGACAAATCCCCGTTGTCCTTGGATCTTCAGATCCAGGTGAGTCACCTGGTCAGGGCGTCCCTGACGTGGTGGTTGAGGTCCCCGGCTCTTCGGTCCGGGAAGTCGTTCCTCCCCATCCAATGGACGGTGATCACGACGGACGCCAGCCTGACGGGCTGGGGGGGAGTCTGGGGAGTCCTGTCGGCCCAAGGGCTTTGGACTCCGGACGAAGCCCTCTTACCGATCAATGTGCTGGAGATACGGGCAATCAGACTGTGCCTCTCCTCATGGTCGGAGAAACTACAGGGTCACTCCATCAGGATCCAATCGGACAACGCTACAGCAGTGGCGTATGTCAACCATCAAGGGGGGACTCGGAGCTCAGCTGCGGCTTCCGAGGTCGCCCGCATCCTGAGGTGGGCCGAAAGAAGCGTGCCGGCTCTGTCGGCCGTCTACATTCCGGGCGTAGACAATTGGCAGGCGGACTATCTAAGTCGCCAGACGCTGGACCAGGGAGAGTGGTCCTTGCACCCGGAGGTCTTTCAACTCCTTTGCAGACGGTGGGGCACGCCGGATGTGGACCTGATGGCCTCTCGACTCAATCGCAAGGTGTCGAGGTTTGTGGCCAGATCCAGGGATCCCTGGGCGGATGCCTCGGATGCGTTGGTGGCCCCATGGGGTCAGTATCACCTGATATACGTTTATCCTCCGCTGCAGTTGCTCCCTCACCTGCTCCGCAGGGTAGCGACCGAGAGAATTCCGGTGATCCTCATTGCTCCGGGTTGGCCTCGGCGTCACTGGTACGCCGATCTGGTACGTCTCGTCGCAGACGTTCCCTGGCGGTTACCAATACGGGGGGACCTTCTGTCTCAAGGTCCTATATTTCATCCTGCTTTACAGTCTCTGGTTTTAACGGCATGGTTATTGAAAGCCAGGTGCTGAGAGACCGAGGTCTCTCGGATTCGGTCATTTCGACCATGTTAAGGGCACGGAAGTCTTCCTCCAGAAAGATCTATCACCGTACTTGGAGAGCTTACATCGCCATGTGCGAAGAGCTGGACTGGCGCCCACGAACGTATTCCGTTCCCAGAATCCTGCATTTTCTGCAGCGTGGCGTGACCCAAAAGCTCGCTTTGAGTACCATTAAGGGTCAGATTTCGGCCTTGGCCATCTTCTTTCAGCGACCGCTGGCGGGTCATCCCTTGGTTAGCACCTTTGTGCAGGGGGTTCGCCATGTGCTCCCCCCTGTCAAGCCTCCTCTCCCCCCGTGGGATCTGAATTTGGTGCTCTCGGTCCTCCAGGAACCTCCCTTTGAGAATATTAGAGATATTCCCCTCTTGACTTTGTCTCAGAAGGTGGCCTTCTTGGTGGCCATTACTTCCATTAGACGAGTGTCTGAGTTGGCGGCCTTGTCCTGCAAGTCGCCCTTTTTGGTCATCCATAAGGATAAGGCGGTGTTACGTCCGCGACCTTCTTTTCTGCCAAAGGTGGTCTCGGCCTTCCACTTAAATGAGGACATTGTCCTCCCGTCCTTGTGTCCTCACCCATCGCATCCCAGAGAGTTTGCGCTTCACACTTTGGATGTGGTACGAGCCTTGCGGGTGTACCTGTCTGCTACTGCCTCTATTCGGAAATCTGACTCACTATTTGTGGCTGTCTCTGGTCCAAAACAGGGCCAAGTGGTTTCGTCTGCCACCATTTCTAGGTGGATCAGACAAACCGTCATTCAAGCTTATGCTCTCAAGGGGCGGGCGCCTCCCTTTCCGGTTACGGCACATTCCACCAGGGCAATTGGTGCTTCCTGGGCTTTCCGACATCAAGCGTCGGTTGCACAAGTGTGCAAGGCGGCGACCTGGTCGTCTGTTCATACCTTTTCAAAGTTTTATAAGGTTGATGTGGCTGCATCTTCGGATGCTTCCTTCGGCCGCAAGGTGTTGCAGGCCGCTGTTTGATGTTGCAACTCCTCCGTTGAGGAGCTCTGCCTTGTTTGGAGTGAAGTTTTTGGTTTTCCATTTATACTGCTCCCATCCCTCTTGACACTGCTTTGGGACATCCCACGTGTAAAGGTGTATAAGACACGCTGTGTCAGTCCATGGATGACAAGAGAAAATAGGATTTTTGTACTCACCGTAAAATCCGTTTCTCTGGCATCCATGGACTGACACAGCACCCACCCTTCTTTTCGAGTTTGTACTGCTTTGTTACGAACTGAGGTCTGCTGACTGCAGTGGGAGGGTTAATGTGGAGGGACCGCCCCCCTGGGCGGGGCTGTTCAGCTCTGGCTGTTTAGAATGTATGTATAACATCTCACATTCTGCCTAGGTCTTCTCCTGCAAGCAGGGATATAACCCACGTGTAAAGGTGTATAAGACACGCTGTGTCAGTCCATGGATGCCAGAGAAACGGATTTTACGGTGAGTACAAAAATCCTATTATTTTGAAGGGTAAAGATCCAGTTTTTAACCTCCAACTCTCCTCGGACTTATGTAATGTGTGTTACTATGGCTGTTTTATGTAGTTGGGAGCAAGAGCTCTCAGCAAGAGCAAATGTAACAGGTTGATAGCATAGGAGCACAACTAGGATTACCGTATATACTCGAGTATAACCTGACCCGAATATAAGCCGAGGCACCTAATTTTACCACAAAAAAATGGGAAAACTTATTGACTTGATTATAAGCCTAGGGTGTCCATCTGCATGCCTCACTGTGCCTCACTTTGCCTCACTGTGTCCATGTCCATGCCTCACTGTGTCCATGCCTCACTGTGTCCATGCCTCACTGTGCCCATGCCTCACTGTGTCCATGACTGACGTTTAACATTAGAGTCTATGGAAGGAGTGCCCAGCTTTGAAAAATTGGTGCTCCCCGGCCGTAGGTCCCCCAGACAACAAACTTTGCACACTTATAGAGGAGAAATGGGGCTACATGTGTGCCAAGGTTGGGGACCTACGGCCAGCCAGTACCAGGTCCTCAAAGTCAGGGAGATCAGGCTCCAAGTTTGGAGTCCAGGGGACCTACGACCGGCCGGTACCAGGTCCGCAAAATCACCGGAGAAATGACCGTTTAACATGGGAGTCAATGGAAGGGGTGCCCGGCTTTGAAAAATCGGTCCTCCGGACAACAAACTTTGCACACTTGTAGAGAACGAGTGGGGCTACATGTGTGCCAAGTTTGGGGACCTACGGCCGGCTGGTACTGGGTCCTCGAAGTCCGGGAGATCAGGCGCAAAAAGGTGACTCGAGTATAAGTCGAGGGGGGCATTTTCAGCACAAAAAAATGTGCTGAAAAACTTGGCTTATACTCGAGTATATACGGTACATTATTAGTTAAATGTGATTACAATTTGTTATAACTGTTAGTATATTTAATCAGGACAGCTTGTCATGGAAAGGATGATATACCAGACATGACCCGAAGCATCAGGAACAAAATAACATTGCCACCTTACTACAGGATGTCCAAGCCACACATAAAACATTCACACAATCTTCTGTTATCATCCAAGTGAACCTGTATTATGATACAGATGGGACCATAACAATTTAGCATTAGCTATCAATTTTGCAAAGAGGTTGATTTACTAAAACTGGAGAGTATAAAATCTGGTGCAGCTATGCCTAGAAACCAGCTTCCAGTTTGCTTGTTTTTTCTCAAAGCTTAATTGAACAACTAATTAATAATTAATTGGCAAGGATGTATATTGTCACTCTACTTATTTAACGTATATGCAGGGTACATCATGTGAAATGCTAGGATTCGCAAATCACAAGGCGGAATTAAGATCACCAGGAGAAATAGCAATAACCTGAGATATGCAGGTGATACCACACTAATGGCAGAAAGTGAAGAAGAACTAAAGAGTCTCTTAATGTAGGTGAAAGAGGAGCCTGAAATTGAACATTAAGAAAACTAAGATCATGGCAACCAGTCCCATCACTCCTTAACAAATAGAAGGCTCCAAGATCTCAGCAGACGGTGACTGTAGCCATTAAATTAAGAGACGCTTGCTTCTTGGGAGGAAAGCAATGGCAAACCTAGACAACATTATAAAAAGCAGAGGCATCACCCTACCGACAAAGTGTCGTACAGTCAAAGCTATGGAATTCCCAGTAGTAACCTATGGCTGTGAAAGTTGGACCATAAGGAAGGCTGAATGCTGAAGAATTGATGTTTTTGAACTATGGTGTTGGAGAAGACTATTGAAAGTCCCTTGGACGGCAAGAAGATCAAACCAGTCAATCTTGAAGGAAATCAACCCTGAATATTCACTGGAAGGACAGATCCTGAAGCTGAAACTCGAATACTTTGGCCACCTAATGCGAAGAGAGGACACAATGGAAAAGACCCTGATGCTGGGAAACATGGAAGGAAAAAGGAGAAGAGGATGACATAAAACAAGATGGATAGATAGCACCATCAAAACAATGACCATGAAGTTAAGCCAGCTCCGGGAGGCAGTGGAGGACAGAAAAGCCTGGCATGCTATGGTCCATGAGGCCACGAAGAGTTGGACACAACTAAACGACTGAACAACAACAATTGAACAAGCTGAAGATAGAATTCTGATTGGCTATCATGCACAAATGCACCAGATTTTGCATTCTCCAGTTTTAGTAAATCAACCCCAAAGAGTCTAAATATGTACCAGTATTAAATAGCAAGAATTAAAGCTTTGTCAGTGTAGTGTAGGGAAATAAAAAATATATGGTGAATGTTTTATGGAAAATTACTGAATATAGATTGGGTTTTGTGACCCCTCAACAGAGTAAGACTCCCCTGACATTCTTCTAACAGTCCAATCAATGGACATTAAGGAAATTAACAAATGTATTGACTATACTTTCTCAGCTGAAAGATTAATTGTGATATATCTAAGCAAATTAAGGCTTGCAAATCTGGATCACATTAGTCATGTAAGTAACATTGGCATGTAGAAGGGACTATTGGGTTTGTTTCATGCTCATTCATTCAAGCTAAAGCAGGCATTAAAAGAGAATGGCAGGAAAGAAAAAAAAAGAAAAAAACTTACATACTCACCTAGATGGCTGCAGCATCCATCCAGTTCTGCAGCTGTCCTTTGCCATTGCCAGCACTTCACCAAGAACTAAGCAATCAAAGACCGCTGATTGTACAGTTCTTTGGTGCTCTCTGAGCACAAAGCGGTGACTGTCACTGGAACAATGGACTGTGGAGGGGGCAGGAGCAACTGGCTCAGGCTTTTAGTGGTACGCCAGTCAGGCATCTGGGTGGATCCTGTCATCATTGTTGGGATACCTGCAGGGCCTGGACCAGTTCTGTCTCGTCAACTGACCGCAAACTTTAGCCACACTTCTCCTTTAATGTTGAACTACAGGCAGATATAAGATACAAATAAGCCATTTAAGGACTGGGCCTATTTTTCAGACTCTGTGTTTACAAGTTAAAATATTTTTTATTTTTTGCTAGAAAATTACTTAGAACCCCCGAACATTTTATGTTTTTTCAGAAACCCTAGAGAATAAAATGGTGGGCGGTCATTGCAATACTTTGTCACACAGTATTTACTTTTTTTGGAACAAATACACTTTTTTTAATTAAAAAATAAGACAACAGTAAAGATAGCCCAATTTTTTTTAGATTGTGAAAGATAATGTTACGCCAAGTAAATTGATAGCCAACATGTCACACTTCAAAATTGCGCCCGGAATGGAGACAAACTTTTACCCGTAAAAATTTCTACAGGTTACCAGTTTTGAGTTACAGAGGAGGTCCAGGGCTAGAATTATTGCTCTCGCCACAATACCTCGCATGTGTGGTTTGAACACCATTTTCATATGCGGGCGTGACTTACGTATGCTTTAATTTTTTTTTATTAGTATTCATTTTACTTTTTATTTTTTATTTTAAAACTGTCCTTTTCCAAAAAATGTTATAAAAAAAAAAAAAAAACCTTAAAAAACATTGGGGGAAGTGGTGCTTGACGTCGCTTCCACCCTCCAATGCTATGGAGCCGAGCGGGGGCCATCTTTCCCTCACTCGGCATCCAGGCAGTGAGGGGAGAGGAACCCATTAGCTCCGCCGCTACCGACAGCTTGGCAAAAAGGGGCGGAGACAACCGGGCGCGGCGGAAAGGGCCCTCTCCCGCCCCCGATAAAAGTGATCTTACGGTGAATCTGCAGAGTACACTTTTATCTTAAAGAGGACAGTCTGACGTTTTTAAGCTAGCTGCTTCCATAACAATGGTAATTAATGTCAAAATAGCGACGTATAACAACGGCGTCTGGTCCTTAAGTTGTTAAAGAAGAAATAAAGCCAAAACTTGTTTGGCTAAACTTCTGTGGATCACAGGAGTGCAGTTCGTTTTGCACTCCTGTGACCAGTTTTTAAGTCCGCTGTCGGCTGACGTCACAGAGCCAGTCAAGGCTGGGGAGAGATTTCAACCATATAGTCAGGATCCACCAAGATGCCTGGACGGGTACTTGGCTCAGCCTCTCAGCAAGCCACTAAAAGCCTGAGCCAGCCCAGCGCTCCAGTGAGCGCAGAGGGGGGGAAGAGTAGAGAGCCAGTGAATGACAGTCACCCGCTCTCTGCTCACGAAGCTCTGAGAACTGAGCAATCAGCAGTGTTTGATCACTCAGTTCCCAGTATTAGAACCAGAAGGGGAACAAATACATCATTGAACCAATGCTGCATGCACCTAGGTAAGTATGATTTCTAAAATAAAATAAAAACAAAAGCTTCTCTTTTAGTGCCACTCTGTATTTATTAAAAAGGGGGGGTGTTTTTGCGCTGAAAGCCAGCAATAAAACTTCATAAAGTGCAAAAAGCCAAATACTACTATTAAATAAAGTGCTAGAATATTTGGGTCTATATTAATAGTCCTTAATCCAATGATGAATAAGTGCACAAATATAAATATAGCAGTGCAATACTTATATATAAATGAGTGAATTGTGGTATGAAGACATGAATAATAAAGTGCACCAGTGCTATCTATATATATATGAACCACAACAATGAGAAAAAAAAAAAAAAAAAATTAATTAATTTATTAGTCCTTATTCAAAAGTCCTTAAACGTGAGTGTTCAAACAGAATGAACTGATGTGAAATACAAATCCTCTGCTGCATAGAAGGATAGGAATATCTCTAATATGTCCATGCAGTGGTCTCACAAAACTCTCACCTCCATTAGAACATAACATGTATGTTAGGCAGTAAATCTCCTTAATGGTGGTTCTTCTGATCTGTATTGTTGCTACTCCCAACCTAGTCTCCTCTGTTAGTGATGTTATTGCAGTTCCTAAGGAGAGAAGGAGGGGGAGGGGAGTGCAGCTCCAAGGGGATAGGATAGGAATAAGGAAGAGAGAAGGGCCTCCAATAGTGTAGTATATTGGTCCAAAACTGGTTTATTAAATGATAATAAGTAATGCTCGTACATTAAAACAAAAATCGTGTGGCTAAAAATAACAACAGCGGCGATATACGCCGTCTTACTCGTCCTCCGGGTACTTCCGGTCTGTGGTACCTCGTGATGTCCCTACGTCGTTACGTCACGCCCCTCGTGACTTCATCAGGGGAGCCCGATTGGCTATTGAGGATATGTTTATATATACGGAAACCGGAAGTATTGGTACGGCCATTTTCTTGTGGCCTCTTATGTATATTAGGACGTCGCCATTTTGGAAATGGTATCCCATTAGCGCGCTTGCCCATAATCTAAGGACACACATCTAACTATTTCCTAATTATTCGTCTGTTATTATACCATAATAAAGGCTAAGTGCAGAGATAATCTAGGCATTAAAGAGGGCTAAAGCAGTGTACTCCATGTATTAAGGACCAGCAGTTAGCTGACTGTGTGTACAATACACGTAGAGTACCTGCAACAGTGCCATCTAAAGGATACAGATGGGTACTACTGTCAATGGCATAGCAATACATAATTTTAAATGAAATGGCAATCTAATATATTAATTACAATTAAATGGAAAAATGTTAATACAAATATGGGATAAAACTTAATCTATGAAGATCCTAATTCTGGATAATCATGATCAGGTGTTAAAATCAACTGGATATGTTGAAGTCTGGGTGCTACCACTCTGTCATATTGCATGATGTATGTAGGTTACCACAGACCGGATGTACCCTTTTAGAATAACATAATATAATCATATTCATATAGTGTTCAATAAGACATTAAAACACATCATAAAATACCGGCAAATAAATCATTAAAATATTATATATATGAAATTTAAAAATTAAAAAATCTGAGGCTCTTGGCTATATGATCCATTAAAATATGGTGTAATTTAGAGCAGTAATAAAATATTAAAATATTCTGGAGGTAATGATATTTATGTATGGTTTATTGGTGGATTCTGATATTAATGGACTAAAAATTGCTTAAAAAACAGTTTAAGTCGAATTCCACATTCATTCCTCCAGGTACTAGAGTTCTCAAAGTATGAATCCATTTAGACTCTTTTTGACTAATTGCTCTAATTTTATGACTTCCTCTCCAGTTTGCTTTATATTTGTCTATGCCCCAAAACTGTAATTGGGAGGGATCTTGGTTATGGAATTGTGCAAAATGTCTGGAGACATTATGTTTGGGAAATCCATTAATAATGTTCTGCACATGTTCTTTGATTCGAACCTTCAGGGCCCTTTTGGTCCTACCAACATATTGGAGGTTGCAGCTGCACTGTAATATATAAACCACCCCTTCTGAGTGACAGCTTATAAAATCTTTTATCTTAAAAGATTGGCCTGTATTGGTCCCTATAAATTCTGTGCGTTTGCCCTGGAATTTTCTAGCATGGCGGCAGGCATAGCAATTCCTGCACGGAAAAAAGCCTTTCCCATTAAAAAAAGAGAAACCGGGTTTAGGTGGGGAAACCACCACAGATTTTGTAATTAAATCCTTCAGAGTAGGCGCTCTTCTATAAATAATTCTCGGCCTTTCAGGTAAAATAAGTTTCAAGTCTTTATCATTTTTTAAAATGTGCCAGTGTCGTTCAATGAGTTTGGCCACATCTTTATGTTGCACGTTGTAATCAAGGATTAAACAGGGGGCATCTTGAAAGGGAGACTGTTTCTTTTTGTCTTGTAACATATCCCTCCTATCCATCCCACCTACATTTTCGATTTGTTTTTTGATCCAGATATCTTCATACCCTTTTTCTATAAATCTTTTGCCTATTAGTTCGGCTTGTTGCTTAAAATCTTCTTCACTGGTGCAATTTCTTTTGATGCGTACTAATTGGCCCTTCGGAATATTGTATAACCACGCTTTATAATGACAGCTGGCTATTGATAAATAACTATTGGTATCTACTGCCTTAAAATATGTCTTAGTAGTAATTTTATTTCCCTCCAGTTGTATAGTCAGATCGAGGAAATTGACTGCTTTTGTGTCTATATTCCACTCCAGTTTTATATTTTTGTCATTATTATTGAGATTTTCCAAAAATTCCTCTAATTTTTCTCTGCTGCCATTCCAAACGATGATCAAGTCATCTATATAGCGTTTGTATAGGGTTAGTTCTGAGGGAGTCTTGGTGTATACCGCCTCTTCCTCCCATTGTGCCATGAATGCGTTCGCCACACTAGGTGCGAACTTGGCTCCCATGGCTATCCCTATACCTTGTTTATAATATGATTGATTGTGCCAAAAGTAATTATACTTCAGGCAAAAATCTAAGCTCTTTAATAGAAATTTCCTTTGCTTACATATCAATTCACTATAATTCTTCAACAGCCATTTGGTGGCGTGACAGGCAGCATGGTGTGGAACGATTGTATATAGCGATGCTACATCGGCAGTTGCTAGTATGGTCCGGCCTTCCAATGTTGGTATCTTGTCTATCAATTGGAGTACATGTTTAGTATCTTTCAAGTACGCCCGGGTATTCTGAACTGCTGGTTGCATAAAGAAGTCGATATATTGGCCTAGTCTAGATGTTAATGACTCAATGCCGTTAACAATTGGCCTTCCTGGAGGGTTTTCCTTGTCCTTGTGTATTTTTGGTACAGTATAAATAATAGGTATTCTGCATGTTTCTGGTATGAGAAATCTAGATTCTTTTACATTTAGGACATGCTTTTTTATTCCTAAATCAATTAATAACTTAAGCTCTTTTTTGTATTTATGAGTAGGATTGCCCAATAATTTAGTATAGGTATCTTCTTGTTGTAATTGCCTATCTATTTCTTTTAAATATTGTTCTTTTCCTTGAATTACTACCGCCCCTCCTTTATCCGCTGGGCGAATAACTATGTCTTTACGTGCCATCAAAAGTTTCATTCCCTTCTTCAGGTGTGGGGGGTCAAATTTTTTCTTTACAAGATACAAGATCCCAACCATTCTCCACGGAGACAGGTACAAGATTACAACCGATCACCCAGGAGACCGCCCCGAGAGGACAGATCAAGAACAAGCCCCATACAAAGAGAGGAAACAGAGCAGGAAAGAGACTTAAAAAGAAAAAGATACGGTTAGGAGAAAATGTGGTGAACCTGAGTGATACTGCCTTATCAGTAGAAGAACTGGCAGTACTCACTAATGGACTGAAACATGCACCAATCAAGAATTTAAATAAATTTGACACCTATGTTGGAATACAAAAGTACATAAGGAAGATGAACATAAAGAAGTACATCATGAACAACCCATTCCAAATAACAAAAGGTGTAGAGAAGCCACAAACTACAGTAGCACAAAGCACTTTAAGAAATAACTCAGTCTTTAATCCTCAAGTAACAAACGGTCAAAATATAGAAGTCTTTAAAAGACTAGTTCTACAAGATCTAGAATCTCTAGAATTAAAGAAAAAATTTGACCCCCCACACCTGAAGAAGGGAATGAAACTTTTGATGGCACGTAAAGACATAGTTATTCGCCCAGCGGATAAAGGAGGGGCGGTAGTAATTCAAGGAAAAGAACAATATTTAAAAGAAATAGATAGGCAATTACAACAAGAAGATACCTATACTAAATTATTGGGCAATCCTACTCATAAATACAAAAAAGAGCTTAAGTTATTAATTGATTTAGGAATAAAAAAGCATGTCCTAAATGTAAAAGAATCTAGATTTCTCATACCAGAAACATGCAGAATACCTATTATTTATACTGTACCAAAAATACACAAGGACAAGGAAAACCCTCCAGGAAGGCCAATTGTTAACGGCATTGAGTCATTAACATCTAGACTAGGCCAATATATCGACTTCTTTATGCAACCAGCAGTTCAGAATACCCGGGCGTACTTGAAAGATACTAAACATGTACTCCAATTGATAGACAAGATACCAACATTGGAAGGCCGGACCATACTAGCAACTGCCGATGTAGCATCGCTATATACAATCGTTCCACACCATGCTGCCTGTCACGCCACCAAATGGCTGTTGAAGAATTATAGTGAATTGATATGTAAGTAAAGGAAATTTCTATTAAAGAGCTTAGATTTTTGCCTGAAGTATAATTACTTTTGGCACAATCAATCATATTATAAACAAGGTATAGGGATAGCCATGGGAGCCAAGTTCGCACCTAGTGTGGCGAACGCATTCATGGCACAATGGGAGGAAGAGGCGGTATACACCAAGACTCCCTCAAAACTAACCCTATACAAACGCTATATAGATGACTTGATCATCGTTTGGAATGGCAGCAGAGAAAAATTAGAGGAATTTTTGGAAAATCTCAATAATAATGACAAAAATATAAAACTGGAGTGGAATATAGACACAAAAGCAGTCAATTTCCTCGATCTGACTATACAACTGGAGGGAAATAAAATTACTACTAAGACATATTTTAAGGCAGTAGATACCAATAGTTATTTATCAATAGCCAGCTGTCATTATAAAGCGTGGTTATACAATATTCCGAAGGGCCAATTAGTACGCATCAAAAGAAATTGCACCAGTGAAGAAGATTTTAAGCAACAAGCCGAACTAATAGGCAAAAGATTTATAGAAAAAGGGTATGAAGATATCTGGATCAAAAAACAAATCGAAAATGTAGGTGGGATGGATAGGAGGGATATGTTACAAGACAAAAAGAAACAGTCTCCCTTTCAAGATGCCCCCTGTTTAATCCTTGATTACAACGTGCAACATAAAGATGTGGCCAAACTCATTGAACGACACTGGCACATTTTAAAAAATGATAAAGACTTGAAACTTATTTTACCTGAAAGGCCGAGAATTATTTATAGAAGAGCGCCTACTCTGAAGGATTTAATTACAAAATCTGTGGTGGTTTCCCCACCTAAACCCGGTTTCTCTTTTTTTAATGGGAAAGGCTTTTTTCCGTGCAGGAATTGCTATGCCTGCCGCCATGCTAGAAAATTCCAGGGCAAACGCACAGAATTTATAGGGACCAATACAGGCCAATCTTTTAAGATAAAAGATTTTATAAGCTGTCACTCAGAAGGGGTGGTTTATATATTACAGTGCAGCTGCAACCTCCAATATGTTGGTAGGACCAAAAGGGCCCTGAAGGTTCGAATCAAAGAACATGTGCAGAACATTATTAATGGATTTCCCAAACATAATGTCTCCAGACATTTTGCACAATTCCATAACCAAGATCCCTCCCAATTACAGTTTTGGGGCATAGACAAATATAAAGCAAACTGGAGAGGAAGTCATAAAATTAGAGCAATTAGTCAAAAAGAGTCTAAATGGATTCATACTTTGAGAACTCTAGTACCTGGAGAAATGAATGTGGAATTCGACTTAAACTGTTTTTTAAGCAATTTTTAGTCCATTAATATCAGAATCCACCAATAAACCATACATAAATATCATTACCTCCAGAATATTTTAATATTTTATTACTGCTCTAAATTACACCATATTTTAATGGATCATATAGCCAAGAGCCTCAGATTTTTTAATTTTTAAATTTCATATATATAATATTTTAATGATTTATTTGCCGGTATTTTATGATGTGTTTTAATGTCTTATTGAACACTATATGAATATGATTATATTATGTTATTCTAAAAGGGTACATCCGGTCTGTGGTAACCTACATACATCATGCAATATGACAGAGTGGTAGCACCCAGACTTCAACATATCCAGTTGATTTTAACACCTGATCATGATTATCCAGAATTAGGATCTTCATAGATTAAGTTTTATCCCATATTTGTATTAACATTTTTCCATTTAATTGTAATTAATATATTAGATTGCCATTTCATTTAAAATTATGTATTGCTATGCCATTGACAGTAGTACCCATCTGTATCCTTTAGATGGCACTGTTGCAGGTACTCTACGTGTATTGTACACACAGTCAGCTAACTGCTGGTCCTTAATACATGGAGTACACTGCTTTAGCCCTCTTTAATGCCTAGATTATCTCTGCACTTAGCCTTTATTATGGTATAATAACAGACGAATAATTAGGAAATAGTTAGATGTGTGTCCTTAGATTATGGGCAAGCGCGCTAATGGGATACCATTTCCAAAATGGCGACGTCCTAATATACATAAGAGGCCACAAGAAAATGGCCGTACCAATACTTCCGGTTTCCGTATATATAAACATATCCTCAATAGCCAATCGGGCTCCCCTGATGAAGTCACGAGGGGCGTGACGTAACGACGTAGGGACATCACGAGGTACCACAGACCGGAAGTACCCGGAGGACGAGTAAGACGGCGTATATCGCCGCTGTTGTTATTTTTAGCCACACGATTTTTGTTTTAATGTACGAGCATTACTTATTATCATTTAATAAACCAGTTTTGGACCAATATACTACACTATTGGAGGCCCTTCTCTCTTCCTTATTCCTATCCTATCCCCTTGGAGCTGCACTCCCCTCCCCCTCCTTCTCTCCTTAGGAACTGCAATAACATCACTAACAGAGGAGACTAGGTTGGGAGTAGCAACAATACAGATCAGAAGAACCACCATTAAGGAGATTTACTGCCTAACATACATGTTATGTTCTAATGGAGGTGAGAGTTTTGTGAGACCACTGCATGGACATATTAGAGATATTCCTATCCTTCTATGCAGCAGAGGATTTGTATTTCACATCAGTTCATTCTGTTTGAACACTCACGTTTAAGGACTTTTGAATAAGGACTAATAAATTAATTAATTTTTTTTTTTTTTTTTTTTCTCATTGTTGTGGTTCATATATATATAGATAGCACTGGTGCACTTTATTATTCATGTCTTCATACCACAATTCACTCATTTATATATAAGTATTGCACTGCTATATTTATATTTGTGCACTTATTCATCATTGGATTAAGGACTATTAATATAGACCCAAATATTCTAGCACTTTATTTAATAGTAGTATTTGGCTTTTTGCACTTTATGAAGTTTTATTGCTGGCTTTCAGCGCAAAAACACCCCCCCTTTTTATTTCTATTAGCGTGTATAGTGAACACAATTCGTTTTTGCAGCTTTAGCACGATACACTTCACCTGCTTTTCATTTACTCTTTAGTAGCGCGAAAGACCATCATTGTTTAACTCTGTATTTATTAATACATCGTCAATGCAGAAAAGTAAGTTATGGTTCAGTTAAAATTTTCTGATTTTCTAATTTTCAGAGTAAAATACAGAGACACCTACACCTTACTGGTCATGTCACTTTTAACCACACATCCCAAATAACTCATGCCCCAGTTTTAGCCACACCCACAAAATCACACCCTTATTTTAGCAGTAAGAAATTTGGCACAGATTTTTAGAACAAGAGCTATAAAGGCAAAATATGTGTTTTTTTGTTTTTTTTTGTTTTTTTACAAAAAGAGGCACAAAGATATGCATGCACAGTTAGAAAGGACCTATGGGGCCTTGAAAATATGAAGAAAAAATGTAACGTGTACCGAGCAGACCTGGTCAATAAAGTTGGTGTGCTTCACAGTGTATGGCTTCTAGTGTGGGAGTAAAATAATTCCAATCAGTTGGTGTAAATGGTTGCAATAATCCCCCCCCCCTTCATTGGTGTTCAATGGTAGTAATGTCAACCCTCAGCATTAGTGGCCAATGGCTGTAAAAATATCAACCCCTAGCATTGATTGTCAGTGGCTGTAACAATAACTCCCCTCCCTAGCATTGGTGGCCAGTGATTGTAAAAGTAACCCCCTACTCCAGCATTGATAAGCAGTATTTGACTGTAAAAATAAGCTTCCCAACATTAGTAATCCATGTGGCCGGCCCCTAATCTACATGCAGGGCGCCAGACGCATTGGATTTCAATGTTTTTTTTTTAAAGCACATGATTAGAGCCTGAGGCTCTACTTGGCTTTAAAAAGGGTGGGCTCTGGGTGCAGAGTACTGTGCCCCGAGCCCACCCACTTGTGTGACAATAGCAAACTAATATTCGCTATTGTCTTCCTGCTTCTCCTCCCAGCCAATCAGGAAGCGGGTCTAAAGGCCCCAGTGGCCGTGAGGAGAAGCGGTCGCAGTTCAGTTTTGGGCACCAGTTCTCAAAAAGGATATCGGGGAACTGGAGAAAGTGCAGAGAAGGGCAACCAAACTGATAAGCGTTATGGAGGAACTCAGCTATGAGGAGAGATTAGAGGAACTGCATTTAATCCCTCTTGAGAAGAGGAGAATAAGGGGGGATATGATCAACATGTACAAATATATAAGGGGTCCATATAGTGAACTTGGTGTTGAGTTATTCACTTTCATGTCATCACAGAGGACAAGGGGGCACTCTTTATGACTAGAGGAAAAATATTTCATCTCCAAATACGGAAAGGTTTCTTCACACTAATGCCGCGTACACACGATCGTGATTCACGGCGGTGAAAACACCGCCGTGAATCACGACATGAAAAAAAATGAAAAACGAGGGAACGGCATTTTCCCCCACACACGACCGTTTTTCCCGTCATTTTTTTCTTTGTCGAGAAAAACGACCGTCTGTGGGCTCCGCGGCAGTGTCTCCCTATGGGAAAACTGCCGCGGAAAAAAATGATGGAAAAAACTATGAGAAAATTTAGAACATGTTCTAATTTTTCTCGTCGTTTTTCCTGCCGTTTTTCTCAACGAGAAAAACGGCATAAAGCCCACAGACGATCGTTTTTCTCGGCGAAAAAAAATAATGTAATTTTTCCCGACGGGAAAAATGATCGTGTGTACACGGCATAAGAGCTGTGAAAATTTGGAATGGACTTCCTCCAGAGGTGGTTATGGCAATGTCAATCAATTGCTTTAAAAAAGGCCTGGATTCTTTCCTAAATGTACATAATATAACTGGGTACTAACATTTATAGGTAAAGTTGATCCAGGGAAAATCTGATTGCCTCTCGGGGGATCAGGAACAATTTTTTTCCCCTGCTGTAGCAAATTGGATCATGCTTTGCTTTTTTTTTTTTTTTGCCTTCCTCTGGATCAACTGTGGGTGTAGGTTTGTGTATATGGGATTGTATTTTATTTATTTTTTGGTTGAACTTGATGGACTTTTTTCAACCTGACTAACCATGTAACTATGATCGTATTGGCTGGCCGGGAGCAGAAGCAGGGGGGAAGGTGCTGAGGAGGAGACACAGGGGGAAGCCGCCGAAGCTGCCCGCGACCTGCATGGGGTAAGTGTGGGGCTGGTGGGTGGATGGGCGAGCAGGGGGGGTTGTTTGCTGAGCGACCAGCCGCCACTGCACCCCCCTTTCCTCTAGCTCAAACCAGGACTGCCATCTGTGCCTGTACCCCCACTAGTACCCCTGGATGAAGTGTTCCTTATATTCCTTAATAGTCTAGTGGGACAGCAAAAAACATTCACCACTTGCCTATCATGCAGTCCCACACATCGCTCATCACATGGTAACAGTGCAGGCTCCACACAGTTACAGACCACCGCATGGATCTGGCACTCCTCTCTCTCTGACACCCTCAAGTCTCTCCCAGGAATCAGAGGGAGACTGTAGCAGCTCCAATAGGACACCTGGTAGCACAGAGCTGCCTGTGCTACCTCCTTTTTCCAGCACCCGATTGGATGCTAAACAGAGGCTGCCAGAGTGACATTGGGCTTCATTCGGTGCTGGAAAACAGAGAGCATTCCAGCAACACTGCTACTTTGCATGGCCACACTGGGGCACCTCCTTAAAGGGGTACCCAGTGTTGACTGTTAATGACTTGGATCTCTGCTTGTTATTATAAAGTGGTTTCTAAAGTCTAGATCAGTGGTTTCAAACTCAATTTCATCTCGGACTGCATCAGCATTATGGTTGCTCTCAAAGGGCTGGTTATATCTGTAAGACTATATATATATAAATATATCTACCCTTGATACCAGAGGTGTGCAACCCTCCTTTTTAACTGGCATAGAATTGTATTATTCTCATAATAACTCATAATAACTTTAAGCAGATGTCCAGAGCACCCTACCCTCCTTGCGTCATATGTCAAGAGCCAGCCACCATCAAAAGGCTCTGTCCTTGGGCCTCTCCTATTCTCACTCTATACCTCTTTCCTGGGCCAGTTGATAACCTCCCATGGCTTCCAATACCACCTCGATGCCGACGACACCCAGATCTATGTCTCCACTCCTCAACTCACCCCCTCGATCTCCTCATGTATCTCAAACTTACTGAATGACATATCGGTATGGATGTCACACCACTTCCTCAAACTCAATCTTTCTAAAACTGAGCTTGTTATATTTCCTCCTTCACGGTCCCCCCCCCCCCATGACTTTACCATTAATATCAACAACACAACCATTGCTCCCTCCACACATGCCAGGGTGCTGGGTGTAATCCTTGACTCTGACCTCTCCTTCAGCCCCAATATCCAATCACTGGCTAAATCCTGCAGCCTTAACCACCGCAACATCTCCAGAATTCGACCCTTCCTGACTAATGACACCACAAAGCAACTTATTCAACCCTTGATTATTTCCCGCCTTGACTACTGCAACTCTCTCCTTAATGGCCTACCCTTATGCAAGCTATCCCCCTTCAGTCTATTTTGAATTCTGCTGCTAGACTAATATACCTCACTAGCCGATCCGTGACTGCTGCTCCTCTCTGCCAATCCCTTCACTGCCTTCCCCTACCCCACCGTGTAAAATTCAAAATGCTAACCATAACATACAAGGCCATTCACAACATCGCCCCCAACTACATCACCAACCTCATTTGCAGATATCGCCCAAATCGTCCCCTCTGCTCCTCCCAGGACCTCCTGCTCTCTAGCTCCCTTGTTATCTCCTCCCATGCTCGCCTTCAGGACTTCTCCAGAGCCTCTCCCATCCTCTGGAACTCCCTGCCCCAGTATGTCCGATCAGCCCCTACCCTGTCCACCTTTAGGAGATCCCTGAAAACTCATTTATTTAGAGAAACCTATCCCACACCCACCTAACAACTGTCCCCGAGCCACCCCCGTCAAATCATTCTCTGGAGCTATTACCTTTTGTACCACCACTCCCTCCCTTTACAATGTAAGCTCTATGAGCAGGGCCCTCCTGTACCTTTTGTATTGAACTGTACTGTAATTGTGTTGTCCCCCTATACATTGTAAAGTGCTGCGAAAACTGTTGGTGCTATATAAATCATGTATAATAATAATAATAATAAGAAGAAGAAAAGTAAAAATTTCCCCCACCCCCCTTACATCACAGTGCACCCCCCTTCCCTTGTGCTGCTGCTGGGAAGAAGCTGGGGGCGGAGCTGGGAAGCAGAAAGACTGGAGGAGGATCAGAGAAGAGCTGGAGAAAGCTGCTGAAGTCTGCAGAATGCTGATACCAGGGGAGGCGGAGTTGAGGGGGTGCTGCAGTTGCACAGCCCATTTCGGGAGTGCAGCCCTATGGGTGCCCCCATAGCTTGCTATAAAGGCACTTGGAAGAGGGAAAAAGTGGAGTGTAGGGAACCACCAAAGAAGAGATAAGGGAATACTCTGCACAGGTAAATATATCATGTCTTTTATTTTAATAATGAGGAGTGTACAATCCTCGCTGGGATGACTGAAGTGTAAAAGGAAGGAAGGAAGGAAAGCAGGAGGAAAGGAAGGACATAACATTTTTATACTTATCCTTTAAACATGTGTAGCGGGGTGTTCCCCTTTAATGCAGAGAGACAAGAAGTTCCAGGTGAGAGGTGAGTCGGGAGGAAGTAAAGAGACATTATGGAAGTGAAAGCAGAGGAGAGAGAGACTACATCTCCCAGTACATCTTGCAGCACCCAGGGTGCATTGCTCCAGAACAGAGACTGCTGGGGCAGACTTTATAAAGGGGAGGCGGAGTTTTGGTCGGCCTCTTTGGACACCCCTCTCCTAGCAAGAGGATGTCTGTGCTGAACTGCTGTGTGCACAAGGCCTGAAGCCTGGGCCGTGTGCTCCTTTCCAAAGAGCCCTCTGCCAGCCTAGCAGAGCCTTAGAGACATCTAATCCTCCTTGCTGCAGTACACCAGAAGGATTGAAGACTTGGATGTCGGTGGATTCCTGTTCCTAGACGAATCTATGGAGGGAACGGACTTGGACTTGTCCAGGTGGTGAGAGCTGTTTAAAGACAGATCCTTTATCTTTACTATTCGTTGGGATTACAAAGTTGTTCTTCAAGTGCACCACCGAGAGATTGCTAGCGAATATTGTTTCACTGAACTTCCATTTAGATCAGTCAGGCCTGACTGCATAGGTAGACATTGCTGGGTGTTAGTCTACCCATGAGGGGAAGTAGCTGTAAAAGGGCAGCGCTAGAGTTGCATAGCAATACTTTATTATTCTGATTACTCTGTTTATCTTTATTACTGTTTATTGCAGGGATCTGCAACTTGTTATACTTTTGTTTATTACTTGCCCATTAGCCTCAGTAAAATATCTGGGTAAAGTACATTTGGTGTCAGTTCCGCTTACTTTAATAGGAGTTTTAAAGTATATTCTGTGTATGTTTGTTATAGGACTGCGTCACCAACAGTTGCGATCACGCGGTCCTATCTCTCTATCACCAGCTGTGCCACGGGAGGTTAGAGCCGATTGCCGGGGGTTGACAGCGGTGCACTGCAGGGCCCAAATCAATATCAGCGGCTCTCTTAACTGGGGGTAGCGCTACACGTGGGGGCTCGAGTCCGGGATCCTTGTACGTTGCACGCTGCAATCAAGCCGGTCAGAAGTACCAGCATGGACCCGCTGGCAATGTCACAGTGGTGCGCAGCGATTGGCGCCGATCCAACCGCGGCGGTAGTCATTGTACTCCCGGGGGAAAGATGGAAGGAAGAGGAGATAAAACAGCTCGTATTGTTACTGTCTCCGAGCCACAAAGCATGGGTGATGGATTTTAGGCCAGATCCAGTGATCTCGTTTACATACGCACTGGTAGAATGGAAAAACGAAATCCCAGAACATTTTAAAAGTCAGAGTATACAAGCCATAGATAATCAGATCTATCACTTGAAACATACGCTGCCAGTGAAGGAAGAATGGTTTCAGACACCAAAGCCATCACTCCCACAATTATCTCCACCACTATCCCCTAAAGCAGAAAAGCTTAAGGAACTATTAAGCCCGGGATCACCGCTGGCCGCTATAGGGCCTGAATTGTTGAATGCTCAAGGAGACCTTGTAATTAAGTGCCAGAAAAGCAGTACGGTGCATGTGGAGGCCGGTTACCGGAAGCTTAGCACCTTCTCAGGGAAGCTCCCCGTCCCTGCGGGGGAGGAAGATTTTGACACTTGGATGGAACAGGCATTGCAGGCAGTAGAAGCATGGGAGGTGCCTGAGGCACAGAAGAGACAGCGAGTCTTAGAAAGTCTGAAAGGTGCCGCGGCAGAAGCGGTGAAGAGCTTCCGGTTTGGAAATGAAAACTGTACAGCTCAAGATTGCCTGGCCATGCTGCAGGAAGTGTTTGGTCAGCTGGAGAAGGTGTCAGAGATGATTTATCAAATTGAACACACTCTCCAGCAGCCGAATGAGAAACTGTCAGAATATGTTAGAAGGCTGAACAGGCAGTTATGCAAGATTGTACTGAAGAAGGGAATGCTGCCCAAAGATGCAGATGAAGCACGCATGAAGCAGATCATGAGGGGAGCGCGGCGCTCAGACCCGGTCTGGCTGCACCTGAAAACCTCAGGAGGAGGAATGTCACTAACCTACTCTGATCTAATAAAAATTATTAGGGACGAAGAGGCGCTGCAGGAAGATCAGCAGGTGGCCAAGGCGATTGTCACACCTGTACCAGTGTTGGTCCATTCTGTCAAGAGCCCAGAAAGAGATGCGGAGGTTGACACTCTGAAATCGCAAATGGCCCAAGTGTTGGAGATGCTGACCTCTTTGATGGAGAAAGATCAGAGAAGACGAGAGAAACCAAGCCCAAGAAAGGAGTTGTTCCCGAACACCTCAGCACCGGCCTCCCTACAGGACCGAGAAGAGGTGATTTGCTATAACTGCGGAGGGAGTGGCCACTTTGCTAACGTATGCTCCAGCCCAAAGAAGAAGAGAACAGATAATTGCAAGCCGGCGGGAAACTCCAAAGGGCCCCGGTGAAGGAGTCAACCGGGTGCCCATCATCTTCAGTGCGCTCCAAACTAAAAAAAAAGGCCAAGAATGGAGGAGACAAAACTCCTAGGAGGAGGTATAGTACACCCCCACCAAGATGTACCCCAGAGGGAGGGGGCAAGACCCCTCAGTGGAAGAACAGCACCCCAAAGAAGGAAAATCCACCTAAAAGGAACAATAACATCCCTCAGCGGGTTTGTGCCCCCATTGAGAGGGAGAAAGTCAATGCATGCCAGGCTCAGGAAAAATTAAAGTCCAAAAGGAGCAGGGCAAGGGTCGAAAGCCAAAAAAAAGAGGTGACCCCCGTCCGGCCATACCCAAAGGAACTGGTGGGCCCGTCTCCTACTGTGCCCATTCAAGTGGAAGGAGTCTATACTAAAGCTCTTTTGGACACCGGAGCACAGGTGACTTTACTATACCGGGACTTCTATGATAGGCACTTGAGTCATCTGCCTATCCAGAAGATAGAAGAGCTGGAGATATGGGGACTTGGAACCCAGAGTTTCCCTTATGATGGGTACCTGCCCATAAAGATGACTTTCGACCCATCCGTGGCTGGGAAGGCTGAAGTGTTTGACACCCTGGCAGTTGTGTGTCCCCGGCCGCCTGGAGCCAGCAAGATTTCCCTGATCATTGGGACAAACACGGATCTAGTCAGGAGACTCCTGACCCCTCTAGTGAAAGAGAGAAACCATTCAGCCACCAAAATCCATCCCATGCTAAAGATGGCCTACCAACGACTGGTCTTAGAGCAGAAGACCCCGGGAGAGGGGATAGGGAAGGTGTGGAGACTTGGCAGAGAAGGAGTAGTGCTACAGCCCGGAGAAGTAACCTGTCTTAGGGCCACTGTGAAGCTTTCGTGGGAACAACCTGGCCCCTTTGTCATGCTGGAATCAGACCCAAGGGAAGAGTCCTCGGGCCTGGAAGTGATACCAGAAGTGATTCCGTTCAAGGCCCTGAAGAAGGCCCATGGCAGAGTTCCGGTGAGTGTTAGGAACACTACGGGAGGACCCATGGAGATCCCTGCCAGAGTGTTGCTTGGTCAGGTGAGCCCTGCTGCCCCGGTCACTTGGTCCGAAGTCAAGGGGACGGGTGACGGAGGAGATGTTTGGGAGAAACTGTCCGTGGAAAACCCGAACCTACCCAGGGCTTGGAAAGAAAGAGCCAAGGCCCAGCTGACCAGGTGGGAGAAGATCTTTTCCGAAGATGAATTCGATGTGGGGTGTGCAAGAAGTGCCACCCATCGGATCCGCCTCCAAGAAGATAAGCCCTTCCGAGAGAGGGTCAGGCGGGTCCCCCTGGCAGATCTGGAGGATCTGAGGGAACAACTTGTAGAACTAAAGAAGACTGGTGTGATCCGGGAGTCTAGAAGTCCCTATGCCTCCCCAATCGTGGTGGTCAGAAAGAAGAATGGGTCGTTGAGGCTTTGTATCGATTACAGGACTCTCAACAGGAGAACCATCCCTGACCAATACACCACGCCAAGGATAGAAGATGCCCTACAAAGTTTGTCTGGAGCCAAATGGTTCAGTGTGATGGACCTCAAGAGTGGGTACTATCAAATCCCTATGCACCCAGAAGACAGGGAGAAGACAGCCTTCATAACCCCGGTGGGATTCTTCGAATTCAATAGGATGCCTCAGGGTCTGTCTGGAGCTCCTGCTACCTTTCAACGCCTTATGGAGAAGACTGTTGGAGACATGAATCTTATAGAAGTCCTTGTGTACTTGGACGATGTCATTGTCTTTGGAAGAACCTTGGAAGAACATGAAGCCAGGTTGGAGAAAGTATTGAGAAGACTCAGCGAAGAGGGACTTAAGCTTTCCCCCGAGAAGTGTCGGTTCTACCAGTCTTCTGTGAACTATCTGGGGCACATAGTGTCTGAAGAAGGGGTGGCCACAGATCCTGAGAAGTTGGAAGCAGTCACTTCCTGGCCACGACCCACCACAGTAACAGAGCTCAGATCCTTCCTGGGGTTCTGCTCCTATTATAGGAGGTTTGTGGAGGGGTTTCCTCGGATTGCCCGCCCGTTGAATGAATTGCTAAAGGCAGAAGGGGAAGAGGATGACTCAGGGCCCAGGAGGCCTGGTGAGTCAGTTCAAGATCAGTGGAACCCAAGGTGTGAAGAGGCCTTTCATGCTCTGAAGAGGAGCTTAACCACTGCCCCAGTCCTGGCCTACGCCGACCCTACCAGACCTTATGAATTACATGTGGATGCCAGCCATGAGGGTCTAGGTGGTGTACTCTACCAAGAACATGAAGGACAACTGCGACCAGTGGCCTATGTGAGCAGGAGCCTGACCCCCTCAGAAAAGAATTACCCCACTCATAAGCTGGAATTCCTGGCCCTCAAATGGGCGGTAGTAGACAAGCTAAAAGACTACTTGTATGGGGCAGAGTTTACTGTGAAGACAGACAACAACCCCCTGACCTACCTCTTCACCACCGCGAAACTAGATGCCACCGGACACAGGTGGTTGGCCGCATTGTCTGGATTCAACTTCAGTCTGAAGTACAGACCAGGAGCCGGAAATAGGGATGCAGATGCCCTGTCCCGGAGGTCTCATGCCACGACAAATGACTGGGAAGATTGGACCCAAGTGGCACCGGACGGGGTGCGGGCCCTTTGTCAAGGGGCTGAATTCCAAGCAGAGGAGGCTCCAGAGCAGAAGAAATAGGGGTTACCATGGTAGGAGTCCCCAAACACTATTGTGGGGTAACTCAACTGGAGGAAGACAACCTACCGAGACTGTCCAAGAAGGAGTTGAGGTGTGACCAATTGGAAGACCCCATGGGGAGATTGGTCCTCGAAGCCCTGGAGAATCAGGATCCCAACAAATTCCTACATCACCCCTCAAAGGAGGCTCGCCTGTTGAGGAAGGAATTGGACAGGCTACAGGTACATCAGGGAGTGGTCTACCGAAGGGGCCCCTCTGATGACTCAGAAGATAAGTGGCAGTTATTTCTTCCAGAGAAGCACCGAGAGACTGTACTAATTGCCCTGCATGACCATCATGGTCACCTAGGGGCAGAAAGGACCTTCCAGCTTGTCAGAAATCGGTTCTATTGGCCCTGCATGAGGGCAGAAGTAGAGGAGTATTGCCATTCCTGTGCACGATGCATTCAGAGAAAGACCCTACCCCATCAAGCTGCCCCAATGGGCCACTTACAGAGTCAAGGCCCAATGGATCTGGTATGCATTGACTTTCTCTGCCTCGAACCCGACCTGAGTGGATTGGGGAATGTTCTGGTAATAACCGACCATTTCACCCGCTATGCTCAAGCTTTCCCAACCAAAGACCAGAAGGCATCCACCGTGGCCAAGATACTTATGGAGAAGTATTTTGTCCATTACGGACTACCACAGAGACTCCACTCAGATCAAGGAAGGGACTTTGAGAGTCGGTTGATCCGAAGACTTTTGGATTCATTAGGAATAAAGAAGACCAGAACCACGCCTTACCACCCACAAGGAGATGCTCAGCCGGAGAGATTTAACCGGACCCTGCTCAACATGTTGGGAACCTTAGAAACAGAGAAGAAGCAACACTGGAGTCAGCACATATCAGCCCTAGTACATGCCTATAACTGTACCACAAGTGACGCCACTGGCTACTCCCCTTATCGACTTATGTTTGGGAGAGAAGCAAGGCTACCTGTGGACCTGGCCTTTGGCACTTCTATAGACAATACCTCAGCTACATCCCACAAGGGATACGTGGACAGACTTAGACGTAGCTTGCAGGTGGCCTATGAACAAGCCCAGGCGGCTTCGGATCAAAGGGGGGCCCGCAACAAGAGAAATTTTGATCTGAAGGTTCGAGTGCAAGATCTGCAGCCCGGGGACCGAGTACTGCTACGCAATCTGGGGGTCCCTGGAAAACACAAGCTTGCCGACAGGTGGAGATCTGAGCCCTATGTTGTCTGTAGGAAGTTGCCCGGTTTGCCTGTCTACAAACTAAAGCCAGAAGGAAAGGTGGGTCCACTGAAGACGTGGCATCGGAACCACCTGCTCCCACTTGCTGAGGCAGTCAGAATACCTCCCGTGAGAGACTCCCCTGAACCGGCCTCTATCCTGGATATTCCTAGGCCGAACACTCGGTCCCAGACCTCTCGAGCCAAAGATGGGGAGGCCTCCCAATTGAGTACAGAAGAAGGTGGAGAACTGGACTGGCTGTGGCCTCCCTCGACTCTGGGAACGTCCGCCATAGATCTCCCAAATGGAGGGGATACCCCAGATGCAACGCTGAATCCGGAGGCTACTGAATTCATACCCTTCAGTCCCTCAGCTGATTACTGGGAAGATGTTCCTGACACTTGCGCAGAGGAGGACTCTAGAGATTCCATACGTCAGTCGACTTCTGAATCAGAGGTTCCAGAACCAGCAATGTTACCTGAACTTACTCCTGAAGAAGAGCCTGTGGTGCCAGAGTCAGAAGCACCAAGAGAGCAGAGGGCTCGCAGAGTCATCAGGCCTCCCAAGAAACTAACTTACCCCCAAATGGGGACGAGCTCAGAGGACTCTGTTGTAACGGCTAGGAGAAGTGTTGAACAACCTGATCCTTCCACCGTCCATTTGGTGGAGGGCAACCCCAGCTCACTCTCTGGCACAGTTAGGCAGGCCACTCATGGTAGTGTGACCTGTGGGCAAGAGAGTTCCATCCCAAAGTTTTGGTGGGAATTCCCTATGCCAACATCATGCTCGACATTGTCCAAAATGGTAAACAGTATTTGTTGAAGTTTATCTTTGGGGACCAAAGAGTTCAAGTGGGGGGAGTGTGTAGCGGGGTGTTCCCCTTTAATGCAGAGAGACAAGAAGTTCCAGGTGAGAGGTGAGTCGGGAGGAAGTAAAGAGACATTATGGAAGTGAAAGCAGAGGAGAGAGAGACTACATCTCCCAGTACATCTTGCAGCACCCAGGGTGCATTGCTCCAGAACAGAGACTGCTGGGGCAGACTTTATAAAGGGGAGGCGGAGTTTTGGTCGGCCTCTTTGGACACCCCTCTCCTAGCAAGAGGATGTCTGTGCTGAACTGCTGTGTGCACAAGGCCTGAAGCCTGGGCCGTGTGCTCCTTTCCAAAGAGCCCTCTGCCAGCCTAGCAGAGCCTTAGAGACATCTAATCCTCCTTGCTGCAGTACACCAGAAGGATTGAAGACTTGGATGTCGGTGGATTCCTGTTCCTAGACGAATCGATGGAGGGAACGGACTTGGACTTGTCCAGGTGGTGAGAGCTGTTTAAAGACAGATCCTTTATCTTTACTATTCGTTGGGATTACAAAGTTGTTCTTCAAGTGCACCACCGAGAGATTGCTAGCGAATATTGTTTCACTGAACTTCCATTTAGATCAGTCAGGCCTGACTGCATAGGTAGACATTGCTGGGTGTTAGTCTACCCATGAGGGGAAGTAGCTGTAAAAGGGCAGCGCTAGAGTTGCATAGCAATACTTTATTATTCTGATTACTCTGTTTATCTTTATTACTGTTTATTGCAGGGATCTGCAACTTGTTATACTTTTGTTTATTACTTGCCCATTAGCCTCAGTAAAATATCTGGGTAAAGTACATTTGGTGTCAGTTCCGCTTACTTTAATAGGAGTTTTAAAGTATATTCTGTGTATGTTTGTTATAGGACTGCGTCACCAACAGTTGCGATCACGCGGTCCTATCTCTCTATCACCAGCTGTGCCACGGGAGGTTAGAGCCGATTGCCGGGGGTTGACAGCGGTGCACTGCAGGGCCCAAATCAATATCAGCGGCTCTCTTAACTGGGGGTAGCGCTACACGTGGGGGCTCGAGTCCGGGATCCTTGTACGTTGCACGCTGCAATCAAGCCGGTCAGAAGTACCAGCATGGACCCGCTGGCAATGTCACAGTGGTGCGCAGCGATTGGCGCCGATCCAACCGCGGCGGTAGTCATTGTACTCCCGGGGGAAAGATGGAAGGAAGAGGAGATAAAACAGCTCGTATTGTTACTGTCTCCGAGCCACAAAGCATGGGTGATGGATTTTAGGCCAGATCCAGTGATCTCGTTTACATACGCACTGGTAGAATGGAAAAACGAAATCCCAGAACATTTTAAAAGTCAGAGTATACAAGCCATAGATAATCAGATCTATCACTTGATACATACGCTGCCAGTGAAGGAAGAATGGTTTCAGACACCAAAGCCATCACTCCCACAATTATCTCCACCACTATCCCCTAAAGCAGAAAAGCTTAAGGAACTATTAAGCCCGGGATCACCGCTGGCCGCTATAGGGCCTGAATTGTTGAATGCTCTAGGAGACCTTGTAATTAAGTGCCAGAAAAGCAGTACGGTGCATGTGGAGGCCGGTTACCGGAAGCTTAGCACCTTCTCAGGGAAGCTCCCCGTCCCTGCGGGGGAGGAAGATTTTGACACTTGGATGGAACAGGCATTGCAGGCAGTAGAAGCATGGGAGGTGCCTGAGGCACAGAAGAGACAGCGAGTCTTAGAAAGTCTGAAAGGTGCCGCGGCAGAAGCGGTGAAGAGCTTCCGGTTTGGAAATGAAAACTGTACAGCTCAAGATTGCCTGGCCATGCTGCAGGAAGTGTTTGGTCAGCTGGAGAAGGTGTCAGAGATGATTTATCAAATTGAACACACTCTCCAGCAGCCGAATGAGAAACTGTCAGAATATGTTAGAAGGCTGAACAGGCAGTTATGCAAGATTGTACTGAAGAAGGGAATGCTGCCCAAAGATGCAGATGAAGCACGCATGAAGCAGATCATGAGGGGAGCGCGGCGCTCAGACCCGGTCTGGCTGCACCTGAAAACCTCAGGAGGAGGAATGTCACTAACCTACTCTGATCTAATAAAAATTATTAGGGACGAAGAGGCGCTGCAGGAAGATCAACAGGTGGCCAAGGCGATTGTCACACCTGTACCAGTGTTGGTCCATTCTGTCAAGAGCCCAGAAAGAGATGCGGAGGTTGACACTCTGAAATCGCAAATGGCCCAAGTGTTGGAGATGCTGACCTCTTTGATGGAGAAAGATCAGAGAAGACGAGAGAAACCAAGCCCAAGAAAGGAGTTGTTCCCGAACACCTCAGCACCGGCCTCCCTACAGGACCGAGAAGAGGTGATTTGCTATAACTGCGGAGGGAGTGGCCACTTTGCTAACGTATGCTCCAGCCCAAAGAAGAAGAGAACAGATAATTGCAAGCCGGCGGGAAACTCCAAAGGGCCCCGGTGAAGGAGTCAACCGGGTGCCCATCATCTTCAGTGCGCTCCAAACTAAAAAAAAAGGCCAAGAATGGAGGAGACAAAACTCCTAGGAGGAGGTATAGTACACCCCCACCAAGATGTACCCCAGAGGGAGGGGGCAAGACCCCTCAGTGGAAGTACAGCACCCCAAAGAAGGAAAATCCACCTAAAAGGAACAATAACATCCCTCAGCGGGTTTGTGCCCCCATTGAGAGGGATAAAGTCAATGCATGCCAGGCTCAGGAAAAATTAAAGTCCAAAAGGAGCAGGGCAAGGGTCGAAAGCCAAAAAAAAGAGGTGACCCCCGTCCGGCCATACCCAAAGGAACTGGTGGGCCCGTCTCCTACTGTGCCCATTCAAGTGGAAGGAGTCTATACTAAAGCTCTTTTGGACACCGGAGCACAGGTGACTTTACTATACCGGGACTTCTATGATAGGCACTTGAGTCATCTGCCTATCCAGAAGATAGAAGAGCTGGAGATATGGGGACTTGGAACCCAGAGTTTCCCTTATGATGGGTACCTGCCCATAAAGATGACTTTCGACCCATCCGTGGCTGGGAAGGCTGAAGTGTTTGACACCCTGGCAGTTGTGTGTCCCCGGCCGCCTGGAGCCAGCAAGATTTCCCTGATCATTGGGACAAACACGGATCTAGTCAGGAGACTCCTGACCCCTCTAGTGAAAGAGAGAAACCATTCAGCCACCAAAATCCATCCCATGCTAAAGATGGCCTACCAACGACTGGTCTTAGAGCAGAAGACCCCGGGAGAGGGGATAGGGAAGGTGTGGAGACTTGGCAGAGAAGGAGTAGTGCTACAGCCCGGAGAAGTAACCTGTCTTAGGGCCACTGTGAAGCTTTCGTGGGAACAACCTGGCCCCTTTGTCATGCTGGAATCAGACCCAAGGGAAGAGTCCTCAGGCCTGGAAGTGATACCAGAAGTGATTCCGTTCAAGGCCCTGAAGAAGGCCCATGGCAGAGTTCCGGTGAGTGTTAGGAACACTACGGGAGGACCCATGGAGATCCCTGCCAGAGTGTTGCTTGGTCAGGTGAGCCCTGCTGCCCCGGTCACTTGGTCCGAAGTCAAGGGGACGGGTGACGGAGGAGATGTTTGGGAGAAACTGTCCGTGGAAAACCCGAACCTACCCAGGGCTTGGAAAGAAAGAGCCAAGGCCCAGCTGACCAGGTGGGAGAAGATCTTTTCCGAAGATGAATTCGATGTGGGGTGTGCAAGAAGTGCCACCCATCGGATCCGCCTCCAAGAAGATAAGCCCTTCCGAGAGAGGGTCAGGCGGGTCCCCCTGGCAGATCTGGAGGATCTGAGGGAACAACTTGTAGAACTAAAGAAGACTGGTGTGATCCGGGAGTCTAGAAGTCCCTATGCCTCCCCAATCGTGGTGGTCAGAAAGAAGAATGGGTCGTTGAGGCTTTGTATCGATTACAGGACTCTCAACAGGAGAACCATCCCTGACCAATACACCACGCCAAGGATAGAAGATGCCCTACAAAGTTTGTCTGGAGCCAAATGGTTCAGTGTGATGGACCTCAAGAGTGGGTACTATCAAATCCCTATGCACCCAGAAGACAGGGAGAAGACAGCCTTCATAACCCCGGTGGGATTCTTCGAATTCAATAGGATGCCTCAGGGTCTGTCTGGAGCTCCTGCTACCTTTCAACGCCTTATGGAGAAGACTGTTGGAGACATGAATCTTATAGAAGTCCTTGTGTACTTGGACGATGTCATTGTCTTTGGAAGAACCTTGGAAGAACATGAAGCCAGGTTGGAGAAAGTATTGAGAAGACTCAGCGAAGAGGGACTTAAGCTTTCCCCCGAGAAGTGTCGGTTCTACCAGTCTTCTGTGAACTATCTGGGGCACATAGTGTCTGAAGAAGGGGTGGCCACAGATCCTGAGAAGTTGGAAGCAGTCACTTCCTGGCCACGACCCACCACAGTAACAGAGCTCAGATCCTTCCTGGGGTTCTGCTCCTATTATAGGAGGTTTGTGGAGGGGTTTCCTCGGATTGCCCGCCCGTTGAATGAATTGCTATAGGCAGAAGGGGAAGAGGATGACTCAGGGCCCAGGAGGCCTGGTGAGTCAGTTCAAGATCAGTGGAACCCAAGGTGTGAAGAGGCCTTTCATGCTCTGAAGAGGAGCTTAACCACTGCCCCAGTCCTGGCCTACGCCGACCCTACCAGACCTTATGAATTACATGTTGTGACAGAACCCACTGTCACTGTGTGCTTTGGAAGGGACTGAGGGCGGGCCTCCTACCCACAGATTATGGCCCAGAAGAGACTGGAGACTCGGGGAGAAGCTGGCATTGAGATAATGTAATGTAATGCTACATCCCTTCTCCCCCATCCCCCCCCTCTTGTTGCTGTGTTTAGCTGTGTTGGTTCATGGCACACAGACAATGGTCTGGACTGCAGACATCTCTCCGCAGGGGATGTGTATTGAGGGGTTGCCTGCTTATCATAATCCCTTTGTTTATCTGTAGTCTCTGTTTCAATGTACAAGTGTTCAGTTCCCATTGATTCTTCCTTGTCCCCTACCCCCCCTCTATGACAAGGCTAAGGGGAGTGTCCCTAACTGTGTGTAAAAGTGTATGTTTTGGATTTAATAAAGAGTTGATGCTCTGCATGTTTAACCCTCAACACCTGTGTGGATTGTCTCATGATTGAGGGGTTAAGGGCTGGTTATGGCGAATCTGCAGGCTGCGGGTGCGTTTGGAGGACAGGAGACACAAGTCTGGCGGATGTGCCCATCTGGGGTATCTGAGATCCGTTACAGTGTTGGCAGTGGTGGGATGTCTCCTGCAGTCCGGGCCATCCAAACCACCACCAGGATTCAAGATCTGGGCAGCCGTCGAGGAGCAATACGGGGACCAGCCAGCATGAGAGCGGAGTTTGAGAGGAGGCTGCAAGGCATGCGGAAGCAACATCGGGGACCAGCGACAGAGCGCACCATGCTCGGCTGGGAGGATGTGATCCGCTGGCAACTCTGGCATGAAACGCTAAGCCACGAGCGGCGCCATCAGGGGAAGATCCTTCCCTCCTCCACAGAGATGTACTGGACGCAGTACCATGCGCGAGAGGTGTTCCTGAGGGAACGACCGCGAGATGAGTGGAAGACGGAGCTCGGAAGATTGGTCCAGGAGGAGATGAGGCTGGACGCCAGCTACAGAGCCCTCCGGTGGTTCGCGGCTCAACTGTGGCCAAGTACAGCAGACGGAAGCCCGACAGAAGGCGTTGGCTACGGCGGCGTGGGGCTGCTCCATCAAAAAATGTACGGAGACCCAGACTTTGGGAGCGATGAGGAGTGGCGGCTGGAAAACATCCTGGACTTCCGAGATGAGGTGCTGGACCTCCCTGAAGAGGCGTGTGACCTGGAGGAATTGGAGTTCCTGGTTGAGCAGGAATGGGAGCTCGAGATTGCCTACAAGCGGCTGTTTGACGGTGATCAGCAGCCTGGCATGGCTCCCGTTGCCTGGGACTGTCCTGGAGAAACAGCGGACAGTCACGAAGATGCGGAGCAAATGGGGCCAGGAGTGCCCCTACGTTTTCCCGTCCTAACCGCAATGGAAGAAGCGGCGATGATACAGAGGGCACTGCGAGTGCTAGAATGCCGGAACGCACCAGAGGTTCCCCAAGCAGAGAGACAAGATAATAGCATAAAGGTCTCAGAAGGGGAAGTTGAGACTGGCGCTGGAAGGCTGGTAAATGGTGATCAGCAGCAAGTCGAGAGTATTGCATCCGGTGCCCCAGCAGAAGCGCTGGCTACAGGGCAGAGTGCCACTAGCCTCAGCCCAGCATCAGAAAAAGAGTTGGATCCGGAGAGTCTGAGAGATGATTTTCGTGAGCATTTTCCCCAACAGCAGATATCCCCAACGGGAGTGGAGGAAGCAATTCTCCCTCCCCAGCAATTGGACATTACCCCAATGTTCATCCCCCCAGTAGAAGCGCTGACTGCAGGGCAGAGTGCCGCGGGCCTCTGCCCACCCTCAGAGTTAGATCCAGGGAGTCCGAGGGATGACCTCAGTGAGCTGGTTGCCCAGCACTTGGACACTACCCCAGTGTATATCCCCCCAGCAGAAGCACTGGCTGCATGGCAGAGTGTTACCGGCCCCGACCCAGCCCTCAGTAGATTTTTGGAGGGTTTGGGAGACAGCCCCTCTCAGAAGTCGCCTCAGAAGCTGGTCACAGAACCAGGAGGGGAGAAAATCCTTCCCCCTCTTCAGCTGCTGAACTCTACCATTGTATATGTCCCCCTAGCAGAAGCACTGGCTACGGGGCAGAGCGATGTTGGCCTCTGCCCAGCATCAGAAAAAGAGACGGAGAGTCCGGGAGACAGTCCCTGCAAGATACCTCCTCAGCGGCTGTTAGCTACTCCAGGAGAAAAGCAAGAACCTTTTCCTCCCCAACTGCATAGCACTGCCAGCCTATGTTCCCTACAAGCTGAAGCGCTGGCATCGGGGCAGAGGATTATTCAGCTCCCCTCAATATCTGCAACCCAGCCCCGGATCACGGGAGTGCGGACAGCTGTTCCCACTCTGCAGCGGCTGTTTTTATTCACGGGAGACCGTATGTGCGATTTTGCTCCCCAGCCCCAGAGACGTACTTTTCCTTTTCCTGGTGGCCTGGGGTGGAAGTTTGCGACTAACGCAGGTCCAGACCAGTTCGGGGTCAGGAACCTGGTTAGTCTGTTTTTAAAAGGGGAGAAATGTGACAGAACCCACTGTCACTGTGTGCTTTGGAAGGGACTGAGGGCGGGCCTCCTACCCACAGATTATGGCCCAGAAGAGACTGGAGACTCGGGGAGAAGCTGGCATTGAGATAATGTAATGTAATGCTACATCCCTTCTCCCCCATCCCCCCCCTCTTGTTGCTGTGTTTAGCTGTGTTGGTTCATGGCACACAGACAATGGTCTGGACTGCAGACATCTCTCCGCAGGGGATGTGTATTGAGGGGTTGCCTGCTTATCATAATCCCTTTGTTTATCTGTAGTCTCTGTTTCAATGTACAAGTGTTCAGTTCCCATTGATTCTTCCTTGTCCCCTACCCCCCCTCTATGACAAGGCTAAGGGGAGTGTCCCTAACTGTGTGTAAAAGTGTATGTTTTGGATTTAATAAAGAGTTGATGCTCTGCATGTTTAACCCTCAACACCTGTGTGGATTGTCTCGTGATTGAGGGGTTAAGGGCTGGTTATGGCGAATCTGCAGGCTGCGGGTGCGTTTGGAGGACAGGAGACACAAGTCTGGCGGATGTGCCCATCTGGGGTATCTGAGATCCGTTACACATGTGGATGCCAGCCATGAGGGTCTAGGTGGTGTACTCTACCAAGAACATGAAGGACAACTGCGACCAGTGGCCTATGTGAGCAGGAGCCTGACCCCCTCAGAAAAGAATTACCCCACTCATAAGCTGGAATTCCTGGCCCTCAAATGGGCGGTAGTAGACAAGCTAAAAGACTACTTGTATGGGGCAGAGTTTACTGTGAAGACAGACAACAACCCCCTGACCTACCTCTTCACCACCGCGAAACTAGATGCCACCGGACACAGGTGGTTGGCCGCATTGTCTGGATTCAACTTCAGTCTGAAGTACAGACCAGGAGCCGGAAATAGGGATGCAGATGCCCTGTCCCGGAGGTCTCATGCCACGACAAATGACTGGGAAGATTGGACCCAAGTGGCACCGGACGGGGTGCGGGCCCTTTGTCAAGGGGCTGAATTCCAAGCCAGAGGAGGCTCCAGAGCAGAAGAAATAGGGGTTACCATGGTAGGAGTCCCCAAACACTATTGTGGGGTAACTCAACTGGAGGAAGACAACCTACCGAGACTGTCCAAGAAGGAGTTGAGGTGTGACCAATTGGAAGACCCCATGGGGAGATTGGTCCTCGAAGCCCTGGAGAATCAGGATTCCAACAAATTCCTACATCACCCCTCAAAGGAGGCTCGCCTGTTGAGGAAGGAATTGGACAGGCTACAGGTACATCAGGGAGTGGTCTACCGAAGGGGCCCCTCTGATGACTCAGAAGATAAGTGGCAGTTATTTCTTCCAGAGAAGCACCGAGAGACTGTACTAATTGCCCTGCATGACCATCATGGTCACCTAGGGGCAGAAAGGACCTTCCAGCTTGTCAGAAATCGGTTCTATTGGCCCTGCATGAGGGCAGAAGTAGAGGAGTATTGCCATTCCTGTGCACGATGCATTCAGAGAAAGACCCTACCCCATCAAGCTGCCCCAATGGGCCACTTACAGAGTCAAGGCCCAATGGATCTGGTATGCATTGACTTTCTCTGCCTCGAACCCGACCTGAGTGGATTGGGGAATGTTCTGGTAATAACCGACCATTTCACCCGCTATGCTCAAGCTTTCCCAACCAAAGACCAGAAGGCATCCACCGTGGCCAAGATACTTATGGAGAAGTATTTTGTCCATTACGGACTACCACAGAGACTCCACTCAGATCAAGGAAGGGACTTTGAGAGTCGGTTGATCCGAAGACTTTTGGATTCATTAGGAATAAAGAAGACCAGAACCACGCCTTACCACCCACAAGGAGATGCTCAGCCGGAGAGATTTAACCGGACCCTGCTCAACATGTTGGGAACCTTAGAAACAGAGAAGAAGCAACACTGGAGTCAGCACATATCAGCCCTAGTACATGCCTATAACTGTACCACAAGTGACGCCACTGGCTACTCCCCTTATCGACTTATGTTTGGGAGAGAAGCAAGGCTACCTGTGGACCTGGCCTTTGGCACTTCTATAGACAATACCTCAGCTACATCCCACAAGGGATACGTGGACAGACTTAGACGTAGCTTGCAGGTGGCCTATGAACAAGCCCAGGCGGCTTCGGATCAAAGGGGGGCCCGCAACAAGAGAAATTTTGATCTGAAGGTTCGAGTGCAAGATCTGCAGCCCGGGGACCGAGTACTGCTACGCAATCTGGGGGTCCCTGGAAAACACAAGCTTGCCGACAGGTGGAGATCTGAGCCCTATGTTGTCTGTAGGAAGTTGCCCGGTTTGCCTGTCTACAAACTAAAGCCAGAAGGAAAGGTGGGTCCACTGAAGACGTGGCATCGGAACCACCTGCTCCCACTTGCTGAGGCAGTCAGAATACCTCCCGTGAGAGACTCCCCTGAACCGGCCTCTATCCTGGATATTCCTAGGCCGAACACTCGGTCCCAGACCTCTCGAGCCAAAGATGGGGAGGCCTCCCAATTGAGTACAGAAGAAGGTGGAGAACTGGACTGGCTGTGGCCTCCCTCGACTCTGGGAACGTCCGCCATAGATCTCCCAAATGGAGGGGATACCCCAGATGCAACGCTGAATCCGGAGGCTACTGAATTCATACCCTTCAGTCCCTCAGCTGATTACTGGGAAGATGTTCCTGACACTTGCGCAGAGGAGGACTCTAGAGATTCCATACGTCAGTCGACTTCTGAATCAGAGGTTCCAGAACCAGCAATGTTACCTGAACTTACTCCTGAAGAAGAGCCTGTGGTGCCAGAGTCAGAAGCACCAAGAGAGCAGAGGGCTCGCAGAGTCATCAGGCCTCCCAAGAAACTAACTTACCCCCAAATGGGGACGAGCTCAGAGGACTCTGTTGTAACGGCTAGGAGAAGTGTTGAACAACCTGATCCTTCCACCGTCCATTTGGTGGAGGGCAACCCCAGCTCACTCTCTGGCACAGTTAGGCAGGCCACTCATGGTAGTGTGACCTGTGGGCAAGAGAGTTCCATCCCAAAGTTTTGGTGGGAATTCCCTATGCCAACATCATGCTCGACATTGTCCAAAATGGTAAACAGTATTTGTTGAAGTTTATCTTTGGGGACCAAAGAGTTCAAGTGGGGGGAGTGTGTAGCGGGGTGTTCCCCTTTAATGCAGAGAGACAAGAAGTTCCAGGTGAGAGGTGAGTCGGGAGGAAGTAAAGAGACATTATGGAAGTGAAAGCAGAGGAGAGAGAGACTACATCTCCCAGTACATCTTGCAGCACCCAGGGTGCATTGCTCCAGAACAGAGACTGCTGGGGCAGACTTTATAAAGGGGAGGCGGAGTTTTGGTCGGCCTCTTTGGACACCCCTCTCCTAGCAAGAGGATGTCTGTGCTGAACTGCTGTGTGCACAAGGCCTGAAGCCTGGGCCGTGTGCTCCTTTCCAAAGAGCCCTCTGCCAGCCTAGCAGAGCCTTAGAGACATCTAATCCTCCTTGCTGCAGTACACCAGAAGGATTGAAGACTTGGATGTCGGTGGATTCCTGTTCCTAGACGAATCGATGGAGGGAACGGACTTGGACTTGTCCAGGTGGTGAGAGCTGTTTAAAGACAGATCCTTTATCTTTACTATTCGTTGGGATTACAAAGTTGTTCTTCAAGTGCACCACCGAGAGATTGCTAGCGAATATTGTTTCACTGAACTTCCATTTAGATCAGTCAGGCCTGACTGCATTGGTAGACATTGCTGGGTGTTAGTCTACCCATGAGGGGAAGTAGCTGTAAAAGGGCAGCGCTAGAGTTGCATAGCAATACTTTATTATTCTGATTACTCTGTTTATCTTTATTACTGTTTATTGCAGGGATCTGCAACTTGTTATACTGTTGTTTATTACTTGCCCATTAGCCTCAGTAAAATATCTGGGTAAAGTACATTTGGTGTCAGTTCCGCTTACTTTAATAGGAGTTTTAAAGTATATTCTGTGTATGTTTGTTATAGGACTGCGTCACCAACAGTTGCGATCATGCGGTCCTATCTCTCTATCACCAGCTGTGCCACGGGAGGTTAGAGCCGATTGCCGGGGGTTGACAGCGGTGCACTGCAGGGCCCAAATCAATATCAGCGGCTCTCTTAACTGGGGGTAGCGCTACACATGTATAAACTTGGACAAATTCTAAAAAATTTACCCAAAACGACTATAGTTTCTCTAGTTAAAAAAAAAATTATGAAATAGGATGAGTTGGGTCAAATAAAAAAGAATAGTTTTGTGCTGATTGTTACAGTACATTCCCCTCCCTCTCTCTCTTTTTTTGTGCTCTCTATTAGAAATACTTAAAGCAGAAATAAAGCAGAAATTGAAGCATAAAGAAGATACCTTTTCTATACTAGAGAATAGACCATGGACATTTCAGATTCGTCATTCTTGACAATGAAGGGATCGATATGGCTCCAGTAGATTGAGCTGCTCCTTTCACACCTCTGGCTTCCACTTCTGTAAAAGCTACAGAATCAAAGCGCTGTCTTCAAAAATGCAAGATAACATAGATGAGGCCACAGAGATAGGGCGTTCTAAAAGATGGACAGAAATTGTGAAATATATGTTACGTTTCCTAATTCATTGCAGGCCAATAATAGTTTCATAGCTACGAATACCATTAAAAAAGCCAAAGCAAGAAAAGTGGATCTCAAAGATGCCGTTATTTTATAGTGCTGTGTGGTAAAGATGGATGGGAAGCAATTGAAGAAATGTGTTTATTTGCTGGACACATAAAATTTCAGGGCTCATAAAGGCATCAGTTTACATCAAGTCTGGGAAGCTGACAGAGGGTTCCATGGCTTACCTAATTCCTTTGGAACACTGTGCCAAGTTTTCATCTCCAGTTGCTAAATTCCTAACTCCACCTAACTTTCTTGGTGATTCACTGACATTATATATACTGTATATATTGTATATGTAGCGTACCCCCCCCCCCAATATTTGGAGGCGCTATGTGGAAATTTAGGTAGTCTTAGCCGGTAGTTGGGCTCAGACCAATCAATGGTTCAATATTGCTTCTGCTTTTGGTGTGATGCTGCCTGGCGGTAGTGTTCTCCGTTGCCGGTAGGTGGCACTGTCACCGCCGGCATAGGTTGAACTACGGGGTGGTATCACAACACCTTGGGTGTCCTCTCTCAGCAGCCATGCAGTGGGCGTGGTCTACCCACTGTGCATGCTGGGAGAGGGTACATAAGGGGCAGACGTCATTAGGTGAGGGGAGTTCGAGGGGACCCATTGGTCCTGGGTGTGTGCCTCGTGGCCTGTATGGCACGAGGTGCACGGGTGTGTTCTGGCCTCGGGCACCTTCAGCCCGAGGCTGCTTCGTTTCAAGGTAGGACCAGCTCCACTGGCAAGGGCCTACACCTCAGAGAGGGATCCCAGGCTGCCCACTTCTAGGGGGCCCAACTTTAGGAAAGGAGACCAGGGGAGGATCAATCCCAGAGGATACTAGCGATGGTACTGCTGTCTCGGGAAGAGGCCTGGAAACTCGCCTAAGGAGGGATCCATCTTCAACAGTTACAAAGCCTGCAATGCGCTGGCCTGGCACAGAGGTTCTTGTTCAGTATAATGTGGCTGGGAGGTTCGGGACTCAGATTCTGTGGCAGAGGATTCCCCGATCGTATCCCTAGTTTTCGTAAGAAAAGGGAAAAGTTTGATTTGTGCTCCATCCTGGCTGCTAGGACCGCTCTCATAGGGACTATCCGGGTGAGCAGTGCCCACTCAGGCTTGAGTGGCGACAGAAGATTGACATTGAACAAGTGTTGCGTGCCTTAACCTTTCCCCAACTTCTCTCAACTTCCTACTCTCTTTCTCTTCAAGTTTAACTCAAAGATAAAGAATAAAACCTTGCTGATTAGGTTTTACTCCTGTGTGGACATTGGCCTTATTTCAAGAGATTTTAACCTAGACAACGGAGGGAAGGGATCCACTCCAGAGAGGTAATTGCTGCAGACCCGAAAATAAAACCAGCCGGTCCCTTAAATGGGGGTAAGTGCTACATATATATATATATATATATACACACTCACCAGCCACTTTATTAGGTTCAACTTGCTAGTACCGGGTTGGACCCCCTTTTGCCTTCAGAACTACTTTAGTTCTTTGTGGCATAGATTCAACAAGGTGAAACATTCCTCAGGGATTTTTCTATATATTGACATGATAGCATCATGCAGTTGCTGCAGATTTGTTGGCTGCACATCCATGATTTCCCACATCCCAAAGGTGCTCTATTGGATTGAGATGTGGTGACTGTGGAGGCCATTGGAGTCCAGTGACCTCATTTTCCAGTGGTGAGATGATTTAACATGGTGCATTATCCTGCTGGAAGGAGCGATCAGAAGAAGGTAGTTCTGTCCAGTTCTGGGCACCAGTCCTCAGGAAGGATGTGCTGGAAATGGAGCGAGGACAACAAAACTAATAAAGGTACTGGAGGATATTAGATAAGGAGAAAGGTTGCGAGCACTGAACTTATTTTCTCTGGAGAAG
This sequence comes from Rana muscosa, assembly GCA_029206835.1. NCBI lineage: Eukaryota > Metazoa > Chordata > Amphibia > Anura > Ranidae > Rana > Rana muscosa. The sequence goes on from CM055128.1 coordinate 38,031,537, forward strand.
AGACGCTTGAGAGGGGATATGATTTCAATTTACAAATACCGTAATGATGACCCCACAATAGGGAAAAAAAAATTCCGCGGAAGGGAGTTTAATAAGACACATGGCCACTCATTAAAATTAGAAGAAAAAAGGTTTACCTTAAACTATGTAGAGGGTTCTTTACTGTAAGAGCGGCAAGGATTTGGAATTCATTTCCTCAGGCGGTGGTCTCAGCAGGGAACATCAATAGTTTCAAGAAACTATTAGATAAGCACCTGAACGATCACAACATACAGGGATATACAATGTAATAGTGACGTATAATCACACACATAGGTTAGACTTGATGGATTTGTGTCTTTTTTCAACCTCACCTACTATGTAACTATGGGGACACTGTAGTCTTAAAGGGATGGACATGGTCAGCAACAATACTCAGGTAAGCCATGGCATTTAAACGATGCTCAATTGGTACTAAGGGGCCCAAAGTGTGCCAAGAAAATATCCCCCCCACCATTACACCACCACCACCAGCCTGAACCGGTGATACAAGGCAGGATGGATCCATGCTTTCATGTTGTTTACACCAAATTCTGACCCGACCATCTGAATGTCGCAGCTGAAATCGAGACTCATCAGACCAGGCAACGTTTTTCCAATCTTCTATTGTCCAATTTTGGTGAGCCTGTGTGAATTGTATTCTCACTTTCCTGTTCTTAGCTGACAGGAGGGGCACCCGGTGTGGTCTTCTGCTGCTGTAGCCCATCTGCTTCAAGGTTTGATGTGTTGTGTGTTCAGAGATGGTATTCTGCATATCTTGGTTGTAATGAGTGGTTATTTGAGCTACTGTTGCCTTTCTATCATCTCGAACCTGCCCATTCTCCTCTGACATCAACAAGGCATTTTCCTCCACACAACTTCTGCTCACTGGATATTTTCTCCTTTTCGGACCATTCTCTGTAATCCCTAGAGATGGTTGTGTGTGAAAATCCCAGTAGATCAGCAGTTTAAAAAAAATACTTAGACCAGCCTGTCTGGCACCAACAACCATGCCACGTTCAAAGTCACTTAAATCCCCTTTCTTTCCCATTCTGATGCTCGGTTTGAACTTCAGCAAGTCGCCTTCACCACGTCTAGATGCCTAAATGAAATGAGTTGCTGACATGTGATTGACTGATTAGCAAATTTGTGTTACCAAGCAATTCAACAGGTGTACCTAATAAAGTGGCTGTTGGGTGTATTTTGTGATATGGAAGAGGGTATTGGTAAAGCGTAGTACCATTTTCAGTGAGTCTACACCAGTCTGGTTTTCAATCTTGGAGGCCCACTTTTTATTAAAAAAAATTAAAAGAAAGTCCAACAAAGTAAATGGTTGTCCTCACAGGTTTTTCCACCATCCCTTATGAAATACATCCAAAATACAACCAAAATTGTCATTTAGCCTCCTGGCTTGGTTTTGCAGCACCACTGCTCAGGCCTTAAGCTTAGGCCTTCGGTAAGGTCCCTAAGATCAGATTGTACTGCATTTCACCTGACCCTTGTTACTGACCTGACTCAGCTTTGCCATCTTTGGCTCTGATCAAAGGGTACCTGATAGCAATACTTCAGGCCAGCCTTTTGCAAACATTTGAACATGGAGTAAATCTTGAAATAACTTTCTAGTCTAAAGCCGCGTACACACAACCGTTTTTCATGACGAGAAAAATTCCATTTTTAAAAATGGTTGTGAAAAACGGTGGTGTGTATGCTCCAGAGCATTTTTCTCGACGAGAAAAATGCCCGGAAAAAAATTCGAACCTGCTCTATTTTTTCTCGTCGTTTTTCACGTCGTTCTTTTTAACGTTGTGAAAAAACGTTCATGTGTATGCTTTTACGAGGGGAAAAAAAAATGCGCATGCTCAGAATCAAGTATGGGACAGGAGCGCTCGTTCTGGTAAAACTAGCGTTCATAATGAAGATATCACATTCATCACGCTGTAACGGATTGAAAAGCACGAATCGTCTCTTACCAAACTTTATTAACACGAGGATCAGCAAAAGCGTCCCAAAGGGTGGCGCCATTCGAATGGAACTTCCCCTTTATAGTGCCGTCGTACGCGTTGTACGTCACCGCGCTTTGCTCAAGCATTTTTTTTCACGAACGTGTGTATGCAAGGCAGGCTTGAGAGGAAACACGAAAAATCACGTCGAGAAAAATTTTGTTTTTTTCCATGACATGAATAACCGTCGTGTGTACGCAGCATCAGTGAACCAATTTGAATAATTGCCGTAGCTACAGTTTTTGGTAAATTAGTGTGATGTTTGCTGGAAAAAAATGTTCATTACATTTGTGGTCATTGGGAAGAATCCACATTACAATATTTGCTCATTGCTCAAGGAACTCCTTGCAACCTCTGGAGGAACCCTAGTGCAGTGTTTCTCAACCTTTTTTCAGTCAAGGCACCCTTTAAAATTATAGACAGTCTCAAGGCACCCTTTAAAATTATGGACAGTCTCAAGGCACCCTTCAAAATTATGGACAGTCTCAAGGCACCTTTCAAAATTATGGACAGTCTCAAGGCACCCTTTACAATTATGGACAGTCTCAAGGCACCCTTTACAATTATGGACAGTCTCAAGGCACCCTTTACAATTATGGACAGTCTCAAGGCACCCTTCAAAATTATGGACAGTCTCAAGGCACCCTTTACAATTATGGACAGTCTCAAGGCACCCTTTACAATTATGGACAGTCTCAAGGCACCCTTCAAAATCATGGACAGTCTCAAGGCACCCTTTACAATTATGGACAGTCTCAAGGCACCCTTTACAATTATGGACAGTCTCAAGGCACCCTTTACAATTATGGACAGTCTCAAGGCACCCTTTACAATTATGGACAGTCTCAAGGCACCCTTCAAAATTATGGACAGTCTCAAGGCACCCTTTACAATTATGGACAGTCTCAAGGCACCCTTCAAAATTATGAACAGTCTCAAGGCACCCTTTACAATTATGGACAGTCTCAAGGCACCCTTTACAATTATGGACAGTCTCAAGGCACCCTTCAAAATTATGGACAGTCTCAAGGCACCTTATTCTAAAATGTAAAAAAAACTATTCTAATAGTTTTACATAACGCAGCAGCATCACTACACATAGGACACCCAACATTAGAGATGATTTATTCTTACAAAGCAAATACACTTTCGCACACTAGTACCGACTAGTATTCCAGAGTTTCTCCTCTCCCTCTGTTTCTCTGATCACTCAACTAATGTGACCCCGGTGTTGACAGAGAGGGGCAGGGGAGGGTCAAACAAGGACGCTGTGCAGGCAATCAACACTCTCCTTATCAATACTTATGACATCACTGGTTGTTAGGATGCCGGGGGCTGGAAGGTTGAAATGGTGCACAATAAAAACCTGTGGCTTTGTGTAACTAAAAGGCAGGCTTAATCCACCTGCTGGCTTGTACAGATATTCGAGCAATTTTTAGGCATTTTTCCAGGGCACCCCTAAAGAAACCTCAAGGCACCCTGGCTAAAAAAGGCTGCCCTAGTGTTCCATGGAACCCTGGTTGAGAAAGGCTGCTGTAGTCTTTGTTGAACCTGGGTCTACCCTGTTTTTTTAGGGTAACCACTAACTACAAAAGAGTTCCTCAGTGATGTAACTCTATGGTTACACTAAAGACCCATACACGCGATCAGACTTTTTGACAACAACGGTCCGACGGACGTGTTTTATCGGACAATCCAACCGTGTGTACGCTTCATCAGACAATTGTTTTCAGTTTTTCAACGGACAAATGTTTGCTGTGCATGCTCTCAAACATTCCGGCTACAAATGTCCGATGGAGGATAATCCGTGTGTACACAAGTCCATCGGACTAAAGTCCAAATTGCAAACACGCATGCTCAGAACCAATGCTAAAGATCAGACAACAATAGCAGAAGTTGCCCAAAGGGTGGTGGTAAAGAGCTGAAAAACCACGTGATTTGGTGAATGTTGGCTGAAAAAGTTCTGCCGTGTGTATGCATACCAAGTTCACGGCCAACGCCCCTTCGGACCAAAATCCACGAAAAAGTCCGATGGAAGTCTGATCGTGTGTATGAGGCTTGAGTACCCACTTAAGTGGCTTTGTTTACCTTAAGTAGCCTTTGGCATGGGTTCCCTTTGTATGTGTGCCCAATAATTGTGTTTTTAAAAATTACCGTATATACTCGAGTATAAGCCGAGTTTTTCAGCACATTTGTTTGTGCTGAAAATGCCCCCATCGGCTTATACTCAAGTCACCTTTTTGTGTCTCATCTCCCGGTCTTTGGGGACCCAGTACTGGCCGGCCTTAGGTCCCTTGGACCCCAAACATGGCACACATGTAGCCCCACTCTTCCTCTACAAGTGTGCAAAGTTTTTTGTCCGGGGGACCTACGGCCGGGGAGCACCGATTTTTCAAACCCAGGCACCCCTTTTATAGACTCCCATGTTAAACTGTAATTTCTCTGGTGAATTTGGGGACCCGGTACTGGCCATTCGTAGGTCACCTGGACCCCAAACTGGCCACACATGTAGCCCCACTATTCCTCTATAAGTGTACAACATTTTCTGTCTGGGGGAACTACGGCCGGGGAGCACCGATTTTTCAAATTCCGGGCACCCCTTCCATAGACTCCCATTTTAAACGTCAGTCTAGTCATGGACACAGTGAGGCATGGGCACAGTGAGGCATGGGCACAGTGAGGCATGGGCACAGTGAGGCATGGTGGGCACAGTGAGCATACCTCCCAACTTTTAAAAGTCCCATCGCGGGACATTCAGATGTCCCCTCTCCCCTGCCAACTAAAGAGTTGTTGAGCGGGGGGGGGGGTGCGGGACATTAAAGGGCTCCGATACTAGTCCACCGATCACGGGGGCGGGAAAACTGACAGTCTCGCGGGACTGCGGGAAGGAGGAGCCTATGCGGGTAAAACCCGCAGAATCCGTGCCAGTTGGGAGGTATGCAGTGAGGCATGGGCACAGTGAGGCATGGACACAGTGAGGCACCATGAGTAGTGTTGGGCGAACCCGAACTGTAAAGTTCGGGTCCGTACCGAACTTTAGCTTTTTCCCGAACCCGGACTTTGCCCAAAAGTCCGGGTTCGGGTTCGGCAATCTAATAACGCATTTAGAAATGCTTCAGGGGCCAGCCAATCACCTTTTGATTAGCTGGTGTGCCCTTAGAGGCCATCATAGCCATGCCTACTAATGGCATGGCTGTGATTGGTCAGTGCAACATGTGACCCAGCTTCTATATAAGCTAGAGGCACACAGCACACACGTCACTCTGCTTCAGAATAGATAGGGAGAGGATCTAGTCTGCTGCTGCTGCTTTTAGGGAGAGATAGAAAAATAGATGAGGTAGTCCTGATTCTACAATCTGAGGGAAAAGATAGAGAGGTAGTGTAGGGCCAGGTTCCTGTGTTGGTGCTTTCAGGGAGAGAGAATATTATATAGGAGTCCAGATTCAGAGATTAAAATCAGCAATCTGCATAGGTCTACCTATTTGTGTTGCAGTGCAGTCTTTTTACACTGCCATGAGCCCAGTGTCAGAGAAAATCTAACTTTTAGGGGAAAAAAAAAGGCACTTTATTGTTCTCTTTTCCAAAAGACCCATAGGGCAAAAAAAAAAAGCATTTTATTTTGCTCGTGCAAAAAAAGACCCGTTTAGGGCAAAAAAAATAAAAAATTTGCACTTTAATGTACGCTTGCAAAAAACGCCGTTTAGGGGCACAAAAAAAAGTTTGCAGTGTGTTATACATATTTTGAGGTGTTTGAAATAAACAATTTCTTTATAGTTTTCTCCTACGTTGCTATACTAAAAAAACAACATTTTTTTTGAATAGCATTTTCTGCAGTTCTGTAGCTGTGCGATTCAGTGGTTACGTACTGTGGGTGTGTTCTGCTCTTCCAAAAAACGCCGTTTAGTGGCACAAAAAATAGTTTGCAGTGTGTTATACATATTTTGAGGTGTGTGAAATAAACAATTTCTATATAGTTTTCTCCTACTGTGCTATACTAAAAAAAAAACATTTTTTTTGAATAGCATTTTCTGCAGTTCTGTAGCTGTGCGATTCAGCGGTTACGTACTGTGGGTGTGTTCTGCGCTTCCAAAAACACCCATTTAGGGCAAGATCCTAAATTTTGAAAATATGAGGAGAAGGTCAAAGGGACGTGGTGGCCCCGGTCGTGGTGCTGCTGCTGGAGCTCCTGTTGCAGGGAGAGGACGTGGTGGATCTGTGCCAGATACACGCACAAGTGAAACACCTTCCTCAGGTGCGAGTAGGCGACCGAGCCTGCGGCGGTATTTTGTCGCGCCTAATGAGGCTGTACGAATGTTTAGGCCAGGACAAGTACAGGCGATAGTAGATTGGGTTGCTGACAGTGCCTCGGGTTCCTTCACATTGTCTCCCACCCACTCTTCTGATGAAAGAACAGAGTTGGCACCTGAAACCCATGTCCATCAGTCTTTCACCTCACCCCCTTGCAAATCAGCCAAGCAGTCTGAGCCCCAAATCATGCAGCAGTCTCTTCTGCTTTTCGATGACTCTGTTAGCAGGGTTTCCCAGGGCCATCCACCTAGCCCTGCCCCAGAAGTGGAAGAGATTGAGTGCACCGATGCCCAACCACTTATGTTTCATGATGAGTACATGGGAGGACCATCGCAGTACGTCTCGGATGATGACGAAACACAGGTGCCAACTGCTGCTGCTTTCGCAATTGTGCAGACAGACAAGGAGGGCAGGGGTGAAGACTGGGTGGAAGATGATGTGGAGGACGATGAGGTCCTCGACCCCACATGGAATGAACGTTATGCAGGTGACCAGTGTAGTTTGGAGGAAGAGGCGGTGGTCGCACAGAGCCACCAGCACAGCAGAAGAGGGAGCAGGGTGCAAAAGCGGAGCGTCTGTCAGCTAGACAGTATGTCTGCTACTGCCCAACGCAGCAAGGGACCGAGCACACCAAAGCCAGGTCCAAGGAGTTCCCCAGCGTGGCAGTTCTTCACACAATGTGCTGATGACAAGACACGAGTGGTTTGCACGCTGTGCAATCAGAGCCTGAAGCGAGGCATAAACGTTCTCAACCTGAGCACAACCTGCATGACCAGGCATCTAAGTGCAAAGCACGAGCTGCAGTGGAGTAGACACCTCAAAAACCAAGAAAGGTCTCTGGCTCCTCCTGCTTCCTCTTCTGCTGCAGTCTCGGCCTCTTCATCCACCTCTGTAGTGACAGTGGCACCTGCCACCCCGCAAACAGAGCATCTGCCAGCAACACTACCACCTGGGTCACCAACCATCTCCACAATGTCCCATGGAAGCGTTCAGCTCTCTATCTCCCAAACATTGGAGCGGAAGAGGAAGTACCCCCCTAGCCACCCGCGATCCCTGGCCCTGAATGCCAGCATTTCAAAACTCCTAGCCTTTGAAATGCTGTCATTCCGTCTGGTGGAGACGCAGAGTTTTAAAAGCCTGATGGCATTGGCTGTCCCACAGTACGTCATGCCCAGCCGCCACTATTTTTCCAGGCGAGCCATCCCTTCCCTGCACAACCAAGTGGGGGACAAAATCAGGTGTGCACTGCGCAACGCCATCTGTGGCAAGGTCCACCTAACTACGGATGCGTGGACCAGTAAGCACGGTCAGGGTAAATGCAGTGGCGGCTACGCTTGAGGCAGATAGCAGTTTGGCGCATGTCCTTCCACCACCGAGGATTGCAGGGTGCTTCAGTTTGCCTCCTGTTGCTAACTCCTCCTACTCCGCTTCCTCATCCTCTACTGCCTCCTCATCCGGTCAGCGTAACACCTTCACCACCAACTTCAGCACAGCCAGGGGTAAACGACAGCAGGCAGTTTTAAAACTTTCCTGTTTGGGGGAAAAACCCCACACCGCGCAGGAGTTGTGGAGGGACATGGAACAACAGACCAATGAGTGGTTGCTGTCAGTGAGCCTCAAGCCCGGCCTGGTGGTGTGCGATAATGGGCGAAATCTCGTAGCAGCTCTGGGCCTAGCCGGTTTGACGCACATCCCTTGCCTGGCGCATGTGCTGAACTTGGTGGTCCAGAGGTTCCTTAAAAATTACCCCAATATGCCAGAGCTGCTGCAGAAAGTGCGGGCTGTGTGTGCGCACTTTCGGCGTTCTCACCCTGCTGCTGCTCGCCTGTCAGCGCTGCAGCGTAACTTCGGCCTTCCCGCTCACCGCCTCATATGTGACGTGCCCACAAGGTGGAACTCCACCTTGCACATGCTGACCAGACTGTGCGAGCAGCAGCAGGCGATAGTGGAGTTTCAGCTGCAGCAATCACGCGTGAGTCGCTCTGCGGAACAGCACCACTTCACCACCAATAACTGGGCCTCCATGCGAGACCTGTGTGCCTTGTTGCGCTGTTTCGAGTACTCCACCAACATGTCCAGTGCCAATGACGCCGTTCTTAGCGTTACTATCCCAGTTCTATGCCTCCTTGAAAAAACGCTTCGGGCGATGATGGAAGAGGATGTGGCACAGGAGGATGAGGAGGAGGAGGAGGAAGCGGGATCATTTCAAAGGCTTTCAGGGCAGTCTTTCACAATTGGCTACGAGGGTGGGTTCCTGCACCAACAAACGCCAGGTACACAATTGTCCGGCAGAAAGGGAACAGTTCTGGAGGATGACGAGGTGGAGGAGGAGATGGAGGAGGAGGAGGAGGCATTTTCACAGCAGGGTGGCACCCAGACCAGCTCGTGGCCATCACTGGTGCGTGGCTGGGGGGATACAGAGGACACAGACGATACACCTCCCACAGAGGACAGCTTTTCTTTGCCTCTGGGCAGCCTGGCACACATGAGCGATTACATGCTGCAGTGTTTCCGCAATGACCGCCGAGTTGCCGACATTTTAACTGGTGCTGATTACTGGGTGGCCACCCTGCTGGATCCCCGTTACAAGGACAACGTATCGTCCTTAATTCCCTCACTGGAGCGGGATCGTAAGATGCGCGAGTACAAGCGCACGCTGGTAGACGCGCTGCTGGTGGCATTCCCACCTGACAGCGGGCGTACGGTGGAAGCACAAGGCGAAGGCAGAGGAGGAGGAAGAGGTCGCCAACGCAGCCGGGGCACCAGCAGCACCTCAGAAGGCAGGGTTAGCATGGCTGAAATGTGGAAAAGCTTTGTCAGCACGCCACAACAACCAGCACCATCAGCTGAGATGGAACATCTTAGCAGGAGGTAGCATTTCACCAACATGGTTGAGCAGTATGTGTCCACAGGCCTACACGTACTGGATGACGGGTCTGCCCCCTTTAACTTCTGGGTCTCCAAATTGGGCACATGGCCTGAGCTTGCCCTTTATGCCTTGGAGGTGCTGGCCTGCCCTGCAGCCAGTGTATTATCTGAACGTGTATTTAGCACGGCAGGGGGCGTTATCACAGACAAGCGCAGCCGCCTGTCCAGAGCCAATGTGGACAAGCTCACGTTCATTAAAATGAACCAGGCATGGATCCCACAGGACTTGTCCGTACCTTGTGCAGAATAGACATGTATACCGGTGTTGTGACAAAAACTGTCCGGCCATCGGATTGTGTCTGCGCAGCGCTTGCGCAGTACAGAGGATTCACAAAATCTCCGAAGATGAACGGCGCCTGCGCTGTGAGTGCAGGTTCAAGCCCCACCATCCAAGTGGACATACGGTAGCACATAGTAACAGGGCCCCTCACGGGCTCGGTTCGATCGCCACGCTTCGGGCACGGCCTCACTTGGCTCGTCTTGAACCACGGATGGTGTGGCCTTCACCTGAACTCACCACGCAGGCGCCGTTCGTCTTGGGAGATTTTCGAAATCCCCTTGTCCTACATACTGAGCAAGCGCAGTACAAGGTGGACACTATTTGACGGGGGACAGAATTCGACACATCACTGGCATTACACAGCCATTGTTGTATTTTTGAATCAGTGTTGGCTACCTCGTCCTCCTCCACCGCCGCTTCCACCTACACAGCCACATCCACCGCCACTTCAACCTCCTACTCCATATGGACCTCGTCCTCCTAGGTCAAGATTATTATTTTTTTTTTTTTTTTTTTTATGTTATGTTAAGTTATTTCCCTATCCACATTTGTTTGCAGAGCACTTGCCATGCTCTTAACAACATTTTGCTGCCATTTGCAGCCCTCTAGCCCTTTCCATTACCTTTTTAGAGCCTTTTTAGTCCTTAGAAGTCCGGGTCCCCATTGACTTCAATGGGGTTCGGGTTCGGGTCCGGGTTCGGGTTAAAGTTCGGTCCCGAACCCAAACTATTTTCCGAAGTTCGGCCGAACCCGTCGAACCCGAACATCCAGGTGTCCGTTCAACTCTAACCATGAGGCATGGACATGGACACAGTGAGGCAAAGTGAGGCACAGTGAGGCATGCAGATGGACACCCTAGGCTTATACTCGAGTCAATACGTTTTCCCATTTTTTTTTGGTAAAATTAGGTGCCTCGGCTTATATTCGGGTCGGCTTATACTCGAGTATATACAGTAGCTCTTATTGAATGAAATTGCCAACAGCACTCAAATCTGAATGATGTGTCACATACTGCAGTGCTTACTAAAATTTTAAACTGAAATTCCGAGTTATAATGAACAGAAGTGTCCCTTCAACCTTTATCTCAGCTGTACCCCAAGCACTTAAATCTGATAATTCAGTTGTCAAGGCTACAACTATACAAATATCCTTCTGCCAAATGATTGTAACCATTCATTATGGCTGCAAATTTACCCTAGAAAACTTTTAAGTGTAGGAAAGCAGAAATAAAAGCATCAAACATAATGCTTGGTCCTTATAATATGTTCTCTTCAAACACAAAGAGTGTTTCCAGTCTCCAGCGTTAATAACGGCAAACTGGTGTGCGAAGAACAAAGGCAGCCTGATTGATGAAACAGGTCACAACTCACAAACTGTTATTATTTATTCCTGAAACGTTTTTGCATCCTGATATTTTCTCATATTTCTGTGGGCTTCAGAAAGACTTTTAACATTAATACAAAGTAGCGCACAAAATGTTAAACAATCACACAACAAAGGTAGTAAAAGTATTTTTGAGCATTATTATTTTTTTAAATTTTTTTTTGCACTTTGGATAACCTAAATTTTGGGTTCAGAAACAGTTTGATTAAAAAGTAGAATATGGTTTTAAAAATCATAAACTGCTGGAATTGCTCCATCTAATCCAGCCTCTCTCTGCCTTTCCAGCACAGAAGAACCCTGGAATTACCTTTCTGGTGCCAGGGAACCCCTGCTAATAATAATATCTACAACTCATGATACATTAGAATGATGGTCAGTGGGAAAAATGCTCCTTATGCCTTGTACACACGATCGGTATTTCCAATGGAATAAAATCCGATGGACTTGTTTCATCGCAAATTCCGATCGTGTGTGGGCCCCATCGGACTTTTTTCCATCGGAGTAAAAAAATAGAACATGTTTTAAATTTTTCCGATGGGAAATTCCGATTGTCTGTATGGAATTCTATCGGAGAAAATTCCACGCATGCTCAGAATCAAGTCGACGCATGCTCGGAAGCATTGAACGTAATTTTTCTCGGCTCATCTGAGTGTTTTACGTCACCGCGTTTTGGACAGTCGGAATTTAGTCTGACACTGACAGTGTGTATGCAAGACTGATGGAAGTCAGCTTCATCGAAATTCCGACGGAAAATTCCATCGGAAATCCGATCGTGTGTACAAGGCATTACACTTGTGGCATTGGGAAGATATACCCCCTTAGAGATCGCCAAAATCATCAATGGTGTCAGTGGGAACTTATCTGAGAGACAGAAATCACTCATTGCTCAAGGAACCCCAGCAACCCTTGGAGGAATCCCAGGGTTCCATGGAACCCTGGTTGAGAAACACTGATCTAACCATTTAACATGAACCGCATTTCTTGCCTGAGAACTGTTTTTATTGGAAAAGTTAAGCATTAGGGAGAAATGCTAGGGGAAGAGAAGTAGAAACTTACCCACAGGTTATATAAAGCAAGTCCAGCACTGGGAAGAATGCTCCTTACACTTGTGGTCATCGGGAAAATATACCCCCTAATGCCCTGTACACACGGTCGGTTTTTCCGATGAAAAAAGTCCGATGGGGCTACATGTGTGCCAAGTTTGGGGTCCAGGCGACCTACGGCTAGCCAGGATCAGGCGCACAAATTTGAAGTCGGACACAGACTCAAGTATAAGCCGAGGGGGGCATTTTCAGCACAAAAAAATGTGCTGAAAAACTCGGCTTATGCTCGAGTATATACGGTATATCTTTTTTTTTATCATTATTTAACCCAAAAATAGTTCCCAGCAATGGAAACATATAGGGGTTTGTTTCAACTGGTTACAATCTTATGACAGGACCTGGTGTGGTCCTGGATGTCTCCATTATCTAGCTTGTATAGAGTTATACTCACAGGACCTCCTCTTTTTTTTAAAAGTCAGCAGCTACTAACACTGTAGCTGCTGACTTTTAATCAGAACACTTACCTGTCCTACTCTCCCGTGCTGATTGCCCCCCGATGCCGATCCCTCGATCGGTGCAGGTCCTGCGCCGCCATCCACACTAAGGGAAACAGGCAGTGAAGCCTTACGGCTTCACTGCCCGTTTCCTACTGTGCATGCTTGAGTCTCGCGCCGACTTGTGAATGGGCGGCTGCCTCCTGGGATTACACACAGTTCCCAGAAAGCAGCACGCCCCATTCACTAGAAGAGGATGGGGAAGAAGACAGACCACGTTTACGGAAGAGGCAGATTACGGACTTCCGCATAGCAACAGGTATTTCGGGTGAGTATAAAAAATAAAAAAAAATATCTATTTTATTTTTTCTATTTTTTTTAGGATTTTTTGTGAAAATAAATTTTCTGGGTGGAACTCCACTTTAAGTCTGAAATATATATTTTTTTATTCAGTATCTTACCCAAAAATAAAAGCCAATGCGTTTTGCAAAGAGATAGATGGTAGAAGATACATATAATCATCACAGGTAGTCTAGGGTTCAGGCTTGTGGTAAAGAAAAGCATCATATACTTTTGGATAAAATAGGATATGTGTATGCCTATATGTGCCAGGTATCTTAACTATTTCCTTTTGTGAAGACATGTGATTATTTTATACCAATAAATTATATATCTCTGTAATCTTGTTTGAGTTTGCTATTATTTCAGAGTGCTGTACTTTAAAGTCCTTCAAAAAGTATCCATAGTTTATTGCATACAAATTGGGATAACAGCACTAACAGTAAATTGAGTGTCTCTCTCTACTTACGCTATGTCTAGATTTACTACCTCTGTTCATATACTTGTCATATTGGATTATCTAGTATCTCTGCTTTATGAATAAAGGGGCACATTTTGGTATTTCTTCTCAGTGTTGCCACCTCTAGCGGTGACAGGCCCAGGCTCTAGTTACCACTCCATGCATAGCCGTGGCTATTTAATTTCCCAAAGCTTCTTCCTAGGTCATCGTTAGCTTTTTGGTGGCAATTGAGAAAGTAACCTACATGTCTTTGGTACCTGGGGGAAATATTTTTGCCAAAGGTTTTTTGCAAAAAGCTACTTGTAATTTTTCTACTTTGGTTGATATTTTTTTCTGTCTTAAGTGTGTAGACTTGGTAATCTCCCACAGCTTCTTCTTATGTCATCATTGGCTTTTGGTGGCCATTGACGATGTAACCCACACGTCTCTGGCACCTGATCAAAAGATTTGGCCAAAGGTTTTTTCCAAAAAGCTACTTGTAATGTTTCCACTTTGGTTGATATCTTATTTTGTTTTACGTGTGAAGCCTTGGCTATCTCCCATAGCTTCTTCCTAGGTCATCTTTGGCTTTTGGTGGCCCTTGACAAGGTAACCCACACGTCTCCGGCACCTAGGCAAAAGGTTTGACCAAAAGTTTTTGCCAAAAAGCTACTTGTAATTTTTCCACTTTCGTTGATATCTTTATTTATTTATTTTAAGTGTCAAGCCTTGGTTATCTGCTACAGCTTCACCGTAGGTCACCTTCGGCTTTCGGTGTCCCTTAATGATGTAACCCACACGTCTCTGGAACCTGGCAAAAGATTTGACCAAAGGTTTTTGCCGAAAAGCTACTTGGTGATATCTTATTTCATTTTATGTGTTGACCTCAGAACTTGAGTACAAACTCAGATTCTGGGTCATTCAAACAATGAAGAAATGGCACCCATAGGGCTGTAGTTAGCGGGGCATCCAACTGCAAGAATTAAAATTAAAGACAGCTGAACTGTGAACCTTTAAACGTTGGTTGTTCCTTTAACCAGTCCTCTTCTGAGTCTGACCTTGAGAATCCCTTTATCCTTTTAATGTTTTAAATTACCAAGCTATTTGTTCGCTCCTCATTACAGGCACGTCATTAGAGATATATAAAGAGCAATGCTGGTTTATGTAATTTTCTCCTATATTTTTTTTTCCGCTGTTTAGAGTAATTGACCAATGCACAAGTGAAGAATATAAATGAAGGCTCCAAATGTCACCATGACCCATGTAATTGATAAAGACCTGGTGAAATGAGATGGACAGAGAAAATCGAGTTAATGTTTACCTATCCTGGATTACTTGTGTTTTACCGTTGTGTCATTAGTTTAATCAAAGGAATGAAATTCATGTCTCATTAAATGGCTCTTCTTATGATGCTTCATTAATACATTTAATCACTGAAACACCTTATGGAGTGATAACTCCCCCACAAACACAAGCCGTTTTCAAGTAATGAATCTTATTTAAAGCCTTTTCGCAGCTCTCCCAGTATAGGATTAACAGGAAACTATCAAAAATAAACAATTGTTTATATTAATTTGAAATTAAATCTCGTTTCTAAACTAAAAAAAAAAATGAATTAAATTTTTATTTTACTTTGTTTCTTTAAAGTGCACTTTTAAAACACCTTAACATCTTTAATATATTCAGGAACATGATGCAAGTAAGAAAATGTAACCTTTTGCCACTCTCTCTGCCCTAAGAACTTTCAAGGACTAAGGATCAGCCGGGAAATAAGTAAGTCTCCTCATTACTTTCAGATTCCTTCAAAATGGGAGGAATTATATCAAGTGTAGCACCCTGCTAGAGTAGGATGCTAGGGACATTTAGTTTTTGGCTCCTACTAATGTCAAGGGAGCAATGATTGTTTGTTCTGGTCTGATCGGGGACTCACAGGCTTGGAGTTTGATTGCTTCATTCTGCCTCTGGAAGAAGCATCCGGAGCTTAGAGCAAGAAATTGAAATCAGCCAGCCTGAATACTTATTGGGTTCCAGCCAATCCCTGGAGAGGAGTGTCCAGCAGGGGGCTGTAGAAGAGATAAATAGTCTAAGACACTCTAGAGCAGGGTTCCTTCTCCCCAGGGGTGCAGGGTTACTGCTACCAAGCAGTCCATAGACAATGCAGCTGATCTAAAGGGCATCAGAATTTACAGGAGTAAATTAACTTTACTCAGATATTGACCACAGAACCAAACCACCAGGGATATGGTCCTGAGAGGCTTCATATCTCTCACTGGGTTGTGTCTGGAGAAAGCTGGAAGCCACAGCTGTCCTGGGAACTTGTGAGTAGTGACCCTAAGTTGATCTTTAAGACTGAGTGTTGGAAATCTGCACTGGCTCCCAGTGGCGGCTGGTGTATTCTTCTTTGGGGGGGCAAACAAACAACACCCCCCCTCATGGTACGGCATCCCCCCTCACATGGGCAGTCCGGCCCGGTACTTACCTGCTCGTGTGGCGGGGGTTGTGGTGTCTGCTCCTCCAGCTTTCTCCGCCGTGTGTCTTCCGCCAAAGCGCTAGGTATCCAATAGGATCGCCTGACACTTTGGCTATTCGGGAAACAGGTCTCACAGACCTGCCTCCTGATTAGCAGGGAGGAAAAAATTAATTCGCTATGGTCACACAACTGGGTGTGCTCGGAGCGCAATGCTCTGTGCTCCGAGCTCACCCTTTTTTGAAGCTTATTAGAGCCCCTGGCTTTAATCAGGTGCTTCAAAAAAACACCCACCACGCATTGGAATTCCATGGCTCAACGCCATTGATATGTAGATCAGGAAGCCGGAAGCATGGATAGGGGAGGCTGCACCCGTGCGCCCTCTATGGATGGGCCGCCACTGCTGGCTACTTATTATTGTATTTTTTTTTTCTCTTTTCAGCCTGTCCTCCTCTTATGGGAACGTTTGGTGTGGATGATTGTCCCCAGGCCCATAACTACAGTCTTTGATAAGCTTATTTTACAATACAGGGTATATAGAAACAGGCAAGAAATATTTGATGTATACAATTATATTTTTTGGTTGAAGTGTATTCTGATTGTTATTTATAGTTTCACAGAACCTGAGGAAGTGGGGGTGGAGACCCACAAAAGGCGTTGTGATTCATCATATTGCTTCCCTTTATTGGACTCCAAACTCCATCTAGGAGTCAAGCTATGTTGAATGGAGTGGAATGAATAAAGATTTGCTGTGAAACATATGTAAAGAATCTTTATGTATTTATATTATGCAATATATGTTTGTAATGTGCGTCCAAATCTACACCGGATATATTTTAAAGAGAAGGTCAGGATTAAAAAAAGAAAACATTTATGCTCACCTAAGTGGATGCAGCATCGATCCGCCTGCTCTGTAGGGAGAACTGAGCGATCAAACACCGCTGATCGCTCAGTTCTCCCCCTCTGCTCTGAGCAGAGAGCCGTGACTGTCAGGACCATCTCCCTGTGCGGGTTTCCTCCGGGAACTTTGGTTTCCTCCCACACTCCAAAGACATGCTGGTAGGTTAATTGGCTTCTGTCTAAATCGACTCTAGTATGTGTATGTATGAATGTGAGTTAGGGACCTTAGATTGTAAGCTCCTTGAGGGCAGGGACTGATGTGAATGTACAATATATATGTAAAGCGCTGCGTAAATGGACAATGCTATATAAGTACCTTTAATAAATAAAAATAAATAAGTGCAATTTGTTATATCTGTGCAAGGTCACTGGGTCATTCCATTGGATCCGGAATAATGACATTGCTTATAGGAAACCTTTTAGCTAAAGAAATTTGGAGTCTGCTAATATTGATCGACTATTAAAAATGCTAGTTGCCTAGAAAAACTTTAATAAAAATAATTGAAAAAAAAAATGCTAGTTGCCTGGCTATCTCTGACTTAATATGCTACAGACTGCTACAATATAGTCATTCCAAAAACCAGCTGCTGAAGCAGGCTTTTTAGTGTAAAGAGGGATGATTTACCACCCCCATCCACCTTAACCACTAGGAGTTAAGCCTAGTACACACGGCCGAGAATCTCGTCAGGAAAAAACACGTTGTTTTTCCTGACGAGATTCTTGACAAGAATCTTGTCCCGGCCGAGTGTACACACGTACACTTCAAAAGAACCACCGTTCTTTTGAATGACACGAACACGGTGACGTCATTGACTACGACGAGCGTGCGCTCTTCACATTCGATGCCGTCACCATCATCTTGCTACACCCTACCTATGCCTAGGAAGCTACAGCGCATGCGTCAAAGTCATTTCGAGCATGCGCGGGTTTCCACGGCGACAGGTAAGTATACACACACTCGGGTTTCTCGTCGGGAAACAGGCCGACAAGAACCCCGATGAGAAAATAGAGAGCAGGTTCTCTATTTTTCTCGTTGAGATTCTGGGCAGTTTTCTTGACGAGAAACCTGAACGCCTCGTACACATGCACGGTTTTCTCGGCAAGAAAGCTCTCCCAGCTGTTTTCTTGTCGTTTCTTGATGAGAAAACCGGCCGTGTGTACGAGGCCTAACACATAAACCTGCAATCTAAGCCCTGATGAAAAGGGAAGCCTATAACCCCAAAACATGTTGCTTCTCATGTTTGCAATTCTATGCTAAAGTATACACCAATCAGCCATAAAATTATGACCACCCACCATAACCCGTTAAGGCATGGACTCCAACAGACCTCTGAAGGTACACTGTGGTATCTGGCACCAAGCCGTCAGTAGTAGATCCTTTAAGTTGCAAGGTGGGACCTCCATAAATCAGACTTGTTTTTCCAGCGCATCCCACAAATGTTTGATTGGACTGAGATCTGGAGAATTTGGAGGCTGAATCCACACCTTAAGTGTTTCTCAAACTATTCTTGAATTCATCAGACCAGGTCACCTTCTTCCATTGCTCTGTGGTTCAGTTCTGATGCTCACATGCCCATTGTAAGTGCATTTGGCAGTGGATACGGATCAGCATGGGCACCCTGACCGGTCTGCAGCTACACATCCCCATACACAACAAGTACTGTGTGTTCTGACATATTTCTATTGGCACCAGCATTCATTTCTTTTTATAAGTTTGAACTACAGTAGCTCTTCTATTAGATTGGACTACCCTGGTTTGCCTTTGCTCCTCATTTGTATTAATGAGACTTGACGACCCATGACCATGTCACAGATTCACCGGTTTTCCTTTTTTGGACCACTTTTGGTAGGTCCTGACCACTGCAGACTGGGAACATCCCACAAGACCTGCAGTTTTGGAGTTGCTGCAGGTCTTCTGGGATGTTCCCGGTCTCCAGTGGTCAGGACCCAGGACCGACCAAAAGTGGTCCAAGAAAGATAACCAGTGAACCGATGTCTAGCCATTTCAATTTGGCCCTTGTCAAAGTCGCTTAAATCCTTATGCTTGCCCATTTTTTCTGCTTTCAACACATTGACTTCAGGGACAACATGTTTATTTTCTGCTTATTATATCTCGTTATGGCTGATAAGTGTATATCCATGGACACCAATGTTTTTGGTGTAGCAATCTCAAAGTCTCCTTGCCCCTTCAATATTTTTAGTCACTTCATACCACTAGTCAGGACACCTAATCATTATATTTGTTAGTCAGCAACATCTTCTTCCCACAGTACAGGTTCTTACCTCAGTCTGGGTTTGTCCCAGGTTCTATAATGATCTGTCTTCTGTACAATGTGATTTTGCGGAACGGACTGCTTTATTTTATGGAATTAATTAGGCCAGGATTCTATATTTCAGCCTCCAGAAGGGAAGCAGACTAGCAGCACAGCAGATGGAATGCAGAACATTTGTATGTTCTTGTTAGGCACCCTGCATGCACCTGAACTGAATACCAACTAGACAAAATCAGCATCAAACGTCATAGTTTCAGCACAGACTAAGAAGCTACAGCTTTAAATCCCTATGTGAGGGTATCAACCTGCCGCTTTACGCCCTGTCTGTCTCACCCCGTCAAGACACGAGGGATAATTTAATTAAAATGTGACTGTTACCATATTCAAATTGTAAAAAAAAGGAACATTATATAATAGGGACGATAAGGAAAAGAGAAACCAAGAAACTGAATTAATTCTTTGGAGATCAGTCACCGGGAACTCAGAACTGTTCTAATTAAAATTTTGACTATCACGACTGCAAAGATAGTTTTAATCAAATGAATTTAATTATTTAAGGAACCGGGCAAGGCGTACCTACATAAATTCTACCTGGAAGTTATTTTTTATTTTAACAGTTATCTGCTCGGTTACAAATTCTAGATATAGGCTGTAATTGCTCAGTTGTTGGTTATCATTTTTATAAAAGAGTTCATCTTTTTTATTCAGTCATTGGGCTTATCTTGAGTCATTAGCTATGTAATGGTATAAAATATAATTAGGGGATATAGAGCAGCAAACTATATCTTTTCTGTTGCTGGTTCCTGATTGTCTGACCAACCCCATGAAGCAGGATAAAGACATAATGTAGCTTTTGCTGAATGCTGCTGGAAGTTACCCATAAGGGATCATTTGCCTGATAAAGAAGACCATTTATTATATAACTTGGTTGTGAACAATGCTTCTAGTAAGCAGTCCACCTTTATAGTCCTGATAATGGTCCGGAACAGTGTACAGTAGAATAACTCTGTAGAGCAGTGACCTCCAAACTGTGGCCTGTGGGCCACATGAGGCCCTTTGCATGCCTTTAACCGGCCCTTAGGAATTCCTCCTATAGATATGAAGTGCTATTCCTCCCACTGATATGGACAATAGGGCACTATTCCTTCCCCAAACACCAATGATGAGGTACTATTAATCCCTCTGATACAGACGCAATATTCCTTCCCCAAACACCAATGATGAGGCACTATTCCTTCCACTGATATCACTGACACCAACGATAGGGTGCTTTTCCTCCCACTGACACCAACGATGGGGTATTATTCCCTCCCACTGGCACCAATGATAAGGCATTAATCCTATCCCAAATACCAATTATGGGGCACAATTCCTCCTCCTACTGACCATAGGCGCTATGTACTTTTTTTACTCCCACTGACCACAGTCCAACCCCCTGAAGTCTGAAGGACAGTAAACTGGCCCTTTGTTTAAAATGTTTGGAGACCCCTGCTGTAGAGAAAAAAACTACCACATGGTCTCTGACCTTTACACAGTCTTGGTGGTGTGGGAGATTAGCTCGTGGGGATCACCTTTTCTGAATGACAGTCAGCAAACGGGCACTTTCTTTAAAATCTGGCGGATGTCAGGTTTATTTACAGGTGGTTTGGTTTGCAGGTAGAAATAAACAAAACAGTAACTTTAGAGCCCATTCACACAGGGGCGTCTTTGGATCCGACTCCAAATCGCCCCAGGTCGCCTCAGGTCGCGCTGGCTGAAGAAATCAATGTAAGTTAATGGAGCCGTCCTTATGCACACTACTGCAGTCGCTCCGACTTCAAAAAAGGTCCCTGTACTACTTCAATCCGACTCCTAGGCAACCTGTACCCATTCATTTCAATGGGAGTCGCCTCTAAATCCTTGCCATCCGGCGCTAAATTAAACAAATAGTCTCCTCTCTGTACAGTGCGGGGCTGGTCCCCGTCACCCACAAAACATGCGGTAAAGCAAACCTTTTCTTTTTAATCCACTCGAACAGAGCTCCTCTCACTCAGGTTCCCTCCTGAGTCTCCAAACCAGAGCACTGTTTTGCTCTCTTCCTGGTCTTTTAAATTCCACCTGAGTGTGAACTCAAGTGGACCAGAACATTAGGACCGGGACCCAGCCTGCGACAGAAGCTGGAAAAACCTGGGCCGGATTCTGGTTCATTCCCTTACAATAGAGCGAATGCAAGGTGAAATGTTCCTATTACCGTGTATCACTGACCTAAAGTACAGAACATTTAATGGATAAAAGTATCAAATACATCCTATGTATGGCTGCATTTCATGTGTTTAACCATAAAATGCTCCAAAAAGTCCTTCAAGCAAGATGACCTTTTATACCAGACAGTCCTCAGTACATACAGTATCTAAGAACTTACTTTGCCAGGGAAGTTGCAATTTGCAAGGGATTTTTAGAGTTTAGTGAATGTGATGTTTTACTTTGCAGAGAAGGCCCAAGGAAAATAAAAGGAGAGAGATAGACAGGAGGTGCCGACCTGAGTATAGTAATTAGATGCACTGTTTAATGCAGGGGATTAAAAACACTCACATAAGTAATTAAAAGAAAAGCTCATCTGTGCTTGATAAGGCTCCTCTGGTCCATCTCGCGGTCATCACACTGTGTGCAGAGGCCACAGGAGTTGTTGATGCTGTCTGCAGGCTGGATGGCGTCCCTGGTTCCAGGAAGAACCACGGAGAACCACAGGGCCGGATATGACGTCACCGGAGACAGAGAGACGGCCAGACAGCACAGGAAGTAAAGAGCAAACAGGAAAGTCTGGCTGCAACACCTGTGGCCCCTGCACACAGCGTCAGCGTGATGACCGCGACATGGACTAGCGGAGCCTTACCAAGCACAAATTAACTTTTCGTTTAAATACTTACCGCATATACTCGAGTATAAGCCGACCCGAATATAAACCGAGGCACCTAATTTTACCACAAAAAACTGGGAAAACGTATTGACTTGAGTATAAGCCTAGGGTGTCCATCTGCATGCCTCACTTTGCCTCACTGTGTCCATGTGCATGCCTCACTGTGCCCATGCCTCAATGTGCCCATGCCTCACTGTGTCCATGACTATACTGACTTTTAACATGTGAGTCTATGGAAGGGGTGCCCAGCTTTGAAAAATTGGTACTCCCCGGTTGTAGGTCCCCCAGACAACAAACTTTGCACACTTGTAGAGAAGAAATGGAGCTACATATGTGCTAAGTTCCGGCTCCAGGGAACCAACGACCGGCCGGTATCGGGTCCCCAAATTCACTGGAGAAATTACCATTTAACATGGGAGTCTATGGAAGGGGTTCCCGGGTTTGAAAAATCGGTGCTCCCCGGCCGTGGGTCCCCCAGACAACAAACTTTGCACACTTGTAGAGGAGGAGTGGGGCTACATGTGTGCCAAGTTTGGTACCGGTTCCCCAAAGTCCGGGAGATCAGGCGCAAAAAGGTGACTCGAGTATAAGTCGAGGGGGGCATTTTCAGCACAAAAAAATGTGCTGAAAAACTCGGCTTATACTCGAGTATATATGGTATGTTTGTTTTTAAACCCCTGCATTAAAAAGTGCATCTAATTACTACACTCAGGTCGGCGCTTCCTGTCTCTCTCTCTCCTACTGTTTTTACAGAGTTGGCTTTTCTCTGAGGACAGCTGCCACCATTAGCTTTATCTTTTGGACTCATGGACATTCTTTCCCCCCATACTATAGATGTGTTACCTTAGTACTATTCATCTATTTCTGTTACACTGACCCATGTGCCCTCAGTCAAGTATTGCTTATAATTCTAGGGCAGTATATTACTATATTGTACTGTGTATGTTTGTATATCTGCTTATTTTGTGGTTGCGACAGTTTTTTATCCTTTTTTTCCAAGGGGCTTCCGGTGACGTCACTTCCACCTTCCTGGAACGCAAACCGGCGTTCGCAGTTTCATTTTTGTGGCCTGAGCTTTTTAATGTTAATGTAAGTGTAATACTATTTTTAAAATAAGCTTTTAATAAAATACTACATTATAAGAGGCTTTCCCATTCTTTCTCAATGCTTGGGATGCTGGCCATCACTGAGTACTTTTAAAGGGACGGAGGCATATTACAGACCTTAAAGGCAAAGGACCTAGTGGCTGAATTTTAAAAGGGACCAAGGACCACCAACTATTATATGCATGACACACCTCTGGAAAGGCGTTATTTTACTTATTTTCTTAAGACGTCAACAACAACTGGTGAGTGTGGTGAATATATTTAGAGGCATGGAGGAGAGAGCACACTTTGCTTGGTCATAGTACACGTCTTGTTAATTGGATTGACTTTTCATGCACAAGAGCACTTTACTCACGTGGATTAAATTGCATATTTATTCAAATACTTTATTCATTGTATGATCCTAAATTAATGATCAAAGTAGCACACCCCATATGGTACATTTTTTGTACATACTGCAAAAAGATGGGATTTTTGAGGCACAAGTAATAAAATATATACTTTCCTTATTCAATTAACTATAAAAACGTATTAATATAACATACAATATTCCATAAAATAGATCCATGATACTATCTTATTTATCGGTTTCACCAAAACATACTGAAAAAATTAAGTATATATATATGCTGGTCTTTTGTGCCCCAACACATTTCATGGAACACTCCATTTCTTCAGGAGCCGCCAGTCTACTAATGTATCAGAATTTATCTGAAGAAAAAAATATATATATATTAATAATAATATTATATAGTTATTGTAATTTATGCTATTGAGAGAGTGATGCCTTTAATCTAAACAAGGAGATTTACCGTATTTGCCCGCGTATAAGACGACCTTTTATATTAAAAAATATCCCCCAAAAATCGGGGGTCGTCCTATATGCTGGTATAAAAGTCTGCCCGCTGGATGTGCGGTGATACTGTATGTAGCTTCGGCTACATACAGTATACCGCGCTGAGCCAATCACGGCGAGCGATGTATTCTATTAATGAATACAAAGCCTGCTCAGATTGGAACAACCTCTGCCAATCCGAGCAGGCTACATACAGTATACCGCCTGCTCGGATTGGCTTTGAGAGTCAGAGAGGCGCGGGCTGATG
Source organism: Rana muscosa (assembly GCA_029206835.1). NCBI lineage: Eukaryota > Metazoa > Chordata > Amphibia > Anura > Ranidae > Rana > Rana muscosa. The sequence continues at coordinate 38,055,514 of CM055128.1, forward strand.
ATGTTACAGCCTCTGCCAATCCGAGCAGGCTTTGTATTCTTAAATAGAATATATCGCTCGCCGTGATTGGCTCAGTTCTGTATACTGCAATGAGTGTCACCGTTTTCTGCACTGTACTTGCCAATGGAGGCTAGTAGACTGTGGTCTTCAATTCCCAAAAGTGGCTGCACCTAGAGGAGGGAGTGTCACCGTTTTCTGAGCAAAATGAGCCAGGAGAGAGGAGAGTACAGACCTATAGATGGGGTCTGAGCTCTCAGCCTGCCGGGACCAGAGCCATCAGGAGAGAAGCTAAGAGGATCTGCTGCGGTGCCTGCTAACCTCTCTATGAAGAGAGGATGGACCTGCATCCAAGTCTTCCAGAGCTGCCTTCAGAGATTGGGCTTGGATCGGAGCTACGAGACTGCACCCCTGTGTGAGGAAGGGGGTAGTCTTATACGGTGAGTATAGCCCAAAACAATGTTTTCATTGGAAAATTAGGGGGGTCGTCTTATACGCCCGGTCATCTTATACGCCGGAAAATATGGTAATCATATTCATGGAGAGTATGGGGTTGATTTACTAAAACTAGAGAGTGCAAAATCTGGTGCAGCTCTGCATAAAAAACAATTAGCTTCCAGGTTTTTTTTTTGTCAAAGCTTAATTGAATAAGCTGAAGTTAGAAGCGAATTGGCTACCATGCACAGCTCCACATGATTTTGCACTTACTCGTTTTAGTACATTAACTCCTATATGTTTTATTGATGGGAGCTTTCTTTTTTTTTGGCGGTTTTTGTTGTGTTTATAATTTAATTTATCCTTTGTCACAATTCTTGATTGAGCGTGGGTGTAACATACTGTATTTATATATACATTCCATCCCCTAGGTAAACTAGGCATCTGACACCCATCATATTTGTATTCATTCTAAAGCCCTGTACACACGATCGGATTTCCTATGGATTCTAATCCGATGGATTTTTCCATCGGAAATCCGATAAAGCTGACTTCCATCAGTCTTGCCTACACACCATCAGTCAAAAATCTGACCGTCCCAAATGCCGTGACGTAAAACACTCCGACGAGCCGAGAAAAATTAAGTTTAATGCTTCTGAGCATGCGTCGACTTGATTCTGAGCATGCGTGGGTTTTTTCTCAGATGGAGTTCCACACAGACGATCGGAATTTGCTATTGTTTTTTTTCCCATCGGATACATTTAAAACATGTTCTATTTTTTTATCACTGATGGAAAAAAAAACGATGGGGCCCATACACAATTGGTTTGTCTGATGAGAAAAGTCCATCGGACTGTTTTCATCGGTAAAACCGATCGTGTGTACACGGCATAAAGGTAATCCCATGCTGGGTAATAATACAATATACATACACGGTCTGTGCCGGTGCACAATGACGTCACACACCGTGACTCCACCCCACGTGTTTCATCACCAACGGACGCCGTCATATAGAAAACAGTATCTGAGGGAGTAACAGCTGCATTATTATAAACACTATGACATTTCATCGACCCCCCCTCATAACTCTTGATTGGTCAGGTCATTTATGTCAACGCCCTTTTAAGGGATCAGAAAAGAGAGATGCCTCAGCAGCCTGGAGCTCTTCTTTACCATCAAAAAAGAACATTGGTCACAATTTATTTTATGAGAACCAATACTGATACATCTAAAGATCATTAACTGGACTTTGCGGAACTCACAGAGCCCAGGATTTGTTAAGTATTTTCACTCTCAAATCTTTTTTGCTTTTTTGTTGCAATAAACCCAACAATCGCTCTCAGTCTGCTGGCACCTAGTTTGTGGTCCTGCTGAAAATCTTTGTGCAGGATGGGGCTGAGGGTGCCATCATCATGTATCAGTGACAGCGCAATGTAAGTTTGACCAGTCGCTTGTCACATTTTGGTGAAGGTGGTCGGGGTCTGACACTATGTTTGTCGCAATAACCTCTTTTTATTTTAAACAAAAAAAAAACATTAGTATCACTTTAATTAGGGATGCCCTAAAGATTGGTGTAACCTGAAACATAAAAAGAAAGGTGGACTTAGCCTTTAGCATATGTCAAAGGATTGCCAGAGGACTATGGGCTATCTAAAGAAACAGCATAGCAGAAACTGCCTAACTTTCGGACAGCTCTGTGTAATTTTAACCTCAGATTCAACTTGTATGAAGAAAGGGAAATAGTAACTCCTCTGACTCTGAGTAGTAGCCTGAGCTACTGAGCTCTGTAAAAAAACAGACTTCTTAACAGGGGGTAAGGAGACACTGGAAAGTACAAGAAAAGGGAAAAACTGTATATTATCCCTTAGCTTAAATTGCACATTCTATGCCAAAATAAAGAAGCAATTCTTATCAATGTTTTTTTTTTTAAATGCTATTTCAAACAGGAGTGACGAACATATCCTCCCTTTATGGTTTTTAACTGATTATTTTAAGATATGTAATTGCAGAAAATGAGCCAGAGTCAAATTAATTTGGAGTTTAATCCTTTCTCAATTGTGACATTAGCAGACTTCAAATAACATTATTAGAAGAAAGCAGAAAGAAGGCGTTTGTTCTGATAAGAGCCTTTGATGTCAAGGTAATAAAACTCAGAGTAACCAGATCAAGTGAAGACCGCATATGGAAACAGTGGGAGATGCTTTGTCAATACAATTTCAATGGTTAGGCATTCTGAATGCATATTAATATAGACACACGGGTGCATATCAGTTTAGGAGGGGGGGGGGAAGAAATTGTAAAAGGATTTGTTTAAACTGTAAATGTATCAAAAGGACCAAAATGTATTTTCTTGTGGAAGTAAACCAGCAGTATGAAAAGAAATTATAATAGATTTGGGTAGATTTTATTATCATTATTATTTTTTTTTTATATTATTATTTTTTAACTGGTGTGTCATGGAAGTACCCAGGAGTACAAGTATATTCCATAAAATTTTTAAAGAATTATGAAATAAACCCACTTTTTTTACTTTGAATATTTTTTATTGTCTAAATAAAAAGACAGAACAATGTTGCTCATGTATCTATAGAAACAAAGACAAGAAGAAAGAAAACAAAAAAAAATCTCGCAAATCATACATCATTGACTGACATGGTACAGCAAGAGTGGTCTTGAGGTTAATAACCTTCGCTAACAACAAAAACGATCTTAAAGTCCACCACCTGTTAAAAGCAAGCATCAAAGTAGCTTTTTCAATAATAACAGCAGAAAAATTTTACCCTGTGTGCTGCCTAAGCCCTTAAAGAAGACCTGCATAGAAAGAAAGTGAAAAGAAAAGCAAATAAAAGTAAAAGGAAGAGAGAAAATAACTGGCCCTATCACGGCAGAGACACCTGTTAGCTAAGCCAGAAATATCCAAGTATTTTACGGGAAATGTTTGTAAATCTTCTAGCCCATGGTTCCCAGATCTTCTCAAATCTCCTAACATTATCTTGTAAAATGCTAACAATGTTTTCATGAAACATAATCCACAAGGTTTTCTTTTCTTGTTCATACATCACAGGACACAGAGGCTTAGATAATTACTTAGTGGGTTAGATAGTCACCATCAGGTGATTAGACACTGGCAACCCTAATTACAAGGCGAGTTACTCCCCTATATAACCCATATGGAGAGCACCTCAGTTTATTCGCCAGTGTCTAAGGTGGTTGGTCACGTTGTACATGTGCTAAGAAGAAAATTCTGTTTGATGGTCTCTGCGGAGGCCTAGGAGCTATACAACCGGATCCATACCTCGGTCCAAAACTAAACGCCTAAGATGGATGGTACCCGGGCTTCGTGTAAAGAAGAAATGAGGTTTGTCTGTAATGTCTCTCTTCGGAGGTCTGGCCTCTGGGATCCAGTCTTTGGTGTACTAATCTAAAATGGCACGAAAATCTCCTGGCAGAGTCTTCTACAGGTCCAGGGAAGAGGTTCCTTTAAATAGGGACCCAGAACCCTGAAGGTTGGCACAACATTACCCGCCGTGATGGGTGAAGGTTGGATCTGTTGTTCTCAGCAGTTTTCCTGCGGCGGGGATAAGGTAAGTGAAGATAATTTTTTAAGTATTATCTTCTATGAGTAGTTGGATGTCTTACCTGATTTCCCCCACCAGAGGGAGTAAGTGACATACCCGGTGTATACTTAAATGCCGTCCAGGAACACGCTCACTGAAGTTGGTCTTTTATACAAAACCGTTTACCTCCTCCGCTGCAGGCTCTGCCACAACTCATGACAGAGAGACCCCACGCAGTCCACGGGTCCCATGAAGTCCTCCAGTGGTCTTCTCTCTCCCCCCTCACTCCTGTCCGCCGCCATGACAGTCGCTGGGGCGTGCTTTTTGATTGTTCAGGTGTGCAGGGAAATGCAGGGGAGACGTGGTTGCGCGCACGTGCGTGTGCACGGCGCATCAGTGCGCAAGCGCCAAAGCGGCATGACTTAAAAGCCCAGCACGCCAGAGCCTTCTATAAGCAGTGGGACACAGAGCTGTGGGCTGTAAGCATCTCAGTGGATCGGATCCAGGCATACCTAAGACACCTACTTGGCATCAAGTTGTGCAGTGAGCTAATATATATATATGTATTGTAAGACTAGAGCACAACGGTGGTGGCACTTGTACTAGTACCTCTGCTTTGCAGCTTAGGACTATGTCTCCCAGTAAGAGGGGAAGGTAAGGGAGGCACTAGAGCTAGGGGTTCTGCACGTGTCGGCAGATTACCATCCCCCCTGACAGACTGGTAGCAGCCTCACAGGATGAATCTGTACCCCTGTCAGGCTTTGCAGCTTCTCCTAATGTTGCAGCTCCTGCATATGTCACTGAAGACGCTATGAAAGCTGCCTTGGATGGCTTGGAAGGAAGGATTGTTTCATTAATCGCAACCTCCTTAAAAAGTGTCAGAAAGTGGGATAGATCCCCTTCCTCTGCTCTGGGTTCCATATCAGAGGAACATTCTGATGATGAGATATCCCTATCTGTAGAGGGGAATCAGGACCAGTCTGAGGTTTCAGAGGATGAGGAGAAGATCTCTTCTACCTCTGATGCGCTTAAGATACAGGTGCAATATTATACGGAGTTGGTGCGTACCACATACAAATTGCCCTCTGCTGAAGCTGCCATGCCCTCTGTTTCCTCCTTGGGATCTCGGAAATCCCCACAGGCTGCATATTCCTTCCCAACTCATCCTTTGTTGGAGAAGTTGATGTATGATGACTGGGCTCACCCAGATAATCTGTTTTCTCCTCCTAAGAGATTTTCTCTCCTTTACCCAGTGGAGGAAGGATTCACCAAGAAATGGGGGGTGCCAGCTATAGACGCGGCTATTTCTTGTGCGAATAAAAGCCTTACCTGTCCTGTGGACAATGCTCAGGGCTTCAAAGATCCAACTGATAAAAAGCTGGAATCTTTGCTTAAAGCCTCCTTCTCTATGGCCGGTGCTTTAGTCCAACCTGCAGTTGCAGCGATTGGCATATGTCAGTTCCTCAAGGAACAAATATAACAGGTGGTTAACCTCCTCCCTGCAGAGGAAGTTGAAGTTTATGCAGACCTTCCTAAGGCCCTGTGTTTTGCGGTTGATGCGATTATGCACTCTTTTCAGCAAGCATCCCGCCTAAATCTCCTGCAGGTACACATGCGCAGGACCCTTTGGCTAAAGCATTGGGAAGCCGAGGCTTCTTGCAAAAGATACTTGGCGGCGTTCCCATTTTATGGGGAATGCCTGTTTGGGGATGACTTGGACAAATATATCCAAAAGATTACCGGAGGCAAATCCACGTTGTTGCCGGTTAAGAAGAAGAATAAACATCCCTCATTTAAACGTTGTCTTTCCCCAGCCCTTGGAACTTCGACTTCCAGGCAGTGGCGATGGCCTCCCCTGCCCATTACTAGGGGAAAGGCCCAGAGCCAGGCCCAAGGGCAGAAAAAATCTTGGGGTTCAAGAACAACTAAGCAGAACCCCAAAACTTCCCTATGAAGGGACGCCCCCACTTGGCCGAGTAGGGGGAGGGCTGCTGCAGTTTGCAGACGCCTGGTGGGAAAAGGTTCAGGACAAATGGGTCATCTCCACGGTATCTCTAGGATACAAGCTACACAACAATAATCTGAACATAAAATTTAATATTTAAAATATTCAACAGCATGCAGGTGTAATCATATAAAACAACATAAAAAAAACAACTTTATCCAGATAAAGTTAGAATGATAATAAAAATTCTGTACTTACTGAATATACAGTATCCCTTTAACTATTAGCAATCTCATGAGAGTATTTTTTTTTTCTCTATTTTGCCTTCATCACCCCTTTAATATTTCACATGGATGATTTTTGTAAGCAGTAACAATTTATTTATGCACCCCATATATCTTTGGCTTGCATCAGTAAACGCCACAGTCAGTCAAAGCGGAATATATATCTTTGCCACAAGTACATAATTCATGGAGAGACACAGTAAAGGCCAAGCCATAAAGTAATTTATAGAAAAGCCAGATCATCACACAGACCTCTCGCTAGTCTTTAATCAATAAATGCTCATGAGCAGGGAATCTTCCACGCACTGTTAGACAAAAGATTTTCCGCAAGAACTTGATGTAGAAAAAAAAAAGGTTCACTTTGGGGAATCTGATGACACTTCAGAGTTGTAGGGAATTTGTAGAAGTAAGTTGCGCATTTCAGGGGTCACTGTCGCTATTCCCACTTCACCGACAGGCCACCGACCCGCACATCTTCTTTTCGCTGCTTTCAAGGAATATGTAGGAGGCTTTGACAAATGATGGAGTGAGCCGTTCTGGCCTTTACTATTCACATGAGAATTATATGTCATTTTTTAACAGAAAACATAAAATGAATAATTTAGCTGAAGAAATGCTGTGACTATAAATGAAATGAAAGACGAAATGAAATGAAAGACGGGCAACCATGTCTGGATTTTCACAAGCAGGTCTGATAAGGGCGCCAATGGAATTTTGTTCAAGTCAGAACTGTTTGTCTTCCCAGACAAGTCAATGGGAATGCAAAGATTGAAGCGGGTTGATGCGGCTGAGACGGAGATAAAATGCTGGTCAAAAGCAGGTCAACTGCATGTGACGTTCACCTGTCAATAAACTCGAAACAATCTCAGAAGCAGCCCATCAACACAAGTCCTAAGGCCACATTCAAACCTCATCGGCCATGGTTCAGCAAGTATACTGCAGCTACCTACTATTGGGATCAGCAGGGGACCGACCCCTGCAGTGGACCAGGACCAACTCCTTTCAGCCTGTCATTGAGCTGCTCAAGCTAAGTGACAACTTGAGATTGGAACACCTGGGATCCTGGCCACATTACTTGCCACACCATGGCCAGTTTAGGACATGTGGGTGAGGCCTAACACTGTATAGATTGGTTCACTAAGTGGTATGCTAGATGTGGCATAGCTTTTTATGTGTCTTTGATGCTCCAACAGGGAGATCCCCCTGCTATAATTCCTAACTCAGTTTCTATCCACCAAGGAGTCTAGCCCACCTTTGTGTGTTCCGGCGCCATCTGTTACATTCTCCATGATATACAATTAATAAAGACCCAATTGAAAGAGTTGGAAAAAACTCATAATGGCATATTGGGTGTGCAGACCAGGAAACGTAAGCCCCGGACCATTTGGGTTGTCAAAGACCGGGCCACTTTTAGCGATTCGGCACTGCGTCGCTTTAACTGACAATTGCGCGGTCGTGCGACGTGGCTTACAAACAAAATTGACGTCCTTTTTTTCCCACAAATAGAGCTTTCATTTGGTGGTATTTGATCACCTCTGCGGTTTAAATTTTTTGCGCTATAAACAAAAATAAAGCGACAATTTTGAAAAAAATTCTATATTTTTTACTTTTTGCTATAATAAATATCCCCAAAAATATATATGTAGCACCCTCCTCACTCCCCTCTCTTGTTCTTGCTCGTCTGTCTCTTGTCTAGGGGTATCTCAGAGGGGAGAGAGCGGGGACACCACGCCTGGCCTCCACCACATGTATCAGTGCGGTATCGGCAACGTTCTTAATTTACCTTCGGGTCAGTGTTGTGCACCTGGATCCTCCCTCCGAGAGTCACCTTGAGCCATGTCCGTCAGAAATGAGCCCCACACCATTAAAGTCCAACACTCCTTTATTCTCATACGAATGAACTCAAACAGTTGAACTCCCTTGAAGAACAGCACAGGAAAGGAGGTGTGGGTGCGAATAGGCCCAGACACAATCGTTCTCCACTTTCCTTCCCGAAAGTGGGTTGCGGTCTCCGCACGAGGGGGGGATTTCCTTCCAGGCGGTCTCCGACGAGAGGCTCACCTGTCACCGGCAATATGCTGCACCGGGTCTTCAAGTGAGGAGCTCCCCCCGGTCCATTGCGCCTTCCGGATTCGGGTACCCAATCCCTGGGTTCCCTAGGATCTCCTTCCCTCGCGGAACTCAGTGTTGGGCACTGAGCTCTGGACCTCCATTCAAGTACCTCACCCCAGGCTAAAGGTGCCTGGGATGGAACACGATCTCCGGTGGTGCTCTAGGCCTAGGCCACCCAGAGGACTGGCACGAACCACCGTCCGCAGCCTAAAGGTGCCTGGGACTACGAACCCCGTGACAAAGATGGCCGGCCCCTTTATACCCTCTCCCAGCAAGCACGGCAGGTTCCCCGCCCCACACCATTACCGCTGCCGAGGGAGGACAAAAAGGGGTACGGCACACAGCAATGGTTCAACCCCCAGCCCGTGGCGACAGCGCCACCTGCTGGGCCGCAGGGAATCACACATCACTGGTGTCACCGCCAGATTAAAATTTACACCCGGGAAAGTGCATACCCGCTACATATATATATATATATTTTTTTTCCTCAGTTTAGGCCGATACGTATTCTTCTACATATTTTTGGTAAGCGTTTATTGATTGGTTTGTGCAAAAGTTATAGCGTTTACAAAATAGGGGATAGTTTTATGGCATTTTTATTAATATATATTTTTTTACTAGTAATGGATGCGATCAGTGATTTTTTTTTCGTGACTGCGGCATTATGGTGGACACATCAGACACTTTTGACACATTTTTGGAACCATTGTCATTTTCACAGCGATCAGTGCTATAAAAATGCACTGGTTACTGTGAAAATTACACTGGCAGTGAAGGGGTTAACCACTAGGTGGTGCTGTAGGGGTTAAGTGTGCCCTAGTTTGTGATTCTTACTGTAGGGGGGGATGGGCTCTGTGTCACATGACACTGATCTCCGCTCCGGGTACACGGAGCCGGGATCAGTGTCATTCGATCGAGTCCGCGGGACCCGCGGCCTGACTGACGGGGAAGGCGGCAGGGTCGCGAGCGCGCCACTGGCAGCGCGCTCGCGACCACATGGCAGACATTTAAAGGGCCACGTACAGGTACGTGATTATGCCTGTCCGTGCCATTCTTCCGACGTATATATACATTGGGCGGTCCACAAGTGGTTAATGTAGAGATCTCAGCAGTAGAGTCCCCGGGAGATAGAAGAGACTATCAAGGGGGTTTAACTCTCTAGCATCTACCAAGCATGCAAATATTAGATCTAGGAGGACTGACCCTTTAAAGAAAAGTTTTAAGTTTATGTAAAAACGTATATTTATATATAATATATTACTTATTATACTTATATATTAAATTTTTTAGGTGTATGTGGTTGTCACGTACCTGATAGGAGACTGATATGAAGAGGTTGACCTCTCTAATATCTCCAACCCTAGACAGGAGGAACACGAGTGCCAGCAGATGTTGATAGGCGAACTTGCAGCTAGAGAAAGATATCCCGGGGGAACTGGTGGACCATCAGGACAGGAACAGGACAGAACAGGAACAGAAGCTGTGCTGCAGCTTCTGGGCGCATGACTTGTCAGAGCTGTAAGTGAAGTGCAGAGCAGGTACAGCGGACAGTGGGGCGAGTACTCGACCGAGATGGACAACCAGGATCGTAGATAGAAGCGTGGTCACAGGAATAGCCAGGGTCATCAACAGGCAGACAGTGAGGTACCGAATCTTAAGCAGAGCCAAAGTCAGGAACAGAGCCAAGGCCAGAAATTAAGTGACAAATCAAGGATCCAAGATTAGGTCAGGGGCAAGCAGGGTCAGCCTCGAGGGAAACACACAGGAAGAACACAGGATGCAGGGAACAGCTGAAGGACCAGTCAGCACTTAAGCATGAGCAGAAGCATTCTTAAATAACCAGTCGGGTGCCAACATGCACTGTGTGAGCACTTGCGCACATTCCAGCGAGCATGCTTGCGCCTGGTCACCATTGTTGCGCGCATGCGCATTTCTGCGAGCAGTCTTCGAAACATGGAAAGGAACATGTAACATTGGGAAAACTTGGCTGGCTTTAAAGAAGAACTATAAGCAAAATATTTTTTCATTTTGGATAGAGTAAGAAAGGGTTACACCTGTTGGTTCATTTCCTACAATCTGTGCCCCATTGGGGAAATTTACCTTTATTTCCTGTCCTGAAACAGGAAGTGAGAGGAAATCCTTGCAAATTAAGGGAATCCCTTGGGGACCCTCAGGCCACTAGAACTAGTGTCACTATTGGGGGTAGAGGTTTCCCCTCTATTAGTTTTCTGGGGACAACCCAAAATTTGGGATTTTCTTTTAGTTTCACTTTTAATGCTAATGGTAAACAGGACAAATAGAGAGGGTGGGGCCTCGTACACACGGCCGAGATTCTCGTTGAAAAAAACATGTCGTTTTTTTCGACGAGATTCTTGGACAAGAAACTTGTCCCGGCCGAGTGTACACACGCTCGTTTCAAAGAACCCGCGGTTCTTTGAAAGGAGTGTACGCGGTGACGTCATCGACTACGTCGAGCATGCGCTCGTCACATTCGATGCCGTCGCCGCCATCTTTGTATACCCTACGTATGCCTAGGAAGCTACCGCGCATGCGTCGAATTCATTTCGAACATGCGCGGGCTTCCGGGCGGACAGGTAAGTGTACACACACTCACTTTTCTCGTCGAGAAACACGCCGAGGAGAATCTCGACGAGAAAATAGAGAGCAGGTTCTCTATTTTCTCGTCGAGGTTTCTTGTCGGTTTTCTCGACGAGAAACCCGCTAGCAGCGTACACACGACCGATTTACTCGGCAAGACCTCTCTGCCAGCAAGTTTCTTGCTGGTTCTTGCCGAGAAAATCGGTCGTGTGTACGAGGCCTGAAGCTCTCTAATGGACACACGGACATCAATAAAACCTGACAGTCGTTCTAATCCATCGCCACTCTGTCCAAAACTAAAGAAAAAGGTTTGCTTTTAAGGTACTTAAAGGGGTTGTAAAGGTTTGTTTTTTATTTTCTAAATTGGTTCCTTTAAGCTAGTGCATTGTTGGTTCACTTACCTTTTCTTTCGATTTCCCTTCTAAATGTTTTTTTTTCTTTGTTTTCTTTGTCTGAATTTCTCACTTCCTGTTCCTCCTCAGTAAGCTGTTCAGTAAGCTGTTTTGTCTGACTAACCACCGCTCGGATGATTGGGGCAAGCTTACTGAGGAGGAACAGGAAGTGAGAAATTCAGACAAAGAAAAAATAGGATTTTTATAACAGCTTACCTGTAAAATCCTTTTCTTGGAGTACACCACGGGACACAGAGCTAGTCATTACATAATGGGTTAAGGGTCACCAGCGGTGATTGGACACTGGCACAACCAATGGAAGACAGTTCCCCTCCATATAACCCCTCCCATCAGGGAAGTACCTCAGTTTTGTAGCAAAGCAGTAAGGTTCCCATAAGAAGGGTGGGACCTCTGTGTCCCGTGGTGTACTCCAAGAAAAGGATTTTACAGGTAAGCTGTTATAAAAATCCTATTTTCTTTATCGTACACCACGGGACACAGAGCTAGTCATTACATAATGGGACGTCCCAGAGCAATGCTCATATGAAGGGGGGGAGACACAGATCAAACCGACCGCTTGCGGACCAGAAGCCCTATACTGCTGCCTGCAGCACACTTCGCCCGAAGGCGGAATCCTCATGTCCTTTCACATCTATTTGATAGAATTTGGAAAATGTATGGACTGAGGACCAAGTTGCAGCCTTACAGATCTGAGCCATCGAAGCCTGGTGGTGCACTGCCCATGAAGCACTTATCGCCCTGGTAGAGTGCGCCTTAACAGGAAAAGGAGGAGTCCTGTTCTTTAAACCATAAGCTTGAACAATTACTTGTCTAATCCACCTGGAAATGGTGGATTTTGATACCGCTTGGCCCTTCTTGGGACCATCTGGTAAAATAAACAAAACATCTGTTTTACGTATCTGAGCGGTTGCTTGCAGATACACCCTTACCGCTCTCACTAGATCTAGAGAGTGTAATAATTTTTCCCCCGCCATCCGCGGGTTTGGAAAAAAGGAAGGCAGAACAATGTCTTGATTCAAGTGAAAAGCCGACACCACCTTAGGCAGAAAAGCCGGATGGGGTCGTAGTACGATCTTGTCCTTGTGACAAATTAGATAAGGCTCTTTACAAGAAAGAGCTGCTAGCTCTGATACTCTCCTAGCAGAAGCTATAGCAATCAGAAAGGCCAATTTCCTACTTAATATAATTAAAGGAATATGGCGAATAGGTTCAAAAGGTTGCTTTTGCAACACTGACAATACCAAATTCAAATCCCATGGACACAAGGGAGACCTGACTGGAGGATTTATCCTCAGTACCCCCTGAATGAATGTCCGAACTAGGGAGTGAGATGCCAATGGTCTCTGAAAGAAGACTGATAGAGCCGATATTTGCCCTTTGATGGTGCTAAGGGCTAATTTCATATCCACTCCTAACTGGCAAAAAGCAAGAATCCTACTTATTTCATATTTCAGAGGATTCCAACTTCTGGATTCACACCAGGAAACGTATGCTTTCCAGACTCTATGATAGATGAGTCTGGAGGCTGGCTTTCTAGCATTAATGAGCGTAGAAAGAACCAGGCCAGAGACCCCTCTCTTTTTCAAAATGTGGGTCTCAGCAGCCAGGCCGTCAAATTTAGCCTTTGTAAGGAAGGGTGGAATACTGGACCCTGTGACAACAGGTCGTGTCGAAGTGGAAGCTTCCAGGGCCTTCCTATCGCCATTTTTACGATCTCGGCATACCAAGGCCTCCTGGGCCAGTTTGGGGCCACTAGGATTACTGGTATTCCCTCCTCCTTGATCCTGCGAAGCAGTCTTTGTAGAAGAGGGATCGGAGGGAATGCATAGATCAGTGAGAACTGATTCCATGGAGTTATTAGAGCGTCTGTCCCGTAGGCTAGAGGATCTCTCGTTCTGGACACAAAGTTGTCCAATTTCTTGTTGAACCTGGAAGCTAGCAGGTCTACATCTGGGTTTCCCCATCTCAGACATATGGCCTGAAAGATCTCTGGGTGAAGAGACCACTCTCCTGGTAGCAGCTGCTGACGACTCAGGTAGTCTGCTTGCCAGTTTTCTATCCCTGGAATGAAGATTGCAGAGATGCAAGGTACATGCTCTTCTGCCCATGCCAAGATCCGGTTCACCTCTCTTTGGGCTGCCCGACTGTGGGTGCCTCCTTGGTGATTGATGTAAGCTACTGCCGTAGCATTGTCGGATTGAACCCGAACTGGGTAGCCCTGTAACCTGTATGTCCAGGTTTTGAGGGCTAGATATACCGCCCGGATCTCTAGCACATTGATGGGCAGGATCCCCTGAGTCTTGGCCCAGGTTCCCTGGGTAGAAGCCTCCTCGAATACTGCACCCCAGCCCGATAGGCTGGCATCCGTAGATACCACCTTCCAGGCCACTGGGAGGAAGGACTTTCCCTTCCGTAAATTCCTGGCTTCTAGCCACCAATTGAAGCTGTGGCGTACTTGTGAGGACAGGCGCATGGGTATATCCAGAGCTTGGCTCTTCCTGTTCCAGGAGGCTAAAATATTGCCTTGAAGTAGTCTCGAATGAAACTGGGCGTAAGGGACCGCCTCGAAGGAGGCTACCATCTTTCCCAATAGTCTCATGCAAAGGCGAATAGACGGCCTCTTGTTTGCTTTGACCTTGTGGATCAGGTCTTTCAGAGACTGTATCTTTGGCTCTGGCAGGTATACCCTGTTTTGGGCTGTATCTATGATCATGCCCAGGTACACTATCCTTCTTTGGGCCTGGAGAGAGGATTTTTGTAAGTTTATAATCCATCCTAAATGCTCCAGGTATCCTACTGTAGTGTCTACAGCGTGATCCAATCCCTCCTTTGACTGATCTATTAATAGTAGATCGTCTAGATAGGCTGTTACCGCAATGCCCCGTGTTCTTAGGTTTGCTAACAGAGGAGCTAGCACCTTTGTGAATACTCTGGGCGCGGTGGCTACACCAAATGGCAGGGCCACAAATTGAAAGTGGCGATCTTCTACCGCAAACCTTAGGAATCTTTGGTGAGCGGGGAGGATTGGTATGTGTAGATATGCGTCTTTGATATCTATGGACGCAATGAATTCTCCGCCTTTTAAAGTAGCGACCACGGATCGAATCGTTTCCATTCGAAAATGGCGAACGTTCAGAAACTGGTTTAGATTTTTTAGATCCAGGATGGGTCTGACTTCTCCGTTCGGTTTTGGAATCACAAAGAGGTTTGAGTAAAAACCTGAACCTTGCTCCTTTTGGGGTACCTCTGTAACCACACCTTGAGCTATTAAGTGATTCAAACCTTTGAAGAAGGATCCTCTTTTTTGTGGATCCTTGGAGAGTCTTGAACTTCGGAATTGAGAAGATGGGATCTCTCGAAATTCCAGTCTGTACCCTGAGGATATTGTGGATACCACCCATTTGTCCTGGGTTTCCGTCCGCCAAGTCGCTGAGAACTGACGAAGCCTTCCCCCCACTCGGCCGAGCGGGGGCGCCCCTTCAATGAGAGGTTTTGGGGGCTTGCTTATTAGCTCTTGAACCCCACGGCTTCTTGTTCTTCTGAGCCTGTTCTTTGGCTTTTTTGGGCGGCTGAAAAGGCCGTCGCCACTGGCTGGAGTCCGATTTCCCGGGAGCTGGGGAGAGAGTGTGTTTAAAACAAGGTCTCTTGTTTTTCTTTCTCTCAGGTAAAAGTGTCGTTTTACCACTTGATATCTTTTGGATATATCTTTCTAAATCTTCCCCAAAAAGGCGTTCGCCATGGAACGGGAAACTTGCCAACAACTTTTTGCATGGGGCTTCCGCTGACCAATGCTTAAGCCAAAGTACTCTGCGCATCTGTACCAGCTGGAGTGTAAGGCGTGATGCCTGTATAATAGAATCTCTCATGGCATCCACTGTGAAGCATAAGGCTTTAGGCAAATTCTCCCAATTTTTAGCCTGCTCTGAAGGCAGCTCCTTCAGCCCCTGCTTTACCTGTTGGCTGACGACCTGACACATACCGACTGCTGCTACTGCAGGTTGGATAATTGAGCCGGCCAAAAGGAAGGAGGATTTCAGTAAGGATTCCAACTTCTTCTCAGAAGGATCTTTAAACACTTGTACATTATCCACTGGACATGTCAGGTTTTTATTTACACAAGAAATAGCCGCATCTACCGTAGGCAGGCTCCATTTCTTTAAAAAAATTTCCTCCATAGGATAAAGAATGTTAAACTTTTTTGGAGGTGAAAAACGCTTATCTGGATGTTGCCAGTCTGCGTACAATAGATCCTCTAGTAACGGATGAACCGGGAAGGAGCATGCACCTTGCAGGGATCTTAATGATCCTAGGGAGGAGACAGGTGATTCTGTTACCTCCAAAGAGGGTAACCTAAATGCAGCTCGCACGGCTCCTGCATAGCATTGCACCTGTGACTTTAAAATCTGGGATACCGAAAAAGGCTCATCCGATATCCCTGATCCGTCTGACTCCTCATCCTCTGCTGATGTAGCCTCCTCCTCATCCTCCTCCTCCTCAGGTACTTCTGAAGGGAGGTCCAATACTGGAGGAGATCTGCTTCGCTTATTGTCCTTTTTAGAGGATTTAGCGATTAAAGTAGCAATTTTCTCCTCCAGATTATTTAGGGCAGCTGATAAAGTGTCCTCAGTGACATATGCAGGCCCAGGCTTCACTGGGGAAGCCGCCATACCTGACAGAGGTAATGGCTCATCCTGTACAGGTGCTTTTGGCAACACAGGAGAGGAAGGTACCGAGTCAGCACAGCTAGAGCCCCCTGTCTCAGGCGGCGGTGCTCTTTTATCTCTTTTTGTCCGCATTACTTCCCCTGGAAGACTTACTGTTTAGACAAAATACAAGGTACCTAAATGCATATACTACCGTGTTCAGTTTAGCAAATACATTAAGTATGCAACTTTTAACACATAACTATGCATAACATGGATGTCTTCTAGGAAGTACCCAATCCAACCACATGGAGTCTTACGTCCCTGTATAGCTGCTGTGTTTCTCTGCCAGGAACAAGAGAACTAACGAGCTTGCTTGCTGCTGCAGTGCTTTTTACACTGACAGTCTTTTAAATTTGGCGCCGTTTCTGTGCCTGCGCGCGCCACGTGCCCGCGCACGCCTCGGCCCCCCCCCCCCCCTCCGATAAAGCGCGCTCCCGCGCGCTGCGCGCGGCCTTTAGCGCTATGGTGGTGGCCATAGTGAGAGAGGACTCTCATCAGTCCCTGTCCCCACTTACCTGCATCTGCAGGTGTCTGTATCGGCCACCGGAAGGAGGAGCGGGGTGCTCAAGCAAGCTCAGCAGCGGAGGTGACGAGCAGTGTACTTCGCCGAAGCCGACACTGAACAGAGTGAGGTGAGTATATTCAGCTCTTTACTCCCCCCAGTGGTGGAAAAAAAGAAGACATCCACTTTTTGAAAAAGGTCCCAACCTAGTTATGGACCTTCTAATCTCACCTTATCCACGCCGCAGGTTTTTCTGCTGAAAGTTTTCAGACAGATACCAAACTTCACCCTTCACGGTGGGCTATGTGTGCCAACCTTCAGGGATATGGGTTCCTATTTAAAGGATACCTCTCCCCTGGGCCTTGTACAAGACTCTTACCAGGACTTTATAGCGAAATAGCGAAAGTGCTGGATCTTAGAGCCCAGTCCTCCGAAGAGAGACATTACAGGCGACGCCTCATGGATGAGGCCCGGATCCCATCCAGATTCAGCTCATTTGTAGGCGTCTTGGATGGATCCGAAAGCATAGCTCTTTTACCCCCAGAGGGTCTCTTTGGTAGAGCTTTCCTTTAGCACCTCCTAACGCGTCCAACACCTTTCGACACTGGCGAAAAAACTGAGGTACTTCCCTGATGGGAGGGGTTATATGGAGGGGAACTGTCTTCCATTGGTTGTGCCAGTGTCCAATCACCGCTGGTGACCCTTAACCCATTATGTAATGACTAGCTCTGTGTCCCGTGGTGTACGATAAAGAAAAAACATTTAGAAGGGAAATCGAAGGAAAAGGTAAGTGAACCAACAATGCACTAGCTTAAAAGAACCTATTTAGAAAATAAAAAACAAACCTTTACAACCCCTTTAACCTACTAAACCTTTATTAAAGTGAGCTTCTGTAAAGTTTTGTTTAAACAGGGTACTGGGCTTTTTAATAAGCAAGTCCAGTATCAGAGGTCAACATTTGCCAGTTATGTCCTGATTCCAGGCAAAAAAAATAAAAAAAAATCCAACCACCTCTAACCCATGCTGCAAGACCTTATTTTTCTTACCTGGTGAGTAAAATATACTCACCTAAGTCCACTGTCTAGCTCCCTCACACTGCCATTTCCAAGGACCACTAATATGCACCTGAGATTGCTGGTCTCCTGCAGCCCCCTCTACCAACCTCACTCTTCTTCAGGATCTTCAGAGGACCCCACCGCTGGACAGCAAATAGGAAATGTCAGCGGCACACAGACAATGATGTTGGCACCAGACGTAGAAAAGGAAAGAGAGAAAACTGGAGACGAGGTTGGGATAGGAGTTAACATTATCTTGGAGAGGGGCTTTAAAGATGCTTTGTCTTCTGCAGGAGAACGTGTCTCTGCTCTACAGGTCTGTTTTAAAACACTATCTGCTCTCTGTGATACTTTACAGAGCCCTACATTCTGGCACTGGATACCATATGGCTTGGCTCTGATGAAGAAGCTTTGCGCTTCGAAACGCGTCAGCCGATAGTTTCTCCTATCACGTCCTCCAGTCAGTCGGAGTGTGGTTTGGGTTCTACATGTTGCAGCCTTCTATGGAATCACTTGCACATTGCGAACCATTCTACTACCTTTGTGAGTAGCCTTTTACATTGTTTTAACCACATCAATACCGGGCACTTTCACCCCCTTCCTTCCCAGACCAATTTTCAGCTTTCAGCGCTCTCGCACTTTCAATGACAATTGCGCGGTCATGCTACGCTGTACCCAAATGAAATTTTTATCATTTTGTTCACACAAATAGAGATTTCTTTTGGTGGTATTTATTCATGACTCCGTTTTTTTTTTTGCGAAAAAAGAGCGGAAATTTGGAAAAAAAAAAACAATATTTTTTTCTTTCTATTTTAAAAGAAATCCAATAAAATCGAATTTTGTCATAAATTTAAGCCAAAATGTATTCTGCTACATTTTTTTGGTAAAAAAAATCCTGTTAAGTGTATAATAATTGGTTTGTGTGATCACAGACATATATACGCAAATGATCATGTACAGATGTGCGCAGGAGTTCACGGACATATGTGTGCAAATGATCATTGGGACATATGATTTTACTGTTACATATGTGGGGGACAGGTGTTTTTACTATGTGGGGACATGTGTGTGGGGACATGTGGTGGACATGTGTTTTGGGGGACATTTGTGTTTACTGTGTGTGTCTTACATTGTAGACTTGTGCACAACGGAAAAATTTGTTCCGTTTCGGTTCGTTTCTTTCCGGTCCTGTTGATTCGTAATCATTCGTAATTTTGCTAGACGGGATTTTTCGTGTTCGGACTCATTCGTATTTTTGCAAGCGACATTTTTCGTTGAATTTTTTGTTGCTTTATAATTCGTACTTTCGGTAGAGTACGTTGTTTTTCGTTGATTCTGGACACAACTCCTACTTTCGTAACTTTTTTTGGGTTCGTACTTTCGGTAGAGTACGTTGTTTTTCGTTGATTCTGGACACAACTCCTACTTTCGTAACTTTTTTTGGGTTCGTTGATTCGTAATTTTCCGTGTCTCTCTCACAACGACGCTGCCTATTATGCCTAATGTGCTTCGAATGGATTTGTACTTTTCTAAATACATTGCGGTTATTTGTAACGATTCGAAATCTCGTATTTTACTTTCGTTTTTAACATGCGGCTATAGGCTCCGCCCCTGTACACCATTTTGAGAGGGTTCAGCACGGTGAGGGAGAAGCAGAGAGCAGAGCAGAGTGAGTGTTATTGTGCTTCGAATGGATTCGAAATCTCGTATTTTACTTTCGTTTTTTACATGCGGCTATAACCTCCGCCCCTGTACACCATTTTGAGAGGGAGTTCAGCACGGTGAGGGAGAAGCAGAGAGCAGAGCAGAGTGAGTGTTATTGTGCTTCGTATGGATTCGTACATTCGTAACTTTTTCATAACGAATTATGCCAAAGACATTCGGGCATTCGCTATTTGCGGTATAATTTATTTCGGATTCGGTCTTATTCGTAATTGCTTTGTTCGGAAATTCGAATGCTTCCGAATGTCCGAAAGTTGCTAAATTCGGACGAATTTCAATTCGTTACGAAACGAATTGCACAAGCCTATTACATTGTGGGGACACTAGGCTGGTGATCAGTGAGTAAAAAGCTGTAAAAAACAGCTCATACTGATCACCAGCCGGGCTGCAGCGAGCCACTTTCCTCTCCTCGCCGACAACTTCTGTGTGAAGAGAGGAGAGCTGATCGCCAACCGGATCTGTGTTTACATGACATGACGGCTGTGATTGGACACGGCCGTCATGTGATCAGGAGGGCCAATCACAGAGCCCTCCTGCTGATCTGAGATGCGCCGTGTCCGGGTGACACGAGTGCATCGGGATTGCGCCGCTGCGCGGGAACACGCACACGTGATCCCCCTCCTTCTGAGGGACGTTCCTGAACGTCCACTCAGAAGAAGAGAGCACCCACCCAGCCGTATATGTACAGTGGCCGGCTGGGAAGTGGTTAAATAAATAAAATATCCTAACGATAATACACTAGGCTGGTGCGCCCTTGTTCTTTCTCTTCTCGTTCACTGGATACCATATTCTGGCCTCAAGTAGTAAATGTAATTTTTTTTATAAGCAGCATTACATCTAAAAACTAGTATGATACAATGTATTTCATTTTTGGTTTTGGGTTTAGGTACACTTTGGTGATGCATTGATAGGGGAGTTCTCTGCTCCCCTATCATGCTCCAGTCAGCCAATGCCATTCCTATACAACACCCTCTCCTTGTGAAAGAACTCTGAAGCCTCGTACACACGGCCGAAAATCTCGTCAGGAAAAAACACGTCGTTTTTCTTGACGAGATTCTTGGACAAGAAACTTGTCCCGGCCGAGTGTACACACGCTCGATTCAAAGAACCCGCGGTTCTTTGAATGGAGCGAACGCGGTGACGTCATCGACTACGACGAGCGTGCTCTCGTCACATTCGATGCCGTCGCCGCCATCTTGCTACACCCTGTCTATGCCTAGGAAGGTACTACGCATGCGTCAAAGTCATTTCGAGCATGCGCGGGCTTCCCGGAGGACAGGTAAGTGTACACACACACAATTTTCTCGTCGAGAAACAGGCTGACGAGAATCTCGACGAGAAAATAGAGAGCAGGTTCTCTATATTTCTCGTCGAGATTCTTGTCGGTTTTCTTGACGAGAAACCATACACACGAACGATTTTCTCGGCAAGACATCTCTCCCAGCAGTTTTCTTGTCGTTTCTTGCCAAGAAACTCGTTCGTGTGTACGAGGCTTAACTCTGCACTATGGTAGTGTGTGCCTACATCGGTTGAACTGCCCATAAGGATCCTCTGATGACTCTACCACCGGTGACCACAAGTTTGGGAACCAATTAGCCCCACTAATGATAATGCAGGGTTTGAAAACTACTTATATCTTGGGAAAGCAAGGTGCTTTCCAGAGTTGGGCTTTAAAACATGGGCAGCAGATTGTAGACTTAAGCTTGAAATCATGGCCTAGCAGAATGAGAAGCGAATGGAGATATAACTAATTTATCACAGAGTTCTACCTGACATGTTAACCCTTGTCAGCTGTATGAACAATGCATTACACATTCCTCCATGTCAAGTTAACGGCCCGGCTTGTCAGTCTCCTAGCTGATGCAATACAACATTTCTCCATCACACCGTTAACCTACAGGCATGCCAATCAGATAACCGATGCATCACACGAAGTTGACAAGCCAGTCAACAGATAAACCAAACCCCCCCCCGGGCAAATCGTGATTTTTTTTTTACACATTTTAAGCTAATACCTAATACCTGATAGGCTGCTTGCTTATTTTCTGTTGTTTTTATGATTTGTTTTTTTTTCTTTATTTGAAAAAGCATACATCCCTCCTTCATCAAAATACTTACAGGCATTGGCAGACACATAAATCTCTGCTCCACAGACACCAGCCAGAAGGTCCATCGGCATCAGACCAGATGCAATCAAATCCATTTTACAAATCCATTTTGGTTTCACCAGCTAAATGCCTGTTTAATAAATACAGAAATAATTAACATAACAGCCAGGCAACTGGCATTTTGGCTATGGGATGGAAAGTGAAGGGAAGTCTACCCAATGGGGGGCACAGATAGCAAAAAAAATAAAAATAAACTGACAGGGGATATAACCCTCCCCAAACAGTTTTGCATTTAGTTGTACTTTAAAATTTCAAAATAGTACTTGGGTTCCAATCAAGTAATTTCTGCTAGGCTGAAAGTATCAGGCTGTCTGATCAGGGACCTGAATCACTGCATCTTATATCCCTTTTAGTTTGTAACACATTATACATATTCCTCTTAGTTCCAGCTATAACCCAAGCCCTGATAGAGGGGGATTTTTGATGGCAGAATTTTTATTTATTTTTTCTAATCCCTCTTGTACAATAAAGATTTACAGGATTTTAATCAGGAGAGTAGCGTGCCCATCCTTTTTTTTAATGTTTTTGTTATGTCCCACCAATTAGTATTTTTCTCTGCTCACTATATTAAAATGGATGCAAACCTGATTCATGAAATTTGAGCTGGGCACATATATCTGCAGTGTTTTCTTATCTCTCTTCAAAGCACTATGTCCCATAGCTGTCTCCTGCTCCGTTCTTCTGTTATCAGCATGAGAACATCTGACAGGTTCTCCGACACAGGAGATAAAAGCAGCCTGCATTTTGTGTTAGGGCGGATGCTATAAATCAGGGGTGCCCAACCTTTTGAAGAGCGAGGGCTACTTAAGCGACTTAGTAACCAGTCGCGGGCCACAATGAGCAGATGCACTTTGCGTATGCAAAGTGGACACAGACACAGCCCACTCTACTCTACTCTATGGGCCCTCTCATCTGATCAAATGGAAGGGGACGGATCCACTTCTGTTTTTTTAGCAGATCGGATTGGAAATAGGCAGGTGTAAATGGACCCAAGTCTGTGTACATCTGCCGCTCCATAGAGGTGAATGGAGAGTCTGATTGGGTCAGACAGAACATGTTAAAGGGGCCTAGGGCTACATTTACACTGATGGTCTGTGGTCTACCCACACCGTGGATGCAGCGCAGTGCACCTGTGGCTTTCCTGCAGGTCAGCTGCACTTTGCCATAGAATTCTATTATATCCTGCAGGTGTGGTGCACTTTATAAAAGTGCACCAAATCCACAGGTAAAACCAGAAGTCTATGGCTCAGTGCAGGTAACCTGCAGGTACACTGCACTACACCTGCGGATCAGTTTGAAAGCAGCGTCAGTAACCACTGCAGAACAGATATGTCCATATATACACTGTGATTTTAGTAATAAACTTGCTGTCCCAGGCAGAGTGCATTTGGTATCACTCCGCCTATGACAGGAGCCGGTGCTTTAAAGGAAGAATTGGCTTATGCAGCTCTAGCTGCTTGCTTTCTCTACATTCACAACACTGATGCATTGGCATGGCGGGTAGGCAACCTGCAATCTGGGCATGCCAACCCGCCATCTCAGAGCAGGAGGTCACGGGCCACATCAGAGGGCTCTGTGGGCCACATGGTTGGGCACCCCCACTATAAATGGTCTAGCAGAGTGCTCAACCATTCAACGAACAGATCTGAAAGTCTCTACCTATGAGGAGAGGGGGTGTGTGCCTTTCCTCCAATAAGCTGTCTTGGCTGTATGCCCAGGCTTCACTGCAGTGTTGAACAGGAAGAGAAAATCTCCTAACATGATCTTGAACATGAACTGTCTAAAGAATATATAAAGCTGAAGACAGCAGATATACATGTAAAACTTGTAGGGAGATTTGTTTCATCCCTGTGTATCATCTGAGGCTGTTCACTTTACTGGGTATATGTGAGGGTTTACATCCACTTTAAAGTGGTGTAAACCCTTACAACACACTTTTTGCTACAGGTAAGCTTATAATAAGGCTTACCTGTAGCTACCCTGATATCTCCTAAACCTAAACCGTTTAGGAGATATGCCCTGTATTTGCATGTGCCGATGTAATGGGCACATGCGCACTGAAGCAATGGCACGTACGTGCCGTTGCTTTCATTGAGTGTGCCGTTACCGGCGGCTCCCGCGCGCTTGTCGCTGGCCGGTGCTGTGTACGGGCACCGCAGCGGGGGCTTCGATCTCAGGTGAGTATTACATAATGAGCTAGTATGCTATGCATACTAGCTCATTACGCCTTTGTCTTGCAGGTGTTAGTTTTTTTATTTTTTTCCAAAGTGGGGTTACAACCACTTTAAGTTACTATTAAGTAGACATATGAAATATTTTGTTTCGGAATTTTGTTTTTGTCCGAAAAATACATTTATTTAGTTACTGTATATACTCGAGTATAAGCCGAGTTTTTCAGCACATTTTTTTGTGCTTAAAATGCCCCCCTCGGCTTATACTCGAGTCACCTTTTTGCGCCTGATCTCCCGGTTTTTGGGGACCCGGTACCAGCCGGCCGTAAGTCCCCTGGACCCCAAGCTTGGCACACATATAGCCTCTACAAGTGTGCAAAGTTTGTTGTCCGGGGGACCTACGGCCCTGGAGCAGCGATTTTTCAAAGCCGGGCACCCCTTCCATAGACTCCCATGTTAAACGGTAATTTCTCCGGTAAATTTGGGGAGCCGGTACCGGCCGGCCGTAGGTCCCCTGGACCCTAAACTTGGCACACATGTTGTGAGGCATGGGCACAGTGAGGTATGGGCACAGTGAGGTATGGGCACAGTGAGGCATGGGCACAATGAGGCATTGGCAAAGTGAGGCACAGTGAGGCATGCAGATGGACACCCTAGGCTTTTACTTGAGTCAATAAGTTTTCCCAGTTTTTTGTGGTAAAATTAGGTGGCTCGGCTTATATTCGGGTCGGCTTATACTCGAGTATATACGGTACTCCCAAAATTCGTTTTTATTTATTTTGTTTAGTTAAAAAATGCATTCGTCCAAAAATCCGAATTAAGGTCGAATCTGTCAACTGAAGGCTTATGGTGTCCGTCGCATGTTCTAAGAAGATTTGACGAAGCAGCTAAACTGTACGACGCCGCAATCGTCCATTTCCGGTCGAATGCTCCGCCCACAAGCTATAGTATAATTCTAATGTTGTATGATTAGTAATAATTATATTTATTAATTATTATTACTAGTCAACCAACATTTGAATTCTTCTATAGCCTATGGGCAGAGCATTTGACCGGAAATGTCCGCTCGTGGCGATCGTATGTTTTTAGCTGCTTCGTCGAATCTTCATGTCTCTATAATATTGAATCTTTTCTTTCTATGTCGAATTATCTTGGACTAGTAGAGTTAGGTTAGGCACATTCGACCGCAGGTTCTATAGACACAGATCGCTATTGTCACCGTCATGTTCAATCTTCTATCTATATCGAACTGTTGTCGCAACAAAACGAAAATAAATAATTTTTTATGTTGGATCTTTCGGATTCTGCGCATTCGTTATCGTTTGTTAAAACTAACACGAAAATCCACGAAATTCGGACGAAAATGCATTCGGATGAAAATGAATGCACATGTCTACTATTAAGCTGTAGTATGCTGACATCAAGTGGCGTAATCGGGCCACTACAGTTTGTTTACTTATGTCATTTGGTATCTTCCTCTGTCCTTCCCTCCTTTTTAGTGATAATTAGTTCAGTTTAAAGTGGTTCTAAAGCCTAAAGGTTTTTTTTTTTTACCTAAATTCATTTTATACATTATACATTATACATACCTTCTGTTTCACAGAATCCCTCCCAGCTCCCTCTTATACTTACATGAGCCCATTCACGGTTCAGCACTGTGCATTAGAGCAGGAGCCATTGGCTCCCGCTGCTGTCAATCAAATGGGACAAGGGAGCTGGGATGGGGGGGGGTCTCAATAGACAGAGCGGCTTACGCCTTGTAAACACGATCGGATTTTCCGATGGACTTTTTCATCGGAAATTCTGATCGTGTGTGGGCCCCATCGGATTTTTTTCCGACGGTGTTTAGAAATAGAACATGTTTTTTTTTTTTCCGATGGGAAAAAAAAACGATAGGAAATTCCTATCGTCTGTATGGAGCTCCGACGGAGAAAAAACCCACGCATACTCAGAATCAAGTCGACGCATGCTCAGAAGCATTGAACTTCATTTTTCTCGGGCTCGTCGTAGTGATGTACGTCACCGCGTTCTTGACGGTCGAAATTTTTGTCTGACAGTGTGTATGCAAGACTGATGGAAGACAGCTTGAACGGAATTCCGACGAAAAATTCCATCAGATTTTTGTCCCATCGGAAAATCCGATCGTGTGTACAGGGCATTAGGAGTGAGCCAGCACGAGTAGCCCCATAGAAAGCGGTATTGTAGGGGGACACATGTCGAAGAGGAGGAGCCAGGAGCACTGGCGGAGGACCCGGGAACAGGAGGAACACTGCACAGAGCAGGTAAGTATAACATGTTTGTTATTTTATTTTTAAAAAAAGGAAGCTTTAAGATCATTGTAAGCTAGACACTCTCAGTTTTTTTCATGTACCCTCAGTCAGTGTTAATTATTTGCAGAAACAGGGCTTAGGAAAGTCATTGTCTTCTTATACTTAATGTAGAACTATAGGAATTGATTTATTTATTTTGGATAGAGCAGAGGAGGGTTATAACCCCTGACAGATTTTCGTCATCTGTGTCCCATTGTGGAGATTTCTGTTCTCTTCCTGTCCCACACTTTCACTTTTAATGATAATAGTAAACAGGATAAATAGAGAGGGGGGAATCTCCTTAACAGGGGCTCAGACAGCAATAAAAAGCTCCCTATCCAAAACGAAAACAAAAGACTAGAAAAACATCCTCTGTACCGGAATTATCTGAAGTAAAATTTTATTGCATTCAACCTTTATGTCTTCGCCTCTTCAGCTCCGGAATATATCCTCTTCGTATCCAGGCCATTTTTTACTATACGGCACTGCGTTACTTTAATTGTAATTTCATTTTACTGACAATTGCACAGTCATGCGGCAATGCACCCAAATAAAAAAATTGCCTTGCTCCCCCCCCCCCCCCCACAAATAGAGCTTTCTTTTGGTGGTATTTTCTCACCTTTTCATTTTTAATTTTTTGTGCTATAAACAAAAAATTACCGACAATTTTGAAAGAAAAACAATATTTTTTACTTTCTGCTATAAAACATATTTAATAATAAAAAATAAATCGAATTTCTTCATCATTTTAGGCCTATATGTATTCTGCTGAATATTTTTGGCAAAAAAAAAAAATCCCAATAAGCGTTTATTGATTGGTTTGCACAAAAGTTAGAGTGTCTACAAACTATGGGATATATTTTTGGATTTTTTTTTTTACTAGTAATGGTGGCGATCAGCAATTTATAGCCAGACTGCGACAGACAAATCGGACACCTAACTGACACTTTTTTGGGGACCAGTGACACTAATGCAGTGATTGGTGCTAAAAAATATAGACTGTCACTGTACTAATGACCCTGGCTGGGAAGGGGTTAACATCAGGGGTGATCAAAGGGTTAACTGTGTTCCTAGCCAGTGTTTTACTGTAGTGGGGGAGATGCTTTTACTGGAGGAAGACATGGATTCCGTGTTCCTGCTTTGCAGGAACACAGGATCCATGCCTTCCTTACTCACAGAATGGTGATCTGCCTTGTTTACATAGGCAGATCGCTGTTTTGCCTGTGTACCAAACCATCAGCGGGTGCTGGCGGACTTCGGGTCCACGGGACCTGCTGTGTAGAATAACAGCGGGAGCGTGCTGCCTGGCGGCGCACACTCGCACCCAATACCCGGAAGTATGAAATCGCGAATACAGTATATACATAATCCTGCACAGCGCGGCCGCCCTGTAGCAGTAAAACTGTTATAAGGTGGTCAACTTATGGTTATTCAAGAGTTAAGCTGCCTGTGGATGGTGCCAAGTCAGTAGGTGACCATACTGTCCAGATAGACTGGGTCTAAGGAGGTATGTCAATGCAACAAGCAGGATTTGAACTAGAACATTCTTGATGATTAATCTCTGCTACAAAATCGCCTCTCCGACACCAGCCTAAGACATCCACAAAGCCAAATAGAGACAAATATTTCCAAGTTTCAAATATATTTCTTTCTTAAAGGATACGACTGTCAGCTGCCAATCACACTGAATGCCAGGCTCACTAACAGCATCCGGCAGCACCTGGCAGGTCACTGGCAACCCTGCTATTTGTATGTGATAAATTATAGCCGGTAGAGCGGTAATCAAATTATGTTAACAACATAGCGGGAAAAGATTCACAGCTCGGAGGTATTAAGGAGCCAGCAGGTATGCTATTCTCCTTGTGTACACCGGCAAACAAAAAAAAAAAAACAGCATTATTGCTGTGAAATATCTTGAAAGGCTTAAATGCTATCAATGATCTTCTGCGTTTTTCTGCTAGATATGTCTGTAATTTCCATTACACAGCGCCGCGTCTGAAAATTGAAATATGTCAAAACTAAAGCTAATCCTTTAGATGTCAAATAATAAAAAATAAATTAAATTATTTTTCAAACGGCTTTGCTCCCTTTCTTGTTCCGTGAGCCGCCAGTGTTAATACCAAAGGCGCAGCATTTAAAACAAAAAAAAAAGTGTAAATAATGGTTTGTTCCATTGAAGTGGGCCTGACATATTAGAAGTGGCTGGCAGGATTCTTATAATGCCAATTGTCTGACTATTACGATGGTTGTCTGGCAACTTTCTGAGTAGAGATGAACAAAATTTGAATAAGTACATTTGTGACGTCAGGCACTGATGTGGTCGAGAAGGCCTGGCACAGTCTCCGCTCTAATTCATCCCAAAGATATTCTATCGGGTTGAGGTCAGGACTCTGTTCAGGCCAGTCAAGTTCCTCCACCCCAAACTCGCTCATCCATGTCTTTATTGACCTTGCTTTGTGCACTAGTGTGCAGTCACGTTGGAACAGGAAGAGGCCATCCCCAAACTGTTCCGACAAAGTTGGGAGCATGAAATTGTCCAAAATGTCTCGGTATGCTGACGCCTTAAGAGTTCCCTTCACTGAAACTAAGGGGCCAAGCCCAACCCCTGAAAAACAATCCCACACCATAATCCCCCCCCCCCCAAATGATTTTGACCAGTGCACAATACAAGGTCCATAAAGACATGGATGAGCGAGTTTGGGGTGGAGGAACTTTACTGGCCTGGGGTTGTTTTTCAGTGATTGGGCTTGGCCCCTTAGTTCCACTGAAGGGACCTCTTAAGGCGTCAGCATACCAAGACATTTTGAACAATTTCATGCTCCCAACTTTGTGGGAACAGTTTGGGGATGGCCCCTTCCTGTTCCAACATGACCGCCCACCAGTGCACAAAGCAAGGTCCATAAACACATGGATGAGCGAGTTTGGGGTGGAGGAACTTGACTGGCCTGAACAGAGTCCTGACCTCAACCCTATAGAACACCTTTGGGATGTGGTAGAAGAGAAAAGTGCAACAAGGCCAAACTCAGGGAGAAATCAACAGCTCTCCATCAATCGACCAGGATGTCTACTCTTGGCAAGTAAATTTGTGAGAAGCTCCCTGACTAATCCCCAGGGTGCTACACTTATATATGCAAAAAAAAAAACACAATCAAGTGAAATGCAATATGAGTGAGAAAAAAAGGAAAAGAAAAAATACAGTTCTGAAAAATATATAAACAGTGAGTCCACGTGATATACACAGAGAGCTCCAAGCAGGAAATGTCGTCAGGGGGGTTTCACATCCAAAGTATATGCAGATCTTCCTGTGACACCAATCCCTTATGGCGACTCTTCCGGATGGCGTGGACCTTCTATTTCTAGAAAGGTCAAATAGGCATACAGGTAAACCTCTGCAGAGTAAAGTAAACAAGAAAGCCTCTGGAGCCCACCAATGATCAGGAAGTTCCTCCAAGATTCGTCAGGGAGGTTTCACCTCCAAAGAATTTGCAGATCCTCCTGTGACACCTATCCCTATGGCGACTCTTACCAGATGGTGTGGACCTTCTATTTCTAGAAAGGTCAAATAGGCATACAGGTAAACCTCTGCAGGGTAAAGTAAGCAAGAAAGCCTATGGAGCCCGCTGAAGATCAGGAAGTTCCTCAAAGATTCGTCAGGGGGGGGGGGTTTCACCTCCAAAGAATATGCAGATCCTCCTGTGACACCCATCCCTATTGTGACTCTTACCTGATGGCGTGGACCTTCTATTTCTAGAAAGATCAAATAGGCATACAGGTAAACCTCTGCAGGGTAAAGTAAACAAGAAAGCCTCTGGAGCCCACCAATGATCAGGAAGTTCCTCCAAGATTCGTCAGGGGGGGTTTCACCTCCAAAGAATATGCAGATCCTCCTGTGACACCCATCCCTATGGTGACTCTTACCGGATGGCGTGGACCTTCTATTTCTAGAAAGGTCAAATAGGCATACAGGTAAACCTCTGCAGGGTAAAGTAAGCAAGAAAGCTTATGGAGCCCGCTGAAGATCAGGAAGTTCCTCCAAGATTCGTCAGGGGGGGTTTCACCTCCAAAGAATATGCAGATCCTCCTGTGACACCCATCCCTATGGTGACTCTTACCAGATGACGTGGACCTTCTATTTCTATAAAGGTCAAATAGGCATACAGGTAAACCTCTGCAGGGTAAAGTAAACAAGAAAGCCTCTGGAGCCCACCAATGATCAGGAAGTTCCTCCAAGATTCGTCAGGGGGGGTTTCACCTCCAAAGAATATGCAGATCCTCCTGTGACACCCATCCCTTATGGCGACTCTTACTGGATGGCGTGGACCTTCTATTTCTAGAAGGTCAAATAGGCATACATGTAAACCTCTGCAGGGTAAAGTAAACAAGAAAGCCTCTGGAGCCCACCAATGATCAGGAAGTTCCTCCAAGATTCGTCAGGGGGTTTCACCTCCAAAGAATATGCAGATCCTCCTGTGACACCCATCCCTATGGCGACTCTTACCAGATGGTGTGGACCTTCTATTTCTAGAAAGGTCAAATAGGCATACAGGTAAAGCTCTGCAGGGTAAAGTAAGCATGAAAGCCTATGGAGCCCGCTGAAGATCAGGAAGTTCCTCCAAGATTCGTCAGGGGGGGTTTCACCTCCAAAGAATATGCAGATCCTCCTGTGACACCCATCCCTATGGTGACTCTTACCGGATGGCGTGGACCTTCTATTTCTAGAAAGATCAAATAGGCATACAGGTAAACCTCTGCAGGGTAAAGTAAACAAGAAAGCCTCTGGAGCCCACCAATGATCAGGAAGTTCCTCCAAGATTCGTCAGGGGGGTTTCACCTCCAAAGAATTTGCAGATCCTCCTGTGACACCCATCCCTATGGTGACTCTTACTGGATGGCGTGGACCTTCTATTTCTAGAAAGATCAAATAGGCATACAGGTAAACCTCTGCAGGGTAAAGTAAGCAAGAAAGCCTATGGAGCCCGCTGAAGATCAGGAAGTTCCTCTAAGATTCGTCAGGGGGGGGGGGTTTCACTTCCAAAGAATATGCAGATCCTCCTGTGACACCCATCCCTATGGTGACTCTTACCAGATGACGTGGACCTTCTATTTCTATAAAGGTCAAATAGGCATACAGGTAAACCTCTGCAGGGTAAAGTAAACAAGAAAGCCTCTGGAGCCCACCAATGATCAGGAAGTTCCTCCAAGATTCGTCAGGGGGGGTTTCACCTCCAAAGAATATGCAGATCCTCCTGTGACACCCATCCCTTATGGCGACTCTTACCGGATGGCGTGGACCTTCTATTTCTAGAAGGTCAAATAGGCATACAGGTAAACCTCTGCAGGGTAAAGTAAACAAGAAAGCCTCTGGAGCCCACCAATGATCAGGAAGTTCCTCCAAGATTCGTCAGGGGGGTTTCACCTCCAAAGAATATGCAGATCCTCCTGTGACACCCATCCCTATGGTGACTCTTACCGGATGGCGTGGACCTTCTATTTCTAGAAAGATCAAATAGGCATACAGGTAAAACTCTGCAGGGTAAAGTAAACAAGAAAGCCTCTGGAGCCCACCAATGATCAGGAAGTTCCTCCAAGATTCGTCAGGGGGGTTTCACCTCCAAAGAATATGCAGATCCTCCTGTGACACCCATCCCTATGGTGACTCTTACCAGATGGCGTGGACCTTCTATTTCTATAAAGGTCAAATAGGCATACAGGTAAACCTCTGCAGGGTAAAGTAAACAAGAAAGCCTCTGGAGCCCACCAATGATCAGGAAGTTCCTCCAAGATTCGTCAGGGGGGGTTTCACCTCCAAAGAATATGCAGATCCTCCTGTGACACCCATCCCTATGGCGACTCTTACCAGATGGCGTGGACCTTCTATTTCTAGAAAGGTCAAATAGGCATACAGGTAAACCTCTGCAGGGTAAAGCAAACAAGAAAGCCTCTGGAGCCCACCAATGATCAGGAAGTTCCTCCAAGATTCGTCAGGGGGGGTTTCACCTCCAAAGAATATGCAGATCCTCCTGTGACACCCATCCCTATGGCGACTCTTACCAGATGGTGTGGACCTTCTATTTCTAGAAAGGTCAAATAGGCATACAGGTAAACCTCTGCAGGGTAAAGTAAGCAAGAAAGCCTATGGAGCCCGCTGAAGATCAGGAAGTTCCTCCAAGATTCGTCAGGGGGGGGGTTTCACCTCCAAAGAATATGCAGATCCTCCTGTGACACCCATCCCTATGGTGACTCTTACCGGATGGCGTGGACCTTCTATTTCTAGAAAGATCAAATAGGCATACAGGTAAACCTCTGCAGGGTAAAGTAAACAAGAAAGCCTCTGGAGCCCACCAATGATCAGGAAGTTCCTCCAAGATTCGTCAGGGGGGTTTCACCTCCAAAGAATATGCAGATCCTCCTGTGACACCCATCCCTATGGTGACTCTTACCGGATGGCGTGGACCTTCTATTTCTAGAAAGGTAAAATAGGCATACAGGTAAACCTCTGCAGGGTAAAGTAAGCAAGAAAGCCTATGGAGCCCGCTGAAGATCAGGAAGTTCCTCCAAGATTCGTCAGGGGGGGGTTTCACCTCCAAAGAATATGCAGATCCTCCTGTGACACCCATCCCTATGGTGACTCTTACCGGATGGCGTGGACCTTCTATTTCTAGAAAGATCAAATAGGCATACAGGTAAAACTCTGCAGGGTAAAGTAAACAAGAAAGCCTCTGGAACCCACCAATGATCAGGAAGTTCCTCCAATATTCGTCAGGGGGGTTTCACCTCCAAAGAATATGCAGATCCTCCTGTGACACCCATCCCTATGGTGACTCTTACCAGATGGCGTGGACCTTCTATTTCTATAAAGGTCAAATAGGCATACAGGTAAACCTCTGCAGGGTAAAGTAAACAAGAAAGCCTCTGGAGCCCACCAATGATCAGGAAGTTCCTCCAAGATTCGTCAGGGGGGGTTTCACCTCCAAAGAATATGCAGATCCTCCTGTGACACCCATCCCTATGGCGACTCTTACCAGATGGCGTGGACCTTCTATTTCAAGAAAGGTCAAATAGGCATACAGGTAAACCTCTGCAGGGTAAAGCAAACAAGAAAGCCTCTGGAGCCCACCAATGATCAGGAAGTTCCTCCAAGATTCGTCAGGGGGGGTTTCACCTCCAAAGAATATGCAGATCCTCCTGTGACACCCATCCCTTATGGCGACTCTTACCGGATGGCGTGGACCTTCTATTTCTAGAAGGTCAAATAGGCATACAGGTAAACCTCTGCAGGGTAAAGTAAACAAGAAAGCCTCTGGAGCCCACTAATGATCAGGAAGTTCCTCCAAGATTCGTCAGGGGGGTTTCACCTCCAAAGAATATGCAGATCCTCCTGTGACACCCATCCCTATGGCGACTCTTACCAGATGGTGTGGACCTTCTATTTCTAGAAAGGTCAAATAGGCATACAGGTAAACATCTGCAGGGTAAAGTAAGCAAGAAAGCCTATGGAGCCCGCTGAAGATCAGGAAGTTCCTCCAAGATTCGTCAGGGGGGGGTTTCACCTCCAAAGAATATGCAGATCCTCCTGTGACACCCTTCCCTATGGTGACTCTTACCGGATGGCGTGGACCTTCTATTTCTAGAAAGATCAAATAGGCATACAGGTAAACCTCTGCAGGGTAAAGTAAACAAGAAAGCCTCTGGAGCCCACCAATGATCAGGAAGTTCCTCCAAGATTCGTCAGGGGGTTTTCACCTCCAAAGAATATGCAGATCCTCCTGTGACACCCATCCCTATGGTGACTCTTACTGGATGGCGCGGACCTTCTATTTCTAGAAAGGTCAAATAGGCATACAGGTAAACCTCTGCAGGGTAAAGTAAGCAAGAAAGCCTATGGAGCCCGTTGAAGATCAGGAAGTTCCTCCAAGATTCGTCAGGGGGGGGTTCACCTCCAAAGAATATGCAGATCCTCCTGTGACACCCATCCCTATGGTGACTCTTACTGGATGGCGTGGACCTTCTATTTCTAGAAAGGTCAAATAGGCAAGGCATAAAGGTAAACCTCTGCAGGGTAAAGTAAACAAGAAAGACTCTGGAGCCCACCAATGATCAGGAAGTTCCTCCAAGATTCGTCAGGGGGGGTTTCACCTCCAAAGAATATGCAGATCCTCCTGTGACACCCATCCCTATGGCGACTCTTACCGGATGGCGTGGACCTTCTATTTCTAGAAGGTCAAATAGGCATACAGGTAAACCTCTGCAGGGTAAAGTAAACAAGAAAGCCTCTGGAGCCCACCAATGATCAGGAAGTTCCTCCAAGATTCGTCAGGGGGTTTCACCTCCAAAGAATATGCAGATCCTCCTGTGACACCCATCCCTGTGGCGACACTTAACGGATGGCGTGGACCTTCTATTTCTAAAAAGGTCAAATAGGCATACAGGTAAACCTCTGCAGGGTAAAGTAAGCAAGAAAGCCTATGGAGCCCGCTGAAGGTCAGGAAGTTCCTCCAAGATTCGTCAGGGGGGGTTTCACCTCCAAAGAATATGCAGATCCTCCTGTGACACCAATCCCTATGGTGACTCTTACCAGATGACGTGGACCTTCTATTTCTATAAAGGTCAAATAGGCATACAGGTAAACCTCTGCAGGGTAAAGTAAACAAGAAAGCCTCTGGAGCCCACCAATGATCAGGAAGTTCCTCCAAGATTCGTCAGGGGGGGTTTCACCTCCAAAGAATATGCAGATCCTCCTGTGACACCCATCCCTATGGTGACTCTTACTGGATGGCGTGGACCTTCTATTTCTAGAAAGGTCAAATAGGCATACAGGTAAACCTCTGCAGGGTAAAGTAAGCAAGAAAGCCTATGGAGCCCGCTGAAGATCAGGAAGTTCCTCCAAGATTCGTCGGGGGGGGGGGGTTCACCTCCAAAGAATATGCAGATCCTCCTGTGACACCCATCCCTATGGTGACTCTTACCAGATGACGTGGACCTTCTATTTCTATAAAGGTCAAATAGGCATACAGGTAAACCTCTGCAGGGTAAAGTAAACAAGAAAGCCTCTGGAGCCCACCAATGATCAGGAAGTTCCTCCAAGATTCGTCAGGGGGGGGTTTCACCTCCAAAGAATATGCAGATCCTCCTGTGACACCCATCCCTTATGGCGACTCTTACCGGATGGCGTGGACCTTCTATTTCTAGAAGGTCAAATAGGCATACAGGTAAACCTCTGCAGGGTAAAGTAAACAAGAAAGCCTCTGGAGCCCACCAATGATCAGGACGTTCCTCCAAGATTCGTCAGGGGGGTTTCACCTCCAAAGAATATGCAGATCCTCCTGTGACACCCATCCCTATGGCGACTCTTACCAGATGGTGTGGACCATCTATTTCTAGAGAAAGGTCAAATAGGCATACAGGTAAACCTCTGCAGGGTAAGGTAAGCAAGAAAGCCTATGGAGCCCGCTGAAGATCAGGAAATTCCTCCAAGATTCGTCAGGGGGGGGTTTCACCTCCAAAGAATATGCAGATCCTCCTGTGACACCCATCCCTATGGTGACTCTTACCGGATGGCGTGGACCTTCTATTTCTAGAAAGATCAAATAGACATACAGGTAAACCTCTGCAGGGTAAAGTAAACAAGAAAGCCTCTGGAGCCCACCAATGATCAGGACGTTCCTCCAAGATTCGTCAGGGGGGTTTCACCTCCAAAGAATATGCAGATCCTCCTGTGACACCCATCCCTATGGTGACTCTTACTGGATGGCGTGGACCTTCTATTTCTAGAAAGGTCAAATAGGCATACAGGTAAACCTCTGCAGGGTAAAGTAAGCAAGAAAGCCTATGGAGCCCGCTGAAGATCAGGAAATTCCTCCAAGATTCGTCAGGGGGGGGGTTTCACCTCCAAAGAATATGCAGATCCTCCTGTGACACCCATCCCTATGGTGACTCTTACCAGATGGCGTGGACCTTCTATTTCTAGAAAGATCAAATAGACATACAGGTAAAACTCTGCAGGGTAAAGTAAACAAGAAAGCCTCTGGAGCCCACCAATGATCAGGAAGTTCCTCCAAGATTCGTCAGGGGGGTTTCACCTCCAAAGAATATGCAGATCCTCCTGTGACACCCATCCCTATGGTGACTCTTACCAGATGGCGTGGACCTTCTATTTCTATAAAGGTCAATTAGGCATACAGGTAAACCTCTGCAGGGTAAAGTAAAGAAGAAAGCCTCTGGAGCCCACCAATGATCAGGAAGTTCCTCCAAGATTCGTCAGGGGGGGTTTCACCTCCAAAGAATATGCAGATCCTCCTGTGACACCCATCCCTATGGCGACTCTTACCAGATGGCGTGGACCTTCTATTTCTATAAAGGTCAAATAGGCATACAGGTAAACCTCTGCAGGGTAAAGTAAACAAGAAAGCCTCTGGAGCCCACCAATGATCAGGAAGTTCCTCCAAGATTCGTCAGGGGGGGTTTCACCTCCAAAGAATATGCAGATCCTCCTGTGACACCCATCCCTTATGGCGACTCTTACCGGATGGTGTGGACGTTCTATTTCTAGAAGGTCAAATAGGCATACAGGTAAACCTCTGCAGGGTAAAGTAAACAAGAAAGCCTGTGGAGCCCACTAATGATCAGGAAGTTCCTCCAAGATTCGTCAGGGGGGTTTCACCTCCAAAGAGTATGCAGATCCTCCTGTGACACCCATCCCTATGGCGACTCTTACCAGATGGTGTGGACCTTCTATTTCTAGAAAGGTCAAATAGGCATACAGGTAAACCTCTGCAGGGTAAAGTAAGCAAGAAAGCCTATGGAGCCCGCTGAAGATCAGGAAGTTCCTCCAAGATTCGTCAGGGGGGGGGTTTCACCTCCAAAGAATATGCAGATCCTCCTGTGACACCCATCCCTATGGTGACTCTTACCGGATGGTGTGGACCTTCTATTTCTAGAAAGATCAAATAGGCATACAGGTAAACCTCTGCAGGGTAAAGTAAACAAGAAAGCCTCTGGAGCCCACCAATGATCAGGAAGTTCCTCCAAGATTCGTCAGGGGGGTTTCACCTCCAAAGAATATGCAGATCCTCCTGTGACACCCATCCCTATGTTGACTCTTACCGGATGGCGTGGACCTTCTATTTCTAGAAAGGTCAAATAGGCATACAGGTAAACCTCTGCAGGGTAAAGTAAGCAAGAAAGCCTATGGAGCCCGCTGAAGATCAGGAAGTTCCTCCAAGATTCGTCAGGGGGGGGTTTCACCTCCAAAGAATATGCAGATCCTCCTGTGACACCCATCCCTATGGTGACTCTTACCAGATGACGTGGACCTTCTATTTCTATAAAAGGTCAAATAGGCATACAGGTAAACCTCTGCAGGGTAAAGTAAACAAGAAAGCCTCTGGAGCCCACCAATGATCAGGAAGTTCCTCCAAGATTCGTCAGGGGGGTTTCACCTCCAAAGAATATGCAGATCCTCCTGTGACACCCATCCCTATGGCGACTCTTAACGGATGGCGTGGACCTTCTATTTCTAGAAAGGTCAAATAGGCATACAGGTAAACCTCTGCAGGGTAAAGTAAGCAAGAAAGCCTATGGAGCCCGCTGAAGGTCAGGAAGTTCCTCCAAGATTTGTCAGGGGGGGGGGGTTTCACCTCCAAAGAATATGCAGATCCTCCTGTGACACCCATCCCTATGGTGATTCTTACCAGATGGCGTGGACCTTCTATTTCTATAAAGGTCAAATAGGCATACAGGTAAACCTCTGCAGGGTAAAGTAAACAAGAAAGCCTCTGGAGCCCACCAATGATCAGGAAGTTCCTCCAAGATTCGTCAGGGGGTTTTCACCTCCAAAGAATATGCAGATCCTCCTGTGACACCCATCCCTATGGCGACTCTTACCAGATGGCGTGGACCTTCTATTTCTAGAAAGGTCAAATAGGCATACAGGTAAACCTCTGCAGGGTAAAGTAAGCAAGAAAGCCTATGGAGCCCACTGAAGATCAGGAAGTTCCTCCAAGATTCGTCAGGGGGGGGCTTCACCTCCAAAGAATATGCAGATCCTCCTGTGACACCCATCCCTATGGTGACTCTTACCAGATGGCGTGGACCTTCTATTTCTATAAAGGTCAAATAGGCATACAGGTAAACCTCTGCAGGGTAAAGTAAACAAGAAAGCCTCTGGAGCCCACCAATGATCAGGAAGTTCCTCCAAGATTCGTCAGGGGGGGTTTCACCTCCAAAGAATATGCAGATCCTCCTGTGACACCCATCCCTATGGTGACTCTTACCGGATGGTGTGGACCTTCTATTTCTAGAAAGGTCAAATAGGCATACAGGTAAACCTCTGCAGGGTAAAGTAAGCAAGAAAGCCTATGGAGCCCGCTGAAGATGAGGAAGTTCCTCCAAGATTCGTCAGGGGGGGGTTTCACCTCCAAAGAATATGCAGATCCTCCTGTGACACCCATCCCTATGGTGACTCTTACCAGATGGCATGGACCTTCTATTTCTATAAAGGTCAAATAGGCATACAGGTAAACCTCTGCAGGGTAAAGTAAACAAGAAAGCCTCTGGAGCCCACCAATGATCAGGAAGTTCCTCCAAGATTCGTCAGGGGGGGTTTCACCTCCAAAGAATATGCAGATCCTCCTGTGACACCCATCCCTATGGTGACTCTTACTGGATGGCGTGGACCTTCTATTTCTAGAAAGGTCAAATAGGCATACAGGTAAACCTCTGCAGGGTAAAGTAAGCAAGAAAGCCTATGGAGCCCGCTGAAGTTAAGGAAGTTCCTCAAAGCATCGTCAGGGGGGGTTTCACCTCCAAAGAATATGCAGATCCTCCTGTGACACCCATCCCTATGGTGACTCTTACTGGATGGCGTGGACCTTCTATTTCTAGAAAGGTCAAATAGGCATACAGGTAAACCTCTGCAGGGTAAAGTAAGCAAGAAAGCCTCTGGAGCCCACCAATGATCAGGAAGTTCCTCCAAGATTCGTCAGGGGGGGTTTCACCTCCAAAGAATATGCAGATCCTCCTGTGACACCCATCCCTATGGCGACTCTTACCAGATGGTGTGGACCTTCTATTTCTAGAAAGGTCAAATAGGCATACAGGTAAACCTCTGCAGGGTAAAGTAAGCAAGAAAGCCTATGG
This sequence comes from Rana muscosa, assembly GCA_029206835.1. Classification (NCBI taxonomy): domain Eukaryota; kingdom Metazoa; phylum Chordata; class Amphibia; order Anura; family Ranidae; genus Rana; species Rana muscosa. Next base: position 38,094,625 of record CM055128.1, read on the forward strand.
AGCCCGCTGAAGATCATGAAGTTCCTCCAAGCATCGTCAGGGGGGGTTTCACCTCCAAAGAATATGCAGATCCTCCTGTGACACCCATCCCTATGGTGACTCTTACTGGATGGCGTGGACCTTCTATTTCTAGAAAGGTCAAATAGGCATACAGGTAAACCTCTGCAGGGTAAAGTAAGCAAGAAAGCCTATGGAGCCCGCTGAAGATCAGGAAGTTCCTCCAAGATTCGTCAGGGGGGGTTTCACCTCCAAAGAATATGCAGATCCTCCTGTGACACCCATCCCTATGGTGACTCTTACCAGATGGCGTGGACCTTCTATTTCTAGAAAGGTCAAATAGGCATACAGGTAAACCTCTGCAGGGTAAAGTAAACAAGAAAGCCTCTGGAGCCCACCAATGATCAGGAAGTTCCTCCAAGATTCGTCAGGGGGTTTCACCTCCAAAGAATATGCAGATCCTCCTGTGACACCCATCCCTATGGAGACTCTTACCAGATGGCGTGGACCTTCTATTTCTAGAAAGGTCAAATAGGCATACAGGTAAACCTCTGCAGGGTAAAGTAAGCAAGAAAGCCTATGGAGCCCGCTGAAGATCATGAAGTTCCTCCAAGCATCGTCAGGGGGGGGTTTCACCTCCAAAGAATATGCAGATCCTCCTGTGACACCCATCCCTATGGTGACTCTTACTGGATGGCGTGGACCTTCTATTTCTAGAAAGGTCAAATAGGCATACAGGTAAACCTCTGCAGGGTAAAGTAAGCAAGAAAGCCTATGGAGCCTGCTGAAGAACAGGAAGTTCCTCCAAGATTCGTCAGGGGGGGTTTCACCTCCAAAGAATATGCAGATCCTCCTGTACCACCCATGCCTATGGCGACTCTTACTGGATGGCATGGACTTTCTATTTCTAGAAAGGTCAAATAGGCATACAGGTAAACCTCTGCAGGGTAAAGTAAGCAAGAAAGCCTATGGAGCCCGCTGAAGATCAGGAAGATCCTCCAAGATTCGTCAGGGGGGGTTTCACCTCCAAAGAATATGCAGATCCTCCTGTGACACCCATCCCTATGGTGACTCTTACCGGATGGTGTGGACCTTCTATTTATAGAAAGGTCAAATAGGCATACAGGTAAACCTCTGCAGGGTAAAGTAAACAAGAAAGCCTCTGGAGCCCACCAATGATCAGGAAGTTCCTCCAAGATTCGTCAGGGGGGGTTTCACCTCCAAAGAATATGCAGATCCTCCTGTGACACCCATCCCTATGGTCACTCTTACCGGATGGCGTGGACCTTCTATTTCTATAAAGGTCAAATAGGCATACAGGTAAACCTCTGCAGGGTAAAGTAAGCAAGAAAGCCTATGGAGCCCGCTGAAGATCAGGAAGTTCCTCCAAGATTCGTCAGGGGGGGTTTCACCTCCAAAGAATATGCAGATCCTCCTATGACATCCATCCCTATGGTGACTCTTACCGGATGGCGTGGACCTTCTATTTCTAGAAAGGTCAAATTGGCATACAGGTAAACCTCTGCAGGGTAATGTAAGCAAGAAAGCCTCTGGAACCCACCAATGATCAGGAAGTTCCTCCAAGATATCGAACTTGCATCAGAAAATCTCAATCAGCCTAGACCAAAGGGCATGAGATATAGAAGAAAACTCCAATAGTGTGATATTGTACCTATACTAGTTTATTGGTAAAACCAAAGAGGTACTTACAAACATTTAAAAGAATCACAAGTGTTGGTAAATGTATAATGACCGCCATTCCTCCTCTGGAGTTATCCTCATCAGCGAGGACACAAATGTTTTCATCTTCTCCACTGCAAAGAAATTAGATAAAATCATTTTTGGGGAGATATTTAGTAATTATTTTCTCATAAAAGATTTTTATTTACCGTAATTTGTCTATAACACTACAAGTAACATTTAAAAACAATGTTTTATATATTTTTTTGCTATGATCCCAGATCTCATTCTTTTGTGTACCCCTTGTGCTAAATTTGACATCTCCTCATTTAAAAAAATAAATAAAATAAAATAAAAAAATGCCCTGATCTCCAACCAGATCAGAGTCCTTCTATAAAATACTTTATTCAAGTTTCCTGGGAGCGTTTAGTTTCAGAAATTTAAACAGGTCTTTTATACTTTGTTTCTTTTCAAAGAGGGATGAAATGAGAACAAGATTAGTCCGGCAATACGGAAAAATAAATGGTTGGCTGGTTTTTCTCATTTAACTTAACATCCTTGGGAAAGTCAAACATGTCACAAGACAAGGAGCGGTGAAAAAACAGCCGAGGGAGAGATGGGAGTTCTCATAAGCTGCTGCGCTGCTCAGAGGCTTTTGGATTTGATATATTTTTGATTTATCATAGGCAGGATATGCAGCAGGCTGAAAGATGATACTTAGGGGTGAATTTATAAAAAAAAAAAATTGCATAGCTGTTTATCCATCGACACTGGATGTAATATTGATCTTTGCGAATTGGGCAAAATCGAATGTTCTCAAGCTATATTCTCTCCAGATTGAATGTGTTAATGGAGAAAAGAGTGCGTTATCGTCATGTTTCTTATACTTGTGGAGCCTTTATGCAAAGTATATAGTCCTAAATATCTATTGTCCACCCATGCTGTAGGGCAGGGGTCTCAAAACTATGGTCTGTGGGCCACATCAAGATTTTTTTGGCCCACAGTTAGGGTCAGGGGTTTATCTTCAGTTTTAGGCTCCATGCACACTGGAGCTCAAAAACTGCCATTTTGAACGCCGGATTGCTGGCAGGAAAAAGCTGCTTTAAAAACATAATTTTATTAGCGTTTTGCATTGCCGCCAATGCACGTTTAGCGGCGCTAGATTTCAGCCACGTTTCTCTGGCTCTATTCAAAATCAATGGTTCCCTATGGGAGCCCATTGATTTGAATAGAAGTCGCACCGCAAGTCGGAGGGCCCTGTGCCCCCCACCCCAAAGCACCTTGTCCCCATGTTGATGAGGACAAGGGCCTCTTTCCGACAACCCTGGCCATTGGTTGTCGGGGTTTGCGGGCGGGGGGCTTATCGGAATCTGGAAGCCCCCTTTATTACCTACCCATTCACCTGGGGAAAATGTGTCAAAAATAAAACACATTATAAAGGTTTTGAAAGTAATTTATAAGACAGCTCCGGGGGTCTCTTCCGACTTCGGGGGTCTCTTCCGACTTCTCCGCTCTCTTCTCCCGCTCTCCGGTTCTTCTCCCGCTCTCCGGTTCCTCTGCCGGGCTCCTCCGCTATCTTCTGCTCTTTTGCTAGCGTTGGCCCGGTCTTCTCCGTCGTCTTCTTCCCTCTTCTCTTCTTCCGATGTTGACACGGCGCGCTCTCCCGCTGTAATGCCATGTGCAACGACTTATATAGGCATGGGGCGGGGTCACCGAGTGATGTCATCCGGTGACCCGCCCCTTATGGCGTCACCGGCCCTTCATGCCCCGGGTGGTGAAGTCATAAGGGGGCGGGTCACCGGATGACAGCACTCGGTGACCACGCCCCATGCCTATATAAGTCGTTGTGCACCGTGCACACGGCATTACAGTGGGAGAGAGCGTTGTGTCAACATTGGAAGAAGGGAAGAAGACGACGTAGAAGACAAGACCGGGCCAACGCTAGCAAAAGAGTGGCAAAAGAGCAGAAGATAGCGGAGGAGCCTGGCAGAAAAACCGGAGAGCGGAAGAAGAACCGGAGAGCGGGAGAAGAGAGCAGAGAAGTCGGGAGAGACCCCAGAAGTTGAAAGAGACCCCCGGAGCTGTCTAATAAATTACTTTAAAAACCTTTGTAGTGTGTTTTATTTTTGACACATTTTCCCCAGGTGAATTGGCAGGGGTACGATGTACCCCATACTCACTCACATAGGGTGGGGGGCCGGGATCTGGGGGCCCCCTTATTAAAGGGGGCTCCTAGATTTCGATAAGCCCCCCGCCCACAAACCCCGACAACCAACGGCCAGGGTTGTCGGAAAGAGGCCCTTGTCCTCATCAACATGGGGACAAGGTGCTTAGGGGTGGGGGGCGCAGGGCCCCCCTGCCCCAAAGTACCTACCCCCATATTGAGGGCATGTGGCCTGGTAGGGTCCAGGAGGAGGGGCGCTCTCTTGACCACACCCCTTTCCTGACCGACCGGGCCGTGTGCTCAGATAAGGGTCTGGTATGGATTTTGAGGAAACCCCCGTGCCGTTTTTTCGGTGTAGGGGGTTCCCCTTAAAATCCATACCAGACCGAAGGGCCTGGTATCGTCCGAGGGGGAACCCCACGCCAATTTTTTTTATTTATTTTTTGGCGGAGTTCCCCTTCATCCTCAGAACGCAAGTCGCACCGCAAGTCGGATCATGAGGATCCGACTTGCGGTGCGACTTCTATTCAAATCAATGGGCTCCCATAGATTTTGAATAGAGTCAAAGAAACGCCTAACGAGGTTTAACGCTCTTTTTACTGCGTTAACCCTCGTTTAACACCTTTTAGGCTCCATGCAAACTTAAGCTCATAAACTGCAGTTTATTGGAGTTTGGGCATTTTTTTTAAAAGCCCATAAACTCCACTCTATGTTAGCCTATGTGTCCATGCACACATGGACGTTTTTTAGCTTTAATGAGCAGTGGAGTTTATGGTCTTTTTTCTGAACGCCAGAAATTCACGTTCAAAATGACGTTTTTTAACCTCAAAAACGCCAAATGCCGATAAACGCAAAAAAATGCTAATAAACGCTCAAAAACGTGGCTCACCAGCGTTTTTTTAAAGTGTTTTTGATCCATTGAAAAAAAAAAGCTAAAAACGCTAACGCTGAAAAACGCTAATAAACGCTATTGCAAAAACGTTAAAAAACGTTGAAAGACTCCCTGCAAAGCTACTGGCGTTTTTATAACATTATTTTAGCGTCCAGTGTGCATGGAGCCTTACCGGCATCTGGCGTTTCCAGGACTGCTCTTGAACGCAATTTTATGGCGTTTAGAAAACAGCCCATAAACTCCACTGCTGATAAACGTCCAAAAACGTCCATGTGTGCATGGACACAAAGGATAACATAGAGTGGAGTTTATGGGCTTTTAAAAAAAAACGCCCAAACTCCAAAAAACTGCAGTTTTTGAGCTCCAGTGTGCATGGAGCCTTAATGTACACACTGAGCATTTAGATTAGTTGGTCTCTGCTTTTGATGAGGACTCTGGTGCAAGGGGAAGCACTGATAGGGAACCAGATGTATGGGGGAACTCTAATAGGGACCCTCATGTAAGGGGGGGTCTGATATGTAAGGAGGGCCCTGAAGTGAAAGGGGGACACTGATGGGGACCCGAATGCAGGGGGGGGCAATAATAGGGACCGTGATGTATGAGGGAGCTCTAAACGGGACTTCTGATGTTGTTATTTCTTGGAGCACAATAATTTATTCATCTAAGCTTACATTATGTACGGTAATATAAGGCAGGATGGGGCAACTGTAGAGGGGGCATAAACTATATGAATATTATGATACAACATTAGTTTGTTTTTCGTACCTGGAAACAGTCCCAGGTTTCAGTATTTAATTTGGATTAAATATTCAGAATATCAGCCTGTAATACCCCTTTATTACAAGACCATTTTTAAGTGCTGTGCTAGTTTGACCAACAATTACTTGCAACTAGGGATGAGCTTCGAGTTCGAGTCGAACTCATGTTCGACTCGAACATTGCCTGTTCGCCCGTTCGCCGAACAGCGAACAAATTGGGGTGTTCGCGGCAAATTCGAAAAATCTATGGGAGAAATCTAAAGTGCTAATTATAAAGGCTAATATGCAAGTTATTGTCCTAAAAAGTGTTTGGGGACCCTGGTCCTGCCCCAGGGGACATGTATCAATGCAAAAAGAAGTTTTAAAAACGGCCGTTTTTTCGGGAGCAGTGATTTTAATAATGCTTAAAATGAAAAAATAAAAGTGAAATATTCCTTTAAATTTCGTACCTGGGGGGTGTGTATGATATGCATGTGAAGTGGCGCATGTTTCCCGTGCTTAGAACTGTAGCTGCAAAAAATGTCATTTTTGAAAGAAAAAAATGCATTTAAAACTGACTCGCGGCTATTAATGAATTGTCGGCTCCCGGCAATACATACAAAAGTCATTGATAAAAATAAAAAATACAGCATGGGGGTCCCCCAGAATTCAATTACCAGGCCCTTCAGGTCTGGAATGGATATTAAGGGGAACCCCGCCGCAAATAAAAAAAAAGAATGCGTGCGGTTCTCCCAAATATCCATACCAGGCCCTTCAGATCTGGCATGGATTTTAAAGGGAACTCCACCCCAAATTTAAAAAAAAATGGCGTGAAATGGTAGGGGTACAATGTACCCCTTACCAATTCACATAGGGGGGGCGGGATCTGGGGGTCCCCTTTGTTAAAGGGGTCTTCCAGATTCCGATAAGCCCCCCGCCCGCAGACCCCCACAACCACCGGGCAAGGGTTGTGGGGATGAGGCCCTTGTCCCCATCAACATGGGGACATCCTCCCCATGTTGAGGGCATGTGGCCTGGTACGGTTCAGGAGGGAGGGGGGGCCGCTCTCTCGTCCCCCCCTTTTCCCCTGCGGCCGGCCAGGTTGCGTGCTCGGATAAGGGGTCTGGTATGGATTTTTAGGGGGACTCCACGCCATTTTTTTTTAAATTTGGGGTGGAGTTCCCCTTAAAATCCATGCCAGATCTGAAGGGCCTGGAATGGATATTTGGGGGAACCCCACGTCAATTTTTTTTAAAATTTGCGGCGGGGTTCCCCTTAATATCCATTCCAGACCTGAAGGGCCTGGTAATTGAATTCTGGGGAACCCCCACGCTTTTTTTTTTTTTTTTTATCAATGACTTTTGTATGTATTGCCGGGAGCCGACAATTCATTAATAGCCGCGAGTCAGTTTTAAATGCATTTTTTTCTTTCAAAAATGAAATTTTTTGCAGGGACAGTTCTAAGCACGGGAAACAAGCGCCACTTTACATGCATATCATACACACCCCCCAGGTACGAAATTTAAAGGAATATTTCACTTTTATTTTTTCATTTTAAGCATTATTAAAATCACTGCTCCCGAAAAAACGGCCGTTTTTAAAACTTCTTTTTGCATTGATACATGTCCCCTGGGGCAGGACCCGGGTCCCCAAACACTTTTTAGGACAATAACTTGCATATAAGCCTTTATAATTAGCACTTTAGATTTCGAACGTTCGAGTCCATTGTATTTAATAGGGTTCTAAAGTTTACACGAACATTTTGTCTGTTCGCAGGTTCTGGTGCGAACGGAACAGGGGGGTGTTTGGCTCATCCCTGCTTGCAACACTTGGGTGGTATTTAAAAACCACTTATTTATTTTTTTGTTTGTTTTGTTTTTTACTTTAAGGCTCCATGTACACAGAAGCTCAAAAACGGTCGTTTTTAAAGCAGCAGAAAAAGCTAGCTTTTATCAGCGTTTTCTTACTAGCGTTTATTAGCGTTTTTCAGTGTAGCGTTTTTTAGCTTTTTTTTAATTTATTTTTAATGGATCAAAGAACGCTAAAAAATGCTTGCGACCAGCGTTTTTGAGCGTTTATGAGCGTTTGAGCGTTTTTTGGCATTTTTTTCTGCCGAAAAACGGCACTTTGAACGCAAATTTCTTGCGTTCAGAAAAAAGCCCATTAACTCCACTGCTCATTAAAGCTAAAAAAACGTTATGTGTACATGAACACATAGGCTAACATAGAGTAATGCCGCGTACACACGGCCGTTTTTCTCGTCGAAAAAAATGAAATTTTTCCCATTCGACGAGAAAAACGATAGTCTGTGGGCTTTCTGTCGTTTTTTTCGACGAGAAAAACGGCATTAAAAACGACGAGAAAAATTAGAACATGTTCTAATTTTTCTCGTCGTTTTTTTCGACATGTTTTCCGCGGCAGTGTTTCCCATAGGGAAACACTGCCGCGGAGCCCACAGAGGGTCGTTTTTCTCGTCAAGAGAAAAAATGACGTGAAAAACGACCGTGTGTGGGGAACAAGCTGTTCCCCCGTTTTAAATGACATTATTCACGGCAGTTTTTTAACCGCCGTGAATAATGATCGTGTGTACGCGGCATAACAGTTAATGGGCTTTTTAAAAAAACACCAAAACGCCAATAAACTGCAGTTTATCAGCTTCTGTGTACATGGAGCCTAATAGGAGAAAAATCAAATATTTTGAAAAAAAAAATCTGCTTCCGGTAAGTCTTGTTACAAAATATTTTTTGGGAAATAGAAAATTATGCTGGCATTGAGGGGTGTGATATGGGGAATCAAACTCCATAGTTGAAGCAATTTTTTTGGCATGGTTCAAGGCCAACACAAAACAGTTGCCAATGCAGTGGTTTTCACCATCAAAACAGGCAAAACCAAATAATACCAAGCCACCCAGCTTCTTCTAGCAGCACCGCTGCTTATGCCTTTTGCCTTGGTCCTCCAGACCGACTAAGAGCACGCTATTGCTTACGTACAACAGTCTCAGGTTTCTCAGCTCTCTTTAGTTGCAGCTTCTTGCTGGATGGGCTGTCTAAGTCCTAAGATCTCTAGGTTCCCTCAGTCCTCTAGACTTGCTCAGTTGTTTTTGTTGGAAAAAAAACAACAACATGTAATGTAAAGGTGCTTTATAATGTGAAATATGTATATATATATATATATATGCATTATGCCTTTCTATCCAGCAGGTGGCACTGCAGTGTTATAGTGTGTTATTCTGTGGTAATGTAGTAACAGGATGTTCTGTCTATGTTCAATGTATGTACTTGTATCCTCCTTTTTCCTGTCCATGATAAAGATATCCTCCATGAAAGTAAAGTACAGGGGGTCCCCGGGTTACGAACAAGATAGGGACTGTAGGTTTGTTCTTAAGTCGAATTTGTTTGTAAGTCGGGACAGTACCTTTTTTAAGTGCTCCACATAGGCAGATGACATGAGCTCATGCTGGGACACAGGGATAGAATGTACTGTACATTCTATCCCTGTGTTCCAGCATGAGCTCATATCATCTGCCTATGTGGAGCTCTCATTCAATCGTGTGTGGTACAAGTACAGTACTCTACAGGGCATATACGGTAGTAGTGGGCACAGAACAGTACAGTATGTAATCTCACCAGCTTTCAAGGCGTTTCTGATGCAGTCCTGAACTGTAAGTGGGGCGTGGAGAACATCTGCAGTCCAGTGAGGGTGGCTGGCTGGGAGTACCAGGCAGGGAAGGCCCAGAGCGCTGCAAGACAGGCAGAAGGATGTAAAGATGCTGGGCTCCAGGACACCTCAACCAGCCCACACAGGCAGTCTCCGCTGGGCAACTCACCAGATCACAGCAGGGAGATGGATGGCTGGTGAGGCAGGTGAGAGCAGCAGTGTCCACACATCCGAGTCCAGTCCAGGCCAGCCACTGTGCACCTCCGTGGGGCAGCAGCGCAGGAAAGACTGGGGATCTGCAGGCTTCACTAGGCCGGACCAGGCCGCGGCCGCAATACAGGCACAGGACACAGCAGGGTATGGAGAGGAACAGGTAGGCATGTAATTAGGTTGTTTATAAGTGTTTATGTGCACAGATGGCTAAGGATGTAGTGCAGGAGCCCGTTCGTAAGTAGGAGTCGTTCACAACTCGGATGTTCGTAACTCGGGGACCCCCTGTACTCTCTGCATACAACAAGCTTCCAAAAACATGATTCAATAACCTGCTAATAGTTTTGACCCTCTCAGCCCCCTAGCCCAGAAACCTTCTGACAACAGCATGAAATACAGAACGCCTTTCTTCTAATGGGAGCCCTGAACTATGCCCAAGCCTATGCTTATTCGGGCTGTGCACACCTGAACACACAGACTGACGGTCTCCAGTAAGACCTGGACACTGGGTCGGAGGCTTCTTCCCTCCCAAAGCTCTTTGAAATCTCTGAATTCTTGAACCCAATTCAGGAACTACCAAACCCGGGGTTTTGTTTTATACCTGTGATGGAAGGATTTCTTTGGGGGGCTTTCATGCTGAAAGTAAGCTGGTTTTCATTTACCTTTTGAGAATAAGACTGTTTGATTTTACTAACACAACTGGCTGGTGATACGGACTCCAAAACCTCAAATATCACACCACACAATATGCTTGTTATGGTACCACAAGTCAGAGTCTAAAGCCCCGTACACACGGTCGGACTTTTGGCCAACAAACTTCATTTTGAGCAAGTTGGACCAACAATCCGACCGTGTGTACGCTCCATCGGACAAACTTTTTTTGCTTTTTTCTTGTTTTCATCGGACAAAAGTTGGGTCTGCAAACGGACAAACTTTTGCCCAACAAAATTCCGATGGAGCAAAGTCCGACTGTGTGTACAGAAAACCATCGGATTTTTGTCCGATGGACAAAACAACTAATGTTAAAATCAACCAACAATAGCAGAAGTTGACCTAAGGGTGGCGGTAAAGAGCAGAAAAGAGCAGAAAAACCACGTGATGTTGCAAAAAGTTTTGGGAAAGTTTGCAGAAAAGTCCCAGCGTGTGTATGCTATGGGTGTTCCCGACCAACTCTGTTCGGACAAAAAACCACGGAAAAGTCTGATGGAAGTCCGACCGTGTGTACGGGGCTTAACAGACATGTTAAAACCTCAGTTGAGTGCACAGTAAAGGGGTCTTCCCAAGGCTCTGCAGTAGGGTCAGTATTGGGTACACATTGAAGGGCAATGTCTCCCCCAGAATCAACTGTGGGGTCACCTACCACTGCGCTGCCTGCTTAATGGTTGGTGAAGGGGAAGATTCTTCCCACTCCACCTGCTCTCCAAGGCAGAGCTCCAGCATGATCCGCAATGCTTGATGGCATCAAAAAAGAGGGGGGGGACTTTTCCAAGGTGTCCGAGTGTTTTTTTTTACATTTTTTTTACACTTTCTTCGTGAAATGGTAGGGGTACAATGTACCTCTTACCAAGTCACATAGGGGGGCCGGGATCTGGGGGTCCCCTTTGTTAAAGGGGGCTTCCAGATTCCCATAAGTCCCCCGCCCGCAGACCCCCACAACCACTGGGCAAGGGTTATGGGGATGAGGCCCTTGTCCCCATCAACATGGGGACATCCTCCCCATGTTGAGGACATGTGGCCTAGTATGGTTCAGGAGAGGGGGCGCTCTCTCGTCCCTCCCTCTTTTCCTGCGGCCTGCCAGGTTGCGTGCTCGGATAAAGGGTCTGGTATGGATATTTGGGGGAACCTCACGTCATTTTTTTTTATTTGACGCAGGGTTCCCCTTAATATCCATACCAGACCTGAAGGGCCTGGTAATTGAATTTGGGGGGACCCCCATGCATTTTTTTTTTTTTTTTATCAATGACTTTTCTCTGTATTGCCGGGAGCCGACAATTCATTAATAGCCGCGAGTGCTTTTAAATTACTTTTTTTCCTTCAGAAATTACATTTTGTGCAGGAACAGTTCTAAGCAAGGGAAACAAGCACTGCTTTACAGGCATACTATACACCCCCCCCCCCCCCAATAAAAAAATAAAATCCAACGCCGTAATCCTTCTACGAGTCCGGCCCGCCACTACGAACGATACCGCCTCCTCCATAGGAGGCACCCGGCCGAATGATGCACGACCCGTCTGACAGTTCTTTTATAACCAAGGGTAATGGAATTTGGGGGAAACCCCCACGCATTTTTTTTTATTTTGGTTCGGGGTTCCCCTTAATATTCATACCAGACCCAAAGGACCTGGTAATGGACTGGGGGGGGGACCCCTGCTGTTTTTTCAATGACTTTTATCTGTATTGCCGGGACCCGACAATTCATTATAGCCGCGAGTAGTTTTAAATTACTTTTTTTCCTTTAGAAATTACATTTTGTGCAGGGAAAGTTCTAAACATGGGAAACATGGGCTAGTTTACAGGCATACTATAGACACCCCCCAGGTACGAAATTTAAAGGAATATTTCACTTTTATTGTTTCACTTTAAGCATTATTAAAATCACTGCTCCTGAAAAAACTGCAGTTTTTAAAACTTTTTTTTGCATTGATACATGTCCCCTGGGGCAGGACCCGGGTCCCCAAACACTTTTTATGACAATAACTTGAATATAAGCCTTTAAAATTAGCACTTTAGATTTCTCCCATAGACTTTTACGGGGTGTTCCGCGGCTTTTCGAATTTGCCGCGAACATCCCAAATTGTTCGCTGTTCGGCGAACATGCGAACAGGCAATGTTCGAGTCGAACATGAGTTCGTGTCCTGTGTGGCTCCCATGGCTTAAATACGCAAACAGACAGTCCTGTGTGGCTCCCATGGCTTAAATACGCAAACAGACAGGGCTATAGACTGACATTCTAGTGGGGGTTCGGACCCCCGTATCCCCCCCTTCTTATCTACACCCTTGAATTTACATTGTCTCTGCACAGGTTCACTTTAAGACAGACTTTACAATATTATTTCAAACTGCATTATAGTTTACCTTTAAAGATGGAAGAAGCAGAGAACATCTCCGAATAAAACTAATTTCACTTCCCTGTTTTGCTGTGCTAAGCTGTCAAACTCCCAGAAAGCAGAGCCATCCTGAGGACTCAAACTCTCGTATGGCGGTATGGATGTGTGCCCCAGTTCTACACGGATAACGCTGCAGAAAATCCAGACGTTTAATAAAAACAATTATTTATTCCTGTCTGATCTGCATTATATTGTTATTAGGCCAAGCTTACTCATCACATCTCCGTCATCCTATCCTCTTTGTGTGGGACTGTGCGTTCAAATGAAGAGGCTTGACTAATTAAACTATATGAATAGTTTATGGGAACCAACATATGTCTTAGCATATGGCGATATAAGTGAATGTACTTTTAACGCAAAACTGTTTGCATGGATCCATAAAGGTGCCTGAGCCGTGAACAAAAAAAAAAGGTGTTTGCTGATTGCAAGAACAGATAATCCTTCTTTACCAACCTGCACCCTTAATATTTTTGTCCTTAAAGTTTCTGATGAAATAGGGATGACCAGACTGCATGGGTTATTAAAGTGTATCTAGACTAGGGATGAGCTTCGTGTTCGAGTCGAACATACGTTCGACTCGAACATCGGCTGTTCGATCGTTCGACGAAGATCGAACGATTTGGGCCGTTCGCGCCAAATTCGAGTGACGCGAACGGCCCACAATGCACTACGCCATCGCAGTGTCATCCAGGCGCTGTGATTGGCCAAGCATGCAATGTGACCCCGCATGCTTGGCCAATCACAGCGCCGGCAGCGAGGAGAGCAATGATTGGCCACAGGCAGGATGCCTGTGGCCAATTATTGCTGAGGGTGTTTAGTACACGCCCCACACTATAAAAGGCCGCCAGCACGGCGGCCTAGTGTAGTGTGTTCCGGAGCAGGGAAAGACAAGCATAGGCAGGGACAGTGACATTTATTTCTTTCTTGCTTAACCTGGATTCCTTTAGTTTAGGGAAAGAGAAGGATAGGTAGGGAGAGTGTCAGTGTGTTTTACTGTGCCAGTCCTTGTTTCTAGGGACAAAGAAGGAAAGTGAGGGGATTTCTCCTTGTGCTATAGTGTGCTTTAAAAAAACATTTTTTCTAGGGACAGAAAACTGTAGGTAGGGAGAGTGTCAGTTTCTTTCACTGTGCCAGTCCTTGTTTCTAGGGACAAAGAAGGAAAGTGAGGGGATTTCTCCTTGTGCTATAGTGTGCTTTAAAAAAACATTTTTTCTAGGGACAGAAAACTGTAGGTAGGGAGAGTGTCAGTTTCTTTCACTGTGCCAGTCCTTGTTTCTAGGGACAAAGAAGGAAAGTGAGGGGATTTCTCCTTGTGCTATAGTGTGCTTTAAAAAAACATTTTTTCTAGGGACAGAAAACTGTAGGTAGGGAGAGTGTCAGTTTCTTTCACTGTGCCAGTCCTTGTTTCTAGGGACAAAGAAGGAAAGTGAGGGGATTTCTCCTTGTGCTATAGTGTGCTTTAAAAAAACATTTTTTCTAGGGACAGAAAACTGTAGGTAGGGAGAGTGTCAGTTTCTTTCACTGTGCCAGTCCTTGTTTCTAGGGACAAAGAAGGAAAGTGAGGGGATTTCTCCTTGTGCTATAGTGTACTTTAAAAAAACATTTTTTCTAGGGACAGAACACTGTAGGTAGGGAGAGTGTCAGTTTCTTTCACTGTGCCAGTCCTTGTTTCTAGGGACAAAGAAGGAAAGTGAGGGGATTTCTCCTTGTGCTATAGTGTGCTTTAAAAAAACATTTTTTCTAGGGACAGAAAACTGTAGGTAGGGAGAGTGTCAGTTTCTTTCACTGTGCCAGTCCTTGTTTCTAGGGACAAAGAAGGAAAGTGAGGGGATTTCTCCTTGTGCTATAGTGTGCTTTAAAAAAACATTTTTTCTAGGGACAGAAAACTGTAGGTAGGGAGAGTGTCAGTTTCTTTCACTGTGCCAGTCCTTGTTTCTAGGGACAAAGAAGGAAAGTGAGGGGATTTCTCCTTGTGCTATAGTGTGCTTTAAAAAAACATTTTTTCTAGGGACAGAAAACTGTAGGTAGGGAGAGTGTCAGTTTCTTTCACTGTGCCAGTCCTTGTTTCTAGGGACAAAGAAGGAAAGTGAGGGGATTTCTCCTTGTGCTATAGTGTGCTTTAAAAAAACATTTTTTCTAGGGACAGAAAACTGTAGGTAGGGAGAGTGTCAGTTTCTTTCACTGTGCCAGTCCTTGTTTCTAGGGACAAAGAAGGAAAGTGAGGGGATTTCTCCTTGTGCTATAGTGTGCTTTAAAAAAACATTTTTTCTAGGGACAGAAAACTGTAGGTAGGGAGAGTGTCAGTTTCTTTCACTGTGCCAGTCCTTGTTTCTAGGGACAAAGAAGGAAAGTGAGGGGATTTCTCCTTGTGCTATAGTGTGCTTTAAAAAAACATTTTTTCTAGGGACAGAAAACTGTAGGTAGGGAGAGTGTCAGTTTCTTTCACTGTGCCAGTCCTTGTTTCTAGGGACAAAGAAGGAAAGTGAGGGGATTTCTCCTTGTGCTATAGTGTGCTTTAAAAAAACATTTTTTCTAGGGACAGAACACTGTAGGTAGGGAGAGTGTCAGTTTCTTTCACTGTGCCAGTCCTTGTTTCTAGGGACAAAGAAGGAAAGTGAGGGGATTTCTCCTTGTGCTATAGTGTGCTTTAAAAAAACATTTTTTCTAGGGACAGAAAACTGTAGGTAGGGAGAGTGTCAGTTTCTTTCACTGTGCCAGTCCTTGTTTCTAGGGACAAAGAAGGAAAGTGAGGGGATTTCTCCTTGTGCTATAGTGTGCTTTAAAAAAACATTTTTTCTAGGGACAGAAAACTGTAGGTAGGGAGAGTGTCAGTTTCTTTCACTGTGCCAGTCCTTGTTTCTAGGGACAAAGAAGGAAAGTGAGGGGATTTCTCCTTGTGCTATAGTGTGCTTTAAAAAACATTTTTTCTAGGGACAGAAAACTGTAGGTAGGGAGAGTGTCAGTTTCTTTCACTGTGCCAGTCCTTGTTTCTAGGGACAAAGAAGGAAAGTGAGGGGATTTCTCCTTGTGCTATAGTGTGCTTTAAAAAAACATTTTTTCTAGGGACAGAAAACTGTAGGTAGGGAGAGTGTCAGTTTCTTTCACTGTGCCAGTCCTTGTTTCTAGGGACAAAGAAGGAAAGTGAGGGGATTTCTCCTTGTGCTATAGTGTGCTTTAAAAAAACATTTTTTCTAGGGACAGAAAACTGTAGGTAGGGAGAGTGTCAGTTTCTTTCACTGTGCCAGTCCTTGTTTCTAGGGACAAAGAAGGAAAGTGAGGGGAATTCTCCTTGTGCTATAGTGTGCCAAAGCATTCCTCAACCATCTTTGAAATCCTTGTTTTTTGGACAGTCAGGGAAATTGTCGTTGTGCTATTCTGTGCAAAAGCAATAATCCTCAACCATATTTAGAAATCCTTAAGTAAAGGGACAGAGAAGGACACCTGAAGGTAGCCCTTATTGCTTTTTTCCCATCTCCCTGCAGGCCATCTATTAGAATGTCTGGAAGGCAAACAAGGAGAGGCAGACAGTCAGGAGGCAATAAAAGAGGGCAAGCAGGCTCTGTGTCTGGGGGCAACATTGCTGGTCGTGGACGCGGTGCATTGTCATCAGCACATGGCCATGGGACACGCTTGTCCTTGTTTTCGGCAGCTGGACATGTTGAGCCACATCATGCCGAAGACTTGGTAGAGTGGATGACCAAGCCCTCCTCCTCCTCCTCATCCTCTCTCACCCAGGCTCAGGGTACTGACAAATAGTGATGAGCCGAACACCCCCGGGTTCGGTTCGCACCAGAACCCGCGAACGGACCGAAAGTTCGAACGAACATTAGAACCCTATTAAATACAATGGATGCGAACGTTCGAATTCTAAAGTGCTAATTATAACAACTATTATGCATGTTATTGTCCTAAAAAGGGTTTGGGAACCCGGGTTCTGCACCAGGGGACATGTATCAATGCAAAAAGAAGTTTTAAAAACGGTCGTTTTTCGGGAGCAGTCATTTTAATGATGCATAAAGTGAAAAAAAAAAAGTCAAATATTCCTTTAAATATCGTACCTGGGGGGTGTCTAAAGTATGCCTGTGAAGTGCCACGTGTTTCCCGTGTTTAGAACTGTCCCTGCACAAAATGACACTTCTAAAGGAAAAAAAAGCCATTTAAAACTGCTTGCGGCTTTAATGTAATGTCTGGTCCCGGTAATATGGATGAAATTCTTTAAGAAAAATGGCATAGCTACCCCATGACCCCCCCCCCCTACCCCAGCCCATTACCAGCCCCTTTGGGTCTTGTATGGATATTAAGGGGAACCCCGCACATAAAATAAAAAAGGCCCTATATACTCTGAACAGCCCTATACAGGCGGTGCATACAAGACAGGGACTGTAGGTTTGTTCTTATGTAGAGTCTGTTTGTAATTTTGAACAGGTACATTGTTGAAGTGTAGCTCCAGACCAAAAATCTATTTTTAAACTTTTTGGAAAACATAGGTAAGGGTTATCACCCCTGTAACATTTGTTTTGCTGTCTGTGCCCCTGTTCAGAACATTTCACCTCACTTTCCGTCCCAATGACAACTGTTTTTGAAATGTGGTGTTTTTCTTGAAACAAGGATTGCTGATAAAGCATCAGTACAGAGGAGACACCTTTCTCCCATATTTATTCTTACAGGAGAGAATTTTCCTTCCTAGTGGTAGATTTCCTCTCACTTCCTGTTGTCTTCTTGCGTTTGCAAGTAGGAGTCGTTTGTAAGTTGGATGTTTGAAAGTAGGGACCTGCCGTATATACTCTGCAGAAATAGGCCCCTTAGTTGTTGGTGTTGGCACAACACTGTAAGCACTCACAGTTACTCTTGGTTGGTGCTGGAACGCCCTGCTGTCAACTATTATATCAGGAATTTTAATTACATATAATTGTTGAACAGTGGTAGTAAAAATTGGGCCTTTGATGGTGGTGCTGGTGCCACAACACTGTAAGCCCTGACAGTTACTCTTGGTGGGTGCAGCAATGGGCCCTGCTGTGAATTATTAGATCAAGAATTGTAATTACATGCCCCTGTTGAACAGGGGCTGAAAAATTGGGCCTTAGGCACTGGTGGCACAACACTGCAACCCCTCACAGCAACTGTACTTGGAGCACAGCAATGAGCCCTGTTGCAAAGTATTGCTTCAAAAATTGTAATGACACGCCCCTGTTAAACAGGGGCTGAAAAATTGGGCCTTAGGCACTGGTGGCACAACACTGCAACTCCTCACAGATACTGTACTTGGAGCACACCAATGAGCCCTGTTGCAAAGTATTGCTTCAAAAATTGTAATGACACGCCCCTGTTAAACAGGGGCTGAAAAATTGGGCGTTAGGCACTGGTGGCACAACACTGCAACTCCTCACAGATACTGTACTTGGAGCACAGCAATGAGCCCTGTTGCAAAGTATTGCTTCAAAAATTGTAATTACACGCCCCTGTTAAACAGGGGCTGAAAAATTGGGCGTTAGGCACTGGTGGCGGCACCCATAAACAAAAATGATCTTACAAGCTATCATCATCAATCGTATCATTGAGGACTCGGAGGAGGAGGATAGCCAGTCAACATAACAGCACAGGCACTCAGCATCAGCATCAGTCTTGAAGGGATGTGACATGTTAAAATCAATTAGTCTGTTATATCAGCATCAGGTGTGTGGTAGCTGGTGGTGATCCAAGACTGGTTCATCTTGATGAAAGTCAGTCGATCAACCGAGTCGGTGGACAGGCGCACCCTGTGATCCGTGACAAATCCTCCAGCAGCACTGAATGTGCGTTCCGAAAGAACGCTGGATGCAGGACAGGCCAGTAGCTCAATTGCATACTGTGCAAGCTCTGGCCAGTGATCCATCCTCAAGACCCAGTAAGCCAGAGGATTTTCGGTGGGGAAGGTGTCCAAGTCTGACCTTGCCCCTAGATATTCCTGCACCATGTTTATCAGACGCTGGCGATGGTTGCTGGAACCGATCATACTTTGGGGCTGCGGACTAAAGAATTGTCTGAACGCATCGGTCAGACGGCCACCTTCCCCACCGCTCCTTCTTTGACTGGCCGAAGCCTCAGCAACTCGTTGTCCAGGACCAGGAGTTTGCAACCTCCCAGTCTCTGGGAACGCGTTGCACAGACCTTTCTGCAAGGCCTCCCGGAGTTGTCTCATCCTCTGCTCCCTCTGCGACGGTAACATAAGGTCCGCAACCTTACCCTTGTACCGTGGATCAAGGAGAGTGGCCAGCCAGTAATGGTCCCTCTCCTTGATCCGAAGAATACGAGGATCCTTCCGCAGACTTTGCAGGATCAGGGAGGCCATGCAGCGTAGGTTTGCTGAGGCATTCGCTCCGGAGTCCTCTGGGTCACTAAGGACGACATGATCCGCAGCCACCTCCTCCCAGCCACGTACAAGTCCACTGGTTTCTTGGGACTGTAAATCATCCCTAAAAGACTGCTGCTGATGATGCTGAGTGCCAGCCTCCACCTCCATGCTGACACAATCCTCCTCCTCCTCCTCCTCCTCCTCCTCCTCCTCCTCTTCCTGTGCGATGGGTGGGACAGAAGGAACACTGTCTGCGTAAAGGGGGCCTTGAGAGGCAAGGAAGTCCTCCTCTTCCTGCCTCTGTTCTGCCTCAAGTGCCCTGTCCATTATTCCACGCAGCGTGTGCTCCAACAGGTGGACAAGAGGTACAGTGTCACTGATGCATGCACTGTCACTGCTCACCATCCTCGTGGCCTCCTCAAATGGTGCCAGGACAGTGCATGCATCCCTGATCATGCCCCACTGGCGTGGAGAAAAAAAACCAAGCTCCCCTGACCCTGTCCTGGTGCCGTAGTCGCACAGGTACTCATTGATGGCCCTCTGCTGCGTGTGCAGCCGCTGCAGCATGGCCAACGTTGAGTTCCACCTGGTGGGCATGTCACATATAAGGCGGTTCTTGGGCAGGTTCAACTCCTTTTGCAGCTCAGCCAGGCGAGCACTGGCATTATAAGATCTGCGGAAATGCACACAGACTTTCCTGGCCTGCCTCAGGACATCCTGTAAGCCCGGGTACCTGCCCAAGAAGCGCTGCACCACCAGGTTAAGGACGTGAGCCACACAGGGCACATGGGTCAGTTGTCCCTGTCGGAGGGCGGAGAGGAGGTTGGTGCCATTGTCGCAAACCACCATTCCTGGCTTAAGCTGGCGTGGCGTCAACCACCTCTCGGCCTGGCCCTGCAGAGCAGACAGGACCTCTGCCCCAGTGTGGCTTCTGTCCCCCAAACACACCAGCGCAAGCACGGCATGGCATCTTTTTGCCTGCGTACTTGCGTAGCCCCGTGAACGGCTACGGAGCACCGCTGGTTCATAGGACAAACCACAGGAAGAGGCCATGGAGGAAGAAGAAGAGGAGGGGGTGGAGGAGAGAGGTGTGTCACAACCAGTAGTAGCATTTTGGAGGCGTGGCGGTGGGACAACCTCCAACACTACTGCACCTTGTCCTGAATCCTTCCCAGCTGCCAAAAGAGTGACCCAATGGGCCGTGAAAGAAAGGTAACGTCCCTGTCCATGCCTGCTGGACCATGAGTCAGCGGTAATATGCACCTTACCGCTGACCGCCCTGTCCAGCGAGGCCAAGACATTGCCTTCCACATGCCGGTAGAGAGCCGGAATAGCCTTCCGTGAGAAAAAGTGGCGTTTGGGAACCTGCCACTGAGGAACTGCACATTGCACAAACTCACGGAAGGGGGCCGAGTCTACCAACTGAAAAGGCAGCAGTTGAAGCGCTAGCAATTTAGCCAAGCTAGCATTCAACCGCTGGGCATGTGGATGGCTGGGAGTGAACTTCTTTCGACGGTCCAGCAGCTGGGGCAGGGAAATTTGCCTGCTAGAATCGGACGTCGGTGTACTGCTAGCAGAGTGGGCGCAAGTACTTGGCTGTGACACACCTAATTCTACACCTTCATTCCTCTCAGTGCATGTTTCAGAGAGGACTGAAGTTATAGTGGGGTTGGAGATCCCAGCTGATGCGGTGCAAGGAGAGGTCCGCTTTGTTCTTTGGTGTGGGTCTTTGAGGTAGGCTTGCCAACGAGCTGCATGGCAGGTCAACATATGTCTGGTCAGGCATGTGGTACCCAAGCGGCTGATGTTTTGGCCACGCGATATACGCTTGAGACATATGTTGCAAACAGCAGCTGTGCGATCTGATGCACTAGCCTCAAAAAAGGCCCACACCAAAGAACTTTTTGAATGACGGGCAGAGGCAGCGCCCTGCACAGGCGGAGCTCTGCGGTGTGATTCCGTCGGTGTACTGCCCTTACGCTGGCCACCAAAGGGCATCCTGCCTCGTTGGAGATGTGCCTCCTCCTCATCCTCCTCCTCCTCCTCTCTCCTATTAGGCACCCACGTGGAGTCAGTGACCTCATCATCCCCTCCCTCCTCATCACTGGAGCCAATCTGGCAGTATAACAATTATGGTATAAAACAATGGTGAACAAACTTGTAGTACATAAATAACGGTTGTATCACTCCTGAAAAAACTGAGTGTTTCCACACCAGAAATCAGTTAGTAGTTCCTGGATGGAAAATTCCTTCTAATGGCCCCGCTCATCAGATGGGAAAATAATAGGAGATCTCACCAACTAAAGTCCAGGCAGACTTCATCTCATGTAGATGGGCTCCATAATGCCAGCAGCAAAGACATTTAAATGACAACTAGAGTCCAGGCAGACTTCATCTCATATAGATGGGCTCCATAATGCCAGCAGCAAAGACATTTAAATGACCATATGGAAAGAAAGGAAAAACATACATGTGAAGTACCGCTAGTAAACAGACAGCATGGCGCTGCTCACAAAGAGACTCACAGGACTGCAGTGATAAACGAGCGTCAGTGTTGTTTCCCGGGTACACAGCGTGCGTTCCACCGAAACCGGAAGTAGCGTCACTGGTTCTGAATTGGCCGGAAATTGCGTCAACGCGTTTCGCCCCTCCTCCAGGGCATCATCAAGGACATCACTTCCGGCCAAGAAAATGAGAATTTATATGCGCCGAGGTCTCCGCCTCTTTAACACACAAACCAATTAAAATAATAACAGAACCTCTAGGCGTAAAAAAACGCCCACTTCCTGATCACATCATTGCCCATCACTTGTCAAGAAGAAAAACTTTAATATAACAAACATTGACAATGATAACAATAGAAACGATCCGATAGAAGTTCATTTAAACAATAAAAAAACACTTTTTGCATTATAAAAAGCAATGTAAAAAAAGCAATGTAAAAAAACAATGTAAAAGTTATACAATTAAATGGGGGCTGATTGTAGACAAGGTTGATTATATATAATAATATAGAATAGATTGGTAGATATTTCGTTGGTGGACATACACATAGAAATAAATATGAAAAATAAATAAAATATAAATAAATATAAAAATAAAAATAATAATAATGAAAATACGTAAAAAATAATAAATAATAAAAAATAATAAATAATAAAAAAATAAAAAAATAAATATTAAAAAATAAAATGAAAATAAAAAATAAAAAATAATAAATAATAAATAAATAATAATAAGAAAATAAAGAAATAAAATAAAAATAAAATAAAATAAAATAAAAATAAAAAATAAATAATAAAATAAATAAATAAATAATAAATAAAAATAAAAATAAATGTAAATATAAATAAAATAAATAAAAATAAAAATAAAAATAAAAATAAAAATAAAAATAAAAATAAAATTAAAATAAAAATAAAAATGAATATGAATAAAAATTAAGAATAAAAATAAATATAAATATGAAAATAAAAAATGAAAAATAATAGAAAATTATAAAATAAAAAATATTAAGATAAGATGAAAATAAAATATATAAATAAAAATAAAAAAAAAAATAAAATAAAAAAAAAAAAAAAAAAAAAAAAAAAAAAAAAAAAAAAAAAAAATAAAAAAATAATATAATAAAATAAAATAAAAATAAAAATAAAAATAAAAATAAAAATAAAAATAAAATAAAATAAAAAATAAATAGAAAAGAATATATATGTGTGTGTCCAGCAACATCACCAATTAGATAAGAAACAATTTAAATCTAATTCGATGTTGAGGCCATTCGGGCTTAAAGTGCCTAGCCTATGTATCCACTGGGTTTCATTACGTGAAATAGCTTGTTTAAGATTTGAACCTCTCCAATGAGCTTCCACTTTATCGATTCCACAAAATTTCAATCCTCTCGGATCTCTGTTGTGGAACAATCTGAAATGATTAGACAGGCTATGATTTTTAAACCCTTTCTTTATTCTATTTACATGTTCCCTTAACCTAACACCTAATTTTCTTGTGGTTCTTCCCACATAATGGAGCCCACATGGGCAAGATAATAGGTAGGTTACATGAGTTGTTCCACAAGTAATAAATTTTTTAATTTCATAGGTCTTGCCATGAATAGAAAAATGAGTGGTTTTTCTCACTCTGTTTCTGGAGGTGCGACAGATCATACATCTCCCACAACTAAAAAAACCTGTCTGATCTAGAAAAGTAAAAGTTTTCTTGGGGGGGTTTACAACATTAGTTGCCAATTTTAGCCTCAAAGTTGGAGGTTTAGTATAAATAAAATGGGGTGCAACAGGAAGAACATTTGTTAGATCTTTATCTTTTAGTAACAGAGGCCAGTGTTCCCTAATAATTCTTTCAAACTGTTTGTGTTGTCTGGTATATCCTGTTAGGAAAGCAGTTCCATAGTCTCTTTTCTCACAAACTTTCTTTTCAAAGAGCTGTTTTCTATCCATAACGTGGATATCTTCTCTGGTTCTATACAAAGTATTGATGTTATATCCTTTTTCCTGAAATCTCTTCAGAATTACATGAGATTGGATATCATAATCTTCAATTTTATTACAGTTGCGCCGTACTCGCAACATCTGGCTTTTAGGTATTCCACTCAACCACCTAGGATGATGGCAACTCCCTAGTGGTATATAGCCATTCCTATCCACCTCTTTGAAGAAGGTACGTGTAAGTAACTTGCCATTCTCCTTAAAGATAACCAGATCTAAAAAGTTGACCGACTCGGAACTCGATACTTGTGAGAAAGAAATACCACATGAATTGTTGCTGATATCTTCCAAAAAACCATAAAAGGAATCTTTTGATCCTGCCCAGATAATAAAAATATCGTCGATATAGCGTTTATAGAAGCTCAACTGTGGTATATCTTTGCCATAAATAGCTTGAGACTCCCACCAACTCATAAAGAGGTTAGCCACTGATGGGGCATACTTCGCACCCATCGCAACCCCTCTTTTTTGCCTGTAGTATTTTTTCTCATGCCAAAAGAAATTATGGCTCATAGCCAACTTTAAAGCTTCAAATAGGAAATCTTTTTGTAAGGGCTTGATATTGGTGGTATCCAAAGCCCATTTTGTTGCTTCCAAAGCATGATGTTGTTGTATATTTGTATAAAGGGAATTAACGTCAACACTGGCAAGGATACAGTCCTGATCCACTAAAAGAGGCTCAAGGAATGTTATAAGGTCTTTACTATCTTTAAGGTATGCAGGACATTTTTGCACTAGTGGTTGAAGAAAATTATCCAAATATTCCCCGATTCTTGAAAATAAAGAGTCCACTCCACTAACTATCGGCCTCCCTGGAGGCCTGAGTGGATTTTTGTGTATTTTAGGTAGTTGGTAAATTACCGGAATTTTTGGGACGTCGGGAACCAAAAATCTAGTTTCTTTCTTGTTCAAAATTCCTATTTGATGTGCATTCTTAATCAGTTGTTTCAATTTGGCTTTATATTTGTTACTAGGATTTCCTTTCAGTTCCTCATATGTTGCAGTATCTGATACTAATCTATTTAATTCTTCCAAATAATCGGACTTGTTAAGAATCACTAACCCCCCCCCCTTGTCGGCTGATCTAATTACTATGTTTTTTTGTTTCTCTAACAGTTGTAAACCTCGTTCGACGTCTTTTTTCTTTCTGCTTGGTTGCACTTTTAATTTTCGTAAATCCTCTTCCACCACTGATTTGAATACTTCAACAAAATGGTTATTATTAGGTTTTGGATTAAAGATTGAATTGTTTCTTAATGTAGTATGAATAAATTCTTCTATATTTTCTTTTGGTGAAATACCTTTTGTATGTTTAGCATACGTCTTTTTTATGTTTATTTTCCTTATAAACTTCTGGAAGTCAATGAAAACTTCAAATTTATTTAAATCTTTATCCAAAGCAAATTTTAGTCCTAATTGTAAAACTTTATTTTCATCTTCCGAAAAAATTGCATTGCTCAAGTTAAAAATTCCTGTTATTAGCTTGTTCTTTTCCTTTTTCCTTTTCCCTCCTCTGCATCCTCTAATCCGTTTTCCAATTGATTTTGATTGGATGGAGGGGGCTCCTGGGGGTACCAAGGTCTCCATTCTTCTTCCCTTGTATCTTGGGGGTATTGGCCTCTCCCTCTGCCTCTGAGGTTGGGTCCACCTCGGGGTCTCCGCGGAGGTCCACCAAAACCCCTCCTCTGAAAATCCCCTCTATGGTCATTTTGATTCGGATAACCACCTCTGCCTCGTGGTGGATATTGGTTATAATAGTATGGTGTCCAAGGTGCACCACCTCTATATTCATAACCTCCCCTATGATCATAACCTCCTCTATGGTCATAACCTCCTCTTTGACCATAACCTCCTCTCTGATTTTGTTGGGTATGGTCATAATTTAATGGCTCATACCGATTATGAGTGGGAATTCCATGTTGTGGAGTAGAGGGTCGTGGGGTACCTCTCCCACCTCCATAGTGGGCACCCCTAGCAGAATCTTTCCGCTGTCCCTCATATCTAATAGGTGTTATAGATTGAGTAGATCCTACTCCTACTTCTTGAATAAGATCTCCAGGATCATTTTGTTCCTCTGCTAATTCCTGCCACCTATATACTTTGTTGGACTTGTAATCATTGGTGTCTCTGATGTATTTTTTCATCTTTTTCTTTTGCGTTTCTTTATCTAATTTTTCAACAAAATCTTGTAGTTGTTTCATTTTTTCTTTATATTCACCTGTAGTGATGAATGGCCCTAATTTGGCTTTGAGGGCATTGATATTAGCCTCCAATAATTTTAATTTTCTTTCTTTTCTATTCACTAATATTTCCAACAATTTTTTCTCAGTGTGATTAAAAAAAGAAAACCATTCATCTTCAAGGTCTTTGTCCAACAGACCATCATTAGGGGCAACATCCCACCTCAGTCTCCTGGGAGTGATGCTGTCTTTAATGTATTTATTTAAAGTGAATACATCCCACCATGCTTTGACCTGTTTGTCCAAAGCACCCCTAAGACTTTTAAAGTCGTGATTAATATCTGAATTAGTGCTAGTTTGTGAAAAAAACTCATCTGCATTTAAATTTCTACTATTTACAAAAGTAAAAATTTCCATAGCTGCTGGGTGCACACTTGAAGTGAAAAAGTAATGAAAAATTAATTAAAACCCGCGCTTACAGACTGTGCAGTGATGATTGATATATAAATTGATAGCTCCGCAGCTGCTGCAACAAGAGGTCTAACACCTCAAAAAGGATATAAATTGGGTATTTGCAGCGCTTGCAGAAAAGTGAATAAAGAAAATGTGTCACAAATGCTAGTAGCACAAACATCTATAAATAAATAACTTATCTGGCATAACAACAATTATGGTATAAAACAATGGTGAACAAACTTGTAGTACATAAATAACGGTTGTATCACTCCTGAAAAAACTGAGTGTTTCCACACCAGAAATCAGTTAGTAGTTCCTGGATGGAAAATTCCTTCTAATGGCCCCGCTCATCAGATGGGAAAATAATAGGAGATCTCACCAACTAAAGTCCAGGCAGACTTCATCTCATGTAGATGGGCTCCATAATGCCAGCAGCAAAGACATTTAAATGACAACTAGAGTCCAGGCAGACTTCATCTCATATAGATGGGCTCCATAATGCCAGCAGCAAAGACATTTAAATGACCATATGACCATATGACCATATGACCAAATGACCAATACCTCCAGGGAGGCCGATAGTTAGTGGAGTGGACTCTTTATTTTCAAGAATCGGGGAATATTTGGATAATTTTCTTCAACCACTAGTGCAAAAATGTCCTGCATACCTTAAAGATAGTAAAGACCTTATAACATTCCTTGAGCCTCTTTTAGTGGATCAGGACTGTATCCTTGCCAGTGTTGACGTTAATTCCCTTTATACAAATATACAACAACATCATGCTTTGGAAGCAACAAAATGGGCTTTGGATACCACCAATATCAAGCCCTTACAAAAAGATTTCCTATTTGAAGCTTTAAAGTTGGCTATGAGCCATAATTTCTTTTGGCATGAGAAAAAATACTACAGGCAAAAAAGAGGGGTTGCGATGGGTGCGAAGTATGCCCCATCAGTGGCTAACCTCTTTATGAGTTGGTGGGAGTCTCAAGCTATTTATGGCAAAGATATACCACAGTTGAGCTTCTATAAACGCTATATCGACGATATTTTTATTATCTGGGCAGGATCAAAAGATTCCTTTTATGGTTTTTTGGAAGATATCAGCAACAATTCATGTGGTATTTCTTTCTCACAAGTATCGAGTTCCGAGTCGGTCAACTTTTTAGATCTGGTTATCTTTAAGGAGAATGGCAAGTTACTTACACGTACCTTCTTCAAAGAGGTGGATAGGAATGGCTATATACCACTAGGGAGTTGCCATCATCCTAGGTGGTTGAGTGGAATACCTAAAAGCCAGATGTTGCGAGTACGGCGCAACTGTAATAAAATTGAAGATTATGATATCCAATCTCATGTAATTCTGAAGAGATTTCAGGAAAAAGGATATAACATCAATACTTTGTATAGAACCAGAGAAGATATCCACGTTATGGATAGAAAACAGCTCTTTGAAAAGAAAGTTTGTGAGAAAAGAGACTATGGAACTGCTTTCCTAACAGGATATACCAGACAACACAAACAGTTTGAAAGAATTATTAGGGAACACTGGCCTCTGTTACTAAAAGATAAAGATCTAACAAATGTTCTTCCTGTTGCACCCCATTTTATTTATACTAAACCTCCAACTTTGAGGCTAAAATTGGCAACTAATGTTGTAAACCCCCCCAAGAAAACTTTTACTTTTCTAGATCAGACAGGTTTTTTTAGTTGTGGGAGATGTATGATCTGTCGCACCTCCAGAAACAGAGTGAGAAAAACCACTCATTTTTCTATTCATGGCAAGACCTATGAAATTAAAAAATTTATTACTTGTGGAACAACTCATGTAACCTACCTATTATCTTGCCCATGTGGGCTCCATTATGTGGGAAGAACCACAAGAAAATTAGGTGTTAGGTTAAGGGAACATGTAAATAGAATAAAGAAAGGGTTTAAAAATCATAGCCTGTCTAATCATTTCAGATTGTTCCACAACAGAGATCCGAGAGGATTGAAATTTTGTGGAATCGATAAAGTGGAAGCTCATTGGAGAGGTTCAAATCTTAAACAAGCTATTTCACGTAATGAAACCCAGTGGATACATAGGCTAGGCACTTTAAGCCCGAATGGCCTCAACATCGAATTAGATTTAAATTGTTTCTTATCTAATTGGTGATGTTGCTGGACACACACATATATATTCTTTTCTATTTATTTTTTATTTTATTTTATTTTTATTTTTATTTTTATTTTTATTTTTATTTTTATTTTTATTTTTATTTTATTTTATTATATTATTTTTTTTTTTTTTTTTTTTTTTTTTATTTTTTTTTTTATTTTTTTTTATTTTTATTTTTATTTATATATTTTATTTTCATCTTATCTTAATATTTTTTATTTTATAATTTTCTATTATTTTTCATTTTTTATTTTCATATTTATATTTATTTTTATTCTTAATTTTTATTCATATTCATTTTTATTTTTATTTTAATTTTATTTTTATTTTTATTTTTATTTTTATTTTTATTTTTATTTTTATTTTTATTTTTATTTATTTTATTTATATTTACATTTATTTTTATTTTTATTTATTATTTATTTATTTATTTTATTATTTATTTTTTATTTTTATTTTATTTTATTTTATTTTTATTTTATTTCTTTATTTTCTTATTATTATTTATTTATTATTTATTATTTTTTATTTTTTATTTTCATTTTATTTTTTAATATTTATTTTTTTATTTTTTTATTATTTATTATTTTTTATTATTTATTATTTTTTACGTATTTTCATTATTATTATTTTTATTTTTATATTTATTTATATTTTATTTATTTTTCATATTTATTTCTATGTGTATGTCCACCAACGAAATATCTACCAATCTATTCTATATTATTATATATAATCAACCTTGTCTACAATCAGCCCCCATTTAATTGTATAACTTTTACATTGTTTTTTTACATTGCTTTTTTTACATTGCTTTTTATAATGCAAAAAGTGTTTTTTTATTGTTTAAATGAACTTCTATCGGATCGTTTCTATTGTTATCATTGTCAATGTTTGTTATATTAAAGTTTTTCTTCTTGACAAGTGATGGGCAATGATGTGATCAGGAAGTGGGCGTTTTTTTACGCCTAGAGGTTCTGTTATTATTTTAATTGGTTTGTGTGTTAAAGAGGCGGAGACCTCGGCGCATATAAATTCTCATTTTCTTGGCCGGAAGTGATGTCCTTGATGATGCCCTGGAGGAGGGGCGAAACGCGTTGACGCAATTTCCGGCCAATTCAGAACCAGTGACGCTACTTCCGGTTTCGGTGGAACGCACGCTGTGTACCCGGGAAACAACACTGACGCTCGTTTATCACTGCAGTCCTGTGAGTCTCTTTGTGAGCAGCGCCATGCTGTCTGTTTACTAGCGGTACTTCACATGTATGTTTTTCCTTTCTTTCCATATGG
The DNA here is from genome assembly GCA_029206835.1 of Rana muscosa. Lineage (NCBI taxonomy): Eukaryota > Metazoa > Chordata > Amphibia > Anura > Ranidae > Rana > Rana muscosa. Next base: position 38,123,987 of record CM055128.1, read on the forward strand.
TCATTTAAATGTCTTTGCTGCTGGCATTATGGAGCCCATCTATATGAGATGAAGTCTGCCTGGACTCTAGTTGTCATTTAAATGTCTTTGCTGCTGGCATTATGGAGCCCATCTACATGAGATGAAGTCTGCCTGGACTTTAGTTGGTGAGATCTCCTATTATTTTCCCATCTGATGAGCGGGGCCATTAGAAGGAATTTTCCATCCAGGAACTACTAACTGATTTCTGGTGTGGAAACACTCAGTTTTTTCAGGAGTGATACAACCGTTATTTATGTACTACAAGTTTGTTCACCATTGTTTTATACCATAATTGTTGTTATGCCAGATAAGTTATTTATTTATAGATGTTTGTGCTACTAGCATTTGTGACACATTTTCTTTATTCACTTTTCTGCAAGCGCTGCAAATACCCAATTTATATCCTTTTTGAGGTGTTAGACCTCTTGTTGCAGCAGCTGCGGAGCTATCAATTTATATATCAATCATCACTGCACAGTCTGTAAGCGCGGGTTTTAATTAATTTTTCATTAATCTGGCAGTATGCTGCAGCTGCTGGAACATGACTGCCAGATTGGTGTCCTTCTTGAGCATCCCCTCTGTCTGCTCTCACGCTACTGCCTTCCTCTAGCTGGGTTTCATCATCAGACCCTTCGAAACGCTGGGCATCCTCCTGGAGCATGTACCCAACACTGTGCTGAAACAGTTCGGGGGACTCCTCAGGAGGAGGACATGGTGGGTCTAGGGAAGGAGTGACTGATGATTTGTCTGACATTGATACCAGGGAAGACGACGCTTTGGCAGCTGCTTTTCCAGTACCCTGAGCCTGGGTGAGAGAGGATGAGGAGGAGGAGGAGGGCTTGGTCATCCACTCTACCAAGTCTTCGGCATGATGTGGCTCAACATGTCCAGCTGCCGAAAAGAAGGACAAGCGTGTCCCATGGCCATGTGCTGATGACAATGCACCGCGTCCACGACCAGCACTGTTGCCCCCAGACACAGAGCCTGCTTGCCCTCTTTTATTGCCTCCTGACTGTCTGCCTCTCCTTGTTTGCCTTCCAGACATTCTAATAGATGGCCTGCAGGGAGATGGGAAAAAAGCAATAAGGGCTACCTTCAGGTGTCCTTCTCTGTCCCTTGAAACAAGGACTTGCAGAGTGAAATAAACTGACACTCTCCCTACCTACAGTTTTCTGTCCCTAGAATAAATGTTTTTTTTAATCACAATATAGCACAAGGACAATTCAGTCACTGTCCTTCCAGGTCCCTGGAAACAAGGACTTGCAGAGTGAAATAAACTGACACTCTCCCTACCTACAGTTTTCTGTCCCTAGAATAAATGTTTTTTTTAAGCACAATATAGCACAAGGACAATTCACTCACTGTCCTTACAGGTCCCTGGAAACAAGGACTTGCAGAGTGAAAGAAAAAAAACACTCTCCCTACCTACAGTTTTCTGTCCCTAGAAAAAATGTTTTTTTTAATCACAATATAACACAAGGACAATTCACTCACTGTCCTTCCAGGTCCCTGGAAACAAGGACTTGCAGAGTGAAATAAACTGACACTCTCCCTACCTACAGTTTTCTGTCCCTAGAATAAATGTTTTTTTTAATCACAATATAGCACAAGGACAATTCAGTCACTGTCCTTCCAGGTCCCTGGAAACAAGGACTTGCAGAGTGAAATAAACTGACACTCTCCCTACCTACAGTTTTCTGTCCCTAGAATAAATGTTTTTTTTAAGCACAATATAGCACAAGGACAATTCACTCACTGTCCTTACAGGTCCCTGGAAACAAGGACTTGCAGAGTGAAATAAACTGACACTCTCCCTACCTACAGTTTTCTGTCCCTAGAATAAATGTTTTTTTTAAGCACAATATAGCACAAGGACAATTCACTCACTGTCCTTACAGGTCCCTGGAAACAAGGACTTGCAGAGTGAAAGAAAAAAAACACTCTCCCTACCTACAGTTTTCTGTCCCTAGAAAAAATGTTTTTTTTAATCACAATATAACACAAGGACAATTCACTCACTGTCCTTCCAGGTCCCTGGAAACAAGGACTTGCAGAGTGAAATAAACTGACACTCTCCCTACCTACAGTTTTCTGTCCCTAGAATAAATGTTTTTTTTAAGCACAATATAGCACAAGGACAATTCAGTCACTGTCCTTCCAGGTCCCTGGAAACAAGGACTTGCAGAGTGAAATAAACTGACACTCTCCCTACCTACAGTTTTCTGTCCCTAGAATAAATGTTTTTTTTAATCACAATATAGCACAAGGACAATTCAGTCACTGTCCTTCCAGGTCCCTGGAAACAAGGACTTGCAGAGTGAAAGAAAAAAAACACTCTCCCTACCTACAGTTTTCTGTCCCTAGAAAAAATGTTTTTTTTAATCACAATATAACACAAGGACAATTCACTCACTGTCCTTCCAGGTCCCTGGAAACAAGGACTTGCAGAGTGAAATAAACTGACACTCTCCCTACCTACAGTTTTCTGTCCCTAGAATAAATGTTTTTTTTAATCACAATATAGCACAAGGACAATTCAGTCACTGTCCTTCCAGGTCCCTGGAAACAAGGACTTGCAGAGTGAAATAAACTGACACTCTCCCTACCTACAGTTTTCTGTCCCTAGAATAAATGTTTTTTTTAAGCACAATATAGCACAAGGACAATTCACTCACTGTCCTTACAGGTCCCTGGAAACAAGGACTTGCAGAGTGAAATAAACTGACACTCTCCCTACCTACAGTTTTCTGTCCCTAGAATAAATGTTTTTTTTAAGCACAATATAGCACAAGGACAATTCACTCACTGTCCTTACAGGTCCCTGGAAACAAGGACTTGCAGAGTGAAAGAAAAAAAACACTCTCCCTACCTACAGTTTTCTGTCCCTAGAAAAAATGTTTTTTTTAATCACAATATAACACAAGGACAATTCACTCACTGTCCTTCCAGGTCCCTGGAAACAAGGACTTGCAGAGTGAAATAAACTGACACTCTCCCTACCTACAGTTTTCTGTCCCTAGAATAAATGTTTTTTTTAAGCACAATATAGCACAAGGACAATTCACTCACTGTCCTTACAGGTCCCTGGAAACAAGGACTTGCAGAGTGAAAGAAAAAAAACACTCTCCCTACCTACAGTTTTCTGTCCCTAGAAAAAATGTTTTTTTTAATCACAATATAACACAAGGACAATTCACTCACTGTCCTTCCAGGTCCCTGGAAACAAGGACTTGCAGAGTGAAATAAACTGACACTCTCCCTACCTACAGTTTTCTGTCCCTAGAATAAATGTTTTTTTTAATCACAATATAGCACAAGGACAATTCAGTCACTGTCCTTCCAGGTCCCTGGAAACAAGGACTTGCAGAGTGAAATAAACTGACACTCTCCCTACCTACAGTTTTCTGTCCCTAGAATAAATGTTTTTTTTAATCACAATATAGCACAAGGACAATTCAGTCACTGTCCTTCCAGGTCCCTGGAAACAAGGACTTGCAGAGTGAAATAAACTGACACTCTCCCTACCTACAGTTTTCTGTCCCTAGAATAAATGTTTTTTTTAATCACAATATAGCACAAGGACAATTCACTCACTGTCCTTACAGGTCCCTGGAAACAAGGACTTGCAGAGTGAAATAAACTGACACTCTCCCTACCTACAGTTTTCTGTCCCTAGAATAAATGTTTTTTTTAAGCACAATATAGCACAAGGAGAATTCACTCACTGTCCTTCCAGGTCCCTGGAAACAAGGACTTGCAGAGTGAAATAAACTGACACTCTCCCTACCTACAGTTTTCTGTCCCTAGAATAAATGTTTTTTTTAATCACAATATAGCACAAGGACAATTCAGTCACTGTCCTTCCAGGTCCCTGGAAACAAGGACTTGCAGAGTGAAATAAACTGACACTCTCCCTACCTACAGTTTTCTGTCCCTAGAATAAATGTTTTTTTTAATCACAATATAGCACAAGGACAATTCAGTCACTGTCCTTCCAGGTCCCTGGAAACAAGGACTTGCAGAGTGAAAGAAAAAAAACACTCTCCCTACCTACAGTTTTCTGTCCCTAGAAAAAATGTTTTTTTTAATCACAATATAACACAAGGACAATTCACTCACTGTCCTTCCAGGTCCCTGGAAACAAGGACTTGCAGAGTGAAATAAACTGACACTCTCCCTACCTACAGTTTTCTGTCCCTAGAATAAATGTTTTTTTTAATCACAATATAGCACAAGGACAATTCAGTCACTGTCCTTCCAGGTCCCTGGAAACAAGGACTTGCAGAGTGAAATAAACTGACACTCTCCCTACCTACAGTTTTCTGTCCCTAGAATAAATGTTTTTTTTAAGCACAATATAGCACAAGGACAATTCAGTCACTGTCCTTCCAGGTCCCTGGAAACAAGGACTTGCAGAGTGAAAGAAACTGACACTCTCCCTACCTACAGTTTTCTGTCCCTAGAATAAATGTTTTTTTAAGCACAATATAGCACAAGGACAATTCACTCACTGTCCTTCCAGGTCCCTGGAAACAAGGACTTGCAGAGTGAAAGAAACTGACACTGTCCCTACCTACAGTTTTCTGTCCCTAGAATAAATGTTTTTTTTAAGCACACTATAGCACAAGCACAAAACACACTGACACTCTCCCTACCTATCCTTCTCTTTCCCTAAACTAAAGGAATCCAGGTTAAGCAAGAAAGAAATAACAGTCACTGTCCCTGCCTATGCTGCTCTATCCCTGCTCCGGAACACACTACACTAGGCCGCCGTGCTGGCGGCCTTTTATAGTGTGGGGCGTGTACTAAACACCCTCAGCAATAATTGGCCACAGGCATCCTGCCTGTGGCCAATCATTGCTCTCCTCGCTGCCGGCGCTGTGATTGGCCAAGCATGCGGGGTCACAGTGCATGCTTGGCCAATCACAGCGCCTGGATGACACTGCGATGGCGTAGTGCATTGTGGGCCGTTCGCGTCACTCGAATTTGGCGCGAACGGCCCAAATCGTTCGATCTTCGTCGAACGATCGAACAGCCGATGTTCGAGTCGAACGTATGTTCGACTCGAACACGAAGCTCATCCCTACTGACAAAGCAGCTGCCAAAGCGTCCTCTTCCCTGGTATCAATGTCAGACTCATCATCAGTCACTCCTTCCCTAGACCCACCATGTCCTCCTCCTGAGGAGTCCCCCGAACTGTTTGAGCACAGTGTTGGGTACATGCTCCAGGAGGATGCCCAGCGTTTCGAAGGGTCTGATGATGAAACCCAGCTACAGGAAGGCAGTAGCGTGAGAGCAGACAGAGGGGATGCTCAAGAAGGACACCAATCTGGCAGTCATGTTCCAGCAGCTGCAGCATACTGCCAGATTGGCTCCAGTGATGAGGAGGGAGGGGATGATGAGGTCACTGACTCCACGTGGGTGCCTAATAGGAGAGAGGAGGAGGAGGAGGATGAGGAGGAGGCACATCTCCAACGAGGCAGGATGCCCTTTGGTGGCCAGCGTAAGGGCAGTACACCGACGGGATCACACCGCAGAGCTCCGCCTGTGCAGGGCGCTGCCTCTGCCCGTCATTCAAAAAGTTCCTTGGTGTGGGCCTTTTTTGAGGCTAGTGCATCAGATCGCACAGCTGCTGTTTGCAACATATGTCTCAAGCGTATATCGCGTGGCCAAAACATCAGCCGCTTGGGTACCACATGCCTGACCAGACATATGTTGACCTGCCATGCAGCTCGTTGGCAAGCCTACCTCAAAGACCCACACCAAAGAACAAAGCGGACCTCTCCTTGCTCCGCATCAGCTGGGATCTCCAACCCCACTATAACTTCAGTCCTCTCTGAAACATGCACTGAGAGGAATGAAGGTGTAGAATTAGGTGTGTCACAGCCAAGTACTTGCGGCCACTCTGCTAGCAGTACACCGACGTCCGATTCTAGCAGGCAAATTTCCCTGCCCCAGCTGCTGGACCGTCGAAAGAAGTTCACTCCCAGCCATCCACATGCCCAGCGGTTGAATGCTAGCTTGGCTAAATTGCTAGCGCTTCAACTGCTGCCTTTTCAGTTGGTAGACTCGGCCCCCTTCCGTGAGTTTGTGCAATGTGCGGTTCCTCAGTGGCAGGTTCCCAAACGCCACTTTTTCTCACGGAAGGCTATTCCGGCTCTCTACCGGCATGTGGAAGGCAATGTCTTGGCCTCGCTGGACAGGGCGGTCAGCGGTAAGGTGCATATTACCGCTGACTCATGGTCCAGCAGGCATGGACAGGGACGTTACCTTTCTTTCACGGCCCATTGGGTCACTCTTTTGGCAGCTGGGAAGGATGCAGGACAAGGTGCAGTAGTGTTGGAGGTTGTTCCACCGCCACGCCTCCAAAATGCTACTACTGGTTGTGACACACCTCTCTCCTCCACCCCCTCCTCTTCTTCTTCCTCCATGGCCTCTTCCTGTGGTTTGTCCTATGAACCAGCGGTGCTCTGTAGCCGTTCACGGGGCTACGCAAGTACGCAGGCAAAAAGATGCCATGCCGTGCTTGCGCTGGTGTGTTTGGGGGACAGAAGCCACACTGGGGCAGAGGTCCTGTCTGCTCTGCAGGGCCAGGCCGAGAGGTGGTTGACGCCACGCCAGCTTAAGCCAGGAATGGTGGTTTGCGACAATGGCACCAACCTCCTCTCCGCCCTCCGACAGGGACAACTGACCCATGTGCCCTGTGTGGCTCACGTCCTTAACCTGGTGGTGCAGCGGTTCTTGGGCAGGTACCCGGGCTTACAGGATGTCCTGAGGCAGGCCAGGAAAGTCTGTGTGCATTTCCGCAGATCTTATAATGCCAGTGCTCGCCTGGCTGAGCTGCAAAAGGAGTTGAACCTGCCCAAGAACCGCCTTATATGTGACATGCCCACCAGGTGGAACTCAACGTTGGCCATGCTGCAGCGGCTGCACACGCAGCAGAGGGCCATCAATGAGTACCTGTGCGACTACGGCACCAGGACAGGGTCAGGGGAGCTTGGTTTTTTTTCTCCACGCCAGTGGGGCATGATCAGGGATGCATGCACTGTCCTGGCACCATTTGAGGAGGCCACGAGGATGGTGAGCAGTGACAGTGCATGCATCAGTGACACTGTACCTCTTGTCCACCTGTTGGAGCACACGCTGCGTGGAATAATGGACAGGGCACTTGAGGCAGAACAGAGGCAGGAAGAGGAGGACTTCCTTGCCTCTCAAGGCCCCCTTTACCCAGACAGTGTTCCTTCTGTCCCACCCATCGCACAGGAAGAGGAGGAGGAGGAGGAGGAGGAGGAGGAGGATTGTGTCAGCATGGAGGTGGAGGCTGGCACTCAGCATCATCAGCAGCAGTCTTTTAGGGATGATTTACAGTCCCAAGAAACCAGTGGACTTGTACGTGGCTGGGAGGAGGTGGCTGCGGATCATGTCGTCCTTAGTGACCCAGAGGACTCCGGAGCGAATGCCTCAGCAAACCTATGCTGCATGGCCTCCCTGATCCTGCAAAGTCTGCGGAAGGATCCTCGTATTCTTCGGATCAAGGAGAGGGACCATTACTGGCTGGCCACTCTCCTTGATCCACGGTACAAGGGTAAGGTTGCGGACCTTATGTTACCTTCGCAGAGGGAGCAGAGGATGAGACAACTCCGGGAGGCCTTGCAGAAAGGTCTGTGCAACGCGTTCCCAGAGACTGGGAGGTTACAAACTCCTGGTCCTGGACAACGAGTTGCTGAGGCTTCGGCCAGTCAAAGAAGGAGCGGTGGGGAAGGTGGCCGTCTGACCGATGCGTTCAGACAATTCTTTAGTCCGCAGCCCCAAAGTATGATCGGTTCCAGCAACCATCGCCAGCGTCTGATAAACATGGTGCAGGAATATCTAGGGGCAAGGTCAGACTTGGACACCTTCCCCACCGAAAATCCTCTGGCTTACTGGGTCTTGAGGATGGATCACTGGCCAGAGCTTGCACAGTATGCAATTGAGCTACTGGCCTGTCCTGCATCCAGCGTTCTTTCGGAACGCACATTCAGTGCTGCTGGAGGATTTGTCACGGATCACAGGGTGCGCCTGTCCACCGACTCGGTTGATCGACTGACTTTCATCAAGATGAACCAGTCTTGGATCACCACCAGCTACCACACACCTGATGCTGATATAACAGACTAATTGATTTTAACATGTCACATCCCTTCAAGACTGATGCTGATGCTGAGTGCCTGTGCTGTTATTTTGACTGGCTATCCTCCTCCTCCGAGTCCTCAATGATACGATTGATGATGATAGCTTGGAAGATCATTTTTGTTTATGGGTGCCGCCACCAGTGGCTAAGGCCCAATTTTTCAGCCCCTGTTTTACAGGGGCGTGTAATTACAATTTTTTTAGCAATAATTTGCCATAGGGCTCATTGCTGTGCTCCAAGTACAGTATCTGTGAGGGGTTGGAGTGTTGTGGCACCAGTGCCTAAGGCCCAATTTTTCAGCCCCTGTTTAACAGGGGTGTGTCATTACAATTTTTGAAGCAATACTTTGCAACAGGGCTCATTGCTGTGCTCCAAGTAACGTATCTGTGAGGGGTTGTAGTGTTGTGCCACCAGTGCCTAAGGCCCAATTTTTCAGCCCCTGTTCAACAGGGGCATGCAATTACAATTCTTGATCTAATAATTCACAGCAGGGCCCATTGCTGCACCCACCAAGAGTAACTCTGAGGGCTTACAGTGTTGTGGCAACGCCACCACCACCACCACCACCACGAAAGGCCCAATTTTTCAGCCCCTGTTCAAAAGGGGCATGTAATTACAATTCTTGATCTAATAATTCACAGCAGGGCCCATTCCTGCACCCACCAAGAGTAACTCTGAGGGCTTACAGTGTTGTGGCAACACCACCACCACGAAAGGCCCAATTTTTCAGCCCCTGTTCAAAAGGGGCATGTAATTACAATTCTTGATCTAATAATTCACAGCAGGGCCCATTCCTGCACCCACCAAGAGTAACTCTGAGGGCTTACAGTGTTGTGGCAACACCACCACCACCACCACCACCACGAAAGGCCCAATTTTTCAGCCCCTGTTCAACAGGGGCATGCAATTACAATTCTTGATCTAATAATTCACAGCAGGGCCCATTGCTGCACCCACCAAGAGTAACTGTCAGGGCTTACAGTCTTGTGGCACCAGCACCACCATCAAAGGCCCAATTTTTACTACCACTGTTCAACAATTATATGTAATTAAAATTCCTGATATAATAGTTGACAGCAGGGCGTTCCAGCACCAACCAAGAGTAACTGTGAGTGCTTACAGTGTTGTGCCAACACCAACAACTAAGGGGCCTATTTCTGCAGAGTATATACGGCAGGTCCCTACTTTCAAACATCCAACTTACAAACGACTCCTACTTGCAAACGCAAGAAGACAACAGGAAGTGAGAGGAAATCTACCCCTAGGAAGGAAAATTCTCTCCTGTAAGAATAAATATGGGAGAAAGGTGTCTCCTCTGTACTGATGCTTTATCAGCAATCCTTGTTTCAAGAAAAACACCACATTTCAAAAACAGTTGACATTGGGACGGAAAGTGAGGTGAAATGTTCTGAACAGGGGCACAGACAGCAAAACAAATGTTACAGGGGTGATAACCCTTACCTATGTTTTCCAAAAAGTTTAAAAATAGATTTTTGGGCTGGAGCTACACTTCAACAATGTACCTGTTCAAAATTACAAACAGATTCTACATAAGAACAAACCTACAGTCCCTGTCTTGTATGTACCGCCTGTATACGGCTGTTCAGAGTATATAGGGCCTTTTTTATTTTATGTGCGGGGTTCCCCTTAATATCCATACAAGACCCAAAGGGGCTGGTAATGGGCTGGGGTAGGGGGGGGGGTCATGGGGTAGCTATGCCATTTTTCTTAAAGATTTTCATCCATATTACCGGGACCAGACATTACATTAAAGCCGCAAGCAGTTTTAAATGGCTTTTTTTTCCTTTAGAAGTGTCATTTTGTGCAGGGATAGTTCTAAACACGGGAAACACGTGGCACTTCACAGGCATACTTTAGACACCCCCCAGGTACGATATTTAAAGGAATATTTGACTTTTTTTTTTTCACTTTATGCATCATTAAAATGACTGCTCCCGAAAAACGACCGTTTTTAAAACTTCTTTTTGCATTGTTACATGTCCCCTGGTGCAGAACCCGGGTTCCCAAACCCTTTTTAGGACAATAACATGGATAATAGTCGTTATAATTAGCACTTTAGAATTCGAACGTTCGCATCCATTGTATTTAATAGGGTTCTAATGTTCGTACGAACTTTCGGTCCGTTCGCGGGTTCTGGTGCGAACCGAACCCTGGGGTGTTCGGCTCATCACTAATCTAGACCCAAAAACAAACAAAAAATGTATATATTACAACTTACAGGTCTTTAGACTTAGTAGCTGCATTTGTTTTATTTTTTCAGGCTTCTTTCCCTTTATTTTCACCCGGTGATTCAGCCAGTAACACACTTTCTGTCTAGCATGACAATGCTCACTCATTGTACTGTATCTCTGGAGGTGCTGGAGTTGTCACCCAAGTACAGGAAGTATTTAGTACTACAAACACCCCCCTTACCTTCATAACAAAGGTGAGAAGTGTTCTGTAGTCCACACAATTGAACAGGGCAAGGATGACAACACTGTTTGAGAATTGAGTACAGCACAGGACATTATTAGCTCACACGATTCCTGGCTGGATCAGCAGGTTTTTTTTGTTTGTTTTTTCACAAGAGTGCAGACTATCACTATAAATTAGCCACTAGAGGGAGTAATCACTGTCTAAGTGCAATTACTCTCTCTCACTCCTGTAAATCTTTCTTTCTCTCTCCCTCCCGTTTTTATTCTCTTTCTCTCTCTCTTCTATCTCTCTCTTATTCTCCCTTTCTCTTTGTACCTCTCTGTCTGTCTTTATCTCTCTCTCTCTACCTCTTTCTTTCTTTCTTTCTCTTTCTCTCTCTCTCTTTTTCTTTCTTTCTTTCTCTCTTTCTTTCTTTCTTTCTCTCTTTCTTTCTCTCTTTCTCTCTTTCTCTCTTTCTCTCTTTCTTTCTTTCTCTCTTTCTCTCTTTCTCTCTTTCTTTCTTTCTCTTTCTCTCTTTCTTTCTTTCTTTCTTTCTCTCTTTCTCTCTTTCTCTCTTTCTCTTCTTTCTTTCTTTCTTTCTTTCTTTCTTTCTTTCTTTCTCTCTTTCTCTCTTTCTCTCTCTTCCTCTCTCTTTCTCTCTTTCTTTCTTTCTTTCTTTCTCTCTCTCTCTTTCTTTCTTTCTTTCTTTCTTTCTTTCTTTCTTTCTTTCTTTCTTTCTTTCTTTCTTTCTTTCTTTCTTTCTTTCTCTTTCTTTCTTTCTCATTCATTCATTCTTTCTTTCTTTCTTTCTTTCTTTCTTTCCTTCTTTTTTCTCTCTCTTTCTTATTCTCCCTTTGTACCGCTCTTTCTTTCTTTCTGTCTTTCTCTCTCTCTTATTCTCTAAGGGAAAGTTGTACAAGAAAATTGAATAATGTATGGCCAGCCTAAGGAGCAAGTCACAAGAGTGCAGACTATCACTATAAATTAGCCACTAGAGGGAGTAATCATTGTCTAAGTTCAATTACTCTCTCTCACTTCTGTAAATCTTTTTTTCTCTCTCCCTCCCATTTTTATTCTCTTTCTCTCTCTCTCTCTTCTATCTCTCTCTTATTCTCCCTTTCTCTTTGCACCTCTCTGTCTCTCTCTCTCACTCTCCCCCTCTTTCTTTCTTTCTTTCTTTCTTTCTTTCTCCTTTCTTTCTCTTTTCTTTCTTTCTTTCTTTCTTTCTCATTCTTTCTCATTCTTTTTTCTTTCTTTCTTTCTCATTCTTTCTTTCTTTTTTCTTTCTTTCTTTCTTTCTTTCTCTCTTTCTTATTTTCCCTTTGTACCGCTCTTTATTTATTTCTGTCTTTCTCTCTCTCTTATTCTCTAAGGGAAAGTTGTACAAGAAAATTTAATAATGTATGGCCAGCCTAAGGAGCAAGTCACAAGATGAGACATACCTCCCAACATTTTGAGATGGTAATGAGGAACACCTACTTGCAAACGTATGTAGGCATAGGACATGCCCCCCCCGACACACCCCCTTAAAGGAGAATTAACCCCAAAAAAGGTTAATTAAATCCACAAGGACTTTTTTTAATTACTACTATTCCTTTATATTGGCTCTTAAAATTTACAAATACAGCAATTTAGAATTTGGATGAAAGGTTTAGCTCTGGGAAACACTTTTTGAAAGATAAATGTGCATTTTATATACAACAATATAGATCAGACCAATGAGGGACACATGAGGGAAAGAGGGACAGAGGCACATTGCTCCAAATCAGGGACAGTCCCTCGAAATCAGGGACCGTTGGGAGCTATGGATGAGAGACATATTTGTGAACACCAATAACTGCAGGCACAATCATTTAGTCCAGTCCAGAAAGTAGACGGTGACCCTAGGGCAGGGGGTAGACAACCTCAGCCGTCCAGCTGTTTTGAAACTACAAGTCCCATGAGACATTGCAAGACCCTGACAATCACAGGCATGACTCCTAGAGGCAGAGGCATGATGGGATTTGTAGTTTCTCCACAGCTGGAGGGCCGAGGTTGCCTACCCTTGCCCTAGGTGATGCAAAAACAAAAATGGTTCCATCCTTCCAAGGAGAGAAGTAGATAAAGGCATTGTCAAGTGCAGTACTGTAATCTCTGTAGGAGATAATAAATACCTGGAAGTGTTAGACTTACACATTACCGAGCATATAATAAAAACATTATATCTGATATGAGGTCCATGGTAAGATTGTTGATATCATGTTGTTCTATTTTACATATTCATCTAAAAGAAGTATTGAACAGATTGTACATGCCCTTTAAATGACAAAACGTGTAGGGAGGAGGGGGGGACCTGTCATATGTATCACAGTGTGAAATATAATGTTCTTCGCATGGCTTAAGTTGACAGATTCAATAGAATTCAGAAAGAAATAATACGCAGATTGTTAACTAAGCTTGAAAATGACTTTATTCAGCCCCATGCTGTGCGAATACGAAGAGCTAGGCCGGCCTAAGTAGGATGATCATTTAAGCTTGACGCTCGCCTCTTCATCTAGAAACCAGGATTGATGCTCCTTGTCAGCGCACGCAGGATTGATGACTTTAACGCTTGTTTCAAATTATCTTTTTTTTTCTCTAAGTGACATCATTTACGCCGTATGTTTTCCGACCGTTTTTTAATTTCGACGCTACTGGTGCACCGAGAGAGAGAGAGAGGCCGACCTCGGAGCGTAAATTGTTAAACGCTGTGTCCTTTTTTGATGTTTCAAACTGTTGAAGCGCGGCTTATTTCTCTGTACATAGCACCATTTACTGATTTCGAACTTATTAACAACTTATTGCAGTAAAATAGCTCATTAACCCTTTCACTGCTAGAGCAGTTCTTGCGTTTTTTGCACACATGTTTAACCACTTGACCTTCAGAAGATTTACCCTCCCGCCTTCATGACCAGGCCATTTTTTGCTTTTTGGCACTGCGTTACTTTAAACTTTTGCTGACCGCCCCATGTACATGTACTGCGGGGCAGCAGCGGCTCCTATGCACAGACAGGGCCGCCATCAGGAATTTTGGGGCCCCTTACACAGCTTCAGGCATGGGCCCCCTGGAGCAGAGGAGAACTGAATTGAAAAGCGGGGGGTGCCACGAATTGAGAAGCGGGGGGGTGCAGCTGCCGCAAATTGTTGAGGTCGGGGGGGGGGCTTTGGGTGCTGACGAACAAAAAAAAGAGCGAAAAAAAAGGGGGGTTGCCACCCGGGGCCCTGGGGACCTCCGGGTCTCTGAGGACCTCTGGGCCGATTACAAAAGAAAAAATAAAAAAATTATAAAAAAAAGGGGGTTGCCATCCTGGGCCCCTTGCAAAAAATAAATAAATAAAAAATAAATAAAAATGATTAAAAAAAAAAAAAGGCAGGGGGGGGGGTTGCCATCTGGGTCCCTGGGGACCTCTGGGTCCCTTACGAAAAAAATAAATAAATAAATAAAAGAAGGGGGGTTGCCATGCGGGCCCCTGGGAACCTCCGGGCCCCTTACAGGTGTACTGCCGGTACCCCCCTGATGGCGGACCTGTGCACAGAGTATGTGATTCTGCACTTCTAGGTCTGCGATAACACGCTCCCGCTGTGATTGGATACAGCTGGAGCTGACCAGTGGGTCAGCGTGGAGTCGGACCTGATGTTTGCCTGGACCAGCCTTGTACAAGGCAGATCGCCGTTCTGTTAGTAGGGAAGACAGATATCTGCGTTTCTGCTAAGCAGGAACACAGATCTCTGTCTTCCCATAGTTAAAGCACCTTCCCCTACAGTTAGTAAGCACTTCCTATGAACACACTTAACCCTTTGATCGCTCCTGATGTTCGCCGGGACCAGCCTTGTAAACAATGCAGATCCCCGTTCTGTTAGTAGGGAAGACAGAGATCTGCGTTTCTGCTAAGCAGGAACACAGATCTCTGTCTTCCCATAGTTAAAGCACCTTCCCCTACAGTTAGCAAGCACTCCCTAAGAACACATTTAACCCTTTGATCGCCCCTGATGTTAGCCCCTTCCCTGCCAGTGTCATTAGTACAGTGACAGTGCATATTTTTTGCACTGAACAGTCACCATACATCCCAACTTTTTGAGATGGGAACGAGGGACAGCTATTAGCAAAAGTATGTAGGCATAGGGCACGCCCCCTGCCGCACCCCCTTTAAAAAAGAATTATACATAAAAAAAAGATTAGTTAACCCACAAGTGCTTTTTTTTAACTACTATTATTCCTTTATACTGGCTTGAGAGGTTTAGCACTGAGAAACACTTTCTGAACGATAAATAGTGCATATATATTTATATACAACTATATAGATCAGACTAAAATGAGGGACAAATGAGGAGGAATGAGGGACAGAGGGACATTGCTCCAAATTAGGGACAGTCCCTCGAAATCAGGGACAGTTGGGAGCTGTGCTAAGGGAAAGTTCTACAAGAAAATTGAATAATGTATGGCCAGGCTAACAAGCAAGTCACAAGATGAGACATACCTCCCAACATTTTGAGATGAGAATGAGGGACACCTACTTGCAAACGTATGTCGGCAGTGGACACACCCCCTGACACACCCCCTTAAAGGAGAATTAACTAAAAAAAAGGTTAATTAAATACACAAGGACTTTTTTTATTACTACCTTTATATTGGCTCTTAAGATTTACAAATGCAGCAATTTAGAATTTGGATGAAAGGTTTAGCACTGGGAAACACTTTTTGTTAGATATATATAGTGCATTTTATCTACAACTATATAGATCAGACCAAAATGAGGGACAAATGAGGGGGCAAGAGGGACAGAGGGACATTGCTACAAATCAGGGACAGTCCCTCGAAATCAGGGACAGTTGGGAGCTATGTAGTCACTGGTCAAAAGTGTCAGCTAGGTGTCTGATTTGTCCGCTGCAATATCGCAGTCCCGCTATAAATCGCTAATCGCCGCCAATACTCAAAGGGTTAACTTGTGTGCTTGACCAGTGCTTTACTAGTGTGGGAGGTGCTTTTACTAATGGAAGACATGGATCGGTGTTTCTGCTTTACAAAAACATAGGATCCATGTCTTCTGTACTGACAAAATGACAATTAGACTTGTTTACATAGTGCCTCATATACATCTGTTAGTGCACCGAGCGATCGGTGGGACCTGCCGATCAGCTACCGCTGTGTAAAAATCACAGCAGGGGCGAGGCGGAAGCGCGTACTCGCGCCCAAAACCCGAAAGTGCAGAATCACATATTTATACATGATCTGCACAGCGCGGCCGCCCTGTAGCAGTAAGCTAGATGGGCAAGCGGTCAAAGCCACCATACGCAATTTATGTAATGGTATTTCCCCAGATGCTATTTGATCAACGCCTTTCACCCAATCTTCTAGGGCACAGGTGTCAAACACAAGGCCGGCGAGCCGTTCCGGCCCTCCAGGCCATTCCATGTGGCCCTCGCACCTCTCCTGCAGCTGCAGGAGAACTCCAGCCCTCCTCTGGTCCTCCTCCAGACCCTTACTTTCTGCTTTCAAGCAATGCATGCAGCTTCTTTCCAGCAGCAGCATAAGGAAAGGGGGGTACACTGTGATGTAAGGGAGAGTGGGGGACTAAACTTCTGATGGTGGGGTGGCTCTTAACATCTAATGTAAGGGGAGGGGATGCGCTGGACATCTAATTTTACAGATACATATCATAATGCTGATGCGGCGCGCAATGAAATTGAGTTTGACACCCCTGTTCTAGGGAATCAACATTTGCTATTGTCTTCCTGCTTCTCCCCCTGGCCAGTCAGGACAGGAAGTGGGTCCTGAGATCGGACTGGCTGGGTGGAGAAGCCGGGGAAGCCGCCTGCGACCTGGATGGGGTAAGTGCGGGGACTGGCGGGTTTGCGAGCGGGGCTGGCGAGCGGGCTGGTGGGGGAGCAGGGCTGGCAGGGAAGGGGGGATTGTTTGTGGGTTTTGTTTGCCACCCCCCCCCGCAAAAAAAAAAAAGGAGTACCAGCCGCTACTGGAAGTGAGTACAACAGCTCCTAAAAAAAAATTCAACTAAACAAGGTCACTTTAACACTAATTGTCAATGTACCTAAATCCGGCTGATCACATTAAATATGCATGTGAGGAAGAAAAACATAAAAAGACTAAAGTTTCCCTTTTTTTTAAACCAGCACAGACACTGTTCATTAAAATGTAGCACTGTACACATACTCTATTAATACCCGAGGCTTAATAGTTAGCAGCTCCTCTGCTTGAAGAGCAGATGTATTACACCACTGCAAGCACATAGAAGCTGGTCTATCTAGAGACATGGAGCTCGCCTAAGGAGGGAGGGCATGATTGATTATTGCATGCAATGAATCGTTCCCAGAGTGCACAATTGCAAAGGTCAGAATGTAGCCGTCATTTGGTAATTTCTCAGATGTGTCTGGACTCCATGGGAAATTAACATTTCATTCTTTAGCCTGTAGGTGTGGCTGTACCGAAACGTACTGTAATGCAGCGCCCTGGATCCTGATTAGTAGCCGAAAGGTTAAACATGCTGACTAGGCTATACTAAAGATTGCTGAGAACTTTGGCCAAGCCCTACAGTCAAGCCCAACTTGGGCCAACGTGCTATGTCTAACTAACCTTAACTGGATGATATTTTTTTTTTTCTAAAGTCCTGTGTATACCAAACAATTATAATTTTTTTCCATCAAATTCTGTCTTCAAATGTTTTTGCATCTCAGTACTGCTAATCTCTTCCAGACATTTCCTGCCTACCAGTGGTGGCTGGTGCTCCAGCTGGGGGGGGGGGGGGGGCAGCGAACAAACCCCTCCCCAGTGGGTGGTGTCATGGACCCCCGTACTCAAGAAGATTTCAGCACTTTTCATGACCCCTTAGCTCTCTCATTCACTTGTCAAGACAGCAGTGTTAAAAGGAAATGCTGAGTCTGGTGCGGTTGTACGGTGAGTCGGGTTAAGCAGACCCGACTGGGGTTCTCGGTCACCCTGTGCCGCTAATAAACATAGGGTAACTTACACATAGGAAGAGCCGGGGGAGCTGGACAAGGAGTTTCCAGAGCTCTCCAAGGTAAGCTGGGTTCCACAAGCCCTCCGCCCAAAGTGACCCCCATCACAGGTGGTACTCTTGGCAGTGATGCAGAGCAGAGAGATCGCTCCGATGCTCTGATGAGGATGGTCATCTTCCGGATCTCCCCGTACATCCTCCCTTCCCCCCGGTACTGGTCAATATGATCGTTTCTCCGCTCGGCCAATCAGGTCTTAAGACCAGCTTCCTGGTTGGCCTACAAATCAACACAATAATTTTTCCCTTCCTCTTATAAAAACAAGCTAAATACAATCCCCCTGGAAAGCACTGGTGATGTAGCCTTCCCAAGGTGCATTTGTGAAGTCCTGCCTTCCTCACCAGTGGAGTTCAATTGTAAGTAAGTAAATGAATAAATATTTGATTTACAAAATGATTTTGTTTTGGGTAGGGATGAGCTGAGGCAAAAAATTTGTTCGAACACGCGAACACCGTTAAAGTCTATGGGACAAGAACATGAAAAATCAAGTGCAAATTTTAAAGGGTAATATGCAAGTTATTGTCATAAAAAGTGTTTGGGGACCCGGGTCCTGCCCCATGGGACATGTATCAATGCAAAAAAAGTTTTAAAAACATCAGTTTTTTCGGGAGCAGTGATTTTAATAATGCTTAAAGTGAAACAATAAAAGTGAAATATTCCTTTAAATTTCGTACCTGGGGGGTGTCTATAGTATGCCTGTAAAGTAGCGCATGTTTCCCGTGTTTAGAACTTTCCCTGCACAAAATGTAATTTCTAAAGGAAAAAAAGTCATTTAAAACTACTCATGGCTATAATGAATTGTCGGATCCCGGCAATACAGATAAAAGTCATTGAAAAAAACAGCAGGGGTTCCCCCCCCAGTCCATTACCAGGTCCTTTGGGTCTGGTATGAATATTAAGGGGAACCCCAAACCAAAATTAAAAAAAAAAATGCATGGGGGTTTCCCCCAAATTCCATTACCCTTGGTTATAAAAGAACTGTCAGACGGGTCGCGCGTCATTCGGCCGGGTGCCTCCTATGGAGGGGGCGGTATCGTTCGTAGTGGCGGGCCGGACTCGTAGAAGGATTACGGCGTTGGATTTTATTTTTTTATTTCTTATTAAAGGACTTTGTCCCAAGCTGTGTGTGTGTTTTTTCCCCTTTTTTCTCACTTTTTTGGGTGAATTGTCAGGGGTACAATGTACCCCTTTACCAATTCACATAGGGGGGCCGGAATCTGGGAGTCCCCTTTGTTAAAGGGGGCTTCCAGATTCCGATAAGCCCCCCGCCCGCAGACCCCCACAAGTACTGGGCAAGGGTTATGGGGATGAGGCCCTTGTCCCCATCAACATGGGGACATCCTCCCCATGTTGAGGGCATGTGGCCTGGTACGGTTCAGGAGGGGGGGCGCTCTCTCATCCCCCCCTCTTTTCCTGCGGCCTGCCAGGTTGTGTGCTCGGATAAGGGTCTGGTATGGATTTTTGGAACCCCACGCCATTTTTTTTTAATTTTGGTGCGGGGTTCCCCTTAAAATCCATACCAGACCTGAAGGGTCTGGAATGGATTTTGAGGGGGATCCCCACGCCATTTTTTTTTTAATTGTCACAGGGTTCCCCTTAATAATCATACCAGACCCAAAGGGCCTGGACACGGGAAACATGCGCTACTTTACAGGCATACTATAGACACCCCCAGGTACTAAATTTAAAGGAATATTTCACTTTTATTGTTTCACTTTAAGCATTATTAAAATCACTGCTCCCGAAAAATTGACAGTTTTTAAAACTTTTTTTTACATTGATACATGTCCCCTGGGGCAGGACCCGGGTCCCCAAACACTTTTTATGACAATAACTTGCATATTAACCTTTAAAATTTGCATTTTTGATTTCTCCCATAGACTTTTAAAGGGTGTTCCGTGGCTTTCGAATTTGCCGCGAACACCCCAAATTGTTCGCTATTCGGCGAACGGGCGAACAGCCAATGATCGAGTCAAACTCATGTTCGACCCGAACATAAAGCTCATCCCTAGGTTTGGGAGGTGCATGCAAAGTTGGGGAAATGTTCTCTTTTAAGCGTATAGGTAGGTGCAGTCTATTTTCTCCGCTGCAGGTGGCGCTCATCCGCAGCGGCAATGAAAAGGGGAGAAGAAAGTCGAGAGGAACCTAATTCCTCTATGATTTTCTCGGTCATGGGGAGGCAGTTATCCAAATGGATGCTGGCGCCCCATGTGACTTTGGCAACCATCTTGGTTTAAGCAGAGTCTATTTAAGACCCTGGCTCCCGGGTTTGGTGTGCATTTTGTGAGTGGAGCGACGAGACACCTGTTTGTCATGGACAGTACTTGGTGTCAGGGAAAGGTTCTGGAGGAGTAGGTAAAGCGCTAGGATACGCCATCCTTACTGGAAGCCTCCTGTTATGAGTATGGGCCGGCCAGGCCCCATTCCTTGTGGCAGATACTGTTGGAATCTATGGGTCTCCAGACAACTGTCACCTCACTCTTACTCTCTAAGTGGCTGCGAGTAGATAGCCTCCCTGCCGGGTCTGTTTGTGTTTTGCTGAACCTTCTACAACAGGGGTCTCCAAACTTTCTAAACAAGGGGCCAGTTTACTGTTTTTTAGACTTTAGGGGGGCCAGACTGTGGCCATTGGGAGTAGAAAAGGTCCCCGCATCAGCAGGAAAAAAAAATGTCCCTTCTTTGGTATTCAGTGGGAGGGATTGTGCGCCAGCATTGATGTCACTGGGAGGAATTGAGCCCCATCGTTGGTGTCCTTCACTGGGGTTAGTGGGGAGGGAATTATGCCCCATGGTTGGTATCTATGGATGAAATAGTGATCCAAGGGCCGCAAGCAAAGGGCTGCATCTGGCCCCTGGGCAGCAGTTTGGAGACCACTTTTCTATAATATACATTTTTTTTTCTGGGATTCTGTGTGCTCACTGCCCACCACACTGCACCTACCCACAAGTGCATGCACAGAATGACAGATATGCCATTTGTGTAGACAAGTGCATGCACAGAATGGCAGATATGCCATTTGTGTAGACTGTGCAGATGCAAAAGAGCCTACAGGGACTTAGAGGCCTATTTATCAGTTGGGTGCTGGGATCCCTCCCATTGTCAGGTAGACTTGAACATGGCCTTCTGTTGACCTTCTCCACCACTGCGAGCATTTTATTTCTGTCTTGGTGCAGTGCAAAACAACTTTGATGGGGATGAATAATAACATAAAACTACCTATTTTATAAGATTTCCTATTGTTACACTTTCCTAGAAAACCTCTGTAACTAATGAGCACCATCTACTTATGAAACACGTTCTTAAGTTCTACCACAATACAAGAATGCTTGGGGGTTGATCATCTAGACATCTAATGCCCCGTACACACGATTGGACCTTTTTCCGACCAAACTCCCATCGGAATTCCGACGGAATTTCATCGGAAAAAAATAGAACAGGTTCTATTTGAAAATTCCGATGGAATTCATCGGAATTTCTCCGATGGGGCCCACACAGGGTCGGAATTTCTGATGAAAAAACCCCAACGGACTCCGTCTGACTTTTTTCATCGGGAATTCCTATCGTGTGTACGCGGCATAAGTCTACTGCCAGACGAATTCAATCCATATTCATCTCAGGCCTCCCAGAGTTACATTGCAGTACACCATGTATCTATGTAACATTTCACTTTTAACATAAAGTCAGGATAAACAACCCTGTAGTACACGAAGGAACGACGCATTTATCGACAGCAATTGCCAGAAATGAATTGAACTTGTATTGAAAACAGTCAGGGGGATGAATCTCTAAAGAAAACTGATGTGCCTTATGAGGCTGCAATGAAGAATGGCAATTTGCAGGTGCATCAATATATTGAAGCCATTTGCTGTGCATGAGTGAACAATTTGAAGAGTGGAATTTCTGACCAGCTGGAGAAGGGAGATGTCCACAGAGATATTACAGTAGAACTTATAATCTGAATTTTTCTTTTTCAAACCCACTTCCATGGATTGACAAATGTAATACTATAGTTTTCATTAGAATTGGAAATGGACAGGAGATCTACTAAGCTGTTTCCATCATGGAAATTTCTCCATGAAAAGGAGAAGAATCTCTCCGGCGGGGATGGAGAAGTTTGGGGAAGGGATAGAACCTCTGTACAAAAAGTCATTGCTGGAGTGTAATGGAATCAAGGCTGGTTTAAAACCTTTGTGGGCCTTGAAAATTTTCTTGGCCCTCATCTGTACTGCAGGTCCACATTACTTATGTAGCACCCTCTTAGATAGGTGCTAGGAATTAGATAGATAGAATTAGTATGGGTTTTTGGTACCTAAATTTAGTTGCCACACTGTAGTGAGTATGTCTGTATTTGGTTTGGTAGGCAAAAGCATATTCTGCTTACTGTAGTGAAACTACAATCTGCAAGTCAGGTCTACTCAGTGTGTTCAGCTGCTGCCAGTCTGGTCTATAGCTTCCTCTGTATCCAGGGAACTGGAGAAGTTTCTGGATGATAGGTGTGAAACTATGCAGATGGCTGCATGAACATTGATAAAGCCCTGGCTTATCCCAGAGAGGCAGGCTCTGTTGGCATGCTGGGTAACTGTATATATTCAGTGAACACACTGATCTCTGGGTCTTTTCCCAGAGTAGATTAGTCCAGCCTGGGTGGAGATCTGAGGGGCTTGAATGATGAGACCCAGGAGCTATAGAGAGCTGACCGAGGGGAGCTGTTTACTGAAGATCTGTCTGGTAACATGGGAACATTTTGCTTGGAAGTTGTATGGCGGCTACCAGCTGTCCTTGTGAGCAGTGGCGGTGCATCCATAGTGGGCGCAGGAGCGCAGCCCCACCTCTCCCCTGCACCGTCAACAATACATATATTCATGCATTGCATGAATGTATGTATTGTCGCCGCTGCCGCCCGCTATTCAGATGGTCGGCCCCCTGGCGAGCGCCGGCCATCTGAATAACAGCAGTTGGTTGGCTTTTGGAAGTGTCTATCAGAGCCAGTGGGCTGTAATTGGCTTCCAAATAGTTAACCAAGGGACACACGGGCTGTGCGTTCCTTGGTTAACACTGACACACGTCTCAGCCAATCAGGTTCACCGGGTCTGGTTACCGGTAACCTGATTGGCTGAAGCAACATCGAGGGCAGAAGAAGACATCGAGGATGGAAGAAGACATGAGGGAGCGTGGAGAAGGATGGCGCTGACCCGAGGAAGGTAAATGCAGGGCTGGGGACAAACTGGCTGCATTTGGGGACAAACTGGCTGCATTTGGGGGGAAACTGGTTGCATTGGGGGGGGGCAAACTGGTGGCGTTTGGGCACAGTGGCTGCGTTTAATGGGCACAGTGGCGGCAATTGATGTTTTTTTTTTTCAGTTTGTTTGCGCCCCCCCAAAAAATTTTGAGCACCAGCCGCCACTGCTTGTGACTCGTGAGTACAAACATTTGCGAGATCTTGGGGACCTTTGTGCTTTATCTACCCCTCTGGTACTTTATAGTCAGCAGTCTAGTTGAAGGGAACACCGGCTGGTGTCCTGAAGAGCTTTGTCGACCTACTCTTCTACTTAAAGGGACTCTTCTCTTGCGGCTCTAACCACTACTACTAAGCAGAAGTCTACTGTTTGTTTCAAGCCCAGACTTCATTATAGCTTTTGCTGAAGAATACATAAGTCCTTAGCTGTAAATAGTTCTTGTGAATTGTGAAGTGGAAGGAAAATGATAAATGGTATTCAACATTTATGTGAAACGTGTGGCGTGCATTTGTATTCTGCCCCCTTTACTCTGATACCCCTAACTAAAATCTAGTGGAACCAATTGCCATCAGAAGTCACCTAAATAGTAAATAGAATCCAGCTGTGTGTAATTTAATCTCAGTATAAATACAGCTGTTCTGTGAAGCCCTCAGGAGGTTTGTTAGAGAACCTTAGTGAACAAACAGGATCATGAAGGCCAAGGAACACACCAGACAGGTCAGGGATAAAGTTGCAGAGAAGTTTAAAGCAGGGTTAGGTTATAATATCCCAAGCTTTGAACATCTCACGGAGCTCTGTTCAATCCATCATACAAAAATGGACAGAGTATGGCACAACTGCAAACCTACCAAGACATGGCCGTCCACCTAAACTGACAGGCTGGGCAAGGAGAGCATTCATCAGAGAAGCAGCCAAGAGGCCCATGGTAACTCTGGAGGAGCTGCAGAGATCCACAGCTCAGGTGGGAGAATCTGTCCACAGGACAACTATTAAACGTGCTCTCCACAAATCTGTCCTTTATGGAAGAGTGGTAAGAAGAAAGACATTGTTGAAAGAAAGATATAAGAAGTCCATTTTGCAATTTGCAAGAAGCCATGTGGGGGACACAGCAAACATGTGGAAAAATGTGCTCTGGTCAGATGAGACCAAAATTTAACTTTTTGGGCTAAAAGCAAAATGCTATGTGTGGCGGAAAACTAACACTACACATGACCCTGAACACACCATCCCCACCATGAAACATGGTGATGGCAGCATCATATTGTGGAGATGCTTTTCTTCAGCAGAGACGGGAAGCTGGTCAGAGTTGATGGGAAGATGGATTGAGCCAAATACAGGGCAATCTTAAAAGACAACCTGTTATGCCGCGTACACACGACCATTTTTAACCACTTCAATACCATGCACTTATACAGCTTCCTGCTCAAGCCAATTTTGAGCTTTCAGCACTGTCGCAATTTGAATGACAATTGCGCGGTCATGCTACACTGTACCCAAACAAATTTTTTATCATTTTGTTCCCACAAATAGAGCTTTCTTTCGGTGGTATTTGATCGCCGCTGCGATTTTTATTTTTTGCACAACAAATAAAAAAAGAGCGAAAATTTTAAAAAAAACTAAGTTTTTCTTTGTTTCTGTTAATTTTTTTTGTAAACAAGTACCTTTTCTACTTCAATGACGGGCACTGATAAGGTGGCACTGAAGGGCACTGATAAGGCGACACTGATGGGCACCGATGAGGTGGCACCAATGAGATGGCACTGATGAGGTGGCACTGATGGGCACTGATGATGGGCACTGATAGGCGGCACTGATATGTGGCACTGGTATGCGGCACTGATGGGCACTCATAGGTGGCATTGATTGGCACTCATAGGCGGCACTGATTGGCACTCATAGGCGGCACTGATTGGCACTCATAGGCGGCACTGATGGGCACTCATGGGCGGCACTGATGGGCACTTATGGGTGGCACTGATAGGTGGCATGGACGGGCACTGATAGGTGGGCACAGATTGGCACAGATGGGCACTGATAGGTGGCACTGATGGACACTAGTAGGTGGCATTGGTGGCACTGGTGCCCAGCAATGCCAGCCACCACACATTGTGAAAGTGCCAGTCAGTGCCCATTTGTGGGCACTGATTGGCATATTTTTTTAATGTTTTTATTTTATTTATTTCTTTTTACTACATGTGGATGGCCATGGGGGCCATCCACATGATTGGGGCTTCCCTGGTGGTCCTGGGGGGCTTCCCTGGTGGTCTAGTGTGGGTATCCGAGGGGGGGCTGCGCTGATAAACAATCAGCGCGAACCCCCCCTGTCAGGAGAGCCGCCGATCGGCTCTCCTCTACTCGCGTCTGTCAGACGCGAGTGAGGAAGAGCCGATCAACGGCTCTTCCTGTTTACATTGTGATCAGCCGTGATTCGACACGGCTGATCACGTGGTAAAAAGCCTCCGACGGAGGCTTCTTACCGAGATCAGTGTAGCGGTGGGTCAGACTGACCCACCGCTCCACCGATCGCCGCGATGCGCGCCCCCCCGGGCGCGCGGCGGCTGTTATCCCGCAGGACGTCATATGACGTCCAGGGTGGATAACAGAACCACTTCCCGGACGTCAATCTGCTATTGACTGGGCGGGAAGTGGTTAATGTCATTGAAAAAAACAAAGTTTTTCTCGACGTGATTCTTCTCAAGCCTGCCTTGCCTACACACTATCATGAAAAAAAATGCTTGAGCAAAGCGCAGTGACGTACGAAATGTACGACGGCACTATAAAGGGGAAGTTCCATTCGGATGGCGCCACCCTTTGGGCTGCTTTTGCTGATCCTCGTGTTAGTAAAGTTTGGTGAGAGACGATTCGCGCTTTTCAGCCTCGTGCTCTTCAGTCCGTTACAGCGTGACGAATGTGCTATCTCCATTACGAACGCTAGTTTTACCAGAATGAGCGCTCCCGTCTCATCGCTTGCTTCTGAGCATGCACGTTTTTTTCACGTCGTTAAAGCCTACACACAGCCGTTTTTCCTGACGAGAAAAACGACGACGTGAAAAACGACGAGAAAAATTAGAGCGTGTTCCAAATTTTTAATGCCCATTTTTCACGTTGTGAAAAATGCTCTGGAGCCTACACACGATCGTTTTTTATGACCAAATAAATTTTTTTTATTTTTCTCGTCATGAAAAACGGTCGTGTGTACGCGGCATTAGAGTCTGCAAAAGACTTGAGACTGGGGTGGAGGTTCACCTTCCAGCAGGACAACGACCCTAAACATACAGCCAGAACTACAATGGAATGGTTTAGATCAAAGCATATTCATGTGTTAGAATGGCCCAGTCACAGTCCAGATCTAAATCCAATTGAGAATCTGTGGCAAGACTTGAAATTTGCTGTTCAGACGCTCTCCATCCAATCTGACAGAGTTTGAGCTATTTTGCTAAGAAGAATGAGCAAAAATGTCACTCTCTAGATGTGCAAAGCTGGTAGAGACATCCCCAAAAAGACTTGCAGCTGTAATTGCAGTGAAAGGCGATTTTACAAAGTATTGACTCAGGGGGACTGAATACAAATGCACCCCCACTTTTCACATATTTATTTGTAAAAAATGTTGAAAATCATTTATCATTTCCCTTCCACTTCAAAATTATGTGCCACTTTGTGTTGGTCTATCACATAAAATCCCAATAAAATACATTTACGTTTTTAGTTGTAACATGACAAAATGTGGAAAATGTCAAGGGGTATGAATACTTTTTCAAGGCACTGTAGCCACCAAAAAGCTGCCGTACAAGAGTATTTTTTGGGCCTCCTTTCCTCTACTGTCCAAATGCAAAATTCACTGAGATAGATAGATAGATAGATAGATAGATAGATAGATAGATAGATAGATAGACAGACAGACAGACAGATAGATAGACAGACAGACAGATAGATAGACAGACAGACAGACAGACAGATATACAGACAGACAGACAGATAAATAGATAGATAGATAGATCGATCGATAGATAGATAGATAGATAGATAGATAGATAGATAGATAGATAGATAGATAGATAGATACATTAGATACGAGATGAAGAATAGCTTTTGCAATACCCTGGACTCTGTAATAGTTCAAAATATGAAACTCAGGTCAAATAGTGAATACCCCCTTCAATTCCAGTCTAAATGGTCCAACAGGAAATTTGGAAAATGTTTGGCATGTTTCAGTTCTGGTCAGGCAAAAAGCAAAGAAGGTGCTTACTAACCAACACCACTTCCATATTACAAGCCAGGAGAAGGACAAGGTTCAGGTTCACCACTACCATGGGCTCTTGACGAATCCCGTGCGTTCAGGATTAGCGATCCCGGTGAATTTGTGTGCAGATTCGTCTAGGAGAATATTTTTTATTTCCCTTTTTGTTATCTTTATTTTATGTTGATTGGCACTTTATTTTTACATTTGGGGTGCTTGAAGTGGAGTCACTTGTTACTGACCACCTGCTCTTTGTAGATGCCTTTTGTTGGCAACACGCTGCTGTCATGTTTGAAAGGAAAAAGAATTAACAGTGTGCACCTATCCATTATGTCACTCACATTTCATGCACCCGCTATCCCTATAGATACAAATAAAAGTTAGGCATATACCAATTAGGCTTATTATCCCTGATTAAACCTGTCCTGCCGCTGGCCAATTTTACACTACCGTATCCTCTGCTGTCTCTTAATTTATGTAGTAAGACACCTGCTTGTACTCTTTTTTTTTTTTTTTTTTTGGTATTTCAATGCTTTATTCATTGATTAAATGAATATACATTTAACATAAACCAAACATCAGTCATTGCTAACATTCAGCTGGCTTTCTTGTGTGCTTGTACTCTTTTTTAGACTTGTGCACAACGGAAAAATTCATTTAGTTTCGGTTCGTTTCTTTTCGGTCCTGTTGATTCGTAGTCGTTCGTAATTTTGCTAGACGGGATTTTTTGTGTTCGGACTAATTCGTATTTTCGCAAGCGACATTTTTCGTTGAATCGGAATGATTCGAATTAATGTAAGCCTTATTTTTTGTTGATTTATAATTCGTACTTTCGGTAGAGTACATTGTTTTTCGTTGATTCTGGACACAACTCCTACTTTCGTAACTTTTTTTGGGTTCGTTGATTCCTAATTTTCCGTGTCTCTCTCACATCGACGCTGCCTATTATGCCTAATGTGCTTCGAATGGATTTGTACTTTTCTAAATACATAGCGGTTATTTGTAACGATTCGAAATCTCGTATTTTACTTTCGTTTTTTACATGTGGCTATAGCCTCCGCCCCTGTGCACCATTTTGAGAGGGAGTTCAGCACCGTGAGGGAGAAGCAGAGAGCAGAGCAGAGTGTTATTGTGCTTCGTATGGATTTGTACATTCGTAACTTTTTTCATAACAAATTATGCCGAAGACATTCGGGCATTCGCTATTTGCGATATAATTTATTTTGGATTCGGTTTTATTCGTAATTGCTTTGTTCGGAAATTTGAATGCTTCCGAATGTCCGAAAGTTGCTAAATTCGGACGAATTTCGATTAGTTACGAAACGAATTGCACAAGCCTACTCTTTTTCTCTAGTACATTTCAGCCATTTTTCCCTCATTAAAAATGTCCTTGGCCAGTTTTGCACTGCTGTATCATCTGAGTTTTTCAAATTCTTAATGAGATCTTGATAGAAATTGGCCAGCATCAGGACAGGTTTGCATTAGCAAGAGCAAGGACAGCCACAGTGAACTACTGGCCAGTTTCTATCTGACAGTCAAAGTGGGCTCAATACTATTTGATGAAAAAGCACGTGTTACTACTAAATCTATCAAAAAAAAATTTTTTTCAAACTAAAAATGAGTCAGATTAGGCTGCGGTTGTGGGTAAGCCAAACTAAGTATAAAAAAAGAAATAATTCTACAGCCAAATATACGCTGGCAGTATATATTGAGACTGTGAAATGCTGTTCCATAAAACCACAAATAACTTTAACACATCTAAACATGTTTGTACATTTTCAATTTTGTCCTTGAAACCACATAAAAGACTCTATGTTCGCTGGATCTTTTTTTTTTGTGTTTTTGCATTGGCCTACAGTATGTCTACCATGGCAACATCCGGCTTCCCATGCATTCTGTTTACAGGAGTTTGTCTATTAGCCCAATAAATGACTAGAAATAAAAAACAACATCTGCCCCATAGACTTCAATGCCTCTCTAGCACTTAAGCCGCATACACACGATCGGTTTTACCGATGAAAACAGTCCGATGGATTTTTTTCATCGGACAAACCGATCGTGTATGGGCTCCATCGGTCTTTTTTCCATCCATGTCAAAAAATAGAACATGTTTTAAATTTTTCCGATGGATAAAAAACCGATAGCAAATTCCGATGGTCTATGGGCAAGTCCATCGGTTAAAAAACCCATGCATGCTCAGAATCAAGTCGACGCATGCTCAGAAGCATTGAACTTCATTTTTCTCGGCTCATCGGAGTGTTTTACGTCACCGTGTTTGGAACGGTCAGTTTTTTGACTGATGGTGTGTAGGCAAGACTGATGGAAGTTAGCTTCATCGGTTTTCCAATGGAAAAATCCATTGGTTTAAAAACCATAGGAGAACCGATCGTGTGTACAGGGCTTTACTCCTGAAAGAATTTCTGTATTCTCAGGTTCTCAAGGCTTATGATTCTGTAAGCAGTACCACGCTCTCCAACATACCCGGGCTGAAGAACAATAAACAGCAATAAACACTTCAAGTATGTGACACAATTGTAAACCATCCTATACAATTGGTAAAAAACAAGCGCACCAGCGAATGACTCCTAATCCCTATACTGGGAAAGGTCCTGCCTAGGGGGAAATGCTGTGACAATGGTTCAGCAGTCTTTGTCAACCCCTTCCCTACTGGCCAGTACGTTGGGGCCCAAATCCAGTGTTGGAGCGCTCAAAAGTAAGTCCCTCCAAACCTGTGAATAGGTATCTAAACAGTGTCCTCAGTAAGCAATACTGTTCCTTTAAGATGTTACTAAACTCAGGAGCCTGCATTTACTCTATCTGGTCCCCCACAGTACACAGAGCATGGAAATGCAATAGTTTTAGTAAATATAAACTGATAAATACCCTTTCTCATCTGCATTATTGTGACTTCTATCAGTGTCTGGTCAAAGCTTGTAGGAGGCGTTTTCATTCTGCTCTGACTGTTCTATAATGCTGCAAGACCCCCGACTCTCTGTCTGGACAGTGCTGTTTGGCCCTGTGCTGATCACATGCACCCTCACAAGAAAAAAAAAAAGTCTCTCGCAATACACACCAAACTGAGCATGTGCAGCTTGTCCCAGGATCAAACAGCCTTTTTATACAATGCAGAGGATTCACCCCTTAGGTTCCACAGTGAGTATAACAAGCATGCTTTACTGCATATAAACACAGATTTTAGTGCTGTGGGTTTATTAACACTTTAAGTAGGGTTTGGTAGGTTAGTGTCAGCACCCTCTCACCGACCCCTAGGGTGATGTCATGTCTCCCCCCAGGGCTGCCGTGACATCCTCTCCACGATTAGGCAGCTACACCAGGCTCAACAGTGGTGTTCCCACAAACCAGGAAATAAACAACACTCAGCCTCCCTGACACTGTGGCAAAACGACCTATAAGCAGCATGCTACACTATGGGATTGATTTACTAAAACTGAAGAAATATGGTGCAGCTCTGCATAGAAACCAATCAGCTTTCAGCAGCGGTGGCCCGTCCATTAGGGGCGCACAGGTGCCACCCCCCCATCCATGCCTCCGGCCCCCTGATCTACATGCAGTGGGCTGGATGCATCGATTCTAATGGGGGGGGTTGAAGCATGTGATTAGAGCCAGAGGCTCTAATAGGCTTAAAAAAAGGTTGGGTTTGGGGCGCAGAGCACTGCGCTCCAAGCCCACCCAGTTGTGGGACAATAGCAAATGATTATTCGCTATTTTCACACTGATTCTCCTCCTGCCCAATCAGGAAGGTCTGAGACCTGTTTCCCAACTGGCCGAAAAGAGAAGCTTTTCGATTGTAAGCCGAGGAGGAGGAGGGAGGAGACGGAAGCCCCCATTATGCCCACGGAGGAGAGCAAGGGAAGAGGAAGCAACCCGTGATGCCCGTGGAGGAGAGCAGGGGAAGAGGAAGCCGCCCGTGATGCTCGCAGGGGAGAGCAGGAGAAGGGGAACCACCCGTGATGCTGAGAAGGAGAGCAGGGGAAGGGGAAGCCAGCCCATGATGCCCACGAAGTAGAGCAGGGAAAGGGGAAGCCGCCTGTGACACCCGCGGAGGAGAGCAGGGGATGGGAAAGCCACCCGTGATGCCCGTGGAGTAGAGCAGGGGAAGAGGAAGCCGCCCGTGATGCCCGCGGGGGAGAGCAGGGGAAGGGGAACCACCCGTGATGCCGAGGAGGAGAGCAAGGGAAGGAGAAGACATTCACTATTTTTACTCTGATTCTCCTCCTGGCCAATCAGGAAGGTCTGAGACCCGTTTCCCAACAGGCCGAAAAGAGAAGCTTTTCGATTGGAAGCCGAGGAGGAGGAGGGAGGAGACGGAAGCCGCCATTATGCCCACGGAGGAGAGCAAGGAAAGGGGAAGCAACCCGTGATGCCCGTGGAGGAGAGCAGGTGAAGAGGAAGCCGCCCGTGATGCCCGCAGGGGAGAGCAGGGGAAGGGGAACCACCATTGATGCTGAGGAGGAGAGCAGGGGAAGAGGAAGCCGCCCGTGATGCCCGCAGGGGAGAGCAGGGGAAGGGGAACCACCATTGATGCTGAGGAGGAGAGCAGGGGAAGAGGAAGCCACCCGTGATGCCCGCGGGGGAGAGCAGGAGAAGGAGAAGCCGCCGTCCATCGCGTTGTGTGAACTGCTGCAGTATATGTGAACTGCTGCAGTATATGTGACACTACAGTGACAGCCTAGTCCATGCAGCTTTAGTCCAGAGAGTGCCTAAATCTCTAAGTTTGGGTTCCATGAATTTTGAGCAACATTCACCAAACTTTTGCGAATCAAACCTGGGCAGATTCACCCATCACTAACCAGGAGTTTAGTTATAAAAAATACCCAAGGTCTCACCTTCTCTGAAGGTGATGGGCAGAGCTTTCCTGCCTCTCTGAAGGTGAGTAGTGTCCAGGTCTAGTCTAAATATGTCCCCATGTCCCAGAGGGCCCTTGTTGTGCTACACAGTCTGCAAAAAATGATGGTGTGAAAGCATCCACCAAAGTCCAGGATCTGTTTCAAAATGCAAACAGAAAGCTTGTAGGATGGCAGAATCAATCCTCATATCAGGGGTCTGTAATGTTTCTGAACAAAGGGCCAGATTACTGTCCCTCAGACTTTAGAAGGCCAAAGCTGTGGCCAGCAGTAGTGGAATATGTCCCAGCATCAGTGGGTGTAGATAATGTCTCAGGCGGAAAAAAGGCAAAAAACAATACTGTAGGGCACAAGTGAAAATGCTCCATTGTTGGTGTCAGGGAGAGGAATAGTGCCCCACTGTTGGTGTCAGTGGAACGAATGGTATCTCATTGTTGACGTCAATGGGAGCAATAGTGCCTCATTTCAGTTGGAGGAACAGTTTCCCAAGGGCTAGATAAAGGCAAGCAAGGCCCGCATCCGGACTGTGGGCAGTAGTTTGGAGACCATTGCCCTAGATGATCAGAACAGATCAGGATCACGCAGCACACCAGGTTGCTAGAGGATGTTTTGGGGAAGCTACTCCAAGCAGCACACCAGGTTGCTAGAGGGTGTTTTGGGGAAGCTACTCCAAGCAGTACACCAGGTTGCTAGAGGGTGTTTTGGGGAAGCTACTCCAAGCAGTACACCAGGTTGCTAGAGGGTGTTTTGGGGAAGCTACTCCAAGCAGTACACCAGGTTGCTAGAGGGTGTTTTGGGGAAGCTACTCCAAGCAGTACACCAGGTTGCTAGAGGGTGTTTTGGGGAAGCTACTCCAAGCAGCAATTTTTGAGATCCATGTCCGTCCTTTCAACTAAAAAAAAACATTAAAAAAATTGCTCATGCTCAGATCCAAAATACCCAGAACTAAGTTGAAGGGAAGTTCATGTGAACTGTAAACAGAGTAGACTTTAGAAGCCTGCTTATCCTTACTGGGGAGATCAGGAATACTCTGGTCTACATTACAGAGTGCTTTGTTAAGTTTATGAATATACATGTTTCACAGAAAAAAAGGTTTCAGGCAAAAGTAATTTTTTTATATATATTCAACTTACTCCAGATGCTTTGTTCAGTTTGACATAAGGGTTCCTTTGAACACAAATACCCCCAACCTTTCTTCCAATTTAACATTCTCTAACCACCCAGTGGTCTGTTAATAGTCTCCTTTACCAGCTTAGTGATTTCATACACAATAGTGGCTTCAAGCGCAGCTCCCGATATCCAACATTTTTCTTACCTACATTTTTGTCAATATGTGTCCTCGATTTCTCTACATTTCATTGGAAATGGGCAAATAATGCCTGCGGCTCCATTCACAAGAGAGTATTGCTGCCTGAAACGTTCGATAATAAGCTGGCCTGTGAATTTGCTCCATTGTAGCTAAACAAATAAAATGATTTAACTGTTTGTTAATAAGCACAGATTCAAATAGAATTATATCCATTAACCAAGGACGGTTTGACTTATACAAATAAGAAGATCTTGTCCCCAAGTGCCAATTCTCCAGTAACGCAAATAAGCCAGTCAGCCTCCATCCTGCGCTGATTAGACTTCAGCAGGGTGAATTTTGATTCGTTGCTATAGGTTAGTGCACTTAAAGTGTACATAAATACCTCTTGTATTTGGGGAGTTGATTTTTTTGTATCTGTAGGCTTTTTTTCCCAGTTTCAGCTGTTGATTCAGCCATTAACCTCCCTAGCGGTAATCCCGAGCGTGACTCGGGGTTGTTTTTTTATGCTAGGATCGGTAACCCCGAGTCACGCTCGGGGTAGACATTGCAGAGCTCGCAGCGGAGTTTCCCTACCTTCTCCTGGCGATCCAGCGATGATGTCCTCTGCTGTGATCGCCAGCGAGACCTCCGGCGAGTGTCGGCACTTTCGACCCCATCTGACTTCCTAGTTCCGTTCCCTGCGAGCCGCAGCGGCGCATGGGAGCGGAACTGGGCGGCAAATTCAAAAAGGTAAACACATAGTATACATACAGTATACTGTAATCTTGCAGATTACAGTACTGTATGTAATAATTACACACCCCCTTTGTCCCTAGTGGTCTGTCCAGTGTCCTGCATGCACTTTTATATAATAAAAATCGTTCTTTCTGCCTGTAAACTGGAGATTGTCCATAGCAACCAAAAAGTGTCCCTTTATGTCAAAAGTGGTTTTAGACCAGCTAGAAAACAGCGATAATAAATTAGAATCACTCGCAGAATTGAGCGATAGCGATTTGTGGGGAAATTCGTCATCAAACACTAAATCTAATGACAGCGACAATTCTGCAACTGAGCAAATTTCAGTGTTTTTGATTTGATTACATTATTGAATATTTTTTATTATAATTAGATTACTATTTTTTATAATTTTTTATAGTTATTCATTATATTATAATTTATAATTTTGTGTTTCATATTCATCATACCCGGGATGTTTACTAGACTCTGGTTTGCTCAGGTTTAAGTAAGTAATTACTAAGAATCGCAGGCCTATAATACATAACACCAAATTTTCATGCAAAATAATTGTACCGCTTTTGGTACATAATTCCAGAAAGAATCATACCGCCAGGGAGGTTAAGGGACTTAGGGGTCAGCCATGTGTTCACTGCCCCCCAACCGCCTTTGTCCCGAGTTCTATTCGCTAGTGGGTGCAAACAACCAGGCACATGGTAGGCTCCCAGTCTCTCCTCACCAGAACCAGGCAGAAATTGTCTTTTTTAGATTTACAGCTTAATAACCTTGGGTAGGATGCAAGGTAAGCCTTGGAATACTCCAGAATAAGTGCAACAAGTAATGGATGACACTCTCTAATTGTACTGTCTTTTCAGGGAGCAGCCACCCTCTTGAAGCTAGTTATTAATGAACTACAGCTCAGGAGACTCAGCAAACTTGAAGTAGCGTTACAAAAAGTTGACAAGGACAGTCTCTAGGATCTTCCCAAGCTTGTACTCACTGTGTCCTGGTCATAGGCGTGCGCACAGGGTGTGCAAGGTGTGCCTGGGCACACCCTAATCACCCTGTGTGATGCAGATTCCCACTGTTTAATAACCACTTCCATACCGGGTCATTGTAAAATGACACCGGCAGGAACCCTCTCTCCCTCCGGGTGGACGTCATATGATGTCCTGGGTTTGTGGGGGGATATCTGAATGATGCCTGCAGCTAGAGGCATCATTCAGATATCCTTCTCTTCTGCCGGCGATTCTGCACATCATAAGAACAATCATAGCGGCGGTTCCACCGCTTGATCGTTCTTATAGGCGGCGGGAGGGGACATCCCCGCCCCTCCCGCCGCCATCCGGTGCTTCTCCGGGCTCTCCCGTGCCATCGGGGACCCGGAGAGAATCGTCCGGCGCCGGTGGTGGGTCACGTGACCAGCATAGAGATGACTGGTGACCAGATGGTCACCAGTCATCTCTATGACTGTCGTAGGCCCGGGCGCGATGTGATGACGTCACGATCGGGTCCTCAGAAGTAAACAAAGCCGCCATTGCGGCTAGTAAGCATGAGTAAGCTAGTAAGCATGAGATCCGTGAAAAAATGTTTTCCCGATCTCATGCTTTCCAGCCTGGAGGAGAGATGTGGGGACTTATTGACCCCGCATCTCTCCATAAAGAAGTCTGTCACACACCATTCCTATTACAAGGGATGTTTACATTCCTTGTAATAGGAATAAAAGTGATCAAAAAAAAAATAATTAAAAGAAAAGTGTAAAAATAAAAAAAATTAAGTAAAATAAAAAAAAATAATAATAATTTTTTTTTTTTAAACGCCCCTGTCCCCAATAGCTCGCGCTCAGAAGCGAACACACACGTAAGTCCCACACACATATGTAAACGCCGTTCAAACCACAAATGTGAGGTATCGCCGTGTGCGTTAGAGCGCGTGCAACAATTCTAGCACTAGACCTCCTCTGTAATTCTAACCTGGTAACCTGTAAATACCATTCCATGAGTGTGCGCAATTTTAAAGCGTGACATGTTGGGTATCTATTTACTCGGCGTAACATCATCTTTCATATTTTACAAAAAAATTGGGCTAACTTTACTGCTTTTTTATTTTTTAATTCATGAAACCATTTTTTTCCCAAAAAAAAGGTGTTCGAAAAATAATTGCGCAAATACCGTGCAAGATAAAAAGTTGCAACGACTGTAATTTTACTACCTAGGGTGTCTGCTAAAAAAACATATATAATGTTTGGGGGTTCTGAGTAATTTTCTAGCAAAAGAATGATGATTTGTACATGTAGGAGAGAAGTGCCAGAATAGGCCCGGTATGGAAGTGGTATAAAAAGCTCTGTATGGAAAGGGTTAAACCCCTGATATTTCACCAAAGCCCGCTAACGGGGATCTTAAAAAGAATTGTAAATTTTTTTTTTATAAAATAAATAAATAAATAATATTGTAAAAAATAATAATTTAAAAAAAAGTACTGACGCCATCCACTGCCCTACTGACACCAATCTTTTCCCTACTGACACTGTCCACTGCTCTACTGACACCATCAATATATATACACATACATACACACATATATATATATGTTTGAGCTTTGAGGTGCACACCCTAATGCAATAGTCTGTGCACACCTATGGACCTGGTATTACCTACTTGAATGCTTTCCTGCAGTACCAGACAATTCCTGTAATGTGAGCCTCCAGGTCTGATCCTCTGTGGACTTCCTGCAACTGTTTTCAGGAACTTTGGATGTCAGTCCCCTAGCTCTAACTGGAGCTGGGATCCAAATGGCTTCCTCTAAACTTTAGCTTTGTGCCCTTGAAAGCCACAGCCCTCAGGCTTGATCTTTTCTCACAGTACAAGGACCCTGCTGATCAAGGCCCTAGCCTATTTATACACACCTCAGCCTCCTACTGGCCATTTTTCCTGCCTGAGATTGGCTGTGGCTGTATGAATATGCAAGTGGAGGTCTGCCTCTTCCACCCACTAAATTCTGGAATCTACCAGAAATCAGGGGAAAGCAGTCCAGCCTGCAACCAAAAGAACCCAGAACAGCCAAAAGCAATCAAACTTCACTCCATGGACTACAGGGGAGCCAAAAACTAAATTTGATTCAAGTTGCTAGCAACCCAACTAGGAGGGTGCTACAAATAAATTAAATAATCTAAAAAATAACCCACATACAGAATGGTTTCTCCAAAACGTGAAGGCTACATTTTCAAAGCAAAGTTAAAATAGAAATCTTTTAAAGCTCAATTGAAACACATTCCTGGAGCATCAAAACAGAATGTTTTTAATGTCTTAAGGACCCTTTTCTTTCTAAAACAGCCACAGAATGAATGGAAAAGTCTGTCCCCTGCCAGCAGCTGTTGAGCAGGACACTTGCTCCCTGTAGGAAAGCAGGGTTCTTACTTCAGAGATCTGCCATGCCCTGTATGGAATTGCAGTCAGCAAAGCTCACATTCCACACTAATTGGAGAGCACTGACTAACCAGGGGGCATGTTGGACCTCTGCAATGAGACTACTGCTTCCAAACAGACAGCAAGGGTTCCACTTTGTAGCATGCAGGCAAGGGACAGGCTTTTCTACTCAGGCTGTGGCCTATTTGTAAAGAAAACTAACTGCAAAACGTTGCATGCCTTTTGTTTGATGCTTCTAGAATGCTAATTTAATACTGAAAGCCCATCCTTTCCCCCTTGCCTCTCCAATAGGTTGTGTTTGGCTCATTTTATCTCTACCTTTCTATGTCAGTCTTCAATTTTGAGTGTCTTTATCGGTGAGATAACCCTGGGGTTGTATCCTGAAAGTAAGATGCAGAGACATTCCATCCACACCATTGATGGCTCTTCCTCTGAGGTGCTTCTGAGTTCTCCACCTCAGAGGTTCTTGTCTTTTACAGGTCTTTATTTTCATCAATTTTATTGACTTCCACTGGCTTTTCACCAAGACCAATCATTCATTTTAATGGCCATTTATTGACGGTGAAGATTTTCATTTATCCAGGTCATGGTAATGCTTGTAGTAGATAGATAGTTACATTCAATTCCATGTGTTCTGTACTGTTCAGCACTAGAAAACAAATCCAGTTAAATGTGATTAAGTAACTACTACTCTTGGGAACATTTATTGACTGAAACTTCCTTTTACAGCAGTGAATTCTAAAAAATGCAATCAAACATTCATTATAATAAACAAATGTATTGTTATGTGTATGAATACAATATATCTGGGGACCAGTCTTGTTCTTCGTGCGATAATTCAGACATACTTATTATCGACAGTTGCCCTTTCCACTCAGCAAACCACTCTGGACTCATTCCCCATAAAGCTCTCATGATGTCTTTGAACAAGAGCATACATCAGTAATAATGTAATCCTGTGCTATTTGCGCTTATTTGCAAACTTAAAGTGGAGTTCCACCCTGAAAAATTTTTTTTACACCAAAAATCTACAAATAAATAAAATAAAAAAAATGAAAAAAAAATATTTTTCACTTGAGTTACCAGAAATAGCAGTTGCTATGCGGAAGTCCCTAATCTGCCTCGTCATCCTCCGCGGTGGATCTTCTTCCTAGTCCTACACTCGGTGTCTTCTTGTGAATGGGGCGCGTTGCCTTCTGGGAACTGTGTGTATCCCAGACAGCAGCCGGCCCATTCACAAAGCGCCGCGCTGCTCAAGCATGCGCAGTAGGAAACGGGCAGTGAAGCCGCACTGCTTCACTGCCTGTTTCCCTTACTGAGGATGGGGGTGCCGGGAGTTGCCAGGATCGAGGGATCGGCCTCGGGGGGGCTGACATCGCAGGCGAGTAGGACAGGTAAGTGTCCTTATTAAAAGTCAGCAGCTACAGTGTTTGTAGCTGCTGACTTTTAAAAAAAATAAAAATTGCAGGTGGAACCCCCCTTTAAAGTGGAGGTCCACCCTGAAAAAATCTTCACACTAAAAATTCTAAAAAATAAATAAATAATTAATAGAAGAAAAAAAAATTATACTCACCCTAAATGCCCGTTGCTATGCGGAAGTCCCCTAATCTGCCGCTAATGTTCCTCTTCTCCGTCCGCGGTGGTTCTCCTTCCGCTTCCTCTTCTTCTGAATGGGCCGCACTGCCTTCTGGTAACTGTGTGTATCCCGGGAGGCAAGCCACCCATTAACAAAGCGCCGTGCGAGTGGCGCATGCGCAGTAGGAAACGGGCAGTGAAGCCTTACGGCTTCACAGCCTGTTTCCCCTACTCAGAATGGAGGAGCCGGGAGCCTGCCAGCAGCGATCGATCGCCACGGCAGGACCGACATCGTGGGAGAGTAGGACAGGTAAGTGTCCTTATTAAAAGTCAGCAGATACACTGTTAGTAGTTGCTGACTTTTTTTTTTCCT
Source organism: Rana muscosa (assembly GCA_029206835.1). Classification (NCBI taxonomy): domain Eukaryota; kingdom Metazoa; phylum Chordata; class Amphibia; order Anura; family Ranidae; genus Rana; species Rana muscosa. The sequence goes on from CM055128.1 coordinate 38,163,375, forward strand.
GCACCACCGCTTTAACTAGTGGTGGTTCATGGATCAAAGCCTCAACAAAAGCCTAATGTCAATCAAAGAACCTGAAAGGAAGTGTTCTATAATTGCCCTAAAACAATTTTAACCACTTAAGGACCGCCGCACGGCGATATACGTCGACAGAATGGCACGGCTGGGCATGTGGGCGTACAGATACGTCCCCTTTAAGATCCCAGCGCACGCGACCCGGTCCTGAGCTCCGTGACCGCGCCCGCGGGACCTGCGGACCCGATCGCCGCCGCTGTCCCGCGATCGGGTCACAGAGCTGAAGAACGGGGAGAGGTAAGTGTAAACAAACATCTCCCCATAGTTCACAGTGGCACTGTCAGTGATCGTCTGTTCCCTGTCATCGGGAACAGCGATCAGTGATGTGTCACGCCAAGCCACGCACCCTAACAGTTACAAGCACTCCCTAGGTCACACTTAACCCCTTCAGCACCCCCTAAAGTTTAACCCCTTCACTGCCAGTGTCATTTTTACAGTAGTCAGTGCATTTTTATAGCACTGATCACTGTAAAAATGACAATGGTCCCAAAATGGTGTCAAAAGTGTCCGATGTGTCCGCCATAATGTCGCAGTCATGATAAAAATCGCTGATCGCTGCCATTACTAGTAAAAAATAAAATATTAATAAAAATGCCATAAAACTATCCCCTATTTTGTAGACGCTATAACTTTTGCGCAAAACAATCAATAAATGCTTATTGCGATTTTTTTTACCAAAAATATGTAGAACAATACGCAGTGCCGAATCACAAAAAGTGGCCTGGTCTTTGGCCAGCGAAATGGTCCGGGGCTTAAGTGGTTAATGGGTCTTTAACCACTTAAGACCCGGACCATTATGCAGCTTAAAGACCAGGCCACTTTTTGCGATTCGGCACTGCGTCCCTTTAACTGACAATTGCGCGGTCGTGCGACGTGGCTCCCAAACAAAATTGGCGTCCTTTTTTTCCCACAAATAGAGCTTTCTTTTGGTGGTATTTGATCACCTCTGTGATTTTTTTTTTTTTCGCTATAAACAAAAATAGAGCGACAATTTTGAAAAAAATTCAATATTTTTAACTTTTTGCTATAATAAATATCCCCAAAAAATATATAAAAAAACTTTTTTTTCCTCAGTTTAGGCCGATCCGTATTCTTCTACATATTTTTGGTAAAAAAAATCGCAATAAGCGTTTATTGATTGGTTTGCGCAAAATTTATAGCGTCTACCAAATAGGGGATAGTTTTATGGCATTTTTATTAATAATTTTTTTTTCTAGTAATGGCGGCGATCAGCGATTTTTATCATGACATTATGGCGGACACATCGGACACTTTTGACACTATTTTGGGACCATTGTAATTTTTACAGCGAACAGTGCTATAAAAATGCATTGATTACTGATAAAATTACACTGGCAGTGAAGGGGTTAACCAGGAGGTGGCGCTGTAGGGGTTAAGTGTTACCTAATGTGTCTTTCTTACTGTGGGGGGGCGTGGCTTAGCGTGTGATGTCACTGATCGTCGTTTCCCTATGACAGGGAACAGACGATCAGTGACAGGCTCACTAGGAAGCACGATAGAGAGGTTTGTTTACACGTAACTCTCCCCGTTCTTTCTCTCTGTGACCCGATCGCGGGACACCGGGGGCGATCGGGTCCGCTGTTCCCACGGGGATGGTCACGGAGAAGAAGACTGGGTCACGAGCACGTCGCCGGCGGCACGCTCGCGACCCACGGCTGGGCTCTTAAAGGGGACGTACCTGTACGCCCTTGTGTCCAGCCGTGCCATTCTGCCGACGTACATCGGCGTGCGGCGGTCCTTAAGTGGTTAAGGAGATGTCGCTAATCATGGCTGTCTTAATGCATGGGCAATGCCCAGGGGCCTTAGGTGCATGGGTACTCCATGATAATCTTGCATTACATCGTACTTGTCATGTTTTTTACTAAGCTGCCCTGGGACGGCCACGTTTTGCACAGTGTCCCGGAAACTGTACTGTGCTCTCCTGATCCCAGTTTTATGCCCTCCTGATCCCCCCCCCCCAATACTGTGCCCTTCTGCACCCCTTATACAGTGCCCTTTGTGTTGATTAGTCTTTGATTTATGGAATTGTTTAAAATCAATTTTATTAAAAGTACTAATAAATGCATGTTGCCAGTGGTTTAGACATTAATGGCTGTGTGTTGAGTTATTTTGAGGGGACAGCAAATTTACACTGTTATACAAGCTGTACACTCACTACTTTACATTATAGCAAAGTGTCATTTCTTCAGTGTTGTCACATGAAAAGATAGAATAAAATATTTACAAAAATGTGAGGGGTGTACTTACTTTTGTGAGATACCGAATTACATACAAAAAAATAACTACAGTGCCATCATCCACATACAGAAAAAGAAGGGACAATGTAAATGAAACAGTTCTTTGGGTTATTTTTGTTCTGTTTTATTATGGTGCTTTTGGTTGATTTATTTATTTTAATTTTTTTAATTAATGTAGATGCTTTGAAGAGCTAACATTTGCTCCTAAATAAGCATACTTAAGGCAAGTAAGTGTTTTAGCAGCACTATTCCAAATTGTCTTGGCACTGGAGTAAGCAGAATCACGGTACAGCTAATTCCCTTCTTTTTTTTTTTTGTTTATTTTGTAAAATAAGTTTCACCCTCACGGCTTTATTCTGGAAATAGATGTGTGCACACTTCACGCTCACTAAAATATCCTCAGGTAATGAAATTTTACCTTTAGACATACAGTGCAATTTAAAGTCGGATCTTTCTGTGTCACAAATCTCCGAATCCTTTACAAGCTGAAAAGCCAACAAGACAAGTTACCTATCCAGACTGACAGTTTGACATTCTGCTGAGTCACGGAAAGTCATTGCTGCAGATTAATGACTGCTCTTTTCAAACTTTTCAAAAAGACCAAGGAGAGGTGAGAGATATTTTTTTTTTCTTCGCAAGTTAAGGTCAGGATATGAAACCCAATTTTTTTGGCACATCTGCAAAACAAGAGGCGGGCTGTTCAGCCGGTGATTGGCTAAGGTCAGTCATCTGCATCGCATAGTGGCAGGAACAAGTACGCATTTACATGCATCTTGAAGTGAGGAAAATATTATTCATGTGTAGCAATACCCCCAGTTAAGAGGGCATCTGATATAGATTTTTGGGCCTGTACACACTGCTGTCACACCCCAGTAACTGGCTCTAACCTCCCTTGGCACAGATAGCAGTAAAGATGGGATTGTGAAACCCGTTAGCTATGGGGATCACAATACCGCAACAAACATATAACCACACAGTAGATTGGCTTAACCACAAGTACTTTTACTGAATATAAAGCATCAAGTTAAACAGTAATACGTGTGCATATGCAGAGCCCTGCAATGTTAACCATTCAGCATATAACAAGCGCTAAGTTCCAATAGTAATTACACACGCTAAATGTCATTCAACTATGCTCGTGAGCTTCCCCCTTGTGGGCAAGATGGCGCCCAAACAATTTCTAACAGTTCCACAATCAGGCCTGACTATTACAGACATGGTGCTTCCGTTGGGAAGAATCTTCGCTAGCAATGGTGGTGCACTTTGTAGGTTATTTGCAATCCACAGGCATCAAAACAGTTAACTTCTTGGCATTTACTAAAGAGTTCAACTAACGCTACACAGCACACGGTCCCTCTGGTGTGCAATAACACTCTGGTAATGGTGGTCCCTGAACAAAAGAAACTGGGCCTAAGATTAGTCAATTAATCTCTGAGCAAGTGCTCTCTCACCCGACCGGACCAGTCCGTACAACCGACTTCCGTAGCTGGGGCTCCAGCACACCGTCTCACAACACCCGTAGTCTCTAATCCTCCCGACAGTTGTTGGAAGGATGATGGACGAAATGACTCCTGGGTTCTCCCGTGAAGATCGGAGGGCTCTCTGGATCTCAATGCCCAAACTCTTAGGCCCAGTTCAGACTCGGCGTTGGTTCCACTTGCAAGGGGGGCGGTGTCCAAAGAGCCCCGCGTGTAGCTCCGCTCCTCCTTATATAGCCCTTCCCCAGCTGACCTTGCGCCGGGCAATGCACTCTGGGCGTCCCGCTGTACACTGGGTATGGTAGTCTTTTGAGCTCCTTAAAGTGACACCCCGCTACACATGCATGCAAAGTAGATTTACAGCATAATCAATTTATGCAATGTTAAAGTCTTGGATGAATGGGTATTATGAATAATACTTGTATATAACATTATCTGTTCATTTTTTAAGACACATTTCTTGCGCCCTTTGTACCCCAAAAGCAATCCAAGTAAGAAAATACCCTTTTTAGAAGATCATAGAAAAGTCCCCTGCTTCACAGTCTTCTTAGATCTTTGGAAAAGATCTTTAACTTATTTTTCAGGGTGTCAGAGATGGGTAAACATACTTCCTGTACTGACAGAAGCTCCACCCCTGAAGAGCCGATGATACATTCCCTGTCTATCTACTGTTTAAAAAATGCATTTTGACTAGTTATCTCTTTAATAAAGAGCAGGGGTCCGCAAACTAAGGCCCGAGGGCCACATCCAGCCCCCTACAAGATTTTACCCAGCCTGTAGCAAATCTGATGTGTTGGGGGGCTTCTGATGTGACAGAGAGAGTCCAATGGAAAAGGAAAGGGCTTCTGATGTAAAAATGGGTCTCTAATGTTATGAGGGCTTTGGATAAAAGGGGAAGACGATGATGTGAAAAGGGAGACTCTAATGTAAAAGGGGGGCTTCTGATGTGAAAGGGGCTTCTGATGTGAAAGGGAGGATCTGATGTGAAAGGGAGGGGGGCTTTTGATGTGAAAGGGTGACTCTGATGTTATAGGGGGTTTCTGATGCAAGAGGGGATACTCATATAAAAAGGGAGAACTGTGATGTGCAAGGGGAGGGCCCTGATGTGAAAGGGGGGGGATCTGATGTGAAAGGTGGGGCTCTGATGTGAAAGGGGGGCTCTGAAAGGAAAGTAAGGCTCTGATGGAAAGGGAGGGGAGCTTCTGATGCGGAAAGGGGACTTCAATGTTATGGGGGCTTTGTAAGCAAGAGGGGACTTCAATGTGAAAGGAAAGACTCTGATGTCAAAAGGAGAAACTCTAATGTTCAAGTAGGGACTCTGATGTGAAAGGGGTCTCTGCTGGAAAGGGGGAAGGGTTTCTGCTGTGAAAGGGGGACTCTGATGGAAGGGGGCTCTCATGTAATGGGGGGTTTCTGATGTGAACGGTGGAACTTCTGATGTAAAGTTATTTCTTTGAGGTTATTTTCTTATTGATGTATTTAAATTTTAGCCATTCATTTATAGTACTGTTTTTTTGGACCCCAAATATTGTACAATATATAATGTGGCCCTTGTAGTGAAAAGTTTGGGGACCCCTGCTGTAAAGCATGCTGCGTTTGGCATTAGGCTCTCTGCCTAAATCCGGGACGGCAGAGGCCACAAATGATCTGGGCACCTGAGATCATATCAATTGCATATTACTTTAATTTTAGAGCCCCCTCCTGGTTTCAGACACAAAACCGATAACATGTCGATTTCTGAACAGCTCTTCTTGCTTTGGTTGGGGCCCTTCGATTGCATCTTTTATTTTTTCAAGCATAAAATTCTATGCCTTAAAGTAGCAGCTCTCCTAGGATATCGTCTGTGGGATATTGCAGTCGGCATTTTATGCTCGCCGTAAAGACACAGTTTTAATAAAACATAAAGCGGCATTTGGAGAGCCACTCGTTTCCCGCTTATGTGTCAGATGAGAAAACACCAATATTTGCCTTTTGCTAAACAGCAGTCCCCAGACCAAGGCAGGGAAACGAGCCGGCCATATTTTATCAGCATTTCTGCGGCTACTTATACATCTGCTTGCCTGAACAGAATCCCGGAGGTGTTATCAGGGTAGACCAGGCGCCATAATCGCGGCTCCCTCCCTGCAGAGCCGTGTCAGATCCTGAGGTATTAGAACTCACGGCTGCTGTAATAGGTGCACTAACTCTATTTGATGAGCTGTTGGATTGCTGCATCTCCTTAAAAAAAATAATGGAGTCTCAAAGAACCCGCATTCTGTTATATTCACAAATACACTGAGGCCTGGAATAGTTCCTTAGCATGGAAGCTGTTGATCTGACTGATATGGCTTCTGAGGCCTCGTTAGGCTTCTTTGATTTTTAGGTTTCTTTTACAAAAGTTCTACTGCATTCAAAGCATGGCGCTCGCCACCTGTTCTCAAAACATTGATTCATAGCCCAGGGCTTGCGAAAACTCTTTATCTTTCCATCAGTGGGTGCCAAAACATGCAAATAAAAGTTATGGTTAAGGGCCCTGGAGGCATCAAATGCATCAATAGGCTTCCCTGGAGTTTTTTGTGTTGTAGTCCAACATTATAATGCTATTAACAGTCTGAATAAAGAAGATGCTTTTTATATGACGACATTGGTGTGCAATCATCCAACTGTAGCACCCTCTAGTGTGCTAGAAGTGTGAAGAGTCTTTTTGTAGTGTAGGTAAATTGTGTGTTTTGTTTTTTTCTGGGACGGGGTTTGAGTGACTCAGGGAGAGCTGGATGACTCACAGGCAGCATCACTGAGACCTCCCACTGATTTCCAGAATGTGCTGGAACCTTCTGGAAAGATGGGAGGAGAGGTGAGGTGGAGCTGCCTGGAGTATTCTGAGGGCCCTGACCAATCTCCAACTTGGATTGGCAGGGGGCAGGCCTCCTCAAATATTCAGGGACAGTCCAGCTGGGGAGGGGGAGAGTTCAGGTGGAAGCTGGTGATAGAGGGTTAGGCTGCTGTGGCCTTTGAGGGAGCTCCCCAGTCTGGGGGGGGGTGACCTTGGGCACAAAGGTGTCCTGGCCAAGAGGCACTGGGAGCAAGGAGGACAGCGGGAGAACACTGCCAGGCAAGTCTCCAGTAAGAGCAACAGGAATAGCCAAGAGGGCTGGTGAGTGACACACAGTCAGGAGGACTGGGAGGCATGCCTTAGAGGACTGGGATGGAGCAGTCTGGGATGGGTGCAGAGCCAGTAAGGAGGACTGTGGTGACTTGAGCAGTGGAAAGAGGAAGCTGCAGCCAGGAGGGCTGGCAGGGCCCAAAGAGGTGGTACTTGGATCAGTAGCCACGTGGGACAGCTAGCACTAGGAATACCAATTTTGCTACACCATAGGGGCCTGCGGTCCCTGCCTGCAAAGGGCATTTTTACTTTGGGCCTGGCTGAGCCAGTGTCAAGCCTGCAATTTAGTGTTAGCTGGTCCTGGGAGTTGTAGTTTTCCAAGCAAGTGTGTGCTGGAGGTAGAAGAGAGGAAGTTGTATATACCAGAGGTGTATATAGTTCTTAGTCCCTATTACTTATACAATCAAATGGGCATCCCATACCTACCCTATTCCCATTACGGTGCTTTCTATGTTACTGCATGTAGCCAGTAAAGTCAGAACACCTGATTTGCATGTGCTTCAGTGACTCTGGGTCAAAATGACAGCCAAGCACCTGGTAATTAGGGATGGGCCCGGTGCTCGATTCGAACCCATGTTCGAATCGAGCACCGGGCGTTCGCTCGCTCGTCGAGCCCAGAACTATTTGGGCCGTTCGCATCACATTCGTGTGATGCGAGCGGCCCCGCAATGCATTGCGGCCGGCGCGGCCGGCGCAGTGCATTGCTGGCTGATGATTGGCCAAGCATGCACTGTGACCCCGCATGCTTGGCCAATCACAGCGCCCGAAACTCGGAGAGCAATAATTGGCTACAGGCAGGACGCCTGTAGCCAATTACAGCTCAGGGGCTTTAGTACACGCCCCACCATTTAAAAGGCCGCCACGCCATCGGCCCCGGTCACATGAGTTCCGGCTTTAGGAGAGATCAGTCTGCTGATTCTGTCTTTGCTTGATACTGAAAGATTTGCTCTTCTTTGCTAAACCATTGGCTATTTCTTTGCTAAACCATTGCTACCTAAGTCATTGATCGTTCATTGCTGCTGATTGCACAGTTAGCGTGTTATTAGCTGCTGCTGGGGATTAGTCTGGTGCGTGCTTACTGTTAGTACAGTATTGCAGTAGTACCAACCGCAGTGCTGTTAGCACAGCATTGCACCCCAACAGCACCCATAGGACTTCTAGTGTGTTAGTGGCAGCAAACAGAGCTCCTATATTTTCTTCTCAGCAGCACCCATAGGACTTCTAGTGTGTTAGTGGCAGCAAACAGAGCTCCTATATTTTCTTCTCAGCAGCACCCATAGGACTTCTAGTGTGTTAGTGGCATCACACAGAGCTCCTATATTTTCTTCTCAGCAGCACCCATAGGACTTCTAGTGTGTTAGTGGCAGCAAACAGAGCTCCTATATTTTCTTCTCAGCAGCACCCATAGGACTTCTAGTGTGTTAGTGGCAGCAAACAGAGCTCCTATATTTTCTTCTCAGCAGCACCCATAGGACTTCTAGTGTGTTAGTGGCAGCAAACAGAGCTCCTATATTTTCTTCTCAGCAGCACCCATAGGACTTCTAGTGTGTTAGTGGCAGCAAACAGAGCTCCTATATTTTCTTCTCAGCAGCACCCATAGGACTTCTAGTGTGTTAGTGGCAGCAAACAGAGCTCCTATATTTTCTTCTCAGCAGCACCCATAGGACTTCTAGTGTGTTAGTGGCATCACACAGAGCTCCTATATTTTCTTCTCAGCAGCACCCATAGGACTTCTAGTGTGTTAGTGGCATCACACAGAGCTCCTATATTTTCTTCTCAGCAGCACCCATAGGACTTCTAGTGTGTTAGTGGCAGCAAACAGAGCTCCTATATTTTCTTCTCAGCAGCACCCATAGGACTTCTAGTGTGTTAGTGGCAGCAAACAGAGCTCCTATATTTTCTTCTCAGCAGCACCCATAGGACTTCTAATGTGTTAGTGGCATCACACAGAGTTCCTATATTTTCATCTCAGAAGCACCCATAGGACTTCTAGTGTGTTAGTGGCATCACACAGAGCTCCTATATTTTCTTCTCAGAAGCACCCATAGGACTTCTAGTGTGTTAGTGGCAGCAAACAGAGCTCCTATATTTTCTTCTCAGCAGCACCCATAGGACTTCTAGTGTGTTAGTGGCAGCAAACAGAGCTCCTATATTTTCTTCTCAGCAGCACCCATAGGACTTCTAGTGTGTTAGTGGCATCACACAGAGCTCCTATATTTTCTTCTCAGCAGCACCCATAGGACTTCTAGTGTGTTAGTGGCATCACACAGAGCTCCTATATTTTCATCTCAGAAGCACCCATAGGACTTCTAGTGTGTTAGTGGCATCACACAGAGCTCCTATATTTTCTTCTCAGCAGCACCCATAGGACTTCTAGTGTGTTAGTGGCAGCAAACAGAGCTCCTATATTTTCATCTCAGAAGCACCCATAGGACTTCTAGTGTGTTAGTGGCAGCAAACAGAGCTCCTATATTTTCTTCTCAGCAGCACCCATAGGACTTCTAGTGTGTTAGTGGCAGCAAACAGAGCTCCTATATTTTCATCTCAGAAGCACCCATAGGACTTCTAGTGTGTTAGTGGCAGCAAACAGAGCTCCTATATTTTCTTCTCAGCAGCACCCATAGGACTTCTAGTGTGTTAGTGGCATCACACAGAGCTCCTATATTTTCTTCTCAGCAGCACCCATAGGACTTCTAGTGTGTTAGTGGCAGCAAACAGAGCTCCTATATTTTCTTCTCAGCAGCACCCATAGGACTTCTAGTGTGGTAGTGGCATCACACAGAGCTCCTATATTTTCATCTCAGAAGCACCCATAGGACTTCTAGTGTGTTAGTGGCATCACACAGAGCTCCTATATTTTCTTCTCAGCAGCACCCATAGGACTTCTAGTGTGTTAGTGGCATCACACAGAGCTCCTATATTTTCATCTCAGAAGCACCCATAGGACTTCTAGTGTGTTAGTGGCATCACACAGAGCTCCTATATTTTCTTCTCAGCAGCACCCATAGGACTTCTAGTGTGTTAGTGGCAGCAAACAGAGCTCCTATATTTTCTTCTCAGCAGCACCCATAGGACTTCTAGTGTGTTAGTGGCATCACACAGAGCTCCTATATTTTCTTCTCAGCAGCACCCATAGGACTTCTAGTGTGTTAGTGGCAGCAAACAGAGCTCCTATATTGTCTTCTCAGCAGCACCCATAGGACTTCTAGTGTGTTAGTGGCATCACACAGAGCTCCTATATTTTCATCTCAGAAGCACCCATAGGACTTCTAGTGTGTTAGTGGCAGCAAACAGAGCTCCTATATTTTCTTCTCAGCAGCACCCATAGTACTTCTAGTGTGTTAGTGGCATCACACAGAGCTCCTATATTTTCATCTCAGAAGCACCCATAGGACTTCTAGTGTGTTAGTGGCATCACACAGAGCTCCTATATTTTCTTCTCAGCAGCACCCATAGGACTTCTAGTGTGTTAGTGGCAGCAAACAGAGCTCCTATATTTTCATCTCAGAAGCACCCATAGGACTTCTAGTGTGTTAGTGGCATCACACAGAGCTCCTATATTTTCATCTCAGAAGCACCCATAGGACTTCTAGTGTGTTAGTGGCATCACACAGAGCTCCTATATTTTCTTCTCAGCAGCACCCATAGGACTTCTAGTGTGTTAGTGGCAGCAAACAGAGCTCCTATATTTTCTTCTCAGAAGCACCCATAGGACTTCTAGTGTGTTAGTGGCATCACACAGAGTTCCTATATTTTCATCTCAGAAGCACCCATAGGACTTCTAGTGTGTTAGTGGCATCACACAGAGCTCCTATATTTTCTTCTCAGCAGCACCCATAGGACTTCTAGTGTGTTAGTGGCATCACACAGAGCTCCTATATTTTCATCTCAGAAGCACCCATAGGAATTCTAGTGTGTTAGTGGCATCACACAGAGCTCCTATATTTTCTTCTCAGCAGCACCCATAGGACTTCTAGTGTGTTAGTGGCATCACACAGAGCTCCTATATTTTCTTCTCAGAAGCACCCATAGGACTTCTAGTGTGTTAGTGGCATCACACAGAGCTCCTATATTTTCATCTCAGAAGCACCCATAGGACTTCTAGTGTGTTGTTGGCAGCAAACAGAGCTCCTATATTTTCTTCTCAGCAGCACCCATAGGACTTCTAGTGTGTTAGTGGCATCACACAGAGCTCCTATATTTTCTTCTCAGCAGCACCCATAGGACTTCTAGTGTGTTAGTGGCAGCAAACAGAGCTCCTATATTTTCTTCTCAGCAGCACCCATAGTACTTCTAGTGTGTTAGTGGCATCACACAGAGCTCCTATATTTTCATCTCAGAAGCACCCATAGGACTTCTAGTGTGTTAGTGGCATCACACAGAGCTCCTATATTTTCTTCTCAGCAGCACCCATAGGACTTCTAGTGTGTTAGTGGCAGCAAACAGAGCTCCTATATTTTCATCTCAGAAGCACCCATAGGACTTCTAGTGTGTTAGTGGCATCACACAGAGCTCCTATATTTTCATCTCAGAAGCACCCATAGGACTTCTAGTGTGTTAGTGGCATCACACAGAGCTCCTATATTTTCTTCTCAGCAGCACCCATAGGACTTCTAGTGTGTTAGTGGCAGCAAACAGAGCTCCTATATTTTCTTCTCAGAAGCACCCATAGGACTTCTAGTGTGTTAGTGGTATCACACAGAGTTCCTATATTTTCATCTCAGAAGCACCCATAGGACTTCTAGTGTGTTAGTGGCATCACACAGAGCTCCTATATTTTCTTCTCAGCAGCACCCATAGGACTTCTAGTGTGTTAGTGGCATCACACAGAGCTCCTATATTTTCTTCTCAGCAGCACCCATAGGTCTTCTAGTGTGTTAGTGGCATCACACAGAGCTCCTATATTTTCATCTCAGAAGCACCAATAGGACTTCTAGTGTGTTAGTGGCAGCAAACAGAGCTCCTATATTTTCTTGTCAGCAGCACACATAGTACCTATAGTGTGTGAGCACACATAGGAGTTCTATTTTTTATACTATATACACTACCGACTACAATGGCTGGAAGACCGCCAAGGAGAGGCAGAGCGTGCCGAGGCAAGAACACAGGGCAGGCAGGCTCTGTTTCTAGAGACAACAGTGCTGGCCGTGGACGTGGTCGTGCATCGTCATCAGCACGTGGCCATGGGACACGCTTGTCTTTGTTTTCGGCAGCTGGACATGTGGAGCCGCATCATGCCGAAGGCTTGGTAGAATGGATGACCAAGCCCTCCTCATCCTCCTCATCCTCTCTCACCCAGGCTCAGGGTACTGGCAGAGCAGCTGCCAACGCGTACTCAATGGCATCATCAGCCACCCCTTCCCTAGACCCACCATGTCCTCCTGAGGAGTCCCCCGAACTGTTTGAGCACAGTGTTGGGTACATGCTCCAGGAGGATGCCCAACGATTCGAAGGCTCGGATGATGATACCCAGCTTGAGGAAGTCAGTAGTGTGCGCGCAGAGAGAGGGGATGCTGAAGGACAGCAATCTGGCAGTAGTGTTCCACCAGCTGCAGCTTACTGCCAGGTTTGCTCTAGTGGTGAAGAGGGAGGGGATGATGAGGTCACTGACTCCACGTGGGTGCCTGAAGGGAGAGAGGAGGAGGAGGAGGAGGATGCAGCGTCACATGTCCAATGAGGCAGGATGCCCCCTGGAGGCCAGCTAGAGGCCAGCACAGCAACTGTACCACACCGCAGAGCTCCGCCTGTGCAGGGCGCTGCCTCTGCACGTTATCACAAAAGTTCTTTGGTGTGGGCCTTTTTTGAGACGAGTGCATCAGATCGCACCACTGCTATTTGCAATATTTGTCTCAAGCGTATCTCGCGTGGCCAAAACATCAGCCGCTTGGGCACCACAAGCATGAGCAGACATATGTCGACCTGCCATGCAGCTCGTTGGCAAGCACACATAAAAGACCCACACCAAAGAACAAAGCGGACCTCTCCTTGCTCCTCATCAGCTGGGATCTCCATCCCCACTATATCTTCAGTCCTCTCTGAAAGCTGCTCTGAGAGGACTGAAGGTGTAGAATTAGGTGTGTCACAACCAAGTACTTGCAGTACACCGACGTCCGATTGTAGCAGGCAAATTTCCCTGCCCCAGCTGCTGGACCGTCGAAAGAAGTATACTCCCAGCCATCCACATGCCCAGCGGTTGAATGCTAGCTTGGCTAAATTGCTAGCACTTCAACTGCTGCCTTTTCAGTTGATAGACTCGGCCCCCTTCCGTGAGTTTGTTCAATGTGCGGTTCCTCAGTGGCAGGTTCCCAAACGCCACTTTTTCTCACGGAAGGCGATTCCGTCTCTCTACTGGCATGTGGAAGGCAATGTCCATGCCTCGCTGGACAGGGCGGTCAGCGGTAAGGTGCATATTACCGCTGACTCATGGTCCAGCAGGCATGGACAGGGACGTTATCTTTCTTTCACGGCCCATTGGGTCACTCTATTGGCAGCTGGGAGGGATGCAGGACAAGGTGCAGTAGTGTTGGAGGTTGTTCCGCCACCACGCCTCCAAAATGCTACTACTGGTTGTGACACACCTCTCTCCTCCACCCCCTCCTCTTCTTCTTCCTCCATGTCCTCTTCGAGTGCTCTGTCCTCGGAACCAGCGGTGCTCCGTAGGCGTACAAGGGGCTACGCGAGTACGCAGGCAAAAAGATGCCATGCCGTGCTTGCGCTGGTGTGTTTGGGGGACAGGAGCCACACTGGGCCAGAGGTTCTGGCAGCTCTGCAGGGCCAGGCCGAGAGGTGGTTGACGCCACGCCAGCTTAAGCCAGGAATGGTCGTTTCTGATAATGGCACCAACCTCCTCTCCGCCCTGCGACAGGGGCAGCTCACCCATGTGCCCTGTATGGCTCACGTCCTCAACCTGGTGGTGCAGCGGTTCTTGGGCAGGTTCCCAGGCTTACAGGATGTCCTGAGGCAGGCCAGGAAAGTCTGTGTGCATTTCCGCCGATCTTATAATGCCAGTGCTCGGCTGACTGAGCTGCAAAAGGAGCTGAACCTGCCCAAGAACCGCCTAATATGTGACATGCCCACCAGGTGGAACTCAACGTTGGCCATGCTGCAGCGACTGCACACGCAGCAGAGGGCCATCAATGAGTACCTTTGCGACTACGGCACCAGGACAGGGTCAGGGGAGCTTGGCTTTTTTTCCCCACGCCAGTGGAGCATGATCAGGGATGCATGCACTGTCCTCTCACCATTTGAGGAGGCCACGAGGATGGTGAGCAGTGACAGTGCATGCATCAGTGACACTGTACCTCTTGTCCACCTGTTGGAGCATACGCTGCGTGGGATAATGGACAGGGCACTTGAGGCAGAACAGAGGCAGGAAGAGGAGGACTTCCTTGTCTCTCAAGGCCCCCTTTATCCAGACAATGTTCCTTCTGTCCCACCCATCACACAGGAAGAGGAGGAGGAGGAGGAGGAGGATTGTGTGAGCATGGAGGTGGAGCCTGGCACTCAGCATCAGCAGCAGCAGTCTTTTAGGGATGATGTACAGTCCCAACAAACCAGTGGACTTGTACGTGGCTGGGAGGAGGTGGCTGGCGATCATGTCATCCTCAGTGACCCAGAAGACTCCGGACCGAATGCCTCAGCTAACCTACGCTGCATGGCCTCCCTGATCCTGCAAAGCCTGCGGAAGGATCCTCGTGTTCTTCGGATCAAGGAGAGTGACCATTACTGGCTGGCCACTCTCCTTGATCCACGGTACAAGGGTAAGGTTGCGGACCTTATCTTGCCATCGCAGAGGGAGCAGAGGATGAGACATCTCAGGGAGGTCTTGCAGAAAGGTCTGTGCAACGCGTTCCCAGAAACTGGGAGGTTACAAACTCCTGGTCCTGGACGACGAGTTGCTGAGGCTTCGGTCAGTAGCAGAAGGAGCGGTGGGGAAGGTGGACGTCTGACCGATGCGTTCAGACAATTTTTTAGTCCGCAGCCCCAAGGTATGATCGGTTCCAGCAACCATCGCCAGCGTCTGATATACATGGTGCAGGAATACCTAGGGGCAAGGTCAGACTTGGACACCTTTCCCACCGAAAATCCTCTGGCTTACTGGGTCCTGAGGATGGATCACTGGCCAGAGCTTGCACAGTATGCAATTGAGCTACTGGCCTGTCCTGCATCCAGCGTTCTTTCCGAACGCACATTCAGTGCTGCTGGAGGATTTGTCACCGATCATAGGGTGCGCCTGTCCACCGACTCGGTTGATCGACTGACCTTCATAAAAATGAATCAGTCTTGGATCACCACCAGCTACCAGACACCTGAAGCGGATATAACGGAATAATTTATAATGTCACATCCCTTCAAGACTGCCTATGCTGATGCTGAGTGACTGTCCTGTTATGTTCACTGACTATCCTCTTCCTCCTCCTCAATGATCCATGCCACCACACCAGTGCCTAAGGCACAATTTTTCAGCCCCTGTATAACAGGGGCGTGTAATTACAATTTTTTAAAAAGATGCTTCGCAACAGGTGTGACTGCTGTGCTCAGAGTACAGTATCTGTGAGGGGTTGCAGTGTTGTGGCACCAGCACCAGTGCCTAAGGCACAATTTTTCAGCCCCTGTTGGGGCGTGTAATTACAATTTTTAGGCAATGCTTTGCAACAGGTCTCATTGCTGTGCTCAGAGTACAGTATCTGTGAGGGGTTGCAGTGTTGTGGCACCAGCACCAGTGCCTAAGGCACAATTTTTCAGCCCCTGTATAACAGGGGCGTGTAATTACAATTTTTTAAAAAGATGCTTCGCAACAGGTGTGACTGCTGTGCTCCAAGTACAGTATCTGTGAGGGGTTGCAGTGTTGTGGCACCAGCACCAATGCCTAAGGCACAATTTTTCAGCCCCTGTTTAACAGGGGCGTGTAATTACAAATCTTGATCTAATAGTTCACAGCAGGGCCCATTCCTGCGCCCACCAAGAGTAACTATGAGGGCCTACAGTCTTGTGGCAACACCGTCCACCACCACCACCACCACCAAAGGCCCAATTTTTCTGCCCTGTTCAACAGGTGCATGCAATTACAAATCTTGATCTAATAACTCACAGCAGGGCCCATTCCTGCACCCACCAAGAGTAACTGTGAGGGCTTACAGTCTTGTGGCAACACCGTCCACCACCACCACCACCACCACCAAAGGCCCAATTTTTCTGCCCGGTTCAACAGGTGCATGCAAGTACAAATCTTGATCTATTAACTCACAGCAGGGCCCATTCCTGTGCCCACCAGTCTTGTGGCTACACCAACATCTAATAGGGCAAATTTCTGCAGAGTATATACGGCAGGCCCCTACTTTCAAACATCCAACTTACAAACGACTCCTACTTGCAAACGGCAAGAGAAAACAGGAAGTGAGAGGAAATCTACCCCTAGGAAGGAAAATTCTATCCTGTTAGATTTAATTTGGGAAAAAGGTATCTCCTCTCTACTGATGCTTTATCACCAATCCTTGTTTCAATTAAAACCCCACTTTTCCAAAAACATTTGTCATTGGGACGGAAAGTGAGGTGACATGTTCTGAACAGATGTGCAAAGACAGCAAATGTTACAGGGGTGATAACCCCTCCCTATGTTCTCCAAAAAGCTTAAAAATTGATTTTTTTGGGATGTAGCTACACTTCATAATGTACCTGTTCAGATTCTACTTAAGAACAAACCTACAGTCCATGTCTTGTTTGCACCACCTATATACTGCTGTTCAGAGTATATAGGGTTGTAGGTATAGGGTTTTATTTTGGGTGCGGGGTCCCCCTTAGTATCCATACAAGACCCAAAGGGGCTGGGGTGGGGGTGGGGGGTGATGGGGTAGCCATGCCATTTTTCTCAAGGATTTTCAGCCATATGGCGGCCAGGACAAGACATGACATTAAAGCCGCAAGTGGTTTTAAATGGCTTCTTTTTTTCCTTTACAAATGTCATTTTGTGCAAGGACAGTTCTAAACACGGGAAACACATGCCACTTCACAGGCATACTTTAGACACCCCCCAGGTACAATATTTAAAGGAAAATTTCACTTTTTTTTTTTTCACTTTATGCATCATTAAAATGACTGCTCCCGAAAAAACTTTAGTTTTTAAAATTTCTTTTTGCATTGATATATGTCCCCTGGGGCAGGACCCGGGTCCCCAAACCTGTTTTATGACATTAACATGCATATTGGCCGTTGTAATTAGCAATTTTGATTTCGAACGTTCGCGTCCATTATAACGAATAGGGTTCGAAAGTTCGCGCGAACTTTCGGTCCGTTCGAAGGTTCTGGTGCGAACCGAACCCGGGGGTGTTCGGCTCATCCCTACTGGTAATTTCACAGAGAGAGGTCAGAAACATTCACAAGGGTGTGTGTGCATTTAGGCTCTGGGGAAGCTTCAATGTCATTTTCAGGGGTGGGGATAAGCACTTAAGCAGGGGTGTAGTCACTGGAGCTCATGGAATGCTTGAAGCTCATTAAAAGGGTGGAGTGCAGCAGGGGTATGTACATAGGAGCTCTGAGAATGCTGGAAGCACACTGAAGGGGTGGAGTTCAACAGGGGTGTGCACGTTGGAACTCAGGAAATGCTTGAAGCTCATTGAAGGGGTGGAGTGGATGCTAGAAGCTTATTCTAAGGGTGGCAGGGGTGTGTATGTAGGAACTCTAGGGAATCCTGGAAACCTAATGAAGTAGGTGGAGTTCATCAGGGGTGTGTACATTGGAGCTTTGGGGATGCTAGAATTGTATTAAAAGGGTAGAGTTCAGCAGCGGTGTGCACATTGGAGCTCTCAGAATGCAAGAAGCACACTGAAGGGGTGGAGTTCAGCAGGGGTGTGTACTTTGGAGCTCTGAGAATGCTAGAAGCACACTGAAGGGGTGGAGTTCAGCAGGGGTGTGTACTTTGGAGCTCTGAGAATGCTAGAAGCACACTGAAGGGGTAGAGTTTGTCAGGGTTGTATACTTTGGAGCTCAGGGAATGCTTGACGCTCATTGAAGGGGTGGTGTGCAGCAGGGTTGTGTACACTGGAGCTTGGAGATGCTAGAAGCTTATTAAAGGGGTATAGCTCAGCAGGAGGGTGTAGATAGGAGCTCTGAAAATGCTAGGAACTTATTAAAGTGGTTGTATACCCGCTGCTGCTTTTTTTTTCATACCTGAAAGGCAAAAGGCATAATGAGCTAGTATGCACCGCATACTAGCTCATTATGAAATACTTGCCTTAGAACGAGGCGTTGGTAACTTACCTGGTCCACGCCGAGGGAGATGTCATTGCGAGGGGAATATCTCCTAAACCGTACAGGTTTAGGAGATATTCTTTTTACCTACAGGTAAGCCTTATTATAGGCTTGCCTGTAGGTAAAAGTTAAAAAACAGGGTATACAACTGCTTTAAAAAGGTAGAGTTCAGCAGGGGTGTGTACTTTGGAGTTCAGGGAATGTTTGAAGCTCATTGAAGGGGTGGAATGGATGCTACAAGCTTATTTAAAGGGGGGTAGGTGTGTACATATGAGCTCTAGGGAATCCTGGAAACCTAATGAAGTAGGTGGAGTTCAGGAGGGGTGTGTGTGTTGCAGCTTTGGGGATGCTGGAAGCTGTTTAAATTTGTAGCACACCCCACGTAGGAGCTGCAAGAGTTAGGATTCCCCACTGCTACTGTTCTCCTCCTGGCCAATCGGGTCTCAGCTGCTTTCTGATTGGCCGGGAGGAGAATCAGCACAACTGGGTGGGCTGAGGACACAGTGCTCTGCGCCCCGAGTCCACCCTTTTTTGAAGCCAATTAGAGCCTCAGGCTCTAATCACGTACATATAAAAAAAAAAAAACATTGGAATCCATTCGTCCAGCGCCCTGCATGTAGATTAGGAGCGCATGAATTAGGGGGTGGCGCCCCTGTGCCCTGTATGGATGGGCCGCCACTGGACAGTAGGATATGGCCTGAGAAACATTGTCAACGTCAGAGCCAGGGTCATGCATAGAAGATCAGGCAGAGGGAACAAGCAGCAAGCCAGAACAGGGAGAGGGTACACAGGAACAGGAACAAGGAGGCAGGCGGAGGATCAGGAACGAAGACAGGAGCAGGACCAAGATCAGGATTAGGTACAGGTACACAGTTTGCAGATTAGGGGCACATGGGCAAAACACCAAGGCAAGGGGAAGTAGCACAAGAAAGACTAAATACTCTTTCAGCAATGAGCATCAGGCAATGACTGATTAGTATGAGCCTCTGGCTGCTGAGAGACACCCACTGATGGATACCAGAACTGCAGCCTGTAGGTCTGGGAGCCACAGCGCCACCAACAGGTGAACCAATTCCTGACAGTTTGGCACTTTTGTGGACTTGTAGCACAAGATTGTGTTTATGGACATTAACATTGGAGCACTGGAACTTTTTTGGGGAAACCTGCTATTGAATTTGCATATATTTTTTAGACTTACAGTATATGTCCAAAGTTTTAATTTATTCTGGTCACGGTTTGGGGCTGAGGAAACGCTGCTTATTCTTATCATACGTAATTAGAATCATTACAGTGCCTAATGCTGGAGCCCTGTCATTCAGAAAAGTGTCTTGGATCCTGCAGGATGCGTTCACTGCAGGACATTGTCCACAACCCTGGGACTGTCCTGCAGGATCATTGTCACTTGGCATATAAATATTTATTGTTCTTAGAAGTTTCTTTTTGTGGAACATATATGTATTATATGCTTTACAATCCCTACTATATCAATTCCATTAAACTGTGAGACGAGTATGTTTAGAGCCCACTAATAATGTTGTCACAGTTGATTTGAATAGCTTGCGGAATGGTTTAGCGCATTGTTGAACAATGTAATTTACGTGTGAATGAAGACAGCTTGGGAGACAGCCATGTGGAAATAAAACGCTAAGGATTTATAGATACCACAGATTTGTCTATGCTGGAATTGTATCAATGTTCTGTGCAAAGGATTACTATTGTATTTCCTAAATCACTTTGTATGCAGGCAGAGCCATCGTGTTTGGTATAAACTCTGACCAACACTAGATTAGCCTGATAGAAACCTGATAGAGGAATGCGTGGGTTGCTTTATTGTCGACCTTCTGAAAAATGCTGGTTTCTTGACTGCTGGTCTGCTGGTAGAAATCACAGGACCCCATACAGTCTACCTGACAGCCCCCCCCCCCCCACCGCCCAGGGGACATCAATGTATCAATCCCTTTCTCTACAGCCCCTGCTACACAGGTGAATGAATAGGAAGCGCTCTGAGGCTTCCTGCTCATTCACACACTGAAGCATTGTAAAAACAGTTTCTTATGAGTCAATGATGAATGGACACATGAGTGGGTGATTGGTGCCGATCGCTCACTGTGTTCATTCAGGAAAGGAAGGGGTCAGTAAATGACATATTTACCAGCCCCTTTCCCTGCTCTCCATTCTGAAACATCCCCCTGTTTGCCAGCAGCAGCTACCAGCGGGAGAGGAGGGAAGCTGAAAGGGGCACACAGGGGAGCACGGACCCACATGCCAGCGGCAGTGGGTCAATCAAACTGAAGAACCCAGGAAATGGAACTCTGGTGTTGGATACTGGAACTTCCACGGAAGAAGAAGGAACTGGAACTCAGGCAGAAGTCACTCAAAATGCAGGCAGTGTGTGCCACACAAATATGGGGATAATGGACAGTAAAATGCCTCCATATAGTGTAGGTCAAACTGATGGATTTATAAAAATTAGGTACAAATATCAAAGTAAGATGTGTACATGGATTTGTGATCACAGTTTAAAAGCAATGTGAGGAGCTGTGCAAGTACACTGACGCGTTTCGTCCCACTGGATTTCAACTTTGTTTGTGATCACAAATCCATGTACACATCTTACTTTTCCTGAACGTTCTACAGAACTAAAACAAACAGGATCCAGCTTTCTGTCATACATGCATTCACCCTTAAAGTCTTTTTTTAACAAATATAACAGCACAATTTGAGTTGCCAGGCCAGCTGGAAGTAAATGAACATTTTTACATTTAGCCAGTGGGTTTAATGAAAAAAATTACTTTATTCCCCCATCGACACACTCGATGTGGATGGGGAAATCCTTCCACTGAGCTTTTGTATTCTGACAGCAGGAATAGCCTGCTGATCCAGCTGGCAAAATCCAACAGGGCAGTTGTACAGAAGTCGATCAGTAGATTGACTTTTGTACAACTTCCCTGCCCATACATGGATCAAAACTCGGCTAGTCCCTGCTGAACTGTCCCAATTTCGATCTACGTATGGCCAGCTTTAGACTAGAGCTGCTACTTCTTTAAAAGGAGAATGGTTCTAGCTAAGGTAAAATCTTCCCTTGTATCACTAAATTCTCCTCGCAAATTAGACAGGTCAAACAGATCATTAAGAAACACTAGGGGAGTCTTCTTAGACATCCAACCTTCAAAGATATTCTACCCACCAATCCTGAAGTCATATACAAGAGACTGCCTAATTTGAGGGACTGCTTGGCCCCTAACTTGGTAGACCCTCCTAAAAGAATTTAATTGTTCTCACATTTAAAATGTTTCTACCCGTGTAACAATTGTGTTATGTGCAAAGTTGAGGGCGTTAGGTGGAAAGGTTACCAATTTTCACTGCTCCAGCACTAAGAAAGAATATGAAATTACGTCTTTCCTTACATGTAACACAAAATTTGTTGTTTATTTACTCCAATGTCCTTGTGGCAAACAGTATGTTGGTAGGACAACATGCAGACTGAGGAACAGATTGCGAGAACATGTTTATTACACGAAGTATCAATGCACATAGTCTATCTGCCCATTTTTGCAAATGCCACCACTAGAATCCTAAAGGTTTGTTATTTTGTGCTATGGATACCATAGACCCACATTGGAGGGTTTTTTATAAATGTAGGCAGGTGTCCAGCCTAGAGACCTGATGGATTTATGAGATGAAGAAAGCTGCACCATAGGGTCCCCAGCAATCTCTGGAAGAACCTGGATTTTCACTTGGTATATTTATGTTTTTTGACATAGTTTTTGTTGATTTTATGTATTGTTGTGTTTGAGCGCAGCACTGTTTTTACTATTTTACAGGGAAGGTTTGTATTATTGAGCTTTTAGTGATAGCTGCTGTTTTCTTTACTCTTTCCGCTAAGCGCCAACTTTACATTTTTTAGCCTTCCACATCTGCTGCAGATGCTCCCCCATAATCCCTTGCTAAGACCTTTGCCCACCATAGCACCCCCAATACACACCTTGCCATTGGTATGCACTGAGCTATTTAGCTTCATACTACCTTCTACAGCCTGTATTAGGGGAACAATAAGACCATATCCCCCCTTTCAATCAGTGTATGATCAAGGCATTAAAGGGAAATTCAGAGATTTGAGGGTGAGCCAGATAGCTCAGCGAACATGGACATATCCAAGAGACTAACGACACTAGTGCACATTAGAGGCTATTTTTTTCCTTGTTAGGGCTCTTTTATTAAGGGTAATTTATTTATTAATGCTGAGCTATTTATTGAAGGTGATTGCTGTCTGTTTTCAATAATCGCATTACCAAAAAATTTGAGAAGGTAGACAGGGTCACATTCTATAGGGATTTAAAAGATTTTCAATCTAATACAATTTATTTATGGCAAAATTCTATAATTCCAGGTAACAATGAAGATATTATGGAAAGTGAGGCCCCACAGACTCAGATACAGACTGAGAGACCCCCACAACCAAAACCAGTGGCTCACCATCCGGGACATGGTATCGAAAATCAGAGAAAGAAGACACCCCATATTGCAGCATACCCAGGTACCCTGAATAGAGGGCAAAAAAACCAAGGGAGAGGCACAAGGGATAGGGGTGGGATGGGAAGACATCCTCAACCTCAGCCTTATAACAATAATACATATCAAGTCCCTATTTCAAATAGGTATGAACCACTTTGGGATCATCGTACAGGGAATGGATCTTACTCACCACGTCCTTTTTAAGGACTGGGCAGGGGGGGACAGAAGAGGGGTCGGGGTTACCCATCTCACAGGGGAAGATCGCTGCCACCGAATTACCCCCCAATGATACCTCTATACAGAGAACCATAGGTGGAGAGACCAACAATACTGGGAGAGGAATGTGGACCAGTCACAAGGCCCAAGGAGAAATGATTCAGAGGATGTAGAGCAGGACTTAGAGTATAAAAAAGAAGGAAAGAAGGAGGGAAGTAGAATAGGAGGAATTTTTAACTTGAGCAACGCTGTGCTTTCAGATAAAGAGAAAAACATATTACATCAGGGACTGAAATGTGGTTTGAAAAGACCAATAAATAAATTTGATGTTTATGTTGATCTACACAAATATATGCGAAAGCTGAGTATCAAAAAAATACTTCCTGAATAAAAATTCCAATCCAGTGAATACAAGTGGGAATGTGACATTAGCGGTTGATAGTGGTTTAAAAAGCCGTTCACTTTTCAACCCTCCGAATACGGCTACAAAACACCTAGAAGTTTAAAAATTTGGTCTTACGAGATTTTGATAAATTAAAGCCAAAAAAGAATGTGAATCCCAGGTATATTAAAGAAGGGATAGAGTCCTTGGAAACTAGGAAAGATATAATAATTAGGCCAGCGGATAAAGGGGGTGGAGTGGTAATTATGTCGAAAGACTAAAAGACTATCAATTATTGGAATTGTTGTCAGATGCAGACACGTACAGTAAATTAGACAGAGACCCCACCACACAATACAGATTTGAATTAGAGTCTCTGATAGAGTGTGGATATCAGTCGCACCAAGGGAGAGGCACAAGGGATAGGGGTGGGATGGGAAGACATCCTCAACCTCAGCCTTATAACAATAATACATATCAAGTCCCTATTTCAAATAGGTATGAACCACTTTGGGATCATCGTACAGGGAATGGATCTTACTCACCACGTCCTTTTTAAGGACTGGGCAGGGGGGGACAGAAGAGGGGTCGGGGTTACCCATCTCACAGGGGAAGATCGCTGCCACCGAATTACCCCCCAATGATACCTCTATACAGAGAACCATAGGTGGAGAGACCAACAATACTGGGAGAGGAATGTGGACCAGTCACAAGGCCCAAGGAGAAATGATTCAGAGGATGTAGAGCAGGACTTAGAGTATAAAAAAGAAGGAAAGAAGGAGGGAAGTAGAATAGGAGGAATTTTTAACTTGAGCAACGCTGTGCTTTCAGATAAAGAGAAAAACATATTACATCAGGGACTGAAATGTGGTTTGAAAAGACCAATAAATAAATTTGATGTTTATGTTGATCTACACAAATATATGCGAAAGCTGAGTATCAAAAAAATACTTCCTGAATAAAAATTCCAATCCAGTGAATACAAGTGGGAATGTGACATTAGCGGTTGATAGTGGTTTAAAAAGCCGTTCACTTTTCAACCCTCCGAATACGGCTACAAAACACCTAGAAGTTTAAAAATTTGGTCTTACGAGATTTTGATAAATTAAAGCCAAAAAAGAATGTGAATCCCAGGTATATTAAAGAAGGGATAGAGTCCTTGGAAACTAGGAAAGATATAATAATTAGGCCAGCGGATAAAGGGGGTGGAGTGGTAATTATGTCGAAAGACTAAAAGACTATCAATTATTGGAATTGTTGTCAGATGCAGACACGTACAGTAAATTAGACAGAGACCCCACCACACAATACAGATTTGAATTAGAGTCTCTGATAGAGTGTGGATATCAGTCGCACGTACTAACCATGAAGGAAAATAGATTTCTGATACCAAGTAGTAGCCGCATACCCACTATTTATACCCTCCCTAAAATTCATCAGGATCAAATAAACCCCCCACCCAGACCCATTGTAAATGGGGTAGGGTCTGTGACATCAAGGCTTGGTCAATATTTGGACAGATTTTTACAGAAAAGTGTCATAGAGACAAAAGCATATCTCAGAGACACAAAAAGTCTGTTGCAATTATTACAAGAAGTTGTGCTGACAGGGAGAGAGGAAGTCTTTTTAGTCACATCCGATGTGTGTTCTTTATATACGGTGATTCAACATGATGACGCACTGCTGGCCCTTAATTGGGCATTGAGCAAAAGAGATGATCTACCACATATACAGAAAGTGTTTTTACGAAATGTCTTGGACTTCTGTCTCTCCCACAATTAATTCTGGTTCGGTAACAGCTACTTTACCCAGAAAAGAGGGGTAGCTATGGGCGCAAAATTCGCGCCCAGTATAGCTAATCTCTTTATGGGAGAATGGGAGGAAAAGGCAGTTTTTCATGAAAATAGAGCAGAATTGCTATTCTATAGACGCTACATAGACTATCTGCTCTTGATTTGGGCAGGATCAGAAGCGTCCCTAGAATTATTTCTGCAACACCTGAATAACAATACTAATAACATTAAGTTGGCAAGCCAGTGTAGGAAACAGATCCATTTCCTTGATGTTACTATCTATCGAGTAAATGACACCCTTCAGACGAAAGTATTCTTTAAACCCACAGACAGGAACAGTTTTTTGCCCACCCATAGCGGTCACCATCCCCTTTGGCTGAGAAATGTGCCGAAAGGCCAAATAATGAGGGTAAAAAGGAATTGCTCTAAACCTGAAGATTTCTATGAACAATCCTAAGTGCTGAAAGATCGATTTTTGGAAAAAGGTTACAAATCTCAACACCTAGATATATAGTGAAGGAGGTTGGTTCCATACCTAGAGAAGAGTGTTTGAAAGATAAAAGTTCGGAAGCAACTAATAAAAACCACGAATGGGGTTTTATATCAGACTTCCATTCTCAGTATAGAGAGGTGGAGTCTGTTTTTAATACCAACTGGCATGTTTTATGTCTAGACAAAACTCTACAGAAAGAACTTCCATCTAACCCAAAGTTCATTTACAAGAAAGCCCGAAATTTTGGCGATCTAGTAGTAAAAAAGGTGTTGGATCCCCCTAGCCGCCTCCGTACTTTTTGGGATAGAGATGGCTTCCTTTCTTGCAGAAAGTGCAAAGCATGTAAGGAAGTTGCTTGTCAAATGAGAGGAATTGATAAGTTCACATCTTAATTTTCCATTAAGGAGTTCATTACCTGCAACACAACTCATGTGGTGTACCCCTTACAGTGCCCTTGTGGGTTAATGTATATAGGGAGAACCAAGCGGCTGCTGCGGATTAGGATAGCAGAACACATCCACAATATTTCAATAGGTTTTAAGGATCACAATGTATCCCTCCATTTTAAATTGTTCCATGACCAGGACCCTTCAGGTTTAATCTTTTGGGGTACAGATTACATTAAACCAGCCTGGAGTAGCTCGAATCTGGTACGAGAACTCTCAAAGAGAGAAACCCAATGGATCTTTCTGACAGACACGCTTGCCCCTAAGGGGTTAAATATAGAGCTTGATATCAACTGCTTTATAAGCGATTATTGAAGTATAAAGTTGATATAAGAGTATGAATCAGCCAGCGCACTGGCAGTAGACTATACAAGTGTTTTATATCCTGTTTTACCATTTATAAAATGCGGTATCGGTTGTAAAGTATGTGGTTTAATTGATTTTAATAATCATAATACAAGGTAGTTGGTGTTATAGGTTAGTGTATTTGTTCATTTATATTCTAATACCGCTACCGATGATTGGTCTATTTTTTAATTAATTAACAGAGACGTAATTTTAATTTTAATAATTAGGTTAGTGATATCTGGATTGCTTTTTAATAAACAGATAATTTTATATTTGGTCTGATCGTATATGAATTTAGAATGCACCAGTTCCTCTTTATGCAATATAAGGCATTAAGGAATAATGTAACAATTCAATTTATTTTAATTAGTAAATTGTTTTCTTAACAAAGGCTGACATGGATTAGAATTTAATATTGTAATGATCTATGGTTTGATGTCTGTTAATATCAAGGTATTGGGAAGAAATAAACGCCTCAATAGTGACATTACTCCCTCCGCTTTTGTGCACCTACGTTTGTAGCGGATAGGGAGTATACAGAGGGTTAATCTTAATTTATTGCCTGTCTGCTAAATTCCGGGACGCTGCTCCGTAAGACCACGCCCTTTGACAAAGTCGTGATGACGAAACACGTCAGTGGGTGATCTTACGGCGACCGGAAGTGACGTACAGACGCCTTGCGTTCCAAAGAACTGAGTGAGGAAACCGGAAGGAGTGCAGAGCGGCGTGTTTTGCTGAGCACACCATGGAACCATCTTTGGACCCCTCAGTAAGAGATTGATAATAACATGGACATCGAGTTATAAGATCAATCGGGAACAAGGATTGTGAAGGTTTTTTAGTGATTACAAGTTTTTATGATTGGAGAAAATTCAATAAAGAGTTCAAAACGGGACTAGACTATGTGGAGTTTTCTTCTCATATTTTGGTGCCTGAGGATTTTCGTTTGAAGCCCCGACTGAGGACACTGGGAGGAAGCAGTTTGTGGATATCTGTTGAGGCCTGAAAACTTCAGCGGTCTGGTGAGTTTAAACCCCAGAGGGGAGTGTGACGCACTGTTTGGAGGAATCTGGTGAAAGGTGCACAGCTTACAGACAACACTAAGATTACCACCTGTGTCTACTTCGGACTCTCTCTCATCACCATGTGCTACCCACTCTTGTGTTTCTCTTCATTCACTTATGTCAAATAGCAGGGGAGGGCTGGCCGTCTTAGGCCTGGGGGGCAAGTCCAGTCAAGTGGCCCACTGAACCGCCGAATCAGCTCACCATCCATGGCCCACCTGGTTTTTCAATGCAGCCTCACCAGTGCCCATCAGTGCAGCCAACTCCAGTGCCCATCAATGCAGCCTGATCACTGGGGCAGGTTACATGGGGTGTATGGGGGGTAGATGGGGGGTCAGCTAGGGGTGTCAGGGTCTCTCACCTCAGCGATCTCAGCTCAGCAGGTCCTTGCACGCCATGGTTTCCAGGGGGGTAACGCTCCTGATCCTGGGGTCAAGTTGCAGCCAGCGCCCAGCCCTGCAGCCCTGCATCCCGTCTCCCTGGCACACCTTGCCTCTGCCTCCTTCCAAGAATCTGGTCCCAGGGAGTTGTAGTTTCCTCTGTGCTGCTATGTTTTAAACCCACCAGAAGCTTGAGTGCAGACTACAACTCCTGGAATGCAACAGCTAGTGGTCGGCCGCCATGGCCATGCCCCCGGCCCGACTTCCTAGACCAGAATAAAAAAGAAAATGGTAGCGGGCAGCGGCTGCCGGCCATTTTGAACATAAGTTAGGGTGGCCTGGGAGGCAATTGCCACCCTGCCCCCTGGCCCAGCCCTCCCCTGTCAAATAGACATTTGGTAGCCTAGTCATTTTAAATATTGACAGGAGCGCTGCTTGTGATAAACTGTTTTGATACTATTATAGTATTAGGAATGTTTTATCTTATGAGAGGTGATTGCTGTCTGTATTTGACTTCTATAATAAACCCTTCCTGCAATTCTCCTCAAATTATTGAGAGGCGTTTCAGGCATAGCTGAGAAATAGTCTTGGACATAAGCTTTACTACAGCAATCTGTGTTTGTCAGCCGCAATATTAATAATTTATGAAGTCGGCTGCTTGAAATCTAATATAGTTTCTGATTCACCGGTGTAAGATCCATGTGACAGTAGAAATATTTAATGGGTATGAAAACTGGAAAATTACTCTAACAATGTCACAGGGGGAATGAATGAAAGATGGATGGAGCTCCACACATGGAGAGGCTAGATTACAGCTTGCAGGGGTGGGAGGGTTAAACTTGCTGGGAAAGGAATGATGTTGCCTGTGAAAGTAAAGATAGAGATCTATATCAATTCCCAATGTTAGCCATGCATCAAAATGATCAATGAGGTGCAGGACACACCAATTACAGAGAGGAAAAATATTGTAGGGTGCAGAAACAGATTGGAAGCATGCAGAAAGATATTGGTGGCTGAAACAGCTGTCAATAGTTATGGTTCAGCAACCAGACTCTTTGGGGGGGGGGTCTCTTCCCACCTGTAAAATTTAGCCACTTCTCTTTTGTGTTTCCTAATAATAAACATGAACTTTTTTTAATGGGCTAATTATATATGTAGCGGGGTCTTTAAATCTAGGGGAATGTTTGAGGGGTAGTTGTACTCAAACACACTATTTGATAGGGTTCTGTAAAACCATTTTATACTGCAGGTGGGATACTGGTGTATAGTTCCCTGTGGCCTGTTGATGGCACTGCCATCGGAGGCTAGGGTTGAACCGCTGGTACAGTGCTGTGCCTTGGATGTCCCCTCTCGGCGGTGGTATGGTGGGCATGTCGGCCTGCTGTGCATGCCAGGAGAAGATATAAAAGGAGCAGACCCTGTCTGTAGGGAGGAGTTCCCGGGGGTCTGACCCCGGGGAGTGTGTTGTTCTGTTCGTGGCCAACCCAGGCACCTTTAGCCCTGGGGTGGGGTTCCTGGCCCGGTAAACTGGCGGATCAGTCCTAGGCACCTTTAGCCCTGGGACTGCAACTGAAGGCCTTGGGTCCAGCACCTTCGGCCGGAGCCCGCGGAGGAAGGAGGAATCCCAGGGTGCTGCCTTGCGAGGAGACCCGTATCTGGAAAAGGAGGCCGGGGGAGGACTGTTCCGAGGGACAGGTGAGAGATCACAGTGAAGGAAGGGGCCCGGTAACTCTCTGAAGGGATATCATCCCCCTGAAAGAGGCCTAATACCAGAAGCCAAGTTCACCAGGTCTGTGGCAGAGACCCAAAGTTCACCAGGTCTGTGGCAGAAACCCAAAGTTCACCAGGTATGTGGCAGAGGCCTAAATTCACCCGTTACAGTTTGTGTAGAGACTGTGTGTGTTATCTAATTCGAGCATCACTCCGGCTGCTAGGATCCACTCTAATGGGAGACTATCCGGGTGAGCTGAGACTACTTGAAGATACAGGTAGTGAATTTGTATTTGTTTGTGCCTGGACCTACTCCAACACCTCTTGCTGTCCTGTTCTCCATCCACCCTTTTCTATCTAATGACTATGCATATGAGAAAAATAAACTCTACGTTGGAGTTGCAATTGGTGTGGACCTTGGAGTTATTGGGGAATAGAGACTTGTCTTTATTGCAGTGAAGACGGGAACCATTCTCTGGAGAACCTAGCCATAGAGACCCAGGTACATTACACCGCTCAACCTCTTCACACAGGAGGGTACGGGCATGTGGCATGGTGTGCCCCTTTTCCTACAAGTGAGCCAAAGGTAGGAAGAGGGGTCTGGTTGCTACATATATTATAATATTTTATTTTTTTAACCAAGTAATTTTTTATTGTTATTTAAACATTAAATACAAAAACACATATACCCGTAAATCATTGTAGGGACAGTCCCAAAAAAGCTCTCCACAATATACATTAACTTACATAATTTCAATCAAATTAAACTAAAAAAAACCCATAAAAAACAAAAACAAACAAACATGGCGCCTCTCGGACTCAACGTAAAATCATATACTTAGAATATACAAAATATGAACATACACAGGGGCCTAGAGATATATTATGGATTGACTTTGCTAACCCTGGTTAATAGACACCATTCATTGTAGTCTGCAAAACCGAGCTATAACAGCTCCCCTAAAGCGGCTCCCATTAACCCTCTCCAGCAAACCTATTTCTCTCTTATTTAACCCTGAAATCATTCACTTGAGTTTTCATTTCATTTCTCTGAAACACTGAATAGAGCATTATATAATAGGTTACTGGGCTTTATCTAATGGGACCGTTTTTTTAAAATTTTTGGGGGGATTTCCTATGTTTATAAGTCAACTTTTCTCTTTTTAATATATAATTAAGTTTCTCACACCACTGTTTATGAGTCGGGGGTATAGGAGAGGTCCATTTTTGTAGAATACGTTTACGTGCTAAATATAGGGACCTAGTCCACATAATATGCATCTCATCTGGTAATATTCCATCTGGGATTTTTCCCAAAAGTGCAAATTTGGGGGTCCCTACCACTTCAGTTGAGCATACTGAATTTAGAGTTATAAACACCCTTTCCCAATAACGATAAGGACATTGCCAAAGCATGTGAATGAGAGAACCATTGGCCAAGGCACATCGAGGGAATATCGGTGTTATAGATTTTCCCCAAGCATAAAGCTTTTGTGGAGTTTAGTGAGTCCTATGTAAAAAAAAAAAAAGTTGCGTCAGCCTTTGAGATGGTGATAGAGAGACCTCAAGTAGCACTCCCAGCGCACAAGCCCACTCCTTTGGTCCTGTGCTCCGTGACCGCGCCCGAGGGACCCGCGGACCCGTTCGCAGCCGGTGTCCCGCGATCGGGTCACAGAGTCCAAGAACGGGGAGAGGTAAGTGTAAACAAACCTTTCCCCGTTCTTCCTAGTGTGACTGCCACTGATCGTCTGTTCCCTGTCATAGGGAACGACGATCAGTGACGTCACACGGCAAGCCACGCCCCCTAACAGTAGTAATCACTCCCTAGAAAACACTTAACCCCTTCAGCACACCCTACAGGTTAACCCCTTCACTGCCAGTGTAATTTTCACAGTAATCAGTAAATTTTTATAGCACTTTTCGCTGTAAAAATGACAATGGTCCCAAAATAGTGTCAAAAGTGTCCGATGTGTCCGCCATAATGTCGCAGTCATGATAAAAATCGCTGATCGCCGCCATAACTAGTAAAAAAAAATTATTAATAAAAATGCCATAAAACTATCCCCTATTTTGTAGACGCTATATCTTTCACGCAAACCAATCAATAAATGCTTATTGCAATTTTTTTATCAAAAATATGTAGAAGAATACGTATCGGCCTAAATTGAGTAAAAAATATGTTTTTTTATATATTTTTGGGGGATATTTATTATAGCAAAAAGTAAAAAATATTGAATTATTAAAAAAAATTGTCGCTCTATTTTTTTTTATAGCGCAAAAAATAAAAACCGCAGAGGTGATCAAATACCACCAAAAGAAAGCTCTATTTGTGGGAAAAAAAGGACGTCAATTTTGTTTGGGAGCCACGTAGCACGACCGCGCAATTGTCAGTTAAAGCAATGCAGTGGCGAATTGCAAAAAGTGGCCTGGTCCTTAACCAGCCAAAATGGTCCGGGGCTTAAGTGGTTAATATGGAATTGATGAACCACTACTGTTTGGACTAAGAGAGACATTCTAACTTGAGATAATATGATATTTTGTATGGGGTCCTGCATATCTACATCCTCCCAACCATACCAATGTTGTAATTGCGATCTAATAAAATATATTCTTGCATTAGGTATTGCAATTCCCCCACTATCCTTCGCCAACTGCAATATTTCAAGTCTGCTTCTAGGTTTTCCATATTTCAATAAAAAATCCATAAAGACAGAGTCGATAGTCTTAAATATCCACAGCATCAACCATATGGGGCAGTTATGCAGTATACTGTATATAACAATTGGGGCATCCACACCATTTTCACCAAGTTTGCTCTACCTATCACCGTCAGCGGAAATTTACTCCATGTTTTTCTTACGTGCCGAAATTTAACAATCAAAGGAACCAGGTTTCTATCTATATATTCAGTAACTTTGGGAGTAATTATCACTCCCAAATATTTAAATGATGTAATAACCAGAGCAATTTGATGAGCCTGGTGCGGAAGCTCTATTTGTATAGGGTCAAGAGGAAATATTACCGATTTATCCCAGTTGATGTTAAATCCAGAAAAGGACCCGTAAAAATCAAAGACATAACTGCGGACAAGGGTGAAAATGTGTCCCACAAAAATACTAAGGTGACGTCCGCATAGAGTGTCTTCGCCTGTGGTTCTCCGAAATTCCACAATGTCCGAGGAGCTACGAATCGCCAGTAGTTCTAAGGGCTAATATGAATAAATTCCTGACAGATCATCATGTACAGCAGCCTTTCTGAGCCCTTTTCTTTCTCCAGAGGAACTCTTGAAATAGTGTTCAGATGTTGGGGAACCCCTGCTATAGTTAATTTATTGGGGGAGGTCAGTGGGAAAAAAATGCCTTTTTTACAATAGCAGTCAGAATTCTCCTTCTATAGACAGCTGAAAGATCGGTGAAGTCATGCCGGTGACTTTGCCAAGTAGATTTGGTCATGGAACTTTGCTGTCACAATCAAATGGGAGATAAATGATCCACAACTTGGGGAAGCCCCGGCAACCTGCTTATTGCCACACTGCTTTTAGAGCTGATACAACTTAACAAAAGTCAGCCCTGTTTGTTCAGGAGGCAGTGCTTGGGCATGGGGTGCGGGTGAAGCAAGAGGGGCAGCTGCCCAGGAATAGGGATGAGCTTCGTGTTCGAGTCGAACATACGTTCGACTCGAACATCGGCTGTTCGATCGTTCGACGAAGATCGAACGATTTGGGCCGTTCGCGCCAAATTCGAGTGACGCGAACGGCCCACAATGCACTACGCCATCGCAGTGTCATCCAGGCGCTGTGATTGGCCAAGCATGCACTGTGACCCCGCATGCTTGGCCAATCACAGCGCCGGCAGCGAGGAGAGCAATGATTGGCCACAGGCAGGATGCCTGTGGCCAATTATTGCTGAGGGTGTTTAGTACACGCCCCACACTATAAAAGGCCGCCAGCACGGCGGCCTAGTGTAGTGTGTTCCGGAGCAGGGAAAGAGAAGCATAGGCAGGGACAGTGACATTTATTTTTTTCTTGCTTAACCTGGATTCCTTTAGTTTAGGGAAAGAGAAGGATAGGTAGGGAGAGTGTCAGTGTGTTTTACTGTGCGAATCCTTGTTTCTTGGGACAGGGAAGGACAGTGAGGGAATTCTCCTTGTGCTATAGTGTGCTTTAAAAAAACATTTTTTCTAGGGACAGAAAACTATAGGTAGGGAGAGTGTCAGTGTGTTTTACTGTGCGAATCCTTGTTTCTAGGGACAGGGAAGGACAGTGAGGGAATTCTCCTTGTGCTATAGTGTGCTTTAAAAAAACATTTTTTCTAGGGACAGAAAACTATAGGTAGGAAGAGTGTCAGTTTCTTTCACTGTGATAATCCTTGTTTCTAGGGACAAAGAAGGAAAGTGAGGGAAATTCTCCTTGTGCTATAGTGTGCTTTAAAAAAACATTTTTTCTAGGGACAGAAAACTATAGGTAGGGAGAGTGTCAGTGTCTTTTACTGTGCGAATCCTTGTTTCTAGGGACAGGGAAGGACAGTGAGGGAATTCTCCTTGTGCTATAGTGTGCTTTAAAAAAACATTTTTTCTAGGGACAGAAAACTATAGGTAGGGAGAGTGTCAGTGTGTTTTACTGTGCGAATCCTTGTTTCTAGGGACAGGGAAGGACAGTGAGGGAATTCTCCTTGTGCTATAGTGTGCTTTAAAAAAACATTTTTTCTAGGGACAGAAAACTATAGGTAGGAAGAGTGTCAGTTTCTTTCACTGTGATAATCCTTGTTTCTAGGGACAAAGAAGGAAAGTGAGGGAAATTCTCCTTGTGCTATAGTGTGCTTTAAAAAAACATTTTTTCTAGGGACAGAAAACTATAGGTAGTGTGACAGCAGGAAGGTAAAGTCACCTGGTTGCATCCAGGGGGGTAGATATATTTCGCCCAGATTCAGGCTTTACGCCGACTTATACAACTAGGTGGAGAGTTGTATAAGGCTAGTGGGCTCATGGATGACTCATACCTCTAGGGAGAGTGTGGGGCGTCGTACAGACAGGGAGTTGATGAGACCAGCTGAAGCTTGTCAGCTCATTTAGGCCTCTATAAGAACTCCCAGCTTCATTAGATGTTAGCTCATGCCTGGAACCAGACCTGTGTGGACTGTCTAGGGAGAGTGAACCCCTGTGCGGTGAGACAAAGCCTGTGTGGCTATTTGCTTGGACATTTAAAACCAGGGACTTAGGGACTAGGACAGCACTAGGCTGATCCCAGTTGTTAGTTAGGAAACCTGTATGTTTAGTCAGAGGTCAAGTTGACCAGGATTTATTTTGTTTATGTTTCTTTTGCTTTGCTGTGTTTTGTCACTGTAAATAGAAAATAAACCGCACCTTTTTGATTTTGAAAACCACAACCTCCGTTTGCTGGGCCTGTTTTTGTGTGGGGAGCCCATCTCGGGGGTCACACACACCCGCTGCCGAGCTAACCCCCTCACAGTTGGTGGAGAACCAGTGGCAGTTTTTTTTTTTT
The DNA here is from genome assembly GCA_029206835.1 of Rana muscosa. Lineage (NCBI taxonomy): Eukaryota > Metazoa > Chordata > Amphibia > Anura > Ranidae > Rana > Rana muscosa. The sequence continues at coordinate 38,198,419 of CM055128.1, forward strand.
AAGCCAGCATGGAGGAGATACTGAAGCAGCTGGCTCTAGCAAATGCCAATCAACAGCAGACAAATGCAGGTTTGCAAAAGAACTTCGCAGCCCAGCAGCAAGCTCATCAACAGAGCCTTGCAGCCCAGCAGCAGACAAACGCAACTTTGCAACAGAGTCTGGAGGCTCAGCAACAAGCCCAGCAGCAATCTGAGGCCCGCTTCATAGACCTGTTGCAGAAGCAAGAGCAGAGACTACAACAACAGATGGAAGCAGTAATGCAGCAACGTCCGCAGACCAGTGAGGAAAGCCGTCCCACTAATACCGCGTCCTTTGGGGTGAGTCGTTTATTGACAAAAATGACTGGAGAGGATGATCCAGAGGTATTTTTGACCACATTTGAAAGGACCGCTGAAAGAGAAAAGTGGCCTGAGGAGCAGTGGGCTGGACTGGTGGCTCCTCTGTTAACTGGTGAATCGCAGAAAGCTTACTATGACCTAGAGCCTAACCAAGCAAAAGACTATGTGATGCTAAAAGCTGAAATATTGGCAAGGCTGGGTGTCACCCAGGCTGTCCGGGCTCAGCGTGTGCATAACTGGACTTTCCAGCTTGGAAAACCCCCCAGGTCTCAAATGTATGATCTCATTCACCTGAGCAGAAAGTGGCTACAGCCAGAGACTTTGTCCGCACCAAAGATTGTGGAACGTGTTGTAATGGATCGGTTTTTGAGAGCTCTTCCTACTGCCATCCAAAAGTGGGTAAGCCATGGAGACCCAGAGACGGCCGATGGTCTTGTGGATCGTGTGGAGAAATACTTGGCTACAGAGAACCTGACGGCCTCTTCCAGAGACACTCAGACTTTCCACCCTAAGACCAGACCATCCCCAGGGGCGGATAAGAGGATTCCAAGGGGTGAGGGTGGAGAGAGTGAGAGGGTGGGAGCTCTACCCCAAGTTTGGCGAGAACAGCCTGGGAAATCAGCGGCTCAAGAGGCCGCAAGAAGGATCGTTTGCTACCGCTGCCGGCAAGCGGGACATATTGCAGCCAATTGCCCGGTTGTGGAGGAACCCATGCAGTGTGACTTTCTGACGGGCAGACGTCAGTCGCTGTGTGCGACAGTCGCATGCACTGCCATTCGAGGAACTGAGAAACATTTATGCAAAATGTGTGTTAATGGTAGAAATGTTGTGGTATTGTTGGATTCAGGTAGCCTTGTGACCCTGATAAAGGCTGAGTTAGTTAAAACAGAGGTCTCTGGGAATAGCAAGGTAGCTGTTATTTGTGTGCATGGGGACACCCGAGAGTATCCAGTGACTACAGTGTGTTTCGAGACCCCCAAAGGTACCCTCTCTCATCCAGTGGGCTTAGTATCTCAGTTACCGCATGACGCCATTGTGGGAAGGGATTTTCCGAAGTTCTGGGAACTGTGGGATGATCCTGAGCCCCCCACTGGTGCCCCTATGTACCAGGAATGTGATAGCCAGAACTCCCCTGAGAGTGGTGAGGACTCTCCGGAATTTCCCTTATCAGTATTGGCAGGGGAGACTCAAGAAACTGGAGAGGAGCCCACCTCCTCAGACGAAAACCTACCGTCTGTGGAGTTTTCTGATCTTGAGGTTCACAGGGAAAACTTTGCCACAGAACAGTTGAAAGACCCCGCCCTAATAAAGGCACGGGAAAACGTAGTGAAAATAGATGGCGAGTTAGTGAACCCAGATAATACCTGCACTTACCCATACTTCAGCGTAGAGAAGGACCTACTGTATCGGGTGGCAAAAAGGGCAGAAGAAACCGTTGAGCAGCTTGTGGTGCCCAAACCTTACAGGAAGTTGGTGTTGGAGTTGGCCCATGGGCACATTCTTGGAGGTCATCTGGGGACAGAGAAAACCCGAGAGAGGGTATTACAGAGATTCTATTGGCCGGGGGTGATGAAGGACATAGAAAATTATTGTTCCTCCTGCCCTGTGTGTCAGAGGTCGGCCCCGATGCCACATTTCCGTAGCCCGCTGGTCCCTCTACCCATCATTGAGGTCCCGTTTGAGAGGATCGCCATGGATTTGGTAGGTCCTATAATCAAGTCCGCTAGGGGGCACCAGTACATATTAGTTATAATGGACTATGCCACCCGTTATCCAGAAGCGATCCCTCTCCGAAATACCTCGGCCAAAACCATAGCCAAAGAGCTATCTCTTGTGTTTAGCCGGGTGGGTATTTGTAAAGAACTGCTTACGGACCAAGGTACACCCTTTATGTCCCGGGTTTATGAAGGAGCTGTGTAAATTGTTCAAAGTGACGCAATTACGTACATCTGTGTATCACCCCCAAACCGATGGGCTGGTTGAAAGGTTCAACAAAACCCTAAAACAAATGTTGAAGAAAGTGGTGGATAGAGATGGAAAGGATTGGGACTGTCTACTTCCTTATCTGATGTTTGCTATTAGGGAGGTGCCCCAATCCTCTACGGGATTCTCCCCCTTTGAGTTACTGTATGGGAGACACCCAAGAGGGCTGTTGGATATTGCCAAGGAAACTTGGGAAAGTGAGAGTTCTCCCCACAGGAGTGTGATTGAGCATGTCGCCCTGATGCAAGACCGAATTGCACAGGTAATGCCCATCGTGAAGGAACATTTGGCCCAAGCGCAGTTAGCACAGCAGAGAGTGTACAACCGTGGAGCCAAGACCCGTACCTTTTCCCCGGGGGATAGGATACTGGTACTTGTCCCTACGGTTGAAAGTAAATTCCTTGCCAAATGGCAAGGCCCCTACGAGATAATGGAAAAAGTGAGCGAAGTGAATTACAAGGTCAGACAACCAGGAAGGCGAAAGCCCGAACAGATCTATCACGTTAATCTGTTGAAAGCCTGGAGGGATAGAGAGTCCCTAGTCGCAGACACTTGGTCACCAGCTCAAACTGGTTGCGTGATTCCTGAGGTTGGAATAGCAGCCACCTTGTCACAACCCCAACAACAGGAGGTTAAGGAGTTTGTGCTTCGCAACAAGGAGGTATTCTCTGAGCTGCCGGGACAAACATCTGGGGTAGAGCATGACATCATTACCCCGCCCGGTGAAAGGGTGAAGTTAAAACCCTATCGGATCCCAGAGGCCCGACGGGAGGCAATACGGGAGGAAGTACAGAAAATGCTGAACTTAGGGGTGATAGAGGAGTCCCAAAGTGATTGGTCTAGTCCCATTGTGTTGGTGCCTAAACCGGATGGGAGCTGGCGATTTTGTAACGATTTTCGTCAGTTGAACAAAGTTACAAAATTTGACACCTACCCCATGCCACGTATAGATGAGTTGATCGACCGGCTGGGAACAGCCCGATACATGACGACTCTTGACCTCACAAAAGGGTATTGGCAAATCCCCCTGGCCAAGTCGGCCAAAGAGAAAACCGCATTTGTAACCCCAGACGGGGCGTTCCAATATAAAAGAATGCCGTTCGGGTTACAGAATGCGCCGGCCACATTCCAGCGGAAAATGGACCAGATGCTGAGGCCCCATCGGAAGTATGCTGCGGCTTACCTGGATGACATAATTGTCCATAGCACAGATTGGGCCTCACATCTGCCAAAAGTGCAAGCAGTCCTGGACTCTGTTCGGGAAGCGGGGTTTACGGCTAACCCCAAGAAGTGTACCATTGGGCAGGAGGAGGCCAAATATCTTGGGTACACCATTGGGAGGGGAGTAATAAAACCCCAACTCAACAAAGTCGAGGCCATCCAGAGTTGGCCACGTCCCAACAGCAAGAAGCAGGTACGAGCCTTTCTGGGAATCGCTGGGTATTATCGGCGATTCATTCCCCACTTTGCTTCTAAGGCTGTGCCCCTAACCAACCTGACGAAGGGGAAAGGGTCGGTCATGATTAAATGGACCCCCGAGGCTGAGGCAGCATTCCAATTCTTGAAACAAGCCTTATGTAGCCAGCCAGTGTTGTACTCACCCGACTTCTCTAAAGACTTTGTCGTACAAAGTGATGCGTCAGATGTGGGGTTAGGAGCAGTATTGTCCCAGGTCTGGAACGGGGAAGAGCACCCAGTCATTTACCTCAGCAGGAAGTTGAAGTCCCATGAGGTAAATTACGCCACCGTTGAAAAGGAGTGTTTAGCGGTGAAGTGGGCTCTAGATTCCCTTCGGTACTACCTGCTAGGTAGGCACTTTGACATGGTTACGGATCACGCTCCGTTAAAGTGGATGGCTCAAAACAAGGAAACAAATAGAAGAGTGAATAGGTGGTTCCTGGCCCTCCAGGAATTCAACTTCACAGTAAAGCATCGCCCTGGCGTTCAAATGGGGAATGTGGATGCTTTGTCTCGAGTACATGAATGCCTGATTGCTGGTGTTCCAACCCCGAGGTTAAAACAAGAGGGGGGGGGGTATGTGACAGCAGGAAGGTAAAGTCACCTGGTTGCATCCAGGGGGGTAGATATATTTCGCCCAGATTCAGGCTTTACGCCGACTTATACAACTAGGTGGAGAGTTGTATAAGGCTAGTGGGCTCATGGATGACTCATACCTCTAGGGAGAGTGTGGGGCGTCATACAGACAGGGAGTTGATGAGACCAGCTGAAGCTTGTCAGCTCATTTAGGCCTCTATAAGAACTCCCAGCTTCATTAGATGTTAGCTCATGCCTGGAACCAGACCTGTGTGGACTGTCTAGGGAGAGTGAACCCCTGTGCGGTGAGACAAAACCTGTGTGGCTATTTGCTTGGACATTTAAAACCAGGGACTTAGGGACTAGGACAGCACTAGGCTGATCCCAGTTGTTAGTTAGGAAACCTGTATGTTTAGTCAGAGGTCAAGTTGACCAGGATTTATTTTGTTTATGTTTCTTTTGCTTTGCTGTGTTTTGTCACTGTAAATAGAAAATAAACCGCACCTTTTTGATTTTGAAAACCACAACCTCCGTTTGCTGGGCCTGTTTTTGTGTGGGGAGCCCATCTCGGGGGTCACACACACCCGCTGCCGAGCTAACCCCCTCACAGTAGGGAGAGTGTCAGTGTCTTTTACTGTGCGATTCCTTGTTTCTAGGGACAGGGAAGGACAGTGAGGGAATTCTCCTTGTGCTATAGTGTGCTTTAAAAAAACATTTTTTCTAGGGACAGAAAACTATAGGAAGGAAGAGTGTCAGTTTCTTTCACTGTGATAATCCTTGTTTCTAGGGACAAAGAAGGAAAGTGAGGGAAATTCTCCTTGTGCTATAGTGTGCTTTAAAAAAACATTTTTTCTAGGGACAGAAAACTATAGGTAGGGAGAGTGTCAGTGTCTTTTACTGTGCGAATCCTTGTTTCTAGGGACAGGGAAGGACAGTGAGGGAATTCTCCTTGTGCTATAGTGTGCTTTAAAAAAACATTTTTTCTAGGGACAGAAAACTATAGGAAGGAAGAGTGTCAGTTTCTTTCACTGTGATAATCCTTGTTTCTAGGGACAAAGAAGGAAAGTGAGGGAAATTCTCCTTGTGCTATAGTGTGCTTCAAAAAAACATTTTTTCTAGGGACAGAAAACTATAGGTAGGGAGAGTGTCAGTGTGTTTTACTGTGCGAATCCTTGTTTCTAGGGACAGGGAAGGACAGTGAGGGAATTCTCCTTGTGCTATAGTGTGCTTTAAAAAAACATTTTTTCTAGGGACAGAAAACTATAGGTAGGGAGAGTGTCAGTGTCTTTCACTGTGATAATCCTTGTTTCTAGGGACAGGGAAGGAAAGTGAGGGAAATTCTCCTTGTGCTATAGTGTGCTTTAAAAAAACATTTTTTCTAGGGACAGAAAACTATAGGTAGGGAGAGTGTCAGTGTGTTTTACTGTGCGAATCCTTGTTTCTAGGGACAGGGAAGGACAGTGAGGGAATTCTCCTTGTGCTATAGTGTGCTTTAAAAAAACATTTTTTCAAGGGACAGAAAACTATAGGTAGGGAGAGTGTCAGTGTGTTTTACTGTGCGAATCCTTGTTTCTAGGGACAGGGAAGGACAGTGAGGGAATTCTCCTTGTGCTATAGTGTGCTTTAAAAAAACATTTTTTCTAGGGACAGAAAACTATAGGTAGGGAGAGTGTCAGTGTGTTTTACTGTGCGAATCCTTGTTTCTAGGGACAGGGAAGGACAGTGAGGGAATTCTCCTTGTGCTATAGTGTGCTTTAAAAAAACATTTTTTCAAGGGACAGAAAACTATAGGTAGGGAGAGTGTCAGTGTGTTTTACTGTGCGAATCCTTGTTTCTAGGGACAGGGAAGGACAGTGAGGGAATTCTCCTTGTGCTATAGTGTGCTTTAAAAAAACATTTTTTCTAGGGACAGAAAACTATAGGTAGGGAGAGTGTCAGTGTCTTTTACTGTGCGAATCCTTGTTTCTAGGGACAGGGAAGGACAGTGAGGGAATTCTCCTTGTGCTATAGTGTGCTTTAAAAAAACATTTTTTCTAGGGACAGAAAACTATAGGTAGGGAGAGTGTCAGTGTGTTTTACTGTGCGAATCCTTGTTTCTAGGGACAGGGAAGGACAGTGAGGGAATTCTCCTTGTGCTATAGTGTGCTTTAAAAAAACATTTTTTCTAGGGACAGAAAACTATAGGTAGGGAGAGTGTCAGTGTCTTTTACTGTGCGAATCCTTGTTTCTAGGGACAGGGAAGGACAGTGAGGGAATTCTCCTTGTGCTATAGTGTGCTTTAAAAAAAACATTTTTTCTAGGGACAGAAAACTATAGGTAGGGAGAGTGTCAGTGTGTTTTACTGTGTGAATCCTTGTTTCTAGGGACAGGGAAAGACAGTGAGGGAATTCTCCTTGTGCTATAGTGTGCTTTAAAAAAACATTTTTTCTAGGGACAGAAAACTATAGGTAGGAAGAGTGTCAGTTTCTTTCACTGTGATAATCCTTGTTTCTAGGGACAAAGAAGGAAAGTGAGGGAAATTCTCCTTGTGCTATAGTGTGCTTTAAAAAAACATTTTTTCTAGGGACAGAAAACTATAGGTAGGGAGAGTGTCAGTGTCTTTTACTGTGCGAATCCTTGTTTCTAGGGACAGGGAAGGACAGTGAGGGAATTCTCCTTGTGCTATAGTGTGCTTTAAAAAAACATTTTTTCTAGGGACAGAAAACTATAGGTAGGGAGAGTGTCAGTGTGTTTTACTGTGCGAATCCTTGTTTCTAGGGACAGGGAAGGACAGTGAGGGAATTCTCCTTGTGCTATAGTGTGCTTTAAAAAAACATTTTTTCAAGGGACAGAAAACTATAGGAAGGAAGAGTGTCAGTTTCTTTCACTGTGATAATCCTTGTTTCTAGGGACAAAGAAGGAAAGTGAGGGAAATTCTCCTTGTGCTATAGTGTGCTTTAAAAAAACATTTTTTCTAGGGACAGAAAACTATAGGTAGGAAGAGTGTCAGTTTCTTTCACTGTGATAATCCTTGTTTCTAGGGACAGGGAAGGAAAGTGAGGGAAATTCTCCTTGTGCTATAGTGTTCTTTAAAAAAACATTTTTTCTAGGGACAGAAAACTATAGGTAGGGAGAGTGTCAGTGTGTTTTACTGTGCGAATCCTTGTTTCTAGGGACAGGGAAGGACAGTGAGGGAATTCTCCTTGTGCTATAGTGTGCTTTAAAAAAACATTTTTTCTAGGGACAGAAAACTATAGGAAGGAAGAGTGTCAGTTTCTTTCACTGTGATAATCCTTGTTTCTAGGGACAAAGAAGGAAAGTGAGGGAAATTCTCCTTGTGCTATAGTGTGCTTTAAAAAAACCTTTTTTCTAGGGACAGAAAACTATAGGTAGGGAGAGTGTCAGTGTGTTTTACTGTACGAATCCTTGTTTCTAGGGACAGGGAAGGACAGTGAGGGAAATTCTCCTTGTGCTATAGTGTGCTAAAGCATTCCTCATCAACCATCTTTGAAATCCTTGTTTTTTGGACAGTCAGGGAAATTGTCGTTGTGCTATTCTGTGCAAAAGCAATCATCCTCAACCATATTTAGAAATCCTTAAGTAAAGGGACAGAGAAGGACACCTGAAGGTAGCCCTTATTGCTTTTTTCCCATCTCCCTGCAGGCCATCTATTAGAATGTCTGGAAGGCAAACAAGGAGAGGCAGACAGTCAGGAGGCAATAAAAGAGGGCAAGCAGGCTCTGTGTCTGGGGACAACAGTGCTGGTCGTGGACGCGGTGCATTGTCATCAGCACATGGCCATGGGACACGCTTGTCCTTCTTTTCGGCAGCTGGACATGTTGAGCCACATCATGCCGAAGACTTGGTAGAGTGGATGACCAAGCCCTCCTCCTCCTCCTCATCCTCTCTCACCCAGGCTCAGGGTACTGAGAAAGCAGCTGCCAAAGCGTCCTCTTCCCTGGTATCAATGTCAGACTCATCATCAGTCACTCCTTCCCTAGACCCACCATGTCCTCCTCCTGAGGAGTCCCCCGAACTGTTTGAGCACAGTGTTGGGTACATGCTCCAGGAGGATGCCCAGCGTTTCGAAGGGTCTGATGATGAAACCCAGCTACAGGAAGGCAGTAGCGTGAGAGCAGACAGAGGGGATGCTCAAGAAGGACACCAATCTGGCAGTCATGTTCCAGCAGCTGCAGCATACTGCCAGATTGGCTCCAGTGATGAGGAGGGAGGGGATGATGAGGTCACTGACTCCATGTGGGTGCCTAATAGGAGAGAGGAGGAGGAGGAGGATGAGGAGGAGGCACATCTCCAACGAGGCAGGATGCCCTTTGGTGGCCAGCGTAAGGGCAGTACACCGACGGAATCACACCGCAGAGCTCCGCCTGTGCAGGGCGCTGCCTCTGCCCGTCATTCAAAAAGTTCTTTGGTGTGGGCCTTTTTTGAGGCTAGTGCATCAGATCGCACAGCTGCTGTTTGCAACATATGTCTCAAGCGTATATCGCGTGGCCAAAACATCAGCCGCTTGGGTACCACATGCCTGACCAGACATATGTTGACCTGCCATGCAGCTCGTTGGCAAGCCTACCTCAAAGACCCACACCAAAGAACAAAGCGGACCTCTCCTTGCACCGCATCAGCTGGGATCTCCAACCCCACTATAACTTCAGTCCTCTCTGAAACATGCACTGAGAGGAATGAAGGTGTAGAATTAGGTGTGTCACAGCCAAGTACTTGCGGCCACTCTGCTAGCAGTACACCGACGTCCGATTCTAGCAGGCAAATTTCCCTGCCCCAGCTGCTGGACCGTCGAAAGAAGTTCACTCCCAGCCATCCACATGCCCAGCGGTTGAATGCTAGCTTGGCTAAATTGCTAGCGCTTCAACTGCTGCCTTTTCAGTTGGTAGACTCGGCCCCCTTCCGTGAGTTTGTGCAATGTGCGGTTCCTCAGTGGCAGGTTCCCAAACGCCACTTTTTCTCACGGAAGGCTATTCCGGCTCTCTACCGGCATGTGGAAGGCAATGTCTTGGCCTCGCTGGACAGGGCGGTCAGCGGTAAGGTGCATATTACCGCTGACTCATGGTCCAGCAGGCATGGACAGGGACGTTACCTTTCTTTCACGGCCCATTGGGTCACTCTTTTGGCAGCTGGGAAGGATGCAGGACAAGGTGCAGTAGTATGAGTAAGCGTCAATTCGTGACGTGAAACGCGTTAGCCACCCTTCCCTGCATGCACACCATCTGCATTTGTTGTTTTGGATTTATGGATTTATTTTGAATTTGGATTTTTTACCTGAAATTTTGGAATAAATAACTGTCTATACAGAGTGCGGCAGTCCAGGGTTTCTTTTTCTCCCAAGGTGCAGTAGTGTTGGAGGTTGTTCCACCGCCACGCCTCCAAAATGCTACTACTGGTTGTGACACACCTCTCTCCTCCACCCCCTCCTCTTCTTCTTCCTCCATGGCCTCTTCCTGTGGTTTGTCCTCGGAACCAGCGGTGCTCCGTAGGCGTTCAAGGGGCTACGCAAGTACGCAGGCAAAAAGATGCCATGCCGTGCTTGCGCTGGTGTGTTTGGGGGACAGAAGCCACACTGGGGCAGAGGTCCTGTCTGCTCTGCAGGGCCAGGCCGAGAGGTGGTTGACGCCACGCCAGCTTAAGCCAGGAATGGTGGTTTGCGACAATGGCACCAACCTCCTCTCTGCCCTCCGACAGGGACAACTGACCCATGTGCCCTGTGTTGCTCACGTCCTTAACCTGGTGGTGCAGCGGTTCTTGGGCAGGTACCCGGGCTTACAGGATGTCCTGAGGCAGGCCAGGAAAGTCTGTGTGCATTTCCGCAGATCTTATAATGCCAGTGCTCGCCTGGCTGAGCTGCAAAAGGAGTTGAACCTGCCCAAGAACCGCCTTATATGTGACATGCCCACCAGGTGGAACTCAACGTTGGCCATGCTGCAGCGGCTGCACACGCAGCAGAGGGCCATCAATGAGTACCTGTGCGACTACGGCACCAGGACAGGGTCAGGGGAGCTTGGTTTTTTTTCTCCACGCCAGTGGGGCATGATCAGGGATGCATGCACTGTCCTGGCACCATTTGAGGAGGCCACGAGGATGGTGAGCAGTGACAGTGCATGCATCAGTGACACTGTACCTCTTGTCCACCTGTTGGAGCACACGCTGCGTGGAATAATGGACAGGGCACTTGAGGCAGAACAGAGGCAGGAAGAGGAGGACTTCCTTGCCTCTCAAGGCCCCCTTTACCCAGACAGTGTTCCTTCTGTCCCACCCATCGCACAGGAAGAGGAGGAGGAGGAGGAGGAGGAGGATTGTGTCAGCATGGAGGTGGAGGCTGGCACTCAGCATCATCAGCAGCAGTCTTTTAGGGATGATTTACAGTCCCAAGAAACCAGTGGACTTGTACGTGGCTGGGAGGAGGTGGCTGCGGATCATGTCGTCCTTAGTGACCCAGAGGACTCCGGAGCGAATGCCTCAGCAAACCTACGCTGCATGGCCTCCCTGATCCTGCAAAGTCTGCGGAAGGATCCTCGTATTCTTCGGATCAAGGAGAGGGACCATTACTGGCTGGCCACTCTCCTTGATCCACGGTACAAGGGTAAGGTTGCGGACCTTATGTTACCGTCGCAGAGGGAGAAGAGGATGAGACAACTCCGGGAGGCCTTGCAGAAAGGTCTGTGCAACGCGTTCCCAGAGACTGGGAGGTTACAAACTCCTGGTCCTGGACAACGAGTTGCTGAGGCTTCGGCCAGTCAAAGAAGGAGCGGTGGGGAAGGTGGCCGTCTGACCGATGCGTTCAGACAATTCTTTAGTCCGCAGCCCCAAAGTATGATCGGTTCCAGCAACCATCGCCAGCGTCTGATAAACATGGTGCAGGAATATCTAGGGGCAAGGTCAGACTTGGACACCTTCCCCACCGAAAATCCTCTGGCTTACTGGGTCTTGAGGATGGATCACTGGCCAGAGCTTGCACAGTATGCAATTGAGCTACTGGCCTGTCCTGCATCCAGCGTTCTTTCGGAACGCACATTCAGTGCTGCTGGAGGATTTGTCACGGATCACAGGGTGCGCCTGTCCACCGACTCGGTTGATCGACTGACTTTCATCAAGATGAACCAGTCTTGGATCACCACCAGCTACCACACACCTGATGCTGATATAACAGACTAATTGATTTTAACATGTCACATCCCTTCAAGACTGATGCTGAGTGCCTGTGCTGTTATGTTGACTGGCTATCCTCCTCCTCCGAGTCCTCAATGATACGATTGATGATGATAGCTTGGAAGATCATTTTTGTTTATGGGTGCCGCCACCAGTGGCTAAGGCCCAATTTTTCAGCCCCTGTTTTACAGGGGCGTGTAATTACAATTTTTTTTAGCAAGAATTTGCCATAGGGCTCATTGCTGTGCTCCAAGTACAGTATCTGTGAGGGGTTGGAGTGTTGTGGCACCAGTGCCTAAGGCCCAATTTTTCAGCCCCTGTTTAACAGGGGCGTGTCATTACAATTTTTGAAGCAATACTTTGCAACAGGGCTCATTGCTGTGCTCCAAGTACAGTATCTGTGAGGGGTTGTAGTGTTGTGCCACCAGTGCCTAAGGCCCAATTTTTCAGCCCCTGTTCAACAGGGGCATGCAATTACAATTCTTGATCTAATAATTCACAGCAGGGCCCATTGCTGCACCCACCAAGAGTAACTCTGAGGGCTTACAGTGTTGTGGCAACACCACCACCACGAAAGGCCCAATTTTTCAGCCCCTGTTCAACAGGGGCATGCAATTACAATTCTTGATCTAATAATTCACAGCAGGGCCCATTGCTGCACCCACCAAGAGTAACTCTGAGGGCTTACAGTGTTGTGGCAACGCCACCACCACCACCACCACGAAAGGCCCAATTTTTCAGCCCCTGTTCAAAAGGGGCATGTAATTACAATTCTTGATCTAATAATTCACAGCAGGGCCCATTGCTGCACCCACCAAGAGTAACTGTCAGGGCTTACAGTGTTGTGGCACCAGCACCACCATCAAAGGCCCAATTTTTACTACCACTGTTCAACAATTATATGTAATTAAAATTCCTGATATAATAGTTCACAGCAGGGCGTTCCAGCACCAACCAAGAGTAACTGTGAGTGCTTACAGTGTTGTGCCAACACCAACAACTAAGGGGCCTATTTCTGCAGAGTATATACGGCAGGTCCCTACTTTCAAACATCCAACTTACAAACGACTCCTACTTGCAAACGCAAGAAGACAACAGGAAGTGAGAGGAAATCTACCCCTAGGAAGGAAAATTCTCTCCTGTAAGAATAAATATGGGAGAAAGGTGTCTCCTCTGTACTGATGCTTTATCAGCAATCCTTGTTTCAAGAAAAACACCACATTTCAAAAACAGTTGTCATTGGGACGGAAAGTGAGGTGAAATGTTCTGAACAGGGGCACAGACAGCAAAACAAATGTTACAGGGGTGATAACCCTTACCTATGTTTTCCAAAAAGTTTAAAAATAGATTTTTGGGCTGGAGCTACACTTCAACAATGTACCTGTTCAAAATTACAAACAGATTCTACATAAGAACAAACCTACAGTCCCTGTCTTGTATGCACCGCCTGTATACGGCTGTTCAGAGTATATAGGGCCTTTTTTATTTTATGTGCGGGGTTCCCCTTAATATCCATACAAGACCCAAAGGGGCTGGTAATGGGCTGGGGTAGGGGGGGGGGGGGGTCATGGGGTAGCTATGCCATTTTTCTTAAAGATTTTCATCCATATTACCGGGACCAGACATTACATTAAAGCCGCAAGCAGTTTTAAATGGCTTTTTTTTCCTTTAGAAATGTCATTTTGTGCAGGGACAGTTCTAAACACGGGAAACACGTGGCACTTCACAGGCATACTTTAGACACCCCCCAGGTACGATATTTAAAGGAATATTTGACTCTTTTTTTTCACTTTATGCATCATTAAAATGACTGCTCCCGAAAAACGACCGTTTTTAAAACTTCTTTTTGCATTGATACATGTCCCCTGGTGCAGAACCCGGGTTCCCAAACCCTTTTTAGGACAATAACATGCATAATAGTTGTTATAATTAGCACTTTAGAATTCGAACGTTCGCATCCATTGTATTTAATAGGGTTCTAATGTTCGTACGAACCTTCGGTCCGTTCGCGGGTTCTGGTGCGAACCGAACCCGGGGGTGTTCGGCTCATCACTACCCAGGAAGCAGTGTTTTTATGTCTGGGGGGAGGTGAACGCCACATGGCCGCTCGTTTATTGTTTCCAGCTCTCATTATTTTGTTTATATTGTTGTTTGGCTTTTAGCATAGGGTCCAGCTGGCACACTATGCCTGTTGCTAGATGGTGGGAGCAACACCACAGTTAAAGCTACATGCCCATGCGACTCGGATCTTGCCTGAAGGTGTCTGACATCCTAATTACAATCTCTTGTTTTGCACTCCGCATCCTTGGGTTGGATATTACTGGGAGAGGCTCTTTGCCAGCTGGTATGCCACCTGATGTGATTGATCCTTTCTAACGTAGCAAAAAGTAAAGGCAGGGCTGATCACTATTAAGGCCACACTGTAATGCTTTATTCATTGTAGCTGGCTTCCAATACACAGTCCTGCCTTAAGCTACGTCCCATCGGACGCATTTCACCACATTTGGGCTTATGCCGCGTACGCACGACCGTTATTGTCATGCAAAAAAACGAAGTTTTTCTCGTCGTGATTCCTCTCAAGCCTGCCTTGCATACACACGTTCATGAAAAAAAAAAACGCTTGAGCAAAGCGCTGTGACGTACAACACGTACGACGCCACTATAAAGGGGAAGTTCCATTTGAATGGCGTCACCCTTTGGGCTGCATTTGCTGATCCTCATGTTAATAACGTTTGGTGAGAGACGATTTGCGCTTTTCAGTCTTTGTGCTTTTCAGTCCGTTAAAGCGTGACGAATGTGCTATCTCCATTACAAATGCTAGTTTTACCAGAACGAGCGCTCCCGTCTCATACTTGATTCTGAGCATGCGCGTTTTTTTTCTCCTCATAAAAGCATACACACAACCGTTTTTCACGACGTTAAAAAGAACGATGTGAAAAACAATGAGAAAAAATAGAGCCGGTTCTAAAAAAAATTCGGGCAGTTTTCTCGTTGAGAAGCTCATGGAGCATACACACAACGGTTTTTCACGATCAATCTAAAAAATTGCATTTTTCTCGTCATGAAAAACGGTCGTGTGTACGCGGCATTAGTCATAGATTTTGATTAAGCCCGTTTGTGGTGAAATGCATCAGAGGGGCATGCTCTAAGGCAGGTACTGTGTATTGGAGCAGCTACATTGAATAAAGCACTACAGTGTCATTTTAACAGTGTGACTCTACCTTCCTTTTTTTGTTGTTACATATGTAGGCAGGTTGTCTACAGGAGAAAGTTTTCTGTTTCTAACCAGGCTGGGAAGGGGTTAAACCCTGCAGTTCCTAGTCTTTTTGAGCTCTGCCCTCTCCCCTGTGCTGTAAATAAAAAGGGGAAGGGCTCTGCACACAGAGAGCCGCTGCATGGGAAGAAGACAGAGACAAGCCTAAGAATGTAACCTCCAGTTACTTCACAGAGGGCTATTGCTGGCCTTTCGTCATCTTTCAGGGCAAGACATGCTGTGAATCGCGTGAAGAAGGCACCGGGGTTCTGGCAAGCAATCAAGGCATAGGAAAAACCAGAATGGACTACTACCTTACAGAGGTATGCCTGGGCATTCAGTTGTGGTTAGGGTATGGACTGTTTACATTGAACTGTATCGCTGAAGAATTATTAAGTTGTATCAACTGTTCTGAGCCTGGTCTGAAGTTATTCAAAGGGGTGCATGTTAGTTCTGGCGTACCAAAAGAACCAGGGTCTATAAAGCACAAAGGGGTATGAAGCTCAAGGGTTAACCCAGCAAGACAATGCTGTGAATCACGTGAAGAAGGCACCGGGGTTCCGGCAAGCAACCAAGGCATGGGAAACACGAGAATGGACTATTAACTTTCAGAGGTATGCCTGGGCAGCCATTCAGTTGTAGTTAGGGTTAGGGTATGGACTGTTCACATTGAACTGTATCACTGAAGAATTATCAAATAAAGTATCATCAACTGTTCTGAGCCTGGTCTTAAGTTATTCAAAGGGCTGCATGTTAGTTCTGGTGTATCAAAAGAACCAGTGTCTATAAAGCACAAAGGGGTATGAAGCTCAAGGGTTACTTGACAGGACAAGGAGGAGGAATGTAGCTGTTATAAGTAACCAAGCAATAGTTCAAGACACAAGCAACCAGTGGTGAAGCGTGGTACCTGGTAAAAGGGACAGGTCCTCTGGTAGAGTGAGGTTCCATATTCTGGCTGCTTCCCTAGGGGTCGGTTTCCAGCAGCAACCATAACCGAACCCACGTTATGGAGATTAATGGCCTGGCCACATAGGTACAGAAGGGAAGGAGTTAAAAAGTGCTTAGTGGGACCCCATACTGTAACAGAGGTAAGTTGGACTGCTGGAGTGGGCGTGGGCTCAGCGCGTCCCTCCTAATGCAACCTACATCAAGTTACAGTGTGTAGTGATCAGGTCCGGGACAAGGGGTGGGCAGGGGGGGGGGCGGCTGCCCTGGGCACTGTGGTATTTTGTGAGATGGGAGGGTGCTGCAATGAGATTGAGATTAGGAGGGGGGATTTGTGTTGGAAGGAGGAATCTGGTGGAATTTGTGTTGGGAGGGGGGATGGGGGCTAGAAGATTTGTGCTAGGAGGGGGTATTTGTGCTGGAATGGGGGATTAGGAGTGGGGGAGAAATTGTGTAGTAGGAGTGAAAATTTTAGGCGCAGGGGAATTGTGCTTGGGAAGGGGTGCTTTTTTGGGGGTTGGGGGATGTGGGGTGCTGGGAGGGGGGAGTTTCAGCAGTGGGGCGGAATTGTACTAGGAGGAGGGGGAGTTTTTTCTCATGCAAATAAATGTTCATTTTTTTGTGGGGGGGGGGGGGGATTTTTACAGACACATAATGCTCATGCATCTTAAGGAGGGGTTGCTGTTTGGCATGTTCGCTCTGGGCTCTAGATGACCTTGCCCCGGCACTGGTAGAGAGATAAAGAAAGAAAGAAAGCCACTCAGGTGTGAATGTCTTCCAAGTGATCTCTTCTTCCCAAACACCACGGGTGCAAGCAATGCACAATCAGGCAAAGCAAAAGAACAAATTCTTCTGGACTGCAGCACTCCGAATAAAATGCCTTTATTTGTAAAATCCAAAAAAACACACTGCAGATCACAGCACACTGGTCAAACTGACGCGTTTCACACTGTACTAGTGTTTAATCATAGCTGATGGTAGAGAGATGAGACAATGCTTTTCAGAAGAATTATGTATTTTTACTGCACACTGTGTGAAGGCTCATCTCTGGGTCGAGGAACTGCCTTAGTGTTAGATTTTTCACATGACCGCAGTCTTCTCCTGGTCCTGGGCATTGATGAGCATGCTCCGTGTGAACGGTATCCCCGCGTGCTGGATGAGTAGGTTCAGTCCACATATATGCCAAACAGGACGATGCAACAATAGGACCTGAGGAGCAGTTTAACAGAATATTGAGTGGTGAAATATTTGTGTGATCCTTTCTTACCCCGCTGATACCAGCGCAGTGGCAGTTGGGAGTGGAATCCCAGCTGCAGAAGACCACGGGGGTGGGCAGAGTTTGGCATCTTCGTCCTGGGCACTGGATGATCTTGTTCCAGCACTGCATGGGATTTAGATAAAATGTAATAATTCCTTTTTCGCCCTTCTGTTATTTTGTCCTCCCCCTGTGTATATTTCTGCACAGGGCTTATGCCTACCCATCTTCACATGTTTCAGATGGAAAAACACAGCTAGCATGCAGAGCTGAGAGCATCGAGGGAGACACGTCTAGCATGGTGGTTTCCTGGGATTTCAAGTAATGTGGCTGTCTGTTTACAGCAGTGTCAGGGAAGATTGATGCCAGCTCTGTGAATGCATCTCACTCATGCAGAAATATAGTAGTCCTCTGCCGATTGCTTTGCGTTGATGGTCACTTCTCTACTGAAGACAGGCTTATCTGTTTACTGTCTTCCCCTGGAAAGGCAGCCGTGTGCCTTTATCTATTCTTTAGAGGTGGAGGAGCAGTTATTGTATGATAAAACACAAAATTCGGTTTATGGGAAAAGCCATGCCTCCTGGTCTCCGGGGTTATTAAGAAGCTTAAAGGAACACTAAAGGTTCCCGTTTTTTTTTTTTTTAAATAACAAACATGTTATACTTACCTCCACTGTGCAGCTCGTCTTGCACACAGTGGCCCCAATCCTGGTCTTCTGGGGGTCCCTCGGCGGCTGTCTCGGCTCCTCCCCGCAAGGACTCCACACCATAATGCGAGCGAGCTCGCATGGTGTGGAGTTACTGCGGGCGCGCTCCCGTGATACAGCGGCGTCCATAGCCGCCGACTCTATCACTCGGCCCCGCCCCCGGCGCGCCGCGTCATTGGATGTGATTGACAGCAGCGCCAGCCAATGGCTGCGCTGCTTTCAATCCATCCACAGTAGCCAATCAACGGCCAGCCACAGGAACTCGGAGGATGACGGGAGCGAGCGCGGGACTTTCGAGGGGCCAGGTAAGTAAAACGGGGGCTTGGGGGGGGGCCGGTATTGTCGAATGTTTTTTCACCTTAATGCATAGGATGCATTAAGGTGAAAAAACATGTACCTTTACAACCCCTTTAAGTAAAATATAAATGAGAATAGGGAAACAGGTACCTCTACATGTACAAATTAAAGGGGATGTATAGTGTGTTTGTATACTAATATTTATTTATTATGTCCAGGACTTAATAATTTTTTTTGGTTGTGCAAATATTAAATATTTTACAATATATTAATGTACAACTAAAGGCTCCTGTATAACGGTATACACCAGCCTTCCTCTGCCTTTTTTACCCTGGAGGAACCCTTTAAAAATGTTCAGATCTCGGGGAACCCCTACTAAAACTAGTTCATTGTGAATCAGCAGGAAAAGGTCCCCCTTGCAGTTGTGGTCAAGATGCCACCTTTTCAGTCAGCAAAAGAGGTGACACTGACTCTGCAAAGGGGCTTTGGCCAGAGCTCAAGAAACCCCTAGTAACCTCTGAAGGAACCCTAGGGTTCCTTGGAACCCTGGATGAGAATGGTTGGTCTACAGAATTACTAAATCCAGTTACCATGTGATTCTCAAGCCTCATAGAGTAAATAAAACTTCCTGTACCTACCCTGACCGAGCAAATCCTCCTTTATTTGTGTCTCACATGCTCCCCCTCCTAGACCCTGCAGCTTACAGTGGGAGGGTTTCAGCAACAGAGGCAGTGCTGTTAATCCAGAAGACAGTGGGCAGGATTAGTTGTGTCCAGGTGCTGATTAACAGACTATGGGCTTGTGACTCAACAGTAACAACGCTGATAGCCACACCCCTTGCAACATCATATAGTACAAGCAGGCATAGCCTACATGAGTGTGACAATGCTGCTTTAAATTTAGGAATAGTGCACCTACACTAAATGCTGCAGCACATTGTGCATAGTTCTGCTTAAAGGAACAAAACGTTATTTCGAAGACAGTGAGGAATGAAAGAGGCCATATACATTGGAACAACCATCCCCAAACAGGGATGGAGGCCTGCAATGCCATCTGTCAACATTTAATGCTGACAGAGCAACATATAATGCTATTTTAACTTCTACTCCATCTATGTGTAGCCAGATGCTTGGCTAGAGGCAGAGAGCAATTTAGGACACTGTGCTGCAGTGCTCTCTGTGCTCCCAATGGACTTTAGTGGTTTACCACTACCTCCATCCAACAGGAGGAGCTGAAAAGCAGATGGAGCTCAAGAGACCTGATGGTTGGCAGCTTTGACTCATGGGAGATGATGTTTGGGTAAGAAACTTTATTATGGCAGTTCATGGATCATTGGACTACAAGTCCCTGTGCAAGCAAGTATAAGGTGAGAGAGAGTTGTATTTTATTTGGCTGAATTCTAAGTTGCTTTCTCTTCCTTGTGAGGAGACCAAGGTGGGCACATCACTACTCCTGTGTGCACATCAACATGACTGCGGCTGTGTGCTAGGGACCGGAGTCACTCCAGACACATCCAGAAGTGAGATGACATCTGAACAGCGGGACCCCTGTTGCTGTATCCTTGAGACTGGTGAGAGGACACTGCTGGTATTAACCTGTTGCTGCTAGCAGAGATTGAACACATAAGGATTGGTTATCTAACTAGCCCTGGGACTGTACTCATGTGCACCACCCTAAAGACTGGGCCCCAATTCTAGACAGCTGAAAAACTAGGGCTAAAGACTGCTCACTCAGATAGCTGTTTCAAAAGAACGTTGCTTATTTTTCATAGTAAGGGTAGATTTAGACATGGGTCTAAATCTCCCTTTCCTCTGAAGCTCCATCCACATTCAGATCGTGCTTCAGAGGCTACTGACAGGTGCTGAGGAAGCAAAGTGATGCCTCCTTTACTGCCTGTTCTAATTCCATTTTAACATGCCGCAACTGCATGCATTGCAGGCAGTTGTGGAGTGTTTGCAGCACATCCCCATTGGCTTGAGGGTGCAGCGTTTAGTGGGCTTGAGGCCCACCAGTCGCTACATGTCAAGTAAACTTTGCCGTGGTTGCAAAGCATCGCAACCACAGCATGTCAACACAATGGCCCATTTTGCTGCCCCCAACTGCATGTCTAAGTGACGCCTAAGAGGTACTTTTTTGAGGAGTCTTACATTTCATTGCTGCCATTCATATAGAGTGCACTCTACATGGATAAAGGCCAACTGTTTACAGAGGAGTTATCGCAGTATTGATTATCATTGCTGTTACTGTTTTCTAATGTCAATACTTATTGCTGATTTTGTACATTACCAGGTTTATTCTAACTCCATTTTATGCTGCTATAGCCTAGTGAATATGTTGTCTAGTGAACTGTAATTGACCTAATTCTTTACTCATTCATGTGCATACTGCTATTTACTGCAACCCATGACAATATAGTGGGTTCATTTACTACTAACCAGTCTGATGTTGCCTTTTGACACTCAACCTTAGTTGTGTGCAGGGTATCTATATTTGTGCTCCCAGTAGCAGTTCAGTATCCATTTGCTTAACCTGGTGTCAGAGGGCCTGAGATTGTTCTCAGAGTCGAGGCAGAAGAACAGAGAACCTAATCTACCAAGAGGCTCCTGCGGGGATAGCGCTATATATTTACTAACAGCTTTTACCTTCGGCTGTGTAAATTAATCACTCGACACCTGTCAGAGGCTTCATGGCAACATGCTAAATTAGAATTACATGGCACCATGGTGATTGGATTAATAGGACTGAGTTACCCGTGTCGCTATAAATTCTGGGAACACGAATAACGTTTTGGATCCTCATTCAGGCTTCTGTAGCCATGTCTGATGGATTCTGCTATGGGTGCCGGCTGGGTAAGGAGTCAGTCCTGACTCTATGCAATCTGTAGGCAAAGAAAGTGTCCCAATCACCGCACCCTGTGCAAGCCGTTTGTCACACAGGTAATAGCAGCCTCAGCCCGGCTCTGTCTAAGCCACTTCCTTGATGCGTTTCATGGGGTGAAACGCATCAGTGATGGCTTAGATGGAGCCAGGCTGAGGCCACTATTACACATGTAGCTTCAGTGCTCACTATGCTGTGGATGCTCTCCTGTCCCACTGGGGAGGGCCGGCTTTCCATAGAGATAACAGAAGAATATAATGTCCCTGATCATCTCTATGGTCTAAGAAACCAGAAGCGATGAGGATTTTGTCACTTCCTCTTTTGCCAGGATATAAACATGGCAGTACCTGTCACTGCCCATGTTGTTCATCCCTTGGCATAGCAATAAAGTCAATAAAAAAGGTGTATTTTTTTTTTATAAAATAAATAACAAAATAAAAACATAAGAGCTAAGCACAAGCTGATCAGCAGGTGCCAGCTTTCATTCCTTGGCTGGCACCTGCTGATCAGCTTGTGCTTAGTCTAAATGATTTTATTTTTATTATTTATTCGGTGAGGAGGAGGACAGGACAGAGCTCTGTCAGCGTAAACAATGCAGAGCTCTTTCCTAACAGCAGGCATGTGCTGGTTTTTATTCCCTGCAAAGCAGGGAATAAAAACCAGCACATCCCTTAGTAAAAACACCTCACAGTAAACACACTAAGCTCTGTTAGGCACACATTCAACCCCTTGAGTGCCCTAGATGTTAACCCCTTCCCAGCCAGTGTCATTAGTACAGTGAATATTTTTAGCACTGATCACTGTATTAGTGTCACTGGTTCCCACAAAATGTCAGTTAGTGTCAGATTGCTCACCGCAATATCGCAGTCCCACTATAAGTCACTGATCGCTGCCATTACAAGTATAAAAAAATAAAAAGAAATACAAGTTCCAGTATACTGTATATACCAGTGATGGCGAACCTTGGTCCCCCAGATGTACCGGTATATACAATAGTTTGTAGACGCTATAACGTTCACGTAAACCAATCAATATACGCTTATTGAGATTTTTTTACATGTAGCAGAATACATATTGACCTAAATTTATGCATAAATTCTATTTTCTTAAATTTTTTATTGGATATGGTTTAGAGTGGAAAATAAAAAATATTGGGTTTTTTTGTCAAAAGTTTTGGTATTTTTTCATTTATAGTGCAAAAAATAAAAACTGCAGAGGTGATCAAATACCACCAAAATAACGTTCTATTTGTGGGAAGAAAATAATATAAATTTTGCTTGTGTACAGCTTTGCATGACCGTGCAATTGTCAGTTAAATTAAAGCAGCGGCAAAAGGCAAACAATGGCCAGGTCATGAAGTGGGCAAATCTTCCGGAGGTCAAGTTGGTTAAAGTGTATTTTTTCCCTGTGCAACTACCATGCAAAATACCATGCAAATTGCAAAAATCCACCATTTTATTCTCTAGGGCCTCTGCCAAAAAGATATAAATGTTTAGTTGTTCTAAGTAGTTTTCTAGCAAAAAGGAAATTATGATTTTTACATGTAGGAGAGAAATGTCAGACTTGGCCTGGGTGGGAAGTAATAAAAAAAAAAAATTGTGAGATAAAGATTTTATACAATTTTTATTTAAATATTATTTAAAAAAAGATCAGTTTATAAACTTGACACCAAAAACATAGATAAAAATGAACAGAAGAGCATTCCCATGCAGATATTTTGGTGAATCCCTTTAAACGCCAATTCCCGTCAATTCCAAATTGTTTATGACAGTCGGCTATTGTGCTCACATTGTTCAATTCGGTGCTTAAAAAAATGTTTCTGAAAAGTTTACTTATCTTGAGTAGAGAATGGCTTTTCATTTTCAGTTTGCATTTTGAAGTCGGCATTGTGTTGTTTGTAAAGCAGGCAGATTTTTCGAACAAAACCCCCCTTTTTTGATGTAATACACCTTTTATTTATCCCAGTGGCAGCTGTTCGGTATTCTCAGTATGAGGCCGATACACAGAGGAGAGCATTAATATCATTTTTTGCCTGTTTGCTTCCAGATGGGATGTGTTTTGTTCAGAGAACATTTAAATCTGCTGCCTTTTGAATGTGGAGCACAGAGTGGCTGTCATAATGGGCTCAGAACACAAATGTAGGTTGCAGTCTGTGCCAGGGATGGGGGGGGGCGGGCACCTGAGCGGCTGACCCTGCACGTCCCTGGCACTATTGGATCCCATATTAGACATGCGACAAATTAAAGTGGTCAGTGAGCTGCTAATGCTATCCGGCAAATACTGCAATTGTGCTAAAGTCAGCTCAGTCTATTTACCTTAAAGCGGTTGTATACCCCCACACTAAAAAAAAAAAAAAAAAAACCTGCAAGGCAAAGGCATAATGAGCTAGTATGCAGCGCATATTAGCTCATTATGAAATACTTACCTCAAAACGAAGCCCCCGTATCGGAGTCCGGTCCACGCTGAGGGAGCTGACATCTTGCCCTTGGCGTGTCTTCCGGGTTCGGGGCTCCAGCGCTGTGAGTGGCCGGAGCCGCGATGACGTCACTCCCGCATGTGCGTGGGAGTTTTCTTCCCGACAAGGTCCGGCAGCGTCTGCCGGACCTTCAGCCGGGCATTAAGAGGAGCGCATGCGCCGCTGACGTCAGCGGCTGCATGCAAAGGGAATATCTTCTAAACCGTACAGGTTTAGGAGATATTAATTGTACCTACAGGTAGGTAAAAGTGTCAAATTGTCTTCAGCAAACTGTTTGCGGGATTTCTTGTGCATTATCTTTAGAAGAGGCTTCCTTCTGGGACGACAGCCATGCAGACCAATTTGATGCAGTGTACGGCGTATGGTCTGAGCACTGACAGGATGACCCCCCACCCCTTCAACCTCTGCAGCAAAGCTGGCAGCACTCATACGTCTATTTCCCAAAGACAACCTCTGGATATGATGCTGAACACGTACACTCAACTTCTTTGGTCGACCATGGCGAGGCCTGTTCTGAGTGGAACCTGTCCTGTTAAACCGATGTATGGTCTTGGCCACCGTGCTGCAGCTCAGTTTCAGGGTTTTGGCAATCTTCTTATAGCCTAGGCCATCTTTATGTAGAGCAACAATTATTTTTTAGATCCTCAGAGAGATCTTTGCCATGAGGTGCCATGTTGAACTTCCAGTGACCAGTATGAGAGAGTGAGAGCGATAACACCAAATTTAACACACCTGCTCCCCATTCACACCTGAGACCTTGAGACAACAAAGGAGTCACATGACACCGGGGAGGGAAAATGGCTAATTGGGCCCAATATGGACATTTTCACTTAGGGGTGTACTCACTTTTGTTGCCAGCGGTTTAGACATTAATGGCTGTGTGTTGAGTTATTTTGAGGGGACAGCAAATTTACACTGTTATACACGCTGTACACTCACTACTTTACAGTAGCAAAGTGTCAAAGTGTCATTTCTTCAGTGTTGTCACGTGAAAAGATAGAAGAAAATATTTTCAAAAATGTGAGGGGTGTACTCACTTTTGTGAGATACTCTATATATACACACACATACAATAGATATATTTTTGTATATACTGTACAGCATATACACCCACCTGCACACACAAAACAATATATGATGCAAGTCCCTCCAAGCAAATTGAGAATTTACAGGAGAAGCAAAAATGCAAAAAAAAAAAGGAATTCATTACCACTAGAGACATGAACCTGGCCGGGTTATATATTAATAGTACGCTGGCTCGTTCGGTATATATTCCTATCTGCTCTTCCCAGACTGCCTCTCTGCTTATAAATATGCTAATTAATTAAAGCAAATGTTTCAAGCCTGGCTTGCATTGTGGAGATAGGGACGCCGGATACACTACTAGCAGACGGTGCAATTTGGACAAATACTGTCGTGGAAATGTCATTAGCCGACTCCTTCAGCGGGCGTGACGTGCCGAATTTAGGGAAGGCATCCTGAAGCCTTATTTGCATGCGTGGGAATGGGGACAGCGGCGAGGGCTCTTGCCAGGAGAGGGTTTTATTACAGCGTGATGTGATTGAAAAAAAAACGTGTCGATTTATACATATCGTCTTAGGTGCAGATTCAGTCCCTCAAAAAAAAAAACCCCACCATGCATTAACATAAGCAGATTGGATTTATTGAAATAGCGAACGTTGCTTACACTTCCCCAAGATTAATTTAGGATTAAAGAGGTTTTTTTTTCTCTTTGGTGGAGAAGTATAATTTATAGTTTTAGCGTAATATACCGTACTTCTCGGCAGCCTGTTGCTCACATTTAGAAGCATGCTGACATTATCCATGCAGGAAAATAACAGGATGCCTTTGCTACCCTTCTGTTGGAAATGCTAGTTGCCTGGCTCTCTGACTTTTGTAGTTACTGTAGCTTGAAAATAAAACAGTTGCACCTCATCCACATACTCAGTCATTGCAGGTCAGCAAGTCAAAATGCATTGAAGTCAATGGATCAGCATGACGGTCGGGCAACTATCTTTTCAAGAGGAGATCAGATATTAGCCAAATATTTCTAGAGTTTACTAGATCCCTGAAAAGAACTCATGTCTAAATGCAAAATAACTTCTTGTGTTTCAAAACAACAATTATTCTACTTAACGCCTCCCAGCCCTTTAATGGGTTTCTGTTCCCGGGAGGCAGGGCGAGGTTTATGATCATGTGACTGCCGTGATTGGCCGATCGCAAGTAGTAAGGCACGGATAAGCGTGTTGGGAGTGCACTCTCAGCACAGGTTTGTTTACATTTGGGTAAGCAAATATGCGGCCTCTCGGCATCAAGACCCACCCGCCGAGAGGTCGCGTATTTGCATACTGTCGGCGCTAAGAGGTTAATGTGGACTGATTGGGCAAAATAAAAATTATCCATGCAAAATAATTGTACCGCTTTCAGCACCTAAAATCTGACATAATCATACCGCCAGGGAGGTTAAATAAACCTCCTATGTTCACCAAAGCGTTTTCTTAAAGGTTCTATATGTTCTACCGATGCAGAACGGTCCACACGGGCAGGTTAGACAATAAACTACGAATTTGGTAAACAATTATAAAACTCCCTGATGTTGTAGCTATTGCCCTTAACAGAGAAGGTTTTTTTGGCCATGCTGTACAAAGGAACAGGTTAGACAGAGACCCTTTTTGCACCGATATATCCCCATCAATGGGATAAGGGTCATTAGGTAGGGGACGATTGACAGGGGTGGCTTTGATTCTGCTTGGGGCAAATTTACTCTTGATATTTCTGTATTTTCTGTATGATACTTTGGGTTTGGTGGTCAGGGAGGCATGTAAATGGGGATCTTCTAGTAGTATTGGCCAGTGGTTTGATAGAATATTTATTTCCATTTTCTTGTATTTGGTGTGAAATTGAGTAGTAAACCGGATGGGTTGCACTGTATTGGAAGAGGATGGATTTTTGGGGTGACAGGAGGCTGGGTTCAAATAGAGTTGGAAGGCTTCATCAACCAGTGGCACGGGGTATCCTTTTTCTAAGAATTTTTTGGCAAGTAATTGCTAAAGCATGGAGCAGGCTAAGGTAAGGCCACTGATCGCCGCCTTCCTGTCCATCCCCCGTGGTCGTGGTAGTGTGAGGGAGGAGGGCAGGTTTGTTTGCCCCCCCCCATCCCCCCCAAATATTGAGCACAGCACTGGCCACCACTGGGTAAAGCCTAAACCACACATGTGAGGTATCACTACGATCTTTAGAGTGAGAGCAATATTTCTAGCACTAGACCTCCTCTGTAACTCTAAATTGGTAACCTTTAAAAAAAATTCAGATGTAGCCTACAGAAATTTTTAAGTACCGAAGTTTGGCGCCATTTCACAAGTGTGAGCAATTTTAAAGCGTGACATGTTAGGTATCTATTTACTCTGCGTAACATCATCTTTTACATTATATAAAAATATTGGCATAACATCATCTTTTACATGATATAAAAAAATTAGGGTAAATTTTTTATTTATTTTTTTAATTCATGAAAGTGTTTTTTTTTTCCAGTGTGACATAAAAAAACTGAAATGACGCGCCCATTTTATTTCATAGGGTCTATGCTAAAAAATATATATATAACGTTTGGGGTTTCTGAGTAATTTTCTAGCAAAAAAAATATGATTTTAATTTTTACATTTAAGGAGAGAAGTGTCAGAATTGGCTCGGGTGGCAAGTGGTTAAAGGGGTTGTAAACCCTCATAGTTTTTCACGTTCCTGCAAAAAAAACAATGATAGGAACCACTCATAATGGCTGGCCACAACAAGTGTGTAGAGATATGAGAAAGCGCTAGGGGTTCTACTCTCTAGCGCCTACCTAAAACACCACTTTGTCAGTGTTGGGTGGACCCGATCCCTTAAAGGGACACTAAAGGCAATTAAAAAAAAAAATAACACACATGTTATACTTACCTCCACTGTGCAGATCGTTTTGCACAGAGTGGCTCTGAACCTGGTCTTCTGGGGTCCCTCGGCGGCTGTCTCGGCTCCTCCCCGCAAGAATTAAGCACGTTCATGCGAGGTCTCTCGCAAGGTGGTTAGTTCTTGCGGGCGCGCTCCCGTGATACAACCGGCGGCTATAGCCGCTCACTGTATCACTCGGCCCCGCCCCCCGGCGCGCTGCGTCATTGGATGTGATTGACAGCAGCGTGAGCCAATGGCTGCGCTGCTTTCAATCTATCCACTCTACCCAATCAACAGGCAGGCTGAGCGTCGAAGAGCACATCGGGGGCGAGCGCAGCAGGTAAACGGGCTCAGGTAAGTAAAACGGGGGGCTGGGGGGGGGCGGTATTGTCGGATGTTTTTTCACCTTAATGCATAGGATGCATTAAGGTGAAAAAATGTGTACCTTTACAACCCCTTTAAATATATGCTGGCAATTTTACAAGGAAAAATTTATGGATGAGTCATGGGCAGCCTTTCCCTAGGATGACTCATGAGACAAGTTGGAGATACTAAAGTATAATAAAGACTGTGTTTAGTCCATTATCCTGCTGTCGTTTATTATGACTTCTACAAAATTAATTGGCTACTTATTTTAGATATTTTGACAATTTACTAATACCCAAATTCGTGTTACATCTTCCAATACGACCTGTTTATTATCATGCTCCTGAAGAAGCGTTACAACACGCGAAACATGTAGAACAATTCATGACTACAAATTTACATACTGGACCCACGGCTAATGTTACTCGCTTCACATGTACACTGTTCCACCATCTCCTGTTTGCTGGATATGTATTTCTTTCATTATTGAGTTTACCTATGTTACTGTAGTTTTTGAAGCGATATTAGAGCACTACCCTGGGTCATGTATTAATAATTATCACCTTGATAATTCTGAAAGTATCTATGTATTTTTTTACTATTTTTCTAAAATAAAATAAAAAACTAGGAATGTCCCGATACCAATACTAGTATCGGTATCAGTACCGATACCAGGCATTTCCCAGAGTACTTGTACTCGGGGAAAATGCTCCGATGCTTCACCCGATATTTGGGCAGTCAGTGATGATCGGTGCGGCGGGGGGAGTTACAAGCACCGATCACCGCTGTATAGATTTCAATACAGCCCGACAGCTTCGCCCGACCCCCCCCCCCCCCTCTTTTCAGCTATTTTAGTGAAATCTATACAGCGGTGATCGGTGCTTGTAACTCCCCCCAAAGCCGCACCGATCACCGCTGACTGTCTCTGTATCCTACTCTAGTTTCCCAATCCGTGCTGCTCTCCCCCGTGTGCTCCGTGTCCCCCCTCCATGCTGCTGATGTCCTCAGTTATTCTGCTCTCCCCCGTGTGCTCCGTGTCCCCCCCTCAATGCTGCTGATGTCCTCCGTTAGTCTGCCCTCCCCCCCCGCGCGCTCCGTGTCCCCCCTCCATGCTGCCGCTGTCCTCCGTTATTCTGCTCTCCCCCCTCCTCGCTGCTGCTGTCCTCAGCTCTGTGCCACCCTCCATATCCTCCTCCGCTTCCCTCTGTCAGGATGGAGAGCGGAGGTAGGAGCCGCTAAACCCGGCTCCTACCTTTTCCGAATGAACAGAGTCAGTGATTACTGACTCTGTTCATTCATATAACTGAAAAATTGTAACCTGTGTGTTTACGATGCTTCAGTTTATGAATGGAGAGGAGCCGTTGTCTCCTCTCCATTCATTTTCAGTGCAGCTGAGAAAGGGACTGGGGAATCTGTGTCCCTAGTCCCTTTCTCTGTCTCAAAGGGGAGATGTCAGAGGTCCGTTAATACCCCTGATATCTCACCAAAGCCCCCCAACAAGGCTAGAAATAAAAAAATAAAAATTGCAATAAATAATAAAACAAAAATAATTGTAAAAAAAAAAATACACTGAGACCATCCCCCCACCCACCCACCCCAACAAAGCATTGTAAAAAAACATGACAAAAAATAGTAAAAAAAAAAAAATACTGACACATAAAAAAAAGTATCGGTATTCGGTATCGGCGAGTACTTGAAAAAAAGTATCGGTACTTGTACTCGGTCTTAAAAAATTGGTATCGGGACAACCCTATAAAAACCCTTTGATTTTTACATTATTTATCCATGTGCCGTCAAAAGTCCATTTCCTAGTTTAGTTA
This sequence comes from Rana muscosa, assembly GCA_029206835.1. Taxonomy (NCBI): domain Eukaryota; kingdom Metazoa; phylum Chordata; class Amphibia; order Anura; family Ranidae; genus Rana; species Rana muscosa. The sequence continues at coordinate 38,227,848 of CM055128.1, forward strand.
GTATCTCTCCCTTTAAATATATGCTGGCAATTTTACAAGGAAATTTTTATGGATGAGTCATGGGCAGCCTTTCCCTAGGTTGACTCATGAGACAAGTTGAAGATACTAAAGTATAAAAAAGACTCAGCAGTCCAACATTTTCATCCTTTTTCTGTCGTTGAATAAAGACGATGGTTTGGAATGAAGACTTCTGTGCTTAGAATTTCCATTAAATATATGCGGTAATTTTCTCTAGACGCCTCATCTTTGTCAGGGGGTATCTGGTGTGGTGAGTGGACACAATCACGTCCAGGCGACAATGAATGGATGAAAGTATCCGAACTCTTGGCTCGCTTTGGTGTCTTTGTGACTTTTAAAGCATCACCACCTGGCAGGTGATCGGCGCTTCCTTTGTGCAGCTGTCTCAGAGCATAAGCTTAGCATGTCACCGTGACACATTTCGACGTCTCTATTAATGTCACTTTCATTAGTCTTTCAGCAAAACCTGTGAAAGAATCACACTGACCCCTATGGCAATGTAATAAGAAAAATAGGTAACTGAGCTAAAAATAAATAACCGCGTTAACACATTTGACTCCTTGTTTTAATTATTCTGTAAGAGAAGCGCAAAGGCGGTTTTTGACCCAAAATAAGAAAATAAAGAATGTATTCTGATTTCCTGAATCGGTCGGTAAGGAAGAACTCCAAACACAGTTGAAATAAAATGCATAGGGGTCTAGTCATAATAAGAAATCGCTGGACAAATGTTGCAAGCTTTTGCTGAGCCACCATGAATTATCCTTGTATTTTGTCTAATATGATTTTTTTTCTCTTATGATGGACAGCTCCATCTAGTGGCCATAATGCTGACTTTTCCTAAAATAAATCAATCCGAAAAATACTCCATTATGACCACTAGATGGAGCTGACAATCATAAGAAATTATGATCAAATTACAATATAACGAGGCAAATTACAGTGATTATTCGCAAGGGCTGGACAAATGCTTGTGACATTGTCTAGCAATTTTTTTTTAACCACTTAAGGACTGAGCATCTTTCTGAGATTTGTTGTTTACAAGTTAAAATTTGTTTTGTTTTTTTGCTAAAAAATGACTTAGAACCCCCAAACATTATATATATATTTTTTCTAACACCCTAGAGAATAAAATGGCGGTCGTTGCAATACTTTCTGTTACATCATTTTTGCGCAGCGGTCTTACAAGCGCACTTTTAAAAAAAAAAAATACACTCCTTTGCTTTGAAAAATAAGACAACAGTTTTTTTTTATATTGTGAAAGATAACGTTACGCCGAGTAAATTGATACCCAACATGTCACGCTTAAAAAATTGCGCCCGCTCGTGGAATGATGACAAACATTTAGCCTTAAAAATTTCCATAGGCGATGTTTAAAAAATTCTACAGGTTGCATGTTTTGAGTTACAGAGGAGGTCTAGAGCTAGAATTCTTGCTCTCGCTCTAGCGATCGTGGAGATACCTCACATGTGTGGTTTGAACACTGAATTCATATGCGGGTGCTACTCACATATGCATTCGCTTCTGCACGCGAGCTCGGCGGGACGGGGCGTGTTAAAAAATTGTTGCTTATTTTTTTCTTATTTATTTTACTTTTTATTTTTTATTTTTACACTGTTCTTTTTAATAATAAAAAAAGTTGTGTCACTTTTATTCCTATTACAAGGAATGTAAACATCCCTTGTAATAGAAAAAAGAATGTCAGGTCCTCTTAAATATTAGATCTGGGGGTCAAAAAGACCTCAGATCTCATATTTACACTAAAATGCAATAAAAAATAAATTGTCATTTGAATTTTTTATTTTTTTTTAAATGTCCCTGTAAGAGCTGTGGGCGGAAGTGACGTTTTCGTCCTGCAATGGTTTGGAGACTGGTGGGGGGCCATCTTGCTTTCACTCGTCTCCATACCCAACACCGAGAAGTATCCGATCGTGTCCGCCGCAGCCGGCAGCTCCGGTAAGCGGCAGAGGGAACCAGAGAGCGGCGACAGAGACCACTTTAGTCAGAAACTGCCACTTTAGGCAGCTAACCAGCTAGCAAAACCCTTGCACAGAGCAGGTAAGTAAAACATGCTTGTTATTTAAAAATAACCATTCTTCGTGGTATAGATTCAATGAGGTGTTGGAAACATTCCTCAGAGATTTTGGTCCATAGTGACATGATAGCATCATGCAGTTGCTGCAGTTTTGTCAGCTGCACATCCATGTTCCATGATCTCCCGTTCCACCACATCCCAAAGATGCTCTATTGGATGAGATCTGGTGAATGTGGAGGCCATTGGAGTGCAGTGACCTCATTGTCCGGTGGTGAGATGATTGGAGCTTTGTGACATGGTGCAATATCCTGCTGGAAGGAGCCATCAGAAGATGGGGACACTGTAGTCATAAAGGGATGGACATGATCAGCAACAATACTCAGGTAGGTCGTGGTGTTTAAACGATGCTCAATTGGTATTAAGGGGCCCAAAGTGTGCCAAGAAAATACCCCCCCACACCATTACACCACCACCAGCCTGAACCGGTGATACAAGGCAGGATGGATCCATGCTTTCATGTTGTTTACACCAAATTCTGACCCGACCATCTGATTGTTGCAGCTGAAATCGAGACTCATCAGACCAGGCAACGTTTTTCCAATCTTCTATTGTCCAATTTTGGTGATCCTGTGCCAATTGTAGCCTCAGTTTCCTGTTCTTAGCTGAGAAAAGTGGCACCCGGTGTGGTCTTCTGCTGCTGTAGCCCATCTGCTTCAAGGTGTTGTGCATTCGGAGATGTATTTCTGAATATCTTGGGTGTAACGAGTGGTTATTGGAGTTACTGTTGCCTTTCTATCATCTGGAACCAGTCTGCCCATTCTCCACTGACCTCTGACATCAACAAGGCATTTTCGTCCACACAACTGCCGCTCACTGGATATTTTCTCTTTTTCTGAATATTCTCTGTAATCCTTAGAGATGGTTGTGCGTGGAAATCCCAGTAGATCAGCTGGCACCAACAGTCATGCCATCTTCAAAGTCACCTTAATCCCCTTTCTTCCCCATTCTGAAGCTTGGTTTGAACTTCAGCAAGTTGTCTTCACCACGTCTAGATGCCTAAATACGTTGAGTTGCTGCTATGCGACTGGCTGAGTGCCAATTTGTGTTACCAAGCAATTAAACAGGTATACGTAATAAAGTGGCCGGTGAGTGGACTTTAATGTAAGAAAACCACAGCAACGATAACCGAAAATATGCGCTCACGAAGGACACTCCCTTCTTTCCCTTTACAGTTTTCAGAAATATTTTTCTGACATGCTTTCTTCAAAAAAAAAAACTTGGATACGTCTCTTTCTGTCATTGCCTACTCGGAACAAAAAATAGCTTCTGTTAACACCCAGGGGATTGATTTTGCACCATTTTTCATGTCACAGTGGGTGACAGTGGCACTTTGCACTTTGAATGGGAACGGGAGACAGAAAATGCTCCTTGCATGAAGTCTAGAGGAAATCTCAGAGTGTCTACGGAAGAGCAAGGGCTAACGCATTTCACAGAAAAAGATCAAAGAAACAAGCAGACAGATTTTATATCACTGAACATTTTTTTAGGTTCCAGGCTGTATTTCTTGTCAGGCTTGAATGTAAGAAGACGGTGGTCCTTTTTGGGCTTCAGCATTTATTTTTACCTTGAAGGAGTCTATTTGGGTTAGAATTGGGAAAATCAAGTGATGCAGTATCAATTCGATATAAAAATGTTGAAGCAGCGCTAAATGTCCAAGTGCAAACAATAATTAAAGTGAAACGTGCTATAAATGTGCTAAAAATCATCCAATATTAAATATACATGTGCATAATATGCAAAAAATGCAAAAAATATATATATACAAACGTTGATGCGTCCCAAAAAATATTATATAACGGAAAGTTCACACAAAATGATCTTCCAAAAAAATTTAATAAAAAAATCCAGAAACCATGAACAGTAGAGGAGGAAAAGAACAGGCGTGGGAGTCCGGCTTGTCACATCAATAGGGAATCAAATAGGGAATCCACCATCACAGGTATAAGCGCACAATCCTCCCCCCGATGACACCAGCCTCTCACCTTGTTGATGGACCCACAGGGTCAGATAAAGCCTTAATGGATCTCCGACACCATGGATGATGCTCTCCAATTCTTGTGTATAAATAGGGATTGCTGCAGCCTTTCCACCACTTCCAACCGTATCTTCCTAGAATATATATCTTGCTCCAGGGTTCAGGAATAAAACAGAGAGGACTCCATGGTGAAGTTATGCCCCGTACACACGATCGTTTTTAATGTCATTTTTTAAACCAACGTTTTTCTCCTCGTTTTTTTCATGTTTCCTCTCAAGCCTGCCTTGCGTACACACAATCATTTAAAAAAACGATCAAGCAAAGCGCAGTGACGTTCAACACGTACGACGGCACTATAAAGGGGAAGTTCCGTTCGAATGACGCCACCCTTTGGGACGCTTTTGCTAATTCCGTGTCACCGCGTTTTAGTAAAAGTTTGGTGAGAGACGATTCGCGCTTTTCAGTCTTCGTGCTTTGAAGATCGTTTTCGGGAGTTCAGTTTGCGCCTGTGGGTTTGTATCTGTTTAGCACTGCTTGTAGTCAGTTCGTATCTGTTTATTCAGTGCGGCCTGCTCTGCACGTTCGTGTTTTTCAGCTTGTTCTTCATAGGCCTTGCTGTTCTTCCGTGCGTTCTTCTAGTTTGTTCTGTTCAGCCGACCGTTATCTAGCCATGTTGCGGCTACGTACTCGTCGTAGAGTTCGTGCTGTAGTTGGTGCAGGGGTTCATGCTGTATCCCGACTCCATGCCATGAGCAGGGTCAGGAGGAGTTCATGGACCAAGAATTGGTTGCTCCAGCGGCACCAATTCTGTCACATGCCTTTGTTGCGGGAGATCAGGGAGAATAATCCTGATGATTTCAGGAATTTTCTCAGGATGTCTGACCCCGTATTTCAGCAGCTGTTGGCTTTGGTGTCCCCCTATATTACCAGGCAGGACACCGTTATGCGGGAAGCCATCAGTGCTGAGCAGAGGCTCATCGCCACGTTGCGATACCTGGCTACTGGGAGAAGCCTGCAGGACCTTAAGTTCTCCACAGGCATATCCCCCAGGCTCTGGGGATCATTATACCAGAGACTTGTTCTGCCATCCTTCAAGTTTTGCAGGAGGACTATATTAAGGTAAGTGTTCTTCTTCAAAAATTCACATTGTATGGTTTTTATTTTTGGATATTTTTTATTTGCTTTATTTGCAGTCCCTAATTCACATGATTCTTAGCTGCAGGGAATGTCCCCTTTCTCCCCATGTTTTATTATTTAAAGTTTGGGGTTTGAGGCCTACCTGTAAATTTGGCTTACCTAACCTCTCCAGCATGCTATCCTGGGGCCATACCTACCTTGCCTAGTCATTTCCATGTTTTTTATTCTATGTTCCATCGTAGTGCTTTACCCAAAACGCACCCTAAATTTTGCCTAGGAATGTTTCATTTTTGTTAACTTCAATACAGAGTGCTACAGCCTTCATGTGTGATATTCCCAACTCATCTTCAACCCCCCCCCCCCATAATTTTTTGGTTTGTTTGTTTTTTGTTGCTTCCAATTTTTTATGTTTTGAACAGTTTCTACCAATGTTGGCCATGAATGTGTGTATGAAATCAGCTTTCAATGTTTCTGGCTCCAAGTATTAATTTGTTATTTCTTTAATTCCACAGTTCCCTTCTTCGCCACATGAATGGCAGAATGTGGCTTCCGAGTTTGCCCAGCGATGGAACTTTCCGAACTGTGGAGGAGCCATCGACGGCAAACATGTTCGGGTCGTCCCACCACCCCATTCGGGATCCTTTTATTATAATTATAAGGGGTTCCACAGCGTTGTGATGATGGCAGTGGTGTCGGCCACCTACGAGTTCCTCTATGTGGACGTTGGCAAGAATGGCAGGATGTCTGATGGAGGAGTTTTTGCCCAGACGGAGTTTCTCAGCCACCTGTGTCTCCGCCATGTTTTGTTCAGCACTACGAGCGAGAAGGGGCGGGGAAAGTACAATATCGAACGTCAGGGGCGGGGAAAGCGTGCAGAGTTTGACGCATGCGCTGTGTATATCAAGTGAAGATCCATGTCTGGGAAATACGTTCATTTGTCGGGAGAGGGAGTTAGCAACGAACGTCGTGACGAAGGTACCTAACAATTTTACTTTTTGAGGTTCATCAGACGAGGAGATTTGTGTGCTCAAAATATGTAGACAATGCACAGTTGAGGAATGTTGCCTGAAATATATTGTTTTTTTGGTTTCTCGCTTTTACAGATATCATGAATACTTTTAAAAACCCAGACTTCATGGGGGAGTTCATCGACAAATGGCAAGAGCTCCCTATATTATGGCAAACAAAAAGTGGCGGAAATAAAAATAAAGACGCCAGGAAAGCAGCACTGGAGAGCCTGCTTGCATTTGTGCAAACAAAGATACCCACAACAACTCTCCAAGATGTCAAAAACAAAATTGGGACCATCAGAGGGACATACAGGACCCAGAGGACTATGGTCCTGAGGTCCCAGAGGTCAGGTGCAACAGCAGATAAGGTTTATAAACCCAGTCTGTGGTACTACAGTAAGCTTGCTTTTCTGGATGACCAGCTGGAAGTGCGGGAATCTCTCTCCACCCTTCCCCCCAGAGGTCAATCCAGCCTTCCTTGTACCCAACCCTCCAGCCTTCCCTGCAGCCAGTCCTCCAGCCTTCCTGTCAACCCTGCTCTGGCTTCCTCTGAGGTTCAAGATCAGGGCCTTGAGGAGGCAGATTTGGAGATATGGAGCCAGGTAAAGTATTGATATATATATTTATATCTTACAAAATTGTAGAATTTAAATAGATGTTCGTATTGTTAAAGGTATGTACACTTCTACCAATAAAGTTTGTGAAGAGCAAGATACAGTAGTGGCCTAATTTTATGTGCCCAAGACAACAAAACCAGGATGCGGAATCAATGAAAATGACATAACTTTTGGCATTGATTTCAACAATGTCTAGAGGTGAACAATGTCTGTGAATGATGATGTGGCAAAATAAATAATGTCCCTTTCTTTTTTTACAGCCAGAGCAGAGCCAGGAAGAGGGTGATGTTGGGGATCAGGAGGAGGCAGGGCCCAGTGGCACCCAGGAGGAGGCTGGGCCCAGTGGCACCCAGGAGGAGGCTGGGCCCAGCACAAGAGCCCAGATGCCTCCCCTGGTAGTTAAACCACGAGGGCCAAGGAGAGGTAGGCAGGTGGAGGAGGAAACCAGGGCCTTCCTCAGAGAGGCAACAGCGGCCCTCAGAGAGGCACCCTCTGTTGATGAGGGATTTGCCGCAGTCCTCGCCCACAAACTAGGGCAAATGGAGTTGCAGCAAAAAAATTTCAGTGAGACCCTGCTATTGAAAGTCATCAATAAGGGCGTGCTGGGTGAACTCACTAGGTACACGGACATAACGGAGGTTGTCCCTACTCCTCCACCTCCTCCTCCTCCTCCTACTACTCCTCCTGCCACAACCTCTCCTCCTGATCCCCAGCCTCCAAGGAAGAAACCAACCAAGGCTGCAGAGAAGGCTGGAGAGAAGGCTACAAGGAAGAGGAGAAAATAATGCCTGCTGTAGTACCACAGACTGGGGACATATAGGACTTATCTGCTGTGGCTCCTGACCTCTGGGAGCTCAAGACAAGATTGGGCTCCTTTTTTTTGGGGATCTAATCTATATTTTGGTTTGGACATCTTGGATGGTTGTTGTGGGGTCAAAGGGATGCACAAATGCAAGCAGGCTCTCCAGTGCTGCCTTCCACTTTAATTTGTTAATGTTCTGAAATAAAAAAAAAATGAGTGCCCTTTAAATACTTAACTATGTGATTTGTATTTCAAAAGAGAGCTTGCTAGGAAGCAGGCAGGGACATCTCAAATTATATTATTGTTATTATCAGGGGACACAAACCTCCCTGAGGCCAAATGAGACACTTTTGGAAGGTTGTTGTGGTAACTTTACACAAGAATAATTTAAGCCAAAATAATAAAAAAAAGGCCACAAAAAAAAAAACACAATAGTAAAATATAATTTAAAGAAAAAAGGAGAATTACATTATTTTATTATTATTAGTATTATTTAGGAGGGAGGTGCGGCTTATAAATAATATTTTATAATCATTAGAGCAATTTGGAATTACTTTAGAAACAAGTTTGGCATAACTCTCAATGTCATTATCAAAAGAGGGTAATTTTAAAGCATTATCAAAAGAAGAACGGAATGTGCAGCATTAAAACGATGCTATTAATTCCACCGTGACGAATGTGCCATCTCCATTTCCAACATTAGCTTTACCAAAACGAGCGCTCCCGTCTCATAGTTGCTTCTGAGCATGCGCGTTTTTTTTCACGTCGTGAAAGCATACACACTATCGTTTTTCACGTCGTTAAAAAAAACGACATGAAAAACGATGTGAAAAAAGAGAGCATGTCCGGAATTTTTAATGGCCGTTTTTCACGTCGTTAAAAATGCTCTGGAGCATACACACGATCATTTTTCAGGGCCATTTTTTAAAATGGCAGTTTTAACGGCATGAAAAACGATCGTGTGTACGGGGCATTAGTATTTAAAAGCCAATAATGGTGTTTATTAAAAAATATATAACTTAAAGTGGAGGTCCACCCTGAAAAAATCTTCACACTAAAAATAAAAAAAATAAAAAAAAAAATTAATAGAAAAAAATAAAATAATTTATACTCACCCTAAATGCCTGTTGCTATGCGGAAGTCCCCTAATCTGCCGCTAATGTTCCTCTTCTCCGTCCGCGGTGGCTCTCCTTCCGCTTCCTCTTCTTGTGAATGGGCCTCACTGCCTTCTGGGAACTGTGTATATCCCAGGAGGCAAGCCGCCCATTCACAAAGCGTCGTGCGAGTGGCGCATGTGCAGTAGGAAACGGGCAGTGAAGCCTTACGGCTTCACTGCCTGTTTCCCCTACTCAGAATGGAAGAGCCGGGAGCCTGCCAGCAGCGATCGATCGCCGCGGCAGGACCGACATCGCGGGAGAGTAGGACAGGTAAGTGTCCTTATTAAAAGTCAGCAGCTACACTGTTAGTAGCTGCTGACTTTTTTTTTTTTTTCCTGCACCACCGCTTTAAAAACAAAAATAAAAGCACCAAGCAATAAAAACGCCAAATGGAGTACACACTTCCGGTCACGGCCGTAAACCGGAAGTCAACGTCACTAAGCTCCTCCTCCCGATGCGTTGCGTCACTCCTCACGTGACTTTATCAAGGGAAGATCATTTTGTGTGAACTTTCCATTATATAATATTTTTTGGGACACATCAACGTTTGGATATATATTTTTTTGCATTTTTTGCATATTATGCACATGTATATTTATTATTGGATGATTTTTAGCACATTTATAGCACGTTTCACTTTAAGGCCTCTTGCCCACGGACGTTTTTACAGCCGCGTTTTTTACAGCTTAAAAACGCCTGTCCATTATTGTATAAATTTTTCGACCATATTTTTTTTGAAAAAAAATAATAAAATGCCGGAGCTAGTTTTTGCAAGTTTTTTAACGCTTCGCGTTTTTTTATGCCAAACGCCGACGCCGGGGAACGCACTGGTCCTGTTTTTTTTTTTACAGCTTAAAAACGCCTATGCTATTTGCAGCTCAAAAACGCCTAGGTGGGCATGAAGCTATAGACTAACATGGACAGGCGTTTTTAAGCTGTAAAAAACGCGGCTGTAAAAACGTCCATGGGCAACATTTTTATTTCATTAAGGCCCCTTTCACACTGAGGAGTTTTTCAGGCGTTTTGCGCTAAAAATAGCGCATAAATAACGCCTGAAAAACTCCTGCCCCAGTACGCTCAATGTGAAAGCCCGAGGGCTTTCACACTGAGGCAATGCGCTGGCGGGAGGAGAAAAAATCTACTACAAGCTACATCTTTGGAGCGGTGAAGGAGCGGTGTGTATACCGCTCCTTCCCATTGAAATGAATGGGACACCGCGGTAATACCGCCCGCAAACCGCGGCTGTAGCCACGGTTTGCGGGTGGTATTAACCCTTTTTCGGCCGCTAGCGGGGGTTACAACCGCACTGCTAGCGGCCGAATACCTCCGCAATCCCGGCAGTATAGCGCAGCTAAAAATAGCGGCGCTATACTGCCACCGCACCCACCGCCCCAGTGTGAAACCAGCCTTAGTTGTTTTGGTTACACCATAGAAGTAGCTGCTGTTTGTCATATATATACATATATACTATCACTTTATACTAGCACTTTATATTAGAACTTCTTAAATTTGTTTAGTTTTACCTACTGGTAGGTGCATAGGTATCCTTTTATAATAAGTATCAATTCGATAGACCTCATTCATTCAGCTTTACAGGTGTAGTATTTTTTGTTTGAACGCTCGGAAGAGAAATGATAAAAATCACCTGTCTGGCCATTTGATCGAGACTTCATGGACTTGACTAATTGTGAATTATTTTTCATTTGAGAGCCATGTCAGTGTCAAAATTTTTGTAGAATGAATTTTCTAGTTTCCGATTAAGTTTGACAAATGCCTATGCAATAAGACTACTTACAATTTTCCACGACCAGGAAAAAAAACAACGGATAGAAATTTGTTTATTCCCATTAGATTCAACAAAAGTTTTCCATCTTTGTCGTTTAAAATTTTTGCTAACTGGTCGAAACTGATTTTCGAATTGGTTTTGACCAGAGTGAGCAAAAAAATCGACTTTTAGATAATCAAATGAATATTCTGAAAACAAAATTTTTCTAATGAAATTCAGGACAGCTCTAGAGCGGTGAAGACCGTGTCAAATCAAATACTGCATTCAGTATTTGTTGGTATTAAAGCAGTTATGTAATGTATTACAAAAAGTCAAGTGATGCTTAAAGCCCACCTCCACTCTTCAGAACCCCCCACCCTGTGAGGTCCTCCCTCTTCTTGCTCACAGTCAATGATGATTGGTCCTATCTGAAGCGCTGAACATCACTAATTGACCTGTAAGCACCCTAATGTGCTGTATTATTGTGAGCCCAGGACAGCCTGATGATGCCCCCCACCCCCCACCCCCCCAAGGAGGTGTGTCCATGACTGCAAGAGCTCACAGGAAGTTGCGTAGCAGAGCACCATTGATGGTGGGTTTCATTCATCTGGCCGTTCTTGTAGTCAACGATTAGCTGAAAATGGTTGAAATTGCCTAACTATAGCAGGGTGTGTGGTGACTGTGGTCAGTATAATTCGCAGACTTTCCAAATGGCATTCTGTACAGAACTACCCTTTATCGATATATGTTTTAAACATTTACAGTTACAGACACCCCATTGGATTGCCCAATACGAGTCAATATCTTCTTCACCAGACTGTCAAATTCCATCACCATCACCAGTCCTATAAGGTACCAGTACAGTATGACTACGGAAGCCCATAGATGCTATTGTAGGGATCTGCTGCCCTCTACTGTCTGAATTTGCAAATGTCTGTAAATAAATAATCTATACACTTCCTGTTCCTGGGTCATTGACTTTGAAACCCCAGAAGGAGGAAGTGGAGAGAGAGAGTCTCAGCCACATGTCCTGTCCATGCTGCTAAACCCCAAACTAGCAGGGACTATTATGCAAGTATTCCCAGGCCCCCAGATTTACTCCCTTTGCCGCCCCAAGGCCGGGTCCTTCAATGCTGCTCACCCCCCCTCCCACACACACACACCATCACATAGGGGGCTTCTGAGCCCCCCCCCCCATGTGATAGAAATGAGGTAAAAAAAATAAAAAATTAAATTACATAAAAAATCCCCCCCCCCTGCCAAAAAAAAACTGAAAGTACTTGTGATTTGCATATTGTGTTATTGAACACATACCTAGTGTATTTGTGCACAGTTTTTATACAACAATAGCTGTAAATATATGCATTATGCAGCATACCCAGCAAGGAATTTAATACCTTTGAGTCAAATATTCTGCTTGGCACTGGCAGAGCAGTGGTGATGGGAGAATCATAGCTGCCTGGAAGATGTGGAGACAGATGAACACGGGACTGGATGTGAAGGTCCTCAGTCAGGAGGAGAGGGCTGGGATGTCTCCGGCATCAGTTTTCTTATAGGTTCACTCCAGGATTTCCTTCTTGCCCAAGAGCAGGAAAAGTAAAAGACCCCTCCCATTTGCCTGACGCCGTGACGGAACATGGGGACTTGTTGATAGTAGTCGCCGGTCAGGACGCCGGGTCGGAACATGGGGACTTGCTGCCGGTGTTCTGCCGATGAGTGTCCCCCCAGCAGATAATGCCCCCCCTGTACTGCGCAGGCGCAGCACTTGCGCAGTACGAACCAAAAGCGGGCCGACAGAAATAGCCGAAGATAAATCGCTGTCAGAAACCATGAATCAGACCGAGACAGAAGTACAGTTAAATCACACTAGTTTAATAATAAATAATAAAAAGGTAAATAGAGTAAGAGTAGTCAAAACATAGCCAGAGTTCAGTAACCGGATCGGGTAGTCGACCAAGCCAAAGTCCAAGAGCCAGCGATAAAGGTAATAGAACAGCAAGCAGGATCCGTAGCCAGAGGGGACAACAGTCAAGCAGGTCTTCAACTGGAACGCAGGAGAAAGTCTCTTGTGATGTTAACACAGGCGAAGGCGAAGAGCAAATGAACTGGAAGTCCTTAAGTAGGCAGAGCTGACGAGCTGATCATCAACAGGTGGATCACTGTGGAGAGATGGAAGCTGGCAATTAGCTGACAGCTGAGCTGCCAGCACAGAGAAGGAAGGGCTGAACCCAGCCCTGACAATCGCTCAGATTCAGCTGAACACAGCGCCTGCGCAATGACGACGATATTGTGACAGACGCTGCCGGACGCTCCCGATGCTCGTGCTACTCTGCAAGGGGGCGGGTGCATTACTGTTATAACGTCTAAGGGGCAGATAGCTACTGAAGAGGCCGAGTTTTCAATTGATGGGCAGAGCTGATAACTTGGGGGTGGTATTAGCAATATACTCGTGCAAAGCCGCCCAACAACATTGCAAAAGCCACCTATCATTTGTTTAAACACGCCCCGCTAAGACGTATAGTATATTGCTAAAAGCACAGCCAAGTTATCAGCTCTGCACATCAATAGAAAACTCGGCCTCTTCTGTAGCTTTCCGCCCCTTAGACGATAGGACACCGGCCGGGACGACAGGATTTTTTCACCCCCCTGTTGCCGCGGCACCGTCCCTGCACCTACTGGCCTGGCCTCGGTGGCCTTGTCTCGAATCCGGCCCCGAGTATTCCTATGATCTCATATTTTAACTGCAGCTGTTGAGTGTATATCTCAATCCGTGTGACAGGCAGAGTATCTCTGCCCTGTCCTTGTTATTATTTCACCTGCACAGTGCCAGATAGTTAGGTCTGTGCTATTGTACAAGTAGTGGTCACCTTCCAGTATATCAGTGGATGAACCTGTTTATTGCAATATAGCTTATATGCAGCTCCTGTTATTCTAGCTAACCACGTCTCTTCTGGTCTGGGATTATATAACTAGTTTTAGCTTATTACTCAATACCCAGCACAGTGCAGCACAGTGGCTGTCATGATCAGTGTCATTGCCTGGGTCACCTGCTGGTGGTGCTATTGCTTTCAGCACCAAAGGGTGCAGTTCTGGTGGCCACCAGCGGGTGTCTCCCATTTGTCTGGAGCCGAAATCATCTCCTGCAATCAGGCGTCACCTGAGACTGATTGCAGGAGGTGTGTATAAATACCCAGCAGACACTAAAGCATTTGCTCTGGTATTGTCTTGGAACCCAGACCTGTATGCCTGAACCTGAACCTGAACCTGAACCTGAACCTGAACCTGAACCTGAACCTGAACCTGAACCTGAACCTGAACCTGAACCTGAACCTGAACCTTGTGACCTGTTACTAGTGATGAGCCGAACACCCCCGGGTTCGGTTCGCACCAGAACCCGCGAACGGACCGAAAGTTCGAACGAACATTAGAACCCTATTAAATACAATGGATGCGAACGTTCGAATTCTAAAGTGCTAATTATAACAACTATTATGCATGTTATTGTCATAAATAGGGTTTGGGAACCCGGGTTGTGCACCAGGGGACATGTATCAATGCAAAAAGAAGTTTTAAAAACGGTCGTTTTTCGGGAGCAGTCATTTTAATGATGCATAAAGTGAAAAAAAAAAAGTCAAATATTCCTTTAAATATCGTACCTGGGGGGTGTCTAAAGTATGCCTGTGAAGTGCCACGTGTTTCCCGTGTTTAGAACTGTCCCTGCACAAAATGACACTTCTAAAGGAAAAAAAAGCCATTTAAAACTGCTTGCGGCTTTAATGTAATGTCTGGTCCCGGTAATATGGATGAAATTCTTTAAGAAAAATGGCATAGCTACCCCATGACCCCCCCCTACCCCAGCCCATTACCAGCCCCTTTGGGTCTTGTATGGATATTAAGGGGAACCCCGCACATAAAATAAAAAAGGCCCTATATACTCTGAACAGCCGTATACAGGCGGTGCATACAAGACAGGGACTGTAGGTTTGTTCTTATGTAGAATCTGTTTGTAATTTTGAACAGGTACATTGTTGAAGTGTAGCTCCAGCCCAAAAATCTATTTTTAAACTTTTTGGGAAACATAGGTAAGGGTTATCACCCCTGTAACATTTGTTTTGCTGTCTGTGCCCCTGTTCAGAACATTTCACCTCACTTTCCGTCCCAATGACAACTGTTTTTGAAATGTGGTGTTTTTCTTGAAACAAGGATTGCTGATAAAGCATCAGTACAGATGAGACCCCTTTCTCCCATATTTATTCTTACAGGAGAGAATTTTCCTTTCTAGGGGTAGATTTCCTCTCACTTCCTGTTGTCTTCTTTCGTTTGCAAGTAGGAGTCGTTTGTAAGTTGGATGTTTGAAAGTAGGGACCTGCCGTATATACTCTGCAGAAATAGGCCCCTTAGTTGTTGGTGTTGGCACAACACTGTAAGCACTCAGTTACTCTTGGTTGGTGCTGGAACGCCCTGCTGTCAACTATTATATCAGGAATTTTAATTACATATAATTGTTGAACAGTGGTAGTAAAAATTGGGGCTTTGATGGTGGTGCTGGTGCCACAACACTGTAAGCCCTGACAGTTACTCTTGGTGGGTGCAGCAATGGGCCCTGCTGTGAATTATTAGATCAAGAATTGTAATTACATGCCCCTTTTGAACAGGGGCTGAAAAATTGGGCCTTTCGTGGTGGTGGTGGTGGTGGCGTTGCCACAAGACTGTAAGCCCTCAGAGTTACTCTTGGTGGGTGCAGCAATGGACCCTGCTGTGAATTATTAGATCAAGAATTGTAATTGCATGCCCCTGTTGAACAGGGGCTGAAAAATTGGGCCTTAGGCACTGGTGGCACAACACTACAACCCCTCACAGATACTGTACTTGGAGCACAGCAATGAGCCCTGTTGCAAAGTATTGCTTCAAAAATTGTAATGACACGCCCCTGTTAAACAGGGGCTGAAAAATTGGGCCTTAGGCACTGGTGCCACAACACTCCAACCCCTCACAGATACTGTACTTGGAGCACAGCAATGAGCCCTATGGCAAATTATTGCTAAAAAAATTGTAATTACACGCCCCTGTAAAACAGGGGCTGAAAAATTGGGCCTTAGCCACTGGTGGCGGCACCCATAAACAAAAATGATCTTCCAAGCTATCATCATCAATCGTATCATTGAGGACTCGGAGGAGGAGGATAGCCAGTCAACATAACAGCACAGGCACTCAGCATCAGCATCAGTCTTGAAGGGATGTGACATGTTAAAATCAATTAGTCTGTTATATCAGCATCAGGTGTGTGGTAGCTGGTGGTGATCCAAGACTGGTTCATCTTGATGAAAGTCAGTCGATCAACCGAGTCGGTGGACAGGCGCACCCTGTGATCCGTGACAAATCCTCCAGCAGCACTGAATGTGCGTTCCGAAAGAACGCTGGATGCAGGACAGGCCAGTAGCTCAATTGCATACTGTGCAAGCTCTGGCCAGTGATCCATCCTCAAGACCCAGTAAGCCAGAGGATTTTCGGTGGGGAAGGTGTCCAAGTCTGACCTTGCCCCTAGATATTCCTGCACCATGTTTATCAGACGCTGGCGATGGTTGCTGGAACCGATCATACTTTGGGGCTGCGGACTAAAGAATTGTCTGAACGCATCGGTCAGACGGCCACCTTCCCCACCGCTCCTTCTTTGACTGGCCGAAGCCTCAGCAACTCGTTGTCCAGGACCAGGAGTTTGTAACCTCCCAGTCTCTGGGAACGCGTTGCACAGACCTTTCTGCAAGGCCTCCCGGAGTTGTCTCATCCTCTGCTCCCTCTGCGACGGTAACATAAGGTCCGCAACCTTACCCTTGTACCGTGGATCAAGGAGAGTGGCCAGCCAGTAATGGTCCCTCTCCTTGATCCGAAGAATACGAGGATCCTTCCGCAGACTTTGCAGGATCAGGGAGGCCATGCAGCGTAGGTTTGCTGAGGCATTCGCTCCGGAGTCCTCTGGGTCACTAAGGACGACATGATCCGCAGCCACCTCCTCCCAGCCACGTACAAGTCCACTGGTTTCTTGGGACTGTAAATCATCCCTAAAAGACTGCTGCTGATGATGCTGAGTGCCAGCCTCCACCTCCATGCTGACACAATCCTCCTCCTCCTCCTCCTCCTCCTCCTCCTCCTCCTCCTCTTCCTGTGCGATGGGTGGGACAGAAGGAACACTGTCTGGGTAAAGGGGGCCTTGAGAGGCAAGGAAGTCCTCCTCTTCCTGCCTCTGTTCTGCCTCAAGTGCCCTGTCCATTATTCCACGCAGCGTGTGCTCCAACAGGTGGACAAGAGGTACAGTGTCACTGATGCATGCACTGTCACTGCTCACCATCCTCGTGGCCTCCTCAAATGGTGCCAGGACAGTGCATGCATCCCTGATCATGCCCCACTGGCGTGGAGAAAAAAAACCAAGCTCCCCTGACCCTGTCCTGGTGCCGTAGTTGCACAGGTACTCATTGATGGCCCTCTGCTGCGTGTGCAGCCGCTGCAGCATGGCCAACGTTGAGTTCCACCTGGTGGGCATGTCACATATAAGGCGGTTCTTGGGCAGGTTCAACTCCTTTTGCAGCTCAGCCAGGCGAGCACTGGCATTATAAGATCTGCGGAAATGCACACAGACTTTCCTGGCCTGCCTCAGGACATCCTGTAAGCCCGGGTACCTGCCCAAGAACCGCTGCACCACCAGGTTAAGGACGTGAGCCACACAGGGCACATGGGTCAGTTGTCCCTGTCGGAGGGCGGAGAGGAGGTTGGTGCCATTGTCGCAAACCACCATTCCTGGCTTAAGCTGGCGTGGCGTCAACCACCTCTCGGCCTGGCCCTGCAGAGCAGACAGGACCTCTGCCCCAGTGTGGCTTCTGTCCCCCAAACACACCAGCGCAAGCACGGCATGGCATCTTTTTGCCTGCGTACTTGCGTAGCCCCGTGAACGGCTACGGAGCACCGCTGGTTCATAGGACAAACCACAGGAAGAGGCCATGGAGGAAGAAGAAGAGGAGGGGGTGGAGGAGAGAGGTGTGTCACAACCAGTAGTAGCATTTTGGAGGCGTGGCGGTGGGACAACCTCCAACACTACTGCACCTTGTCCTGCATCCTTCCCAGCTGCCAAAAGAGTGACCCAATGGGCCGTGAAAGAAAGGTAACGTCCCTGTCCATGCCTGCTGGACCATGAGTCAGCAGTAATATGCACCTTACCGCTGACCGCCCTGTCCAGCGAGGCCAAGACATTGCCTTCCACATGCCGGTAGAGAGCCGGAATAGCCTTCCGTGAGAAAAAGTGGCGTTTGGGAACCTGCCACTGAGGAACCGCACATTGCACAAACTCACGGAAGGGGGCCGAGTCTACCAACTGAAAAGGCAGCAGTTGAAGCGCTAGCAATTTAGCCAAGCTAGCATTCAACCGCTGGGCATGTGGATGGCTGGGAGTGAACTTCTTTCGACGGTCCAGCAGCTGGGGCAGGGAAATTTGCCTGCTAGAATCGGACGTCGGTGTACTGCTAGCAGAGTGGCCGCAAGTACTTGGCTGTGACACACCTAATTCTACACCTTCATTCCTCTCAGTGCATGTTTCAGAGAGGACTGAAGTTATAGTGGGGTTGGAGATCCCAGCTGATGCGGTGCAAGGAGAGGTCCGCTTTGTTCTTTGGTGTGGGTCTTTGAGGTAGGCTTGCCAACGAGCTGCATGGCAGGTCAACATATGTCTGGTCAGGCATGTGGTACCCAAGCGGCTGATGTTTTGGCCACGCGATATACGCTTGAGACATATGTTGCAAACAGCAGCTGTGCGATCTGATGCACTAGCCTCAAAAAAGGCCCACACCAAAGAACTTTTTGAATGACGGGCAGAGGCAGCGCCCTGCACAGGCGGAGCTCTGCGGTGTGATTCCGTCGGTGTACTGCCCTTACGCTGGCCACCAAAGGGCATCCTGCCTCGTTGGAGATGTGCCTCCTCCTCATCCTCCTCCTCCTCCTCTCTCCTATTAGGCACCCACGTGGAGTCAGTGACCTCATCATCACCTCCCTCCTCATCACTGGAGGCAATCTGGCAGTATGCTGCAGCTGCTGGAACATGACTGCCAGATTGGTGTCCTTCTTGAGCATCCCCTCTGTCTGCTCTCACGCTACTGCCTTCCTCTAGCTGGGTTTCATCATCAGACCCTTCGAAACGCTGGGCATCCTCCTGGAGCATGTACCCAACACTGTGCTGAAACAGTTCGGGGGACTCCTCAGGAGGAGGACATGGTGGGTCTAGGGAAGGAGTGACTGATGATGAGTCTGACATTGATACCAGGGAAGAGGACGCTTTGGCAGCTGCTTTTCCAGTACCCTGAGCCTGGGTGAGAGAGGATGAGGAGGAGGAGGAGGGCTTGGTCATCCACTCTACCAAGTCTTCGGCATGATGTGGCTCAACATGTCCAGCTGCCGAAAAGAAGGACAAGCGTGTCCCATGGCCATGTGCTGATGACAATGCACCGCGTCCACGACCAGCACTGTTGCCCCCAGACACAGAGCCTGCTTGCCCTCTTTTATTGCCTCCTGACTGTCTGCCTCTCCTTGTTTGCCTTCCAGACATTCTAATAGATGGCCTGCAGGGAGATGGGAAAAAAGCAATAAGGGCTACCTTCAGGTGTCCTTCTCTGTCCCTTGAAACAAGGACTTTGACAGTGAAAGAAACTGACACACTCTCCCTACCTACAGTTTTCTGTCCCTAGAAAAAAAATTTTTTTAAAGCACAATTTAGCACAAGGAGAATTCACTCACTGTCCTTCCAGGTCCCTGGAAACAAGGACTTTGACAGTGAAAGAAACTGACACACTCTCCCTACCTACAGTTTTCTGTCCCTAGAAAAAATGTTTTTTTTAAGCACAATTTAGCACAAGGAGAATTCACTCACTGTCCTTCCAGGTCCCTGGAAACAAGGACATTGACAGTGAAAGAAACTGACACACTCTCCCTACCTACAGTTTTCTGTCCCTAGAAAAAATGTTTTTTTTAAGCACAATTTAGCACAAGGAGAATTACCTCACTGTCCTTCCAGGTCCCTGGAAACAAGGACTTTGACAGTGAAAGAAACTGACACACTCTCCCTACCTACAGTTTTCTGTCCCTAGAAAAAATGTTTTTTTTAAGCACAATATAGCACAAGGAGAATTCACTCACTGTCCTTCCAGGTCCCTGGAAACAAGGACTTTGACAGTGAAAGAAACTGACACACTCTCCCTACCTACAGTTTTCTGTCCCTAGAAAAAATGTTTTTTTTAAGCACAATTTAGCACAAGGAGAATTACCTCACTGTCCTTCCAGGTCCCTGGAAACAAGGACTTTGACAGTGAAAGAAACTGACACACTCTCCCTACCTACAGTTTTCTGTCCCTAGAAAAAATGTTTTTTTTAAGCACAATTTAGCACAAGGAGAATTACCTCACTGTCCTTCCAGGTCCCTGGAAACAAGGACTTTGACAGTGAAAGAAACTGACACACTCTCCCTACCTACAGTTTTCTGTCCCTAGAAAAAATGATTTTTTTAAGCACAATTTAGCACAAGGAGAATTACCTCACTGTCCTTCCAGGTCCCTGGAAACAAGGACTTTGACAGTGAAAGAAACTGACACACTCTCCCTACCTACAGTTTTCTGTCCCTAGAAAAAATGTTTTTTTTAAGCACAATATAGCACAAGGAGAATTACCTCACTGTCCTTCCAGGTCCCTGGAAACAAGGACTTTGACAGTGAAAGAAACTGACACACTCTCCCTACCTACAGTTTTCTGTCCCTAGAAAAAATGTTTTTTTTAAGCACAATTTAGCACAAGGAGAATTACCTCACTGTCCTTCCAGGTCCCTGGAAACAAGGACTTTGACAGTGAAAGAAACTGACACACTCTCCCTACCTACAGTTTTCTGTCCCTAGAAAAAATGTTTTTTTTAAGCACAATTTAGCACAAGGAGAATTACCTCACTGTCCTTCCAGGTCCCTGGAAACAAGGACTTTGGCAGTGAAAGAAACTGACACACTCTCCCTACCTACAGTTTTCTGTCCCTAGAAAAAATGTTTTTTTTAAGCACAATTTAGCACAAGGAGAATTACCTCACTGTCCTTCCAGGTCCCTGGAAACAAGGACTTTGACAGTGAAAGAAACTGACACACTCTCCCTACCTACAGTTTTCTGTCCCTAGAAAAAATGTTTTTTTTAAGCACAATTTAGCACAAGGAGAATTACCTCACTGTCCTTCCAGGTCCCTGGAAACAAGGACTTTGACAGTGAAAGAAACTGACACACTCTCCCTACCTACAGTTTTCTGTCCCTAGAAAAAATGTTTTTTTTAAGCACAATTTAGCACAAGGAGAATTACCTCACTGTCCTTCCAGGTCCCTGGAAACAAGGACTTTGGCAGTGAAAGAAACTGACACACTCTCCCTACCTACAGTTTTCTGTCCCTAGAAAAAATGTTTTTTTTAAGCACAATTTAGCACAAGGAGAATTACCTCACTGTCCTTCCAGGTCCCTGGAAACAAGGACTTTGACAGTGAAAGAAACTGACACACTCTCCCTACCTACAGTTTTCTGTCCCTAGAAAAAATGTTTTTTTTAAGCACAATTTAGCACAAGGAGAATTACCTCACTGTCCTTCCAGGTCCCTGGAAACAAGGACTTTGACAGTGAAAGAAACTGACACACTCTCCCTACCTACAGTTTTCTGTCCCTAGAAAAAATGTTTTTTTTTAAGCACAATTTAGCACAAGGAGAATTACCTCACTGTCCTTCCAGGTCCCTGGAAACAAGGACTTTGACAGTGAAAGAAACTGACACACTCTCCCTACCTACAGTTTTCTGTCCCTAGAAAAAATGTTTTTTTTAAGCACAATTTAGCACAAGAATTACCTCACTGTCCTTCCAGGTCCCTGGAAACAAGGACTTTGACAGTGAAAGAAACTGACACACTCTCCCTACCTACAGTTTTCTGTCCCTAGAAAAAATGTTTTTTTTAAGCACAATTTAGCACAAGGAGAATTACCTCACTGTCCTTCCAGGTCCCTGGAAACAAGGACTTTGACAGTGAAAGAAACTGACACACTCTCCCTACCTACAGTTTTCTGTCCCTAGAAAAAATGTTTTTTTTAAGCACAATTTAGCACAAGGAGAATTCACTCACTGTCCTTCCAGGTCCCTGGAAACAAGGACTTTGACAGTGAAAGAAACTGACACACTCTCCCTACCTACAGTTTTCTGTCCCTAGAAAAAATGTTTTTTTTAAGCACAATTTAGCACAAGGAGAATTACCTCACTGTCCTTCCAGGTCCCTGGAAACAAGGACTTTGACAGTGAAAGAAACTGACACACTCTCCCTACCTACAGTTTTCTGTCCCTAGAAAAAATGTTTTTTTTAAGCACAATTTAGCACAAGGAGAATTACCTCACTGTCCTTCCAGGTCCCTGGAAACAAGGACTTTGACAGTGAAAGAAACTGACACACTCTCCCTACCTACAGTTTTCTGTCCCTAGAAAAAATGTTTTTTTTAAGCACAATTTAGCACAAGGAGAATTACCTCACTGTCCTTCCAGGTCCCTGGAAACAAGGACTTTGACAGTGAAAGAAACTGACACACTCTCCCTACCTACAGTTTTCTGCCCCTAGAAAAAATGTTTTTTTTAAGCACAATATAGCACAAGGAGAATTCACTCACTGTCCTTCCAGGTCCCTGGAAACAAGGACTTTGACGGTGAAAGAAACTGACACACTCTCCCTACCTACAGTTTTCTGTCCCTAGAAAAAATGTTTTTTTTAAGCACAATTTAGCACAAGGAGAATTACCTCACTGTCCTTCCAGGTCCCTGGAAACAAGGACTTTGACAGTGAAAGAAACTGACACACTCTCCCTACCTACAGTTTTCTGTCCCTAGAAAAAATGTTTTTTTTAAGCACAATTTAGCACAAGGAGAATTACCTCACTGTCCTTCCAGGTCCCTGGAAACAAGGACTTTGACAGTGAAAGAAACTGACACACTCTCCCTACCTACAGTTTTCTGTCCCTAGAAAAAATGTTTTTTTTAAGCACAATTTAGCACAAGGAGAATTACCTCACTGTCCTTCCAGGTCCCTGGAAACAAGGACTTTGACAGTGAAAGAAACTGACACACTCTCCCTACCTACAGTTTTCTGTCCCTAGAAAAAATGTTTTTTTTAAGCACAATTTAGCACAAGGAGAATTACCTCACTGTCCTTCCAGGTCCCTGGAAACAAGGACTTTGACAGTGAAAGAAACTGACACACTCTCCCTACCTACAGTTTTCTGTCCCTAGAAAAAATGTTTTTTTTAAGCACAATATAGCACAAGGAGAATTCACTCACTGTCCTTCCAGGTCCCTGGAAACAAGGACTTTGACAGTGAAAGAAACTGACACACTCTCCCTACCTACAGTTTTCTGTCCGTAGAAAAAATGTTTTTTTTAAGCACAATTTAGCACAAGGAGAATTACCTCACTGTCCTTCCAGGTCCCTGGAAACAAGGACTTTGACAGTGAAAGAAACTGACACACTCTCCCTACCTACAGTTTTCTGTCCCTAGAAAAAATGTTTTTTTTAAGCACAATTTAGCACAAGGAGAATTACCTCACTGTCCTTCCAGGTCCCTGGAAACAAGGACTTTGACAGTGAAAGAAACTGACACACTCTCCCTACCTACAGTTTTCTGTCCCTAGAAAAAATGTTTTTTTTAAGCACAATTTAGCACAAGGAGAATTACCTCACTGTCCTTCCAGGTCCCTGGAAACAAGGACTTTGACAGTGAAAGAAACTGACACACTCTCCCTACCTACAGTTTTCTGTCCCTAGAAAAAATGTTTTTTTTAAGCACAATTTAGCACAAGGAGAATTACCTCACTGTCCTTCCAGGTCCCTGGAAACAAGGACTTTGACAGTGAAAGAAACTGACACACTCTCCCTACCTACAGTTTTCTGTCCCTAGAAAAAATGTTTTTTTTAAGCACAATTTAGCACAAGGAGAATTACCTCACTGTCCTTCCAGGTCCCTGGAAACAAGGACTTTGACAGTGAAAGAAACTGACACTCTCCCTACCTACAGTTTTCTGTCCCTAGAAAAAATGTTTTTTTTAAGCACAATATAGCACAAGCACAAAACACACTGACACTCTCCCTACCTATCCTTCTCTTTCCCTAAACTAAAGGAATCCAGGTTAAGCAAGAAAGAAATAAAAGTCACTGTCCCTGCCTATGCTGCTCTATCCCTGCTCCGGAACACACTACACTAGGCCGCCGTGCTGGCGGCCTTTTATAGTGTGGGGCGTGTACTAAACCCCCTCAGCAATAATTGGCCACAGGCATCCTGCCTGTGGCCAATCATTGCTCTCCTCGCTGCCGGCGCTGTGATTGGCCAAGCATGCGGGGTCACAGTGCATGCTTGGCCAATCACAGCGCCTGGATGACACTGCGATGGCGTAGTGCATTGTGGGCCGTTCGCGTCACTCGAATTTGGCGCGAACGGCCCAAATCGTTCGATCTTCGTCGAACGATCGAACAGCCGATGTTCGAGTCGAACGTATGTTCGACTCGAACACGAAGCTCATCCCTACCTGTTACCTTGTATCCTGTGTTCCTGAACCCTGCATCCATCCCTGGACCCCTGCCTCTGTATCTTGTATCCTGTGTTCCTGAACCCTGCATCCATCCCTGGACCCCTGCCTCTGTATCTTGTATCCTGTGTTCCTGAACCCTGCATCCATCCCTGGACCCCTGTCTTGCAGACTCATCCCTTCCTCCTGTTGTCCCTTCCGGCTCCCTGTTCAATCGGACTGATCTCTCGTGTATGACCCTGGCTTGATTACATTTACGCTTTAATCTCTAAACTGTATTCACGTTGGTGTAGGGAGTTGTTTTGTGTGTCACTGTGGTTGTTTGCTGGTTGCCTTTATTGTTTTAGGAATTATCCTTTCAATAAACTCATATATATATTTACTTACCTTGTGCCTAGTTCCTTTAGTGCAGCCCACTGATCTGCGTACCCTGTGCTGGATGCCGTGTTAGGCATCCGTGACAGAATACCAGAGCCATTCAAGCAGATCGGCTGCACTTGGGAATTGGGTCTGGGCACTGCTATTGCTTTAAAAATGCAGCTTGACGATATTCTGTATTTTTCGCTACTAGCAACAGAGGACAGGGAGTTTTGTTCTCAAACATTAAGTGAACACACTAGAGAGCAGTTGTTGGAATGCATCCGCATAGCCCATGTTTTTGTGGATCTGGGCAGTTTTGTGTTTGAGGATGTGCAAGATCTGATCTGTATCTGTACAGAGTTGACCCTGTCTGATGCCTCCAGTGGAGACGATGACTATACACCCCCCTTTTAGTGCAGCTCAGGTAGAGTCCTTGGTGTGGCTGTTGGAAGATGACTCAGTCTTTTTCCTTGAGCAGTACTCAACTTGTCCTACACAGGTGCTTGCAGCATGTATTGAGTCAGTGCAGTCTCTGGTCAGACAAGCAGTATGCAAACCTAACTTTGTGCAATCATTACTACAGGCCTGGTCAAGTTTATTGTACTCAGCCCCTGTCGGTTCCCTGCCACCCATTCCTGTGTCTAGACACCAGCCTGCTGGGATGCCTGCGTCTCCTTTACTCCCAACTACCACAGTGGGCAACCAATACACCCTCCTACCAATGAAGTACCAGTACCCTGTTTCCCCCTGCTGCACTTACCCTGCCTTTAACCCTCCTGCTTCGTCTCGGCTGCCTCCATCAGTTCCCCTAAGACCCCCTTCAAAATCCGCACCCTCTGCTTCACCATCCTTCCGCTCTTCGCCTCTACCAGCTGCATCCACCACCTACAGCCCTGTACACATATACAAATCTTCGGTGGCTAAACCAAAGAAAAAACAGAAGTTCTTTCCAACTCACACGATCCTGCCAGTAACCCAGCCTGTTTCCACACCAGCCGACCTGTTGCAGCCTGTCTCCGCACCAGCCGACCTGTTGCAGCCTGTCTCCGCACCAGCCGACCCGTTGCAGCCTGTCTCCGCACCAGCCGACCCGTTGCAGCCTGTCTCCGCACCAGCCGACCCGTTGCAGCCTGTCTCCGCACCAGCCGACCCGTTGCAGCCTGTCTCCGCACCAGCCGACCCGTTGCAGCCTGTCTCCGCACCAGCCGACCCGTTGCAGCCTGTCTCCGCACCAGCCGACCTGTTGCAGCCTGTCTCCGCACCAGCCGACCTGTTGCAGCCTGTCTCCGCACCAGCCGACCTGTTGCAGCCTGTCTCCGCACCAGCCGACCTGTTGCAGTCTGTCTCCGCACCAGCCGACCTGTTGCAGCCTGTCTCCGCACCAAGCGACCTGTTGCAGCCTGTCTCCGCACCAAGCGATCTGTTGCAGCCTGTCTCCGCACCAAGCGACCTGTTGCAGCCTGTTTCCAAACCAAGCGACCTGTTGCAGCCTGTTTCCAAACCAAGCGACCTGTTGCAGCCTGTTTCCAAACCAAGCGACCTGTTGCAGCCTGTTTCCAAACCAAGCGACCTGTTGCAGCCTGTTTCCAAACCAAGCGGCCTGTTGCAGCCTGTTTCCAAACCAAGCGACCTGTTGCAGCCTGTTTCCAAACCAAGCGACCTGTTGCAGCCTGTTTCCAAACCAAGCGACCTGTTGCAGCCTGTTACCAAACCAAGCGACCTGTTGCAGCCTGTTTCCAAACCAAGCGACCTGTTGCAGCCTGTTTCCAAACCAAGCGACTTGTTGCAGCCTGTTTCCAAACCAAGCGACCTGTTGCAGCCTGTTTCCAAACCAAGCGACCTGTTGCAGCCTGTTTCCAAACCAAGCGACCTGTTGCAGCCTGTTTCCAAACCAAGCGACCTGTTGCAGCCTGTTTCCAAACCAAGCGACTTGTTGCAGCCTGTTTCCAAACCAAGCGACCTGTTGCAGCCTGTTTCCAAACCAAGCGACTTGTTGCAGCCTGTTTCCAAACCAAGCGACCTGTTGCAGCCTGTTTCCAAACCAAGCGACCTGTTACAGCCTGTTTCCAAACCAAGCGACCTGTTGCAGCCTGTTTCCAAACCAAGCGACCTGTTGCAGCCTGTTTCCACACCAGCCGATCCTCTCCAGCCTGTTTCCACACCAGCCGATCCGCTCCAGCCTGCTTCCACACCAGCCGATCCGCTCCAGCCTGCTTCTACACCAGCCGATCCGCTCCAGCCTGCTTCTACACCAGCCGATCCGCTCCAGCCTGCTTCTACACCAGCCGATCCGCTCCAGCCTGCTTCCACACCAGCCGATCCGCTCCAGCCTGCTTCCACACCAGCCCAGCCTGCTTCCACACCAGCCGATTCGCTCCAGCCTGCTTCCACACCAGCCGATTCGCTCCAGCCTGTTTCCACACCAGCCGACTTGTTCCAGCCTGTTTTCACACCAACCAACCTGTTCCAGCCTGTTTCCACACCAGCCAACCTGTTCCAGCCTGTTCCAGCCTGTTTCCACACCAGCCAGCCTGTTCCAGCCTGTTTCCACACCAGCCAACCTGTTCCAGCCTGTTTCCACACCAGCCAACCTGTTCCAGCCTGTTTCCACACCAGCCAACCTGTTCCAGCCTGTTTCCACACCAGCCAACCTGTTCCAGCCTGTTTCCACACCAGCCAGCCTGTTTCCACACCAGCCAGCCTGTTCCAGCCTGTTTCCACACCAGCCAGCCTGTTCCAGCCTGTTTCCACACCAGCCAACCTGTTCCAGCCTGTTTCCACACCAGCCAACCTGTTCCAGCCTGTTTCCACACCAGCCAACCTGTTCCAGCCTGTTTCCACACCAGCCAACCTGTTCCAGCCTGTTTCCACACCAGCCAACCTGTTCCAGCCTGTTTCCACACCAGCCAACCTGTTCCAGCCTGGATTTTCGGTGCCCGTCACCCAGCCTGACGTTTTGGTGCCCGTCTTTCAGCCCGCTGAACCAGTGCCTGCCATCTGGCTTGCTGAACCTCTGCCCGGTGGCCAGTTTGAAGTGCCTCCGCCCGGTGGTCAGCTTGAAGACCCAGCGCCATTTGCCCAGCCCGCTGACATGGTGCCTGCTAAACCAGTTCTCGATGCCCGGCTTGCCGCTGATTTTGCCCTGCCTGTTTTCATTTCCAGATCCCAACTTCCAGACCCTGGTGGTGGGGTGCGTGTTCCATTGCCGGACTCAGGTGCCACGCCTCCCAGTAAGTTTAAGGACTCTGGCCGGAGGAGCACAAGTAGTCCGCAGACACAGGGGAGACTTTTTGGGACCTTTCCGCACCTACCAGCACTGCCAGATCAAGGGCAGAATGGAGCGTCCGGAGGCCACTCCTTGGGAGGGGGAACTGTCATGATCAGTGTCATTGCCTGGGTCACCTGCTGGTGGTGCTATTGCTTTCAGCACCAAAGGGTGCAGTTCTGGTGGCCACCAGCGGGTGTCTCCCATTTGTCTGGAGCCGAAATCATCTCCTGCAATCAGGCGTCACCTGAGACTGATTGCAGGAGGTGTGTATAAATACCCAGCAGACACTAAAGCATTTGCTCTGGTATTGTCTTGGAACCCAGACCTGTATGCCTGAACCTGAACCTGAACCTGAACCTGAACCTGAACCTGAACCTGAACCTGAACCTGAACCTGAACCTGAACCTGAACCTGAACCTGAACCTGAACCTGAACCTGAACCTGAACCTGAACCTGAACCTTGTGACCTGTTACCTTGTATCCTGTGTTCCTGAACCCTGCATCCATCCCTGGACCCCTGCCTCTGTACCTTGTATCCTGTGTTCCTGAACCCTGCATCCATCCCTGGACCCCTGTCTTGCAGACTCATCCCTTCCTCCTGTTGTCCCTTCCGGCTCCCTGTTCAATCGGACTGATCTCTCGTGTATGACCCTGGCTTGATTACATTTACGCTTTAATCTCTAAACTGTATTCACATTGGTGTAGGGAGTTGTTTTGTGTGTCACTGTGGTTGTTTGCTGGTTGCCTTTATTGTTTTAGGAATTATCCTTTCAATAAACTCATATATATATTTACTTACCTTGTGCCTAGTTCCTTTAGTGCAGCCCACTGATCTGCGTACCCTGTGCTGGATGCCGTGTTAGGCATCCGTGACAGTGGCTAAGTGGTTAGAACTTTGGCCTAGCAGCACTAGGTCATCGTTTTGAATCCCAACCACAATGCTACCTTCCTGGAGTTTGCATGCTCTCCCTGTGCCTGCGTGGGTTTCCTCTGGGTACTTTGGTTTCCTCCCACACTCCAAAGACATGCTGGTAGGTTAACTCCTGTCTAAATTGGCCCCAGTATGTGTGAATGTGACCTTAGCTTGTAAGCTACTTGAGGGCAGGGACTGATGTGAATATACAGTATATATGTAAAGTGCTGTGTAAATTGATGGCGCTATATAAGTACCGGTAATAAATAAATAATAATAAATGACCAGCATATGGTAGAGCCAGGTCAGGCTTCTAGTGGCTATGTTGGGATTATATGCTTAGAGGTCTGGTTGCATTACTCTGAAGCACAGAGTAAATAGGCTGACTCTGTCAAGTTCCTACTGGTGGGAAGCTGAATTCCTGGCTGGTTGGACAACAATTGGAAGATCTCCCAAAGACTACAGATCTTGTCTTCAGGTCTCTGACACAAAGACAGATGCTGCAAAATTCATCTGGTGATATCTCTATTAATAAAAAATACTGTATATACTTTATATTTATTCGGATATCTGTGCACATTGCACCAAGACTCTATCGGTCCCTTTGCTGATAATACCTCTTTGTCCATTGGATGTATGTACTGCTATTGATCTCTTCTTTCTATATAAAGCTTGTATTATTTCTATATAGGTGTGCATCTATATGCTTATGATCAATGTTATATACTGGTTGCAGTAGTTCTTCTGTTCTCAATTACTAGTTAATTAACCAAGAAGTGAATCCCCTCTCTTCGCGGAAACCCTGTCCTGGATGGAGGCACTGCCATCTTTATTATCAAACCCACTCTTCATCTTGTCAAAGGTTCTGGGTCACTTAAAGGGGTTGTAAACCCTCATGGTTTTTCACCTTAATCCATTCTATGCATTAAGGTGAAAAACCTTTTTTAGTGCTGCAGCCCCCCAGCCCCCCCGTTTTACTTACCTGGACACTGTTATCCTCTGTTCGGGAACAAGCACACCATCTGTAGCTGGTGTCTCGTGTCCCAATTGGATAGATTGATAGCAGCGCAGCCATTGGCTCCAGCTGCTGTCAATCAAATCCAATGACGCAGGGCCGAATCCGACATTCGTGTCTATAGACCCAGAATGCTGGACTTGGGAGCGCGCCCATAAGGTAACCCCCCAGGAGAGCGCTTCTCCTAGGGGGTTATCTGAAGTGAGGAGGAGCCACGAGAGCCGCCGGCGGACGCCAGAAGTCGTGTTTTTGGGGCCACTCTGTGCAAAACGAGCTGCACAGTGGAGGTAAATATGATATGTTTGTTATTTTATTTTTTTTACAATCACTTTAATTACCTAGAGGTGTAGTTTAATATCCTGTTCAGGGAGGGCTATTTCTCATAACCCCTCTCAAAAGACTGCTACACTATGAATAGAAAAAACAAGGGTTTTCTTCTTGTTTTGCTACAACAATATTTTTTGCAATTGCTTTTGTGCAATCTAAACATGGAATGGAGGTCCAGTTACTGACAGTGTTATTCGTGTGTAATCTGACCAATCAAGTCTATTTCTTCACATTGATTTCAGGTTCAATAATACAGACAATCCTAGCCCAATTACATACAATGTCACAGCTTCCAGAGGCTCGAGAGCTACCCCTAAAGAGCACAAATAAGTTATTTATTACCTCTAATGCAGAGAATCATGTTTCATTTTCTTTTATATTAGGGCCAATTCACACCAATGCATTGTAATAACGCACATATATTGAACATGGGGTATCACAAGTTTAACATAAATTGCATTAGGTGGGCTAATAATTTTGAAGGAGCTACCGAAAAGATTAACACACTCAAACCAGACATTTAGCATTTTTTTTTCACAATATTTTTATAGGTTTAGGAGGAGAAACATACAGCTGCAGTAATTGAGTGAACGTGAAGACCAAAGGTTCATTAATAGACAGAATAACATGTGTTACAAGTCAAAAGTCATCAATAGAACATAAAATCAATGGTTATGTAGCAGAGAAATATACATCCCAAGTCCAAAGAACCTGACAAGTCTCCGGAGTGCAGCACAACCAAATTGTCTATGCCTTTCTCCTGGATTAATGGCTAAAACAGTGTAACAAAGGTAAGAACATTTTAAAATTCTAAAACACTGGTCCCATGCTGTCTTTAAAAAAAGGAAACATACTAGAAGTATGATGTCAGAAAAAGACCAAGAAGTCCCCTGTGTCTGCCACACTTTTTTATGTTTTTGCAATTAATTGAACTTTCATCCTGCTAGTTTGAGGTCATGTCCCCGTGTTCTTGTTCTTGATAGCTTCATATTGAAAATACAGCCCTCTTAAACCTTATTCTCACCCAGGGGAGGGCTGGCGGCCTTAGGCCTGGGGGGCAAGTCCAGTCAAGTGGCCCATTGAACCGCCGAATCAGCTCACCATCCATGGCCCACCTGGTTTTTCAATGCAGCCTCACCAGTGCCCATCAGTGCAGCCAACTTCAGTGCCCATCAATGCAGCCTGATCACTGGGGCAGGTTACATGGGGTATATGGGGTGGAGATGGGGGGTCAGCTACGGGTGTCAGGGTCTCTCACCTCAGCGATCTCAGCTCAGCAGGTCCTTGCATGCCACGGTCTCCTGGGGGGTAACGCTCCTGATCCTGGGGTCAAGTTGCAGCCAGCGCCCAGCCCTGCGTCCTGACTCCCTGGCACGCCCTGCCTCTGCCTGCTTCCAAGAATCCGATCCCAGGGAGTTGTAGTTTCCTCTGCGCTGCTGTGTTTTCCACCCACCAGAAGCTTGAGTGCGCACTACAACTCCCGGAATGCAACAGCTAGTGGTCGGCCACCATGGCCATGCCCCCAGCCCGACTTCCTAGACCAGAATAAAAAAGAAAATGGTAGCGGGCAGCCGCTGTCGGCCATTTTGAACATAAGTTAGGGCGGTCTGGG
The DNA here is from genome assembly GCA_029206835.1 of Rana muscosa. Classification (NCBI taxonomy): domain Eukaryota; kingdom Metazoa; phylum Chordata; class Amphibia; order Anura; family Ranidae; genus Rana; species Rana muscosa. The sequence continues at coordinate 38,259,521 of CM055128.1, forward strand.
AGGCAATTGCCACCCTGCCCCCTGGCCCAGCCCTCCCCTGTTCTCACCCTTAATGTATTTAAAGGTTCTGGCATTGGGGGGAGACCCTAAGATGGCAGGAAGTTGGCCTGCTGCTTGACTGTAATAAAGGGTCCTACAATTGAGAGTAAAGGGCCCCAGGATCAGTAGGAAGGGTCTCGATTGGAGGCCCTTCATGGTTTCTTGCACCGGGCCCCTGAAGGTTGTAGTTACGCCTCTGCTTAGGAGCACCACTACAATAGTAAAGCGATTACCAAGCGTTACTGCAACACACTGCTATGAACTAACCCTTATTCAGAAGTCCAGTTCCATACTGCCATCATTTGGTTCCCATACCCCCAAGGGTGGTAGTTACGCCCAATAAAGAAGCCCTGTTTTAACAAGTAGTAGCATTTTTCCGTTTACTTTTTTGGAAACTTTTGTTGATCTATGAACCTCTCCAGGCACATCATTTTAATCTATCAGCAGAGGAATGCGGTCTTTTCAAGAAATGCAGGGAAATCTGTCCACTTCTGAACTGACAAAAAAGCAATGAGCATCTAATTTTACAGATTTGTTTAACAAATTTCTTCACTTTGACATTGATATAATTAGTTGTGTTCTCACTGAAGCAGAACTATCGGCATGAATAAAACATGGGAAATATGCTTTCAGCAGTATAGCTTCAAATTCTATGGAAAAACATTTAGAAGGATAGCTTTCTGACATTAAGAAAAATAAACCTTATTTTCAGCGGCTTCACCAGTTAGAAGTGTCATTTTTCCACGTTTTTACATAATATTTATGACAATAAAAATAGCATATTTTCATTTTTTTTTTCTCTGTTAGAGAAGAGCTATATAATTACGCAGCACTAAATGGCTGAAGCGTTACAAAGCTGAACTGAAAAGATTTTTTTTTTTGTTATAAAAACGCACAACAGCAAATTTCATGTCCTATCTTTAAAAACGTGCCAATATAAAAAAAAAAAAATAAACCTTATAAACTTTATTGAAGATCTTCATCAATATATTGTTAAAAAATACAGATTAGGTGGATACAGTGCAGTGCCTTAGTGGTTACCAGACTTGCCTCATGCCGCGTACACACGGCCGTTTTTAATTTTATTGAAAAAAACGACGTTTTTCTCGACGTGATTTTTCTTGTTTCCACTCAAGCCTGCTTTGCCTACACACGATCATGAAAAAAAATGCTCGAGCAAAGCGCGGTGACGTACGAAATGTACGACGGCACTATAAAGGGGAAGTTCTATTCGGATGGCGCCACCCTTTGGGCTGCTTTTGCTGATCCTCGTGTTAGTAAAGTTTGGTGAGAGACGATTCGCGCTTTTCAGCCTCGTGCTCTTCAGTCCGTTACAGCGTGACGAATGTGCTATCTCCATTATGAACGCTAGTTTTACCAGAACGAGCGCTCCCGTCTCATACTTAATTCTGAGCATGCGCGTTTTTTTTCCCCTCGTAAAAGCCTACACACTACCGTTTTTCACGACGTTAAAAAGAACGACGTGAAAAACGACATGAAAAAATAGATCAGGTTCTAATTTATTTTAGCCCATTTTTCACCTCGTTAAAAATGCTCTCGTGCCTACACACGGTCGTTTTTAATGACCAATTTAAAAAATGAAATTTTTAACGTCATGAAAAACGGTCGTGTGTATGCGGCATTCGGGTTTGTTTAAACTAGTGGTTGGGAGGAAGTAAAATAGACATGTGCAGAATGGAAAAATACGCTTTTTTTTTTTAAATTTCGGATAGATTCGTTATGATACTAATTTTGTTTAGTTAATTATTTTTTCGTTTAGTTTTATTTTGTTTCATTAAAAAAAAAATGTGTTTATTAATTTTCTTGCGAATTATTATTTTTTGGAACGATTCAAATACAGATCGGGTGCAAAATTATAGACCGTTTTAAATGTGAAGAATAGCTGGTTGTTAACCACTTCAATACTGGGCACTTTCGCCCCCTTTCTTCCCAGACCAATTTTCAGCTTACAGCACTCTCGCACTTTCAATGACAATTGCGCGATCATGCTACACTGTACCCAAATGAAATTTTTATCATTTTGTTCCCACAAATAGAGCTTTCTTTTGGTGGTATTTATTCACGACTCCATTTTGAATTTTTTGCGATATAAGCAAATATATATATAGATATATATTTTCTTCTTTCTTTTTTAAAATAAATCCAATAAAATCCAATTTTGTCATAAATTTTAGCCAAAATGTATTCTGCTACATGTCTTTGGTAAAAAAAATCCCGTTAAGTGTATAGTAATTGGTTTGTGTGATCACGGACAGTTGTACGCAGATGATCATGTACATATGTGCGCAGGTGATCACGGACATATGTGTGCAGATGATGATCATTGGGACATTGGGTGATTTTACTGCTATAATATGTGGGGGACAGGTGTTTTTACTAGGTGGGGACATGTGTGGGGACATGTGTTTTGGGGACACTATTTTGGGGACCCACACAATGTTTACATTGTATGGGGACACTGTGCCGGTGATCAGTGTGTAAAAAGTTGTAAAAAACAGCTCATACTTACTGATCACCGGCCAGCTGCAGAGATCCCCTCTCCTCTCCTCACTGACAACTTCCGAGTGAGGAAAAGAGAGTCGATCGCCTAGCAACCGGCTCTCTATTTACATCACATGACGGCTGTGATTGGACACAGCGGCATGTGATCAGGAGGGCCAATCACAGAGACCTCCTGCCGATCGGAGATGCGCCATGTCTGGGTGACATGAGCGCATTGGGATCACGCCACTGCGCGGGCACGCACGCTCGCAATCCCCCTCCTTCTGAGGGACGTTCCTGAACGTCCACTCAGAAGGAGGAAGCGCCCACCTGGCCGTATATGTATAGTGGCTTGTTGGGAAGTAGTTAAGGAGCGGGCCGGGAAGCCAGCCACCACGTCCTTAACAACCGATGACTCATCAGCTGTCAGCAGGCTTTCCCGCTGAGAGCTGAAATGTAAGCAAAAGAATGCCAGCAATAGAAAAGTCATAAAAAAAAAAAAACGTGTGGGATCCCCTCCCCATCTATACCAGGCCCTTTGGCCTGTTAGGGATTATAAGGGGAACCTCACGTCAAAATTTAAAAAAAAAGGGCGTGGGTCCCCCCCTCCATCCATATCAGGCCCTTTGGGTCTGGATTCTAAGCGGAAACCCCACGCAAAAATTTTAAATCCTTGCAATGTACACCAACCTAATCGTTCTCTTCATTCTTCTCAAGACCTCCTGCTCTCTAGCTCCCTCATCACCTCCTCCCATGCTCGCCTCTAGGACTTTTCCAGAGCCTCTCCAATCCTATGGAACTCCTTACCCCAATCTGTCTGTCTATCTCCTACTCTATTAGCTTTTAGACGATCCCTAAAAACCCTTTTCTTCAGCTTCTGCCTATCCTACCCACACCTAACAACTTTAGTTTAATTTTCTCCATCTGATCATCCCCGACAGCTGTTACTTTTTGTTCCACTTGACCCTCCTTCTAGACTGTAAGCGCTAACGAGCAGGGCCCTCTGATCCATCCTGTATTGAATTGTATTGTAACTGTCTGCCCCCATGTTGGCGCTATATAAATCCTGTATAATAATAATACATTGATTACCCAGAGGGTGAATGTTTTTTTCTCAACAAAAGTGGAGTTACTCTTTAGGGTCCGCCAGGACTGGGTAGGAAGAGGTTAACGTGTGCAAAAAAAAAAGCAAAAACAGCCCTGGCAGTAAAAGGGTCAAAATTTCTAGGACTTCATACTAAAAAAATACATAAAAACAAATAAAAAGGATAGAAAACCTAAAATAATAAACCATTTTATAATAGCAATAAAGCAAAAATAAAAACAATAGGATAATAAACTCCCTTAAATTCCCCAAACTTTTTTCATGTCATCCAGGATGGAAAAAAAAAAAAACTGTGCAAAACCTACACGGCTGGAGATTAACAATTCATGTTATAAGTATCTAATTTATTGTTAAATTAATGTTTAATTTTGGAGGAATCCTTTATTAATGCCTACTGAGAGGAGTGCAAAGAATAAAATAGTTAGCAACCTGTTAATTTTTCAAATGTCCATTATTCAGGGAACAGACATGCATAATTACATTCTGCTGGGGTGACGCGCTGATCGCTCCTATATCCCTGAGTTACCGCACTTTGCAAAGTAATAAAAAGAAAGTACGCCTGTTGGCAGTCCACGCACATCTTGACGCCTATCCTCTTCTCTGCGTAATTTGTTATGACCACTCTGAGATATCTGCCACAAGTTACCTGTCCTCTCATTAGCCGCCTTTGATTCCTGCTTAATTAGTGCATCCAAACAGCTTGGATGGAACATTTGCATTGCGTGTGTCTAATATTAACATCAACCGAGAAAAAATATCGTCTGTCGTCAAAACCAATTTGGAAGTATGTTTAGGATAATAAAAATTTATGGGGGAGATATATGGCGGGAATCTGGACAAGGGCATCTATGACATTTTCAGCAGACTGAAAACATTGTAAATGGTGCTTTTGCAGCTTTCCAATTCTTAGATGCGAAGGCTGCATTTGTTTTCTTTTTTAGGCTTTCTTTCTTCTATTTTCATCTGATGATCTGGCCAGTAAGTTTGTTGTTTTTTCATAAGAACATCTCTTGCAGATGTATCAGTTACAGGGATGAAACAAATCATTCAACACTGACATGGGGGCTTACAATGATCAGTTTTATTTATTTATTTATGTAGAACCCTTATTTACATGACTTAAGCCCCGTACACACGGTCGGACTTTTGCCCAACAAACTTAGTTTTAAGCAAGTTGGACCAACAATCCGACCGTGTGTACGCTCCATCGGACAAACTTTTTTGAGTTTGGTTTTGTTTTCATCGGACAAAAGTTGGGTCTGCGAACGGACAAACTTTTGCCCAACAAAAGTCCTATGGAGCAAAGTCCGACCGTGTGTACAGAAAACCATAGGACTTTTGTCCGATGGACAAAACAACCAATGTTAAAATCAACCAACAATAGCAGAAGATGAACAAAGGGTGGCGGTAAAGAGCAGAAAAGAGAAGAAAAACCATGTGATGTTGCAAAAAGTTTTGGGAAAGTTTGCAGAAAAGTCCTGTGGTGTGTATGCTATGGGTGTGCCCGGCCAACTCCGTTCGGACAAAAATCCAAGGAAAAGTCTGATGGAAGTCTGACTGTGTGTATGGGGCTTTATACACACAATGCTCTGGCTCTCTGACACCCAACCATTGGATCACACTTCACACTGCTGCCTTATACACACAATGCTTTGTCTCTCTGCCCCCCCCCCCCAGATCAAACTGCTGCCTTATACACACAATGCTCCGACTCTCTATCCCCCTCCCCCTGGTTCACACTGCTGCCTTGTACACACAATGCTTTGTCTCTCTGCCCCCCCCCAGATCAAACTGCTGCCTTATACACACAATGCTCCGACTCTCTATCCCCCTCCCCCTGATTCACACTGCTGCCTTGTACACACAATGCTTCGGCTCTCTGCCCCCCTCCCCCTGGATCGCCCTGCTGCCTTATACACACAATGCTCCGGCTCTCTTCCCCCCTCCCCCCCGGATCACACTGCTGCCTTATACGTACTAAGCTCCTGCTCTATGACCCCCCAGATCACACTGCTGCCTTATACACACAATGCTCCGACTCTCTGCCCTCTGGCCTGGATCACACAGCTGCCTTATACACAATTCTTTGGCTCTCTTCCCCCCCGATCACACTGCTGCATTGTACACACAATGCTTCGGCTCTCTACCTCCTACCCCCAGGATCACAATGCTGCCTTATACACACAATGCTCCGGCTCTCTTCCCCCCTCCCCCCCGGATCACACTGCTGCCTTATACGTACTAAGCTCCTGCTCTATGACCCCCCAGATCACACTGCTGCCTTATACACACAATGCTCTGACTCTCTGCCGTCTGGCCTGGATCACACAGCTGCCTTATACACAATTCTTTGGCTCTGTGCCCCCCCGATCACACTGCTGCATTGTACACACAATGCTCCGGCTCTCTTCCCCCCCGATCACACTGCTGCCTTATTCACACAATGCTCCGGCTCTCTACCTCCTACCCCCTGGATCACAATGCTGCCTTATACACACAATGCTCCGGCTCTCTGCCCCTGTCCCCCTGGATCACACTGCTGCCTTATGCACACATACACACAATGCTCCGGCTCTCTGCCCCCCCCCCCCGATCACACTGCTGCCTTATACACACAATACTCCCTCTCTTTGCCCTGCTCACCCTGGATCACACTGCTGCATTATACACACAATGCTCTGGAACTCTGCCCCTCTCCCCCTGGATCACACTGCTACCTTATACACACAATGCTCCAAATCTCTGCCCTGCTCCCCCTGGATCACACTGCTGCATTAAACACACAATGCTCCGGCTCTCTGCCCCTCTCCCCCTGGATCATACTGCTGCCTTACACACACAATGCTCCTGCTCTCTGCTCCCTGCCCCTGGATCACACTGCTGCCTTATACACCCAATGCTTCGGCTCTCTGCCCCCCGGATCACACTGCTGCCTCATACACACAATGCTACGACACTCTGCCCACTCCCCCTGGATCACACTGCTGCCTTATACGCACAATGCTCTGGCTCTCTGCCCCCACCCCCCCACACTCTGCATCACACTACTGCCTTACACAGACTAATCATTGGATCTCACCTCCTTATCAAGCTCCATGTTCCCTCCCACATTCTGTGATCAGTGCTGCCTTTGGAAGTCCCCTCCTTCTTTATCTCCCACTCTCTGCACTACTCCCGGCACCTCTCTCTGAGTTCACAGGAGCCGGAACTTCAGAGGACGTATCGGGTATTAATGCGTGCTGACAGTATTGACTGTCAGCGCACATTGAGAACAAACCTGGAAACAACATTAGGCAGTATACATCCACTACAATGTTGATTTGCAGCAGGACACCTGGGGACCACTAAAATTTTCTTGTGGACCATCAGTGGGCCACCAACCACTGGTTGGTGACTGCTAGTCTAGTGATTACTAAAGATCTATATAAAGGAATCAGGACCTCCTTATTCCTGCTGTTGACCATCGGGTTCTTTGTCACCTCCCTGACTTAGGCTCTTCTCCCCTGATTGCTCATTTTGGCCGTGTGGATAGAGTCCTGGTGGTTCCAAACTTCTTCCATTTATGGATGATGGAGGTCACCGTGCTCATTGGGACATGCAGAGATTTTTCTGTACAGTTCCCCAGATCTGTGCCTCCATACAATCCTGTCTCGGAGGTCTACAAACAATTCCTTGGACTTCATGGCTTGGTTTGTGCTCTGACATGCACTGTTAACTGTGGGACCTTATATAGGTGTGTGTCTTTCCAAATCATATCCAACCAACTGCATTTACCACAGGCAAGTTGTAAAAACATCTCAAGGATGATCAGTGGAAATAGGATACACCTGAGCTCAATTTTAAGTGTCATGGCAAAGGCTGTGAATACTTATGAACATGGGATTTTTTTATTTTTTATTTGTTAATAAATTTGCAATGATTTCAAACAAACTTCTTTCACGTTGTCATTATGGGGTATTGTTTGTAGAATTTTGAGGAAAATAATTAATTTAATCCATCTTGGAATAAGGCTGTAACATAACAAAATATGGAATAAGTGAAGCGCTGTGAATACTTTCTGGATGCCCTGTATATGTATGGCTGCTGTAATGCTTTTTTTTTTTTTTTTTTTAACATGAAACTTGTTATATTACTATTCCTTGGTTTTTGCTGAAAATCATGTAAACATTTCATGGATCTTTGGCTGATGATCTCTATAATCCATATTGCATAGATAAACAAACCCTTTTGAAGCTTATCATTTTGAATATGGAGCACTTTTTTTTTTTACAAATCTCTTATCATACAGCACAGAAGGAGAATCAAAAAAAATTATAAAAAAGTCAAAACTAGCTGTCCTTAAAATAACATTTCTTTTAATTTTTTTCCTTGGAAGTAAGAGAAACTCCTCTTAATAAATATCATAGCGCCACGAAGACTCATTTCTCATTAGGTCTCCTATGCTCTACATAGTAATTAGAAGTAACGTCTGCTATTTTCTTGTTGGGGAAATAGGTTAAGGCAGAGTTATTTGCTTTGATGAATAAAACATTAATTAGCATGCACATTATCATTTGTTAAAGCTGCATGAAAATTCCAAAGCCTCTTAGTGACTGTGAGCCGTGGATTTGAGGGCTTTGTTGCAAATTCTGTTGGTGGTTCTACTCATTTTACTCAAGTGCTCGGGTTGTGCCAGTAACTGAGAAATCAGCTTTTGAATTCCATCCTTAAAGTGACCCTGTCCCCAAACTAAAAGACCCAGGTGAAGTTTCTGCTGAAACTGACAATTTTGGGTGTCATAGGCGTGTGTAGGGGGTGTGTCGGGAGTGCCTGGGCACACCCTAATCATCCCTTGCATTAGCACACCCAGTGTACAGAAGCGTGAGGGTCACACGAGTACGAGGGAAGGAGGACCCACTGTGCCCTGTCACACACTACACACCCCGAGTAATCCATTGTATTTATCTGCAGCACTAGATCCACTGCATCATTTCCCTTGCAGGCCGAGAGAGTGCAATACCAATCCGATCGGCAGTGCCCAGTATAGTGTGTACAAACAGGACAGAGGAGGCTGAATCTGCTCCGCCTCCCACCCTATCCCTGCTGAGTCTGCCACACCCCACACTCCACCCCCTGACATGAAAACACTGCTATGCAAGGGCTTTTGCTTAAGGTGGCAGATTTAAATGTGAAGGACACAGCAGCTGTAGAGCCTAGTTGCCTGAGCCTAAGGGAGACCAGCCTGGGACCATGATAGTGAGTTGCAGGCATATTGAACACCCCCCTCTCTCTCTCTCACCCCCCTCTCTCTCTCACCCCCCTCTCTCTTTCTTTCTCTCACCCCCTCTCTCTCACCCCCTCTCTCTCACCCCCTCTCTCTTTCTTTCTCTCACCCCCTTCTGCCTCTCTCTCTCCCATTCTCTCTCTCACCCCCTCCCTCCCTCTCTCTCTCTCATCCCACCTCTTTTCCCCTCTTTCTCACCCCCCTTCTCTCTCTGACCCCCCTCTCTCTCTTTCTCTCACCCCCCTTCCCCCCTCTCTCTCTCATCCTACCTCTTTTCCTCACACCCCTCTCTCCCTCACCCTCTCTCCCACCCCCTCTCTCTGACCACCCTCCCTCCCTCTCTCATCCCCCTCTTTCCCCCTCTTGCTCTAGCCCCCTCTCTCACCTCCTCTCCCTGCTCACCTCCTGCCTCTCTCTCACCCCCTCCCTCTCGCCCTCACCCCCCTCTCTCACTCTCTCTCCCTTACCCACCTCTCACCCCCTCTCTTTCACCTCCTCCATTTCACCCCCTCTCTCCTTCTTTCTCTCATCCCCCCTCTTTCCCCTTGTTTCTCTCACCCCCTCTTCCTTCTCAGGTTCAGGGGCGTTTTGCTTTGCACCTTTTAATGTTCTTGGCAATGGAAGCAAGGAAGCAATTACACCTCTGTAGTGTATTGGAGCAGGGAAGCAGGGAGGGAGGGTGGATGGCTCAGTATACTTTGTTGGGCTTTCTGGAAACACCTAAATAGGCTAAGTGACAGTGTCTCTCTAAACGTGGTGGCGAACCTCAGCAACCTGAAGGGAGACCTCCCAGTGCTCTACATTCCTTTTGCCACCATTATTCACATTAGCCCCATTACTAAATTATAAGCTTCATATATTCTATGCATTAAGGTAAAAAACCATACCTGTGCAGCTCCCCCCTCAGACCCCCTAATACTGACCTAAGCCCCCTCTCGATGCGATGTGCATGAGAAAACCTTGTACATCTCACCTGCTTGTTCTCAGTTAATCTGTTTTGGTTTAACTAGAGCAGCTCATTTGACCATCAAGGACTCAGGCCTCATGCCCACGGACGTTTTTACAGCCGCGTTTTTGAGCGTTTTTTACAGCTTAAAAACGCTTGTCCACGTTAGTCTATAGCTTCATGCCCACCTAGACGTTTTTGAGCTGCAAATAGCATAGACGTTTTTAAGCTGTAAAAAAAAACCAGGACCAGTGCGTTCCTCAGCGTCAGAATTAGGCAGAAAAAACGCGAGCGTCAAAAAACGCGCAAAAACGTGCACTAACGCGCGGTCGCGTTTTTTAGCTCCGACGTGTTTTTTTTTTTTTTCAAAAAAAATAAAATAAATTATTTACAATAACAAGGACAGGCGTTTTTAAGCTCTAAAAAACGCAGCTGTAAAAACGTCAGTGGGCGTGAGGCCTCAATCTGTTTTATTTCTGTCACAACACAGCTCCATCCTTTGACACTTTTCCATGTAGCTGAGTTCAAAAAGCAAATCTGGATTTGAGGGAGATGACATCCGCCCATTGGCCTTCTTCTTAGGTTGACCTCTCTTGGAAGAGGAAACCCAATGTAAGACAACTATCACAAAAATAACTGCTTTAATTATTCTATGGCCAAATGACAAATGTATCATGTATATTTTTTCCAATTATTTTTTTTTAATCCAATTATAGTTTTTTTTTATACATATTGTGCAGTTCCATCCATTAATACAAAAAGTATTAACACAAAAACAAGTATGAGATATGTAACGGTGTCTTCAAATTTAGGGGAATGTTTGAGTGGTAGTTGTACTCAAACACCTTATTTGATAGGGCTTTGCTAAACCATTTTATACCGCAGGTAGGATACTGGTGTATAGTTCCCTGTGGCCTGTGGATGGCGCTGCCATCAGGGGCTAGGGTTGAACCGCTGGTATAGTGCTGTGCCTTGGATGTCCCCTCTCGGCGGTGGTATGGTGGGCATGGTCGGCCTGCTGTGCATGCTGGGAGAGGATATAAAAGGGGCGGACGCTGCCTGTCGTTCGTGGATTCCTGGGGGTCCTACCCCGGGGAGTGTGTTGTTCTGTTCGTTGGCCACCCCGGGCACCTTTAGCCCTGGGGTGGGGTTCCTGTCCCGGTACACTGGCGGATCAGTCCCAGGCACCTTTAGCCCTGGGGCTGCAACTGAAGGCCTTGGGTCCAGCACCTTTGGCTGGGCCTGGGAGGGAAGAGGAATCCCAGGGTGCTGCCTTGCGAGGAGACCCGTATCTAGAAGAGGAGGCCGGGGGAGGACCATTCCGAGGGACTGGTGAGAGATCACAGTGAAGGAAGGGGCCCGCTAACTCTCTGGAGGGATGTCATCTCCCTGAAAGAGGCCTAATACCACAAGCAAAGTTCACCAGGTCTGTGGCAAAGACCCAAATTTACCCGTAACAGTTTGTGCAGAGACTGGTGAACTTTGCTTGTGGTATTAGGCCTCTTTCAGGGAGATGACATCCCTCAAGAGAGTGTGTAATCTAATTCGAGCATCACCCTGGCTGCTACGATCCACTCTAATGGGAGACTATCCGGATTAGCTGAGCCTACTTGAAGAGACAGGTAGTGAGTCATACATTTGTTTGTGCCTGGACCTACTCCAACACCTTTTGCTGTCTTGTTCTCCATCCACCCTTTCCTATCTAGTGACTCTCTCCTTGCTCCCATGCTTCCAGGAAGGGTTTCCTCTGTGTGTTTTGGGAGGGATCTTCCAGCACCCAAGCCCCAGACCCAAGGTCACCCCCCAGACTAGGGGGCACCCTGCAAGGGCCTCCGACAGCCTCCTCAGCGCTCCATCTCCATCTTCCACCCGACTGCCCCTGCTGGCATGACTTATGTCTATTTATGAGATGGCCTGCCCCCTTCCAGACCCTTTTTGCTGGGGATTGGTCGAGGACCTCATAAATATGTATGGCAGCATCTCCTTACTCCCGAGCTCCAGCTCTGGAAGTTTCTACCAACTTCCAGACCAATGAGAAGTGTCAGAGAGAGCTGCCAGATGAGTCATCCAGCCCCTGAGTCACTAATCCCTGACCCAGATTCCTAACCCAGGTCTGGCTCTCAGCCAAGCCAATTTACCTACTCTAACAACTATCTATATACATCTAGCACACTAGCTAGAGGGTGCTACATACGTTTTAAGTAAAATTTTTAAAGACATTGCACAGAGTGCTAGTCTTTTCTTACAATTGCTTCTGGTAATGCAACCATTGGACTCTTAGAAGAAGGTGTAGTGTAAGTAAAAGTAGTAGGAGATGTTCTAGATGGAAGAGATGGACGAGAAGGGCTGAGTCAGGAGCCACCCTATTACAGTACCGTCCCAAGTTAGAAAGATACCAAGGAGTGGCTTGAAATATAATTTCTATTGCCATATTCCATTGTATCTTCTATAAGTTACTACCTGGGAGGAGTAAGTTATAGGGAAGCATACTGGAATATCCATAAATGGGGTAATTATAAAAAAGGCTGTGAGGGAGTGGCAGCTTACGGTACTGTCCTGAAGCCCTGTATTTCTTAATACATAACAAAACGCATTTTGTAAATGCAAGCAGTGTAAGTACCTAGATTTAACCTGGCATCAGCCTCTTGAAATCCTCTGTACAGCAAAGCTCAGACTATGGGATGGAGAAGCAGCACAAGGAGCCAATTAGTTGTGCTGCATTTCTCATTTGCTAGCAAGGAACATGCTGATAGGAGAAGAGAACAAAGTGACATGGAGATTAGAACATTAATTTCCTGCTTGTACTTTACTATACAAGCCCTGTAAGTGTTACTTAGCTGTGGTAGGGAAAAAAATGAAGGCCATCTGCTATGCCAGACTGGGCTGTGTGGCAGAACTGTGTAAATCTCAGTACTGATAATACCAAAAATGTAAATCCTTTGGTAAAAGCTTCCATATACTGTATGTATTCCAACTGCAAATTTAGCTTTTTACTTGGAGCTCAATTTTAAGTTTTGCTGTTGGCAATAAAGACAGAACGCTTTTCATCGATAGGTGGATGAGCCTTAATTATGTATGTCTGCTACTTCCTTTCACCTTGCATGCCTAGTTGTTAGCCTCCAATCCTTCCACGTTAACATTTCCGTTAGGGCTAATTTTCTTTTGACCAGCATTCTTGAACCTTGGGGCCAAGCGTTAAGGCTGTCATGAAGAACCCTCGTGAAATATTTATCTTCTTCTCTGCCAGTGCAATTCCTAAACCCTGCTGTAGCCAACATTCTGTAAGTGAAGAGAACTAAATAAAACAGTTATTGTAAATTATTATATGAAACTGGGAATAACAATATACTGTATTTTTGATGCTGCCCAGAGGCACTTCCAGTCTAAGGCTGGAGATATCAAAGCTTAGTCTGAAGTCCTACCCTACAGCAATCTTGAAGCTCATCATGGGCATCTATAGATCAATATCACAAAATCAATCATTTTCTCCTGGTCATCTGGTAATGATGGATTCTGATCTTTCCACATGAAAGTGTACATACACAGATGATGACGGAGAGGAGGACGTGGGATTTGAATGGTACGGTGAAAGCTGAGATCTGTGTAGTTTACTGACTCTCACAGGTATTCATGCCTTCTCCTTACAGCAGAATACATACAAAATTTTTTTTTTCACGAGTAGTCATTTTGGCCACTGAATTTTTTTAAAGCTTCTATGCAATTTTTTAACATTTGTGAACTGAGGAAGCAAAGATTCTAACCTCTTTAGGGTTTATATTGTTGCTAGTTGGGGAGATTTTCCCACATTTCCTGTCCTGGTGAATACTACATAGCTTTCCTAAGAAGAGATGAAAATGAAGCACTACACTACATTACCAAAAGTACATTTGTGAGGTCAGGCACTGATGTTGGACGAGAAGGATTGGCTCGCAGTCTCCACTCTAATTCATCCCAAAGGTGTTCTATTGGGTTGAGGTCAGGACTCTTTGCAGGCCAGTCAAGTTCCTCCAACCCATACTCACGTATCCATGTCTTTATGGACCTTGCTTTGTGCACTGGTCCAAATCATTTGGTGGAGGGGGGATTATGGTGTGGGGTTGTTTTTCAGGTGTTGGGCTTGACCCCTTAGTTCCAGTGAAGGGAACTCTTAAGGCGTCAGCATACCAAAATATTTTGGACAATTTCATGCTCCAAACTTTGTGAGAACAGTTTGGGGATGGCCTCGTCCTGTCCTAACATGACTGCGCACCAGTGCACAAACAAGGTCCATAAAGACGTAGATTAGTGACTTTGGGGTGGAGGAACTTGACAGTCCTGGGAGCATGAAATTGTCCAAAATGTCTTATAGTCAGAGTCCTGACCATAATCCAATAGAACACCTTTGGGATGAATTGGAGCGGAGACTGTGAGCCAGGCCTTCTGGTCCACATCAGTGCCTGGCCTCACAAATGCGCTTCTGGAAGAATGGTCAAACATTCCCATAGACACACTCCTAAACCTTGAGGACAGCCTTCCCAGAAGAATTGAAGCTGTTATAGCTGCAAAGGGTGGGCCAACTCAATATTGAACCCTACGGACTAGGACTGGGGTGCCATTAAATTCATGTGCGTGTAAAAGGCAGGCGTCCCAATACATTTGATAACATAGTGTAGATCCCAATATGTAACAAAAGTAGACCTTATTAAGCCAAATGGTGTGTGCTTGGCAGCTCTCAACAAAACAGCATCCCCTCTCAATAGACAGAGGTCACCTAATTTGAGAAGTGCATTTCAACCAAAGAGGCACCAAACAACAGCTCGGGGTCTAGCTGATTTTAGAGCCCTGATGAACGGGGATTGCTGAGCATGCAAAACACATTGGCTGCCTGGTTTTTGGACGCTTTCAACTCTAAAAACTTTTGTTTGGTGCCCGCTTTGGTAAAAATGCATATGAACCATATAACAGAACACTGGTTGCCACTGGAACAGGAAGTAAGAGGAAATTTCTCTAGTGGAGTTTAAGACAGCAATAGGTGGCTGACATAAACTCCAACCCTACCAACACCAATGCAAACTGAAAAATAAATTGCCTGCACTAAGGCAGTCCCATCTTTGCTAGGAGAGAGGAAGTGTCCCTTCTCTGAGTCATTCAGCTGCTCAGTTTTCTAGAGCAACGGAAAGCTTATGCTCTTTTTTTTATAGCTTCAGGAGGTACTTAGGAAATACACATTTCCTGACAGACTCCATGGCAGACTACGTGTGGGTTAACCCCGCCTCCTCTCGACAGCTATAGGACCCCCTACCCATAAATTTGAGCTCACCTCCACAGACAGGTGTTCCTTTTTTGTCCTCCTCACATGGACCCTTCATTATGCAATTCAGGTGCAGTTCAGGTTGTCTGTCGGATCAGGTACGAGTTGTGCCGTGCACCCAGGGCCCAGCTATGAGCGGGCGAGTGGTTTTTGGGCTGATGGATACCCCTATGGTGGAGGGATGTGGCCCCAGCATACCATGACGGACAGTGGATCTCGGCTGGCAAGGTCTGAAGACTTTTTTATATATTTCCATGGCAGACCGTTTATGTGTGTTGTTTGTCTGTATTCCCTCTTGTACATTTGTGTGTTTTCCTATATCGCGCAGTGTGGGTAACGCTTCTGCGTTCCAGGACGCCACTCCACTTCCTGGTTACCGGTCCGCCGTACGTCTGCGCACGCGCGAAGCCGCGGTGAAACCGAGGCTTGGTTTTCGCGCATGCGCAGTATGGCGGAGGGGTCAGGGGCCGTGCAGGCGCAGTAGGTTCGGTCCCTTCGGCGCATGCACGCAGCGGGACCGGCCCTGTCGTCATTCCGGCGGGTGATTTAACGGCTGAGGAGCCCTATACAGGTGGGGTAACCTGTGGGCATATAGCGGCAGCCTCCCGGAGTCTCAATACTACCAGGACGGGGTAAGCACTTATTTTTCAATGTAATGCTGTAGTGTCTCTTAACCACTTAACGACCGCTCACTGTATATATACGTCGGCAGAATGGCACCGACAGGCACAATCACGTACAGTGTACGTGATTGCCTTTGTACAGTTGGGGGGTCTGATCGGACCCCCCTCCTATACAGTGAGCGGTCGGTATTCGTTGGGGAGCGATCCGACATGAGGGGGCGGCCATTCGATTCCGGTCACCCCCCCGCGATCGCTCCCTGCGAATGGAAATGCTCCCTCTGCTGTGTAATGTTTACACAGGCAGAGGAAGCAGGAGGAAGTGATGTCATCTCTCATGCGGCGCTCACATATACCGAGCGCCGTACAAGAGAAGACACACAGGTCAGTACACTAACACTACACTGACACCAGGACACATAGGCACACAAATCCCCCCCACCCCAGATCACCCCCCAGCCCCCAGTCACAGTGTCACTGATTGCAGTGAACATTTATTTACTGATCACTGCAATCAGTGACATTTGTGACTGTAAAAGTGTCACTAAAGTTAGTTTTAGGTCCAGTGTAGCCCCCTAACCCCCCCTAATAAAGGTTTAACCCCCTGATCACCCCCCAGATAACCCTTTCACGCCCTAGCACCGCCGTCGCTAAGCGATCATTTTTCTGATCGCTGTCTTAGCGTCGGTGATGCAGATCGGTAGCCAGTAATTTTTTTTAGGTTCGCCGCAGGTTTTTATAGCGTCGGGTACCCCCATAAATTATCTAATAAAGGTTTAACCCCCTTAATCGCCCCCCAGGTAACCCTTTCACCCCCTATCACGACTGTCGCTAAGCGATCTTTTTTCTGATCGCTGTCTTAGCGTCGGTGATGCAGATCGGTAGCCAGTAATTTTTTTTAGGTTCGCCGCAGGTTTTTATAGCGTCAGGTACCCCCATAAATTATCGAATAAAGGTTTAACCCCTTGATCGCCCCCCAGGTAACCCTTTCACCCCCTATCACCACTGTCGCTAAGCGATCATTTTTCTGATCGCTGTCTTAGCATCGGTGATGCAGATCGGTAGCCAGTAATTTTTTTTAGGTTTGCCGCAGGTTTTTATAGCGTCGGGTACCCCCATAAATGATCTAATAAAGGTTTAACCCCCTAATTGCCCCTAGTTAACCCTTTCACCAGTGATCACCATATAAGTGTTACGGGTGACGCTGGTTAGTTAGTTTGCTTTTTATAGTGTCAGGGCACCCGCCGTATATATAACCCAATAAAGGTTTAACCCCCTGATCGCCCGGCGGGTGATATCAATTAGGTTTTAGCGTCAGAGAGGGTCTGCGTCACACCCCAGGCAGCGTCAGGTTAGTGCCAGTAACGCCAACACCCACGCGTGAAGCATACACCCCCCTTAGTGGTATAGTATCTGAACAGATCAATATCTGATCTGATCAGATCTATACTAGCGTCCCCAGCAGTTTAGGGTTCCCAAAAACGCAGAGTTAGCGGGATCAGCCCAGATACCTGCTAGCACCTGCGTTTTGCCCCTCCGTCCAGCCCAGGCCACCCAAGTGCAGTATCGATCGATCACTGTCACTTACAAAACACAACACACATAACTGCAGCGTTCGCAGAGACAGGCCTGATCCCTGCGACTCCAGTGCTGTAGGAGGTGATTTCACCACCACAGTTAAAAAAAAAAAGCATATATGCCGAAGCATTGGGGCATCAGGGGCGGAGGAGCGGAGGAGCGATTTTGCTCCTAATGCCGCGTACATACGGTCGAAATTCCGACGGAGGCTTGCCCATGGAAAAGTCCGACCATGTGTGTGCGGCATAACTTTTTGCGGGAGGATGCCCCCATGCTTCGGCATATATAAATGGTGCATGTATGCTCATCATTAGAAGTGGGTGGATGAAGGGCGGCATTCTAATGGTGGGCCTACCCACCGATCAATCTCTTTTTTCGTTCAGCCAACTGGCTGCATGAAAAAAAAAGATTACAATACATGTCCAACAAGGACCAGCAACGTACTGGTATGTTGCTGGACTTTGAATGTTTATACCAGAATGATGCCTGCGGGTTTAGGTATCATCTTGGTATCATTATTTTCAGCCGCGGCCGGCTTTTATGTAAAAGCAATCCTAGTGGCTAATTAGCCTCTGGACTGCTTTTACAAGCAGTGGGAGGGAATGTCCCCCCCCCCCCCGGATATAAAAAGCGCCATTGGGAAATTGGGAAAGCATTTTATCACACCGATCTTGGTGTGGTCAGATGCTTTGAGGGCAGAGGAAAGATCTAGAGTCTAGAAGACCCCAGTTTTTTCAAAAAAGAGTACCTGTCACTACCTATTGCTATCATAGGGGATATTTACATTCCCTGAGGTAACAATAAAAATGATAAAAAAATAAAAATATGGAAGGAACAATTGAAAAAAAAAATAAAAAAAAAAAAAGCACCCCTGTCCTGCCCTGCTCTTGCCCAATGGCGTACGCAAGCACCGGTCTGGCGTCATATGTAAACAGCAATTGCACCATGCATGTGAGGTATCACCGCGAAGGTCAGATCGAGGGCAGTAATTTTAGCAGTAGACCTCCTCTGTAAATCTAACGGGGTAACCTGTAAAGGCTTTTAAAGGCTTTCAAAAATGTATGTAGTTTGTCGCCAATGCGCGTTTGTGCGAAATTTTAAAGCATGTCGTGTTTGGTATCTATGTACTCGGCCTAAGATCATCTTTTTTATTTCATCAAACATTTGGGCAATATAGTGTGTTTTATTGCATTAAAATTAAAAAAAGTGTATTTTTCCCCAAAAAATCGCTATGCAAATACTGTGTAGAAAAAAAAATGCAACACCCACCATTTTAATCTGTAGGGCCTTTGCTTTAAAAATATATATAATGTTTGGGGGTTCAACATAATTTTCTTGCAAAAAAAAAAATGTTTTCATGTAAACAAAAAGTGTCAAAAAGGGCTTTGTCTTCAAGTGGTTAGAAGAGTGGATGTAAGCTTCCTAATGTTGTGTATAAAATGCCAGAACAGTTCAAACCCCCCCCCCCAAATGACCCCATTTTGGAAAGTAGACACCCCAAGCTATATACTGAGAGGCATGTCGAGTCCATGGAATATTTTATATGTTGACACAAGTTGCGGAAAAAAGACAATTATTTTTTTTTTTTTTGCACAAAGTTGTCACTAAATGATATATTGCTCAAACATGCCATGGGCATATGTGGAATTACACCCCAAAATACATTCTGTTGCTTCTCCTGAGTACTGGGATACCACATGTGTGAGACTTTTTGGGAGCCTAGCCGCGTACGGGACCCCAAAAACCAAGCACCGCCTTCAGGCTTTCTAAGGGTGTAAATTTTTGATTTCACTTCTCACTGCCTATCACAGTTTCGGAGGCCATGGAATGCCCAGATGGCACAAAACCCCCCCAAATGACCCCATTTTGGAAAGTAGACACCCCAAGCTATTTGCTGAGAGGTATTGTGAGTATTTTGCAGATCTCGCTTTTTGTCACAAAGGTTTGAAAATTGAAAAAAATAAAAAAAATAAAAAATATTTTCTTTCTTCATTTTCAAAAACAAATGAAAGCTGTAAAATACTCACCATGCCTCTCAGCAAATAGCTTGGGGTGTCTACTTTCCAAAATGGGGTCATTTGGGGGGGTTTTGTGCTATTTTATGGCCTTCGAAACTGTGATAGGTAGTGAGGAGTGAAATCAAAAATTTGTGCCTAGAAATCCTGAAGGCGGTGCTTGGTTTTCGGGGTCCCGTACGCGGCTAGGCTCCCAAAAAGTCCCACACATGTGGTATCCCCGTACTCAGGAGAAGCAGCAAAATGTATTTTGGGGTGTAATTCCACATATAACCATGGGATGTGTGAGCAATATATCATTTAGTGACAACTTTTTGTAATTTTTTTTTTTTTTTGTCATTATTCAATCACTTGGGACAAAAAAAAAATATTTAATGGGCTCAACAGGCCTCTCAGCAATTTCCTTGGGGTGTCTACTTTCTAAAATGGGGTCATTTGGGGGGGGTTTGTGCTATTTTGGCATTTTATGGCCTTCAAAACTGTGATAGGTAGTGAGGAGTGAAATCAGAAATTTGCGCCCTTAGAAATCCTGAAGGCGGTGCTTGGTTTCCGGGGGCCCGTACGCGGCTAGGCTCCCAAAATGTATTTTGGGGTGTAATTCCACATATAACCATGGGATGTGTGAGCAATATATCATTTAGTGACAACTTTTTGTAATTTTTTTTTTTTTTTAGTCATTATTCAATCACTTGAGACAAAAAAAAAAAATATTCAATAGGCTCAACATGCCTCTCAGCAATTTCCTTGGGATGTCTACTTTCCAAAATGGGGTCATTTGGGGGGGGTTTGTACTGCCCTGTCATTTTAGCACCTCAAGAAATGAGATAGGCAGTCATAAATTAAAAGCTGTGTAAATTCCAGAAAATGTACCCTAGTTTGTAAACGCTATAACTTTTGCGCAAACCAATAAATATACGCTTATTGACATTTTTTTTACTAAAGACATGTGGCTGAATACATTTTGGCCTAAATGTATGACTAAAATTGAGTTTATTCGATTTTTCTTATAACAAAAAGTAGAAAATATCATTTTTTTTCTAAATTTTCGGTCTTTTTCCGTTTTATATCGCAAAAAATAAAAATCGCAGAGGCAATCAAATACCATTAAAAGAAAGCTCTATTTGTGGGAAGAAAAGGACGCAAATTTTGTTTGGGTACAACATTGCATGTCCGTGCAATTTACAGTTAAAGCAACGCAGTGCAAAATTCTGAAATCACCTCTGGCCCTTTAGCTACCAAATGGTCCGGGGCTTAAGTGGTTAAAGGGACAGTTTAAAAAAAAAAAAAATTTTTTTTTGTGTGCTGTTCTTGCATTGATTTGCTTATCCTTAGTCTAAGTAGTGTAGTCACGGATCATTGTGTGTCTTCCTCGTCATGGACTCATCTTCACCGCCGTGTGGCCAGCCCTCCCGCACAAGGTATGTGCGGAGTGGGTAGGGGGTTGGTGTCTTTGGTGTCATTAATGCTGGTGGTTGCTAACGGTTACAACCTGCCCACCCTCGTCCCCCTCCCTCTGTCTGTATTATCTCTTACAGCCCGGCTACATCAGTTCATCAGTCACAGGATAGGGACCTTGCCAGGCCGCACCATCACCAATTATCCTCCAGGTCCAGACGTGACACTTCGTCTGGGACCCACTATCATAGGGGACGTTCACATTCCCCCTCTAAATATAGGAGATGTTTCCATTCCTCCTCTAAATATAGGAGATGTCCCCATTCCTCCTCAAGTCACCGCTACCACCACCGCGATGATCGCTCTGTTCACAGAGCCTGTTGGGGATGTAAAACTAGAGTCCCAGAGGGCAAATGGCTGTGTGAACCATGCTATGCCCGAGCGGTCGGTGAGAAAGAGACTGAAAAACAAAATCTGGAGTCTCTTTTTAAACGTGTGGTACAGCAGTCTATGATGGAAATAGATGCCACCCACACAAGGAGTCAGTCCACCACCTTGTCTGGCTCCTTGGCTGACGAGGCCCAGGAGGATCCCGGCCAATTCCAGCCCCATGATGCCTCCCATGATTCGACTACGCTTTAGATGCTCCCACTGATCAAGGCAGTGAAGGAAAACCCTAAAGTTGGAAAATACCACTGCCCCCCCAGAAAAACAAAGAAAACTGTTTAAGCAACTGGGGAAGGAACGCTCCAATTTCCCATTTCCCTCTGAGCTGAAAGGCGTGTTTGAGGAAGAATGGAGCAAGGGAGACAAGAAGGTTTCCATGCTAAGAAAAACCTCTAGACTATATCCCTTTAAATCCGAGGAAGTTAAGCATTTGGAAAATGCTCCCCTCGTGGATGCAACAGTAATGCGCCTAGCGAAGCATGTCACCCTCCCACCAAATGACACAGTGGCTTTTAAAGATGGTCTGGATCGAAAGATTGACCAAGATCTTAAGAGGATATATAACTTGAACGGTATGGCTTGCAAACCAGCCCTAGCCCTTGCAGTCACCTCCAAAGCAATGGAGGCCTGGGTGGAAAATGTTGACTCAGTTCTAAAAGGTGTCTCGGAGGAACTAGCACAAAGTTCAGCAGTACAAGAACTTAAACTAGCTGTTGCCTTTTTGGGAGAAGCATCAATTGATCTCATCCGCTTGATGGCTAAATCCATGCTTTCTTCGGTCACAGCCAAACGAGCACTATGGTTGCGCCCCTGGCTTGCTGATCCAGCCTCAAAGCAGGCATGGTGTAAATTCCTTTCGAAGGAACTTCCTTGTTTGGAAACAAGCTAGACAACGCCATTTCAAAGGCTACAGGCGGAAAATCGGGGTTCCTCCCTCAGGACAGACGTTCGTTTAACCAAAGGAAACCTCAACAGGGACGCAGTACAGAGCGTTCAAGAGAGGCACGCTCCTATAGGCCCAGACAGGATTTTAGGAGAAGCTGGAATTGGAACAGGCAGACATCTTTCCAAAAAACCGGCAAGAAACAGATGCCCGGTGGGCGCAAGCCAACCAAGTCCTTTTGAGATTGGGCCCGCCCAAGCGGATTGGGTAGGGGCTCGCCTACGTCTCTTCCGGCACGTTTGGGTGGCCTCGATCTCAGACCATTGGACCATCAAAACGGTCTCAACAGGTCACACATGGTCCTTCATCAAGGTCCCTCCATAAAGACCAATGCAAACTTCTATGCCTCAATCAAAAGAAAAAGTTCTTCTTTCTTATGTGAATGCCCTGAAAGATCAAGGAGCAGTGGTGCCCGTCCCAAAGGACGAGGAATTCCAGGGGGTATACTCCCCCCTCTTCCTAGTACAGAAGAAGAACGGCTCCTGGCGTCCAGTTATAGATCTCACTTTCCTGAACAGGTACATAAGACACGAAAAATTCAAAATGGAAACACTCTCAAAGATCCAAAAAGTCGTTCAACCAGGCGACTGGTTGATCTCAATAGATCTAAAGGACGCGTATTTTCATGTTCCCGTGGCAGAAGAGTTCCACAAATACCTTCGATTTCAGGTCGATCGAGAGCACTTGCAATTTATTTGTCTTCCATTCGGACTAACGACCTCTCCAAGAGTCTTTTCCAAGGTACTGTTGGCGATTGTATCCCTTATCAGAATACAGGGTGTGCGTCTGTATCATTATCTGCTATTACTGTCCCAAGACAAGCAGCTGCTGCTGATCCACAAAGACCAAGTGATCTCTACACTAATAGAGTTCGGATGGCTACTAAATCGGGAGAAAAGTCAGCTAGAGCCGACCCAACGCCTAACCTATCTAGGAGCTCAATTCGACACCGTAGAGCATACCATCTCTCTTCCGGAAGAAAAAATCCCGGTCATTCGGGAAAGAATATCCTTAGCCCTAGACTACTCTCACCTAAGGGCGTCACAGTGCCTGAAGATAATCGGCACGATGGTGGCCACATCCCCCATGGTCAAATGGGCAATGTGGAGGCTTCATCCTTTCCAATCAGGATTTCTCCAGCAGTGGAAGACAGACGATCCCAATCAGCCGATCAGGATTACTCAGTCAATGAGGAACAGTCTCCCCTGGTGGCTTCAACACAAAAACTTGTTAACATGCCACTCTCTTGCTCCCATCCAATGGATGACTGTTACATCTGATGCCAGCAATGCGGGCTGGGGGGCCCAATGTGGGGCAGAATTGGCTCAGGGCAAATGGGATGCCCGTCTCCATATTCCAGGGTCAAACGTTCTGGAACTGCGTGCGGCATGGTGCGCCCTTCAAGCCTTCTCCCACCTTATGAAAGGGAAGTCGGTCCTTCTCAGAATGGACAACACCACTGCTGTGGCATATGTGAAGAGACAAGGGGGCACTCGGAGCTCCACCCTTCTCCAAGAGGTCGAACTTATCATGACCTGGGCTCAGAGGAATCTGCTCAACTTAACAGCAGTCTTTATTCCAGGGGAGCAGAACATTCAAGCAGACTTTCTGTCACGCAGCAACCTAGACAACAACGAATGGTCACTGCATCCACAAACATTCAAGTGGATCCTATCGTTGGGAATCGATCCAGAAGTGGATCTGTTTGCATCCCCCTGCAATCACAAAGTAGACAGATACTACACTCGAGGTCGGTGCAGTCAAGCTTTCGGAGTAGATGCATTAACAAGCCAATGGAAATTCAACAAGGCATATGCCTTCCCTCCACCTCCGATCATGCTAAAATTCCTGCAGCGGCTCCAGTTGGAGAAAGGTGAAGTGATAACAATAGCACCATACTGGCCGAACAGGCCATGGTTTCCTCTCCTGAATCTGATGAGCTTCAGGGACCCGCTAGAGTCTCTGGGGTGTGCTTTAGGGGTAATCTCTACCCTTATGAGCTCCAGAAAGCCTAACACAAACAAAACCTACAACAGAATCTGGACCAGGTTTGTCAGCTTCATGACTTCTGATGGAAAATCTTTTAGAAATCCTGGAGTTCAAGACGTTTTGAGTTTTCTCCAATCAGGCTTGGATCTTCCTTTGTCAATCAGTTCCCTCAGGGTACAAGTTTCAGCCTTATCGGCATTCTCAGGAACATCATGGGCAATTCATCCCTTGGTTCAACAGTTCTTTCGGGGGGCTTCGAGAATCAGGCCTCAGAGGAAACCCAGATTCCCCAAATGGGATCTTCCGCTCGTCCTTGATGCTCTTTCAGCACTAAACAACAAGGATCTTTCCATTAAGGACTTATCAATCAAACTGGCCTTTCTAGTGGCCATTACCTCAGCCAAAAGGGTTTCAGAAATAAGCTTCCTGGGTTATCAAGAACCCTTTCTGACTTTCTTCCCGGACCGTGTGGTCCTTATTCCCATGCTTGGGTCTAAACCCAAAGTCACGTCAGTTTTTAACGAAAATCAGGAAATAGTCCTTCCTACCTTCAATTCTCCAGAATCAGCAGATGCTCATCCCTTGTATGTGGGCGAGACTCTGAAAGAATATCTGCGAGTCACTTCATCATTTAGAAGCTCGAACTACCTGTTCTTGTCACATACTGGCAGCAACAAAGGAAAGAGGGCTTCCTCCAGAACGATAGCAGCCTGGATCGTTCAGTCTATTCATCAGGCCTACAGGGCAAAGGGCTGGGCTCCTCCAGAGGCGGTGATGGCTCATTCCACCAGAGGCATGGCAGCCTCATGGGCAGCAGCTTGACACGTGGCTCCTGAAGTGATATGCAAGGCAGCTTCGTGGTCTTCTATTAATACTTTTATGACTCATTATTGTATTGAGCCTGCTTCCTTTTCCTCTGTAAATTTTGGTCTAAAAATCCTATCAGTTGATGGGAAAGATTAAAATATATTTTTGTTCAAGCATACCCTCCCGTGTGGATTGGCTAGTTATTTCCCACACGTAGTCTGCCATGGAGTCTGTCAGGAAAACGGAAAATTTATTACCAATACTTACCGTAATTTTCCTTTCCTGATAGACTCTATGGCAGACGGAGTTCCCACCCATGAATAAAAATATGAGAGTCGAAATTTGAGTCGGCTAGTTACGGAACACCTGTCTGTGGAGGTGAGCTCAAATTTATGGGTAGGGGGTCCTATAGCTGTGGAGAGGAGGTGGGGTTAACCCACACGTAGTCTGCCATGGAGTCTATCAGGAAAGGAAAATTACGGTAAGTATTGGTAATACATTTTCCGTTATTTATGAATGAATATGTATTTTAATTTAGCATATAATGTATGAAGAATACATACTCTATATAAGAAGCAAATAAATGATATGTAGGATGATGTGAACTCCAAGGCACAACATACTGTAGGTGCTGATGGGGGCTCAACATCAAGCAACCTGCTCTTTTTTGAAAAAAAAAACCCATCAAGCAACCTGAAGCCATGGAAAGAAGGCTTATGTGGGGTAGCATCAAAGGCGGTTCAGATTTTTTACAAGGTGCCATCTGTTGTCTACAGCTCTCCCATGGCAAGAGAATATATGTGGACCAGCAATGATGGCCATTAACAGGGCCTAAACTCTTTAGAAGAGGCCCTCTGTGGTCTGAGCTGCACAAAGATATATGTTGAGCAACAAAATGTCCATCAGTAAAGGCCTAGACTTTTTAGAACGGGGCCTTCTGTTGTCTGCAACTGCCCTATGGAAAGTAGGTGTATGTGGTGCATGTGATGCCCCAAGTTGTCGATTAATAGTGGCCTAAACTACATAGAAGGGAACTTCGGTAGTCTGCATCCTCCCTATGAAAACAGGGTATATGTGAAGCAACAAGAAGCCCATCAGTAAGAGCCTAGATTCTTTAGAAGGGGCCCTCTATTGTCTTCAGTTGCCCTATAGAAAGAGGGTGAATGTGGTGCAACAAAATGTCCATCAACGGGGACCTAGACTTTTTAGAAGGGGACTTCTGTTGTTTGCATATGCCCAATGGAAAGTGGGTGTAAGTGGTGCAACAAGATGTCAATCAGTAGGGGCCTAAACTTTATAGAAAGGGCCTTCAATGGTCTGCATCTGCCCCATGGAAAGAGGGTATTTGAAGAGAAAGAAGATGCCCATCAGTAAGGGTTTGTTCAGTTAGTTGCAGGCTGGCTGACAAGTTGAGCTGGAAATTTTCTTTGGTTTTGTTTTACATGAGTTGCCTTTCCATGTGCTCTTTGCCGCTAAGGCCAGTTATTGGTTAGGGCAGTGGCCATTTGTTTGTACTATTGGAATACTGGTGAGGGGATGCATGGGACACCTTTGCTGCCATTGTGCTATGTGCTGGGTATCCACTACACCCCTGTGCCTTTAAAGTGGTTGTAAACCCACTTATGCAACTTTCACCTACAGGTAAGATTAAGAGGCTTACCTGTAGGTGTTTGCAATATCTCCTAAACCTACACGGTTTAGGAGATATTTAACAAAAAAGAATGCACCGTTGTCTACGGTGCATGCGCGCCGTAGACAACGGCAAAAGGCACAGTGAGCATCCCATTAATAAAACCGGCAATGCCGGTTTTTACGGCTCCCGAGCGCATGCGCAGTGACGTCATTTGCGCTCCGGCCAATCAGAGCGCCAGAGCGGCGATACGCGGAAGTAACCTTCTGGAGCGATGTCTGCGACCGGAGGGGGAGACGAGGATGGCTTTGGGGGCTTCGATCTAAGGTAAGTACTGCATAATGAGCTAGTATGCTAGTCATACTAGCTCATTATGCCTTTCTCTTGCAGGTTATTCTTTTTGCTTAAAAAAAAAAAGGGGGTTTACAACCACTTTAAGGTGGGGTGGGCTCCTTCTAGGCTCACCTGCCCTCTGCCTATCCATTATAATGCATGTGCTTCCACTATGGAGGTGCTCAAAAATGTATTGTTAGGGCTGCGGATAACAATGGGGTGCCTTGTCACGGCCCCCGCAGCTTATGTATGTATTTGCAGATGTGTGCAAACGAAACCCCTGTTTTTAACGCAAACTGTTAGGCAGGATAATTTGATTGGTTGCAGGCTGGCTGGCAAGATGAGCTGTGAACTTTCCTTGGTTTTGTTTTACATGTGTTGCCCTTCCATGTGCTCCTTGTTGCTAAGGTCAGTTATAGGTGAGGGCAGTGGCCATTTGTTTGTACTGGTGCAACTAGATGTCCATCAACAGGGGCCTAGACTTTTTAGAAAGAGACTTCTGTTGTTTACATCTGCCTAGGGTGACCACATTTCCAAACTACCATTCAGGGACACCCCCCCTTCCCAAAAATCAGCTTGTGCTGTAACGAATCACAGCACAGAGATTGGACACAAGAGGTGAGATTTATGATTTCTCCAATCACAAGCAGGGGGCGGGGATTGTGCTCCTCCAGGCATTCCCGGCCAGGACAAGTACTGTCAGTGAGTAAAGCGGTGATGTGGTGGCCTTTTTTGGGGGCATCAGATTGGCCCGGGGGGGGTGGTGGCTGTGTCAGTTTCATTCCAGGACACTGTATTGTCCTGGAATGAAGGTGCCCGGGACAGAGCTACAAAATGCGGGACTGTCCCGGGCAATCCGGGACACGTGGTCACCCTACATCTGCCCCATGGAAAGAGGGTATATTTGGAGCATCAAGATGCCCATCAGTAAGTGCCGAGACTATTTAGAAGGGGCACTGTGTGGACTACAGCTGGCCTATAGAAGGAGGGCATATGTGTTGTAACAAGATGCCCATCAACGGGGACCTAGACTTTTTAGAAGGGTCCTTCGGTGGTCTGCAGCTGCCCCATGGAATGAGGATATACATGGCGCAGCAGGATGTTCATCAATAAGGGCCTAGACTTTTTAGAAGGGCCCAGTGCCGTGTGCGGTTGCCCCATGTCATCCTTGATAACATAATTATTGTTGAAACAGCACAGGAACTATTAGCATGCTCCTGATAAGCACTGAGGCAGAAGTGGTTAAAGTGCAGCAGAAGACCGATCCATATTACACAAGGTTTGCTCTGCAGCGATGCCAAAGACTAAGAACAAAATAATTGAGCCCCTAGATGAAATTGCAAACAAGGTTTGTATTTCTCTAATCCCCACAATCTACAGAGGATTTTCCCAGACTGACAGCTAGAGTCGGCACCAATTTAATGAAACACTTGTTAAGATGCCAGTGGCTAAATCAGGCTGTAGGAAGAAGGAAAAAAAAAAAGCAAGTGAAAGTTTAACTGGTCATGAAGGTTAAGGCAAAATACATAACGAACTATACACTTAATCTCGTCAAGCTTGTTCAGAGAAAGAAATACGTTTACTTCAATGGAATAGTAAGAACAGGAAGGGATCTGAGCCAAAAGTGTTTTGGATACTTTTGGTGTTGTATTTAAAGAGAAACGATTGTGTTTCCATAGTAAAGCCCTGTACACACGATCGGATATCCTATGGATTCTAATCCGATGGTTTTTTCCATCAGAAATCCAATGAAACTGTCTTCCATCAGTCTTGCCCACACACCATCAGTCAAAAAACCGACCGTTTCAAACGCCGTGACGTAAAACACTCCGATGAGCCGAGAAAAATGAAGTTCAATGCTTCTGAGCATGTGTCGACTTGATTCTGAGCATGCGTGGGTTTTTTATCCGATGGAGTTCCCCACAGACGATAGTAATTTGCTATTGGTTTTTTAACCATCGGATAAATTTAAAACATGTTCTATTTTTAAACACCGATGGGGCCCATACACGATCGGTTTGTCCGATGAAAACAGTCCATCGGACTGTTTTTATCGGTAAAACCTATCGTGTGTACACGGCTAAAGTGTGTTGCGTTATTACTCAAACATTTACATGAAGGTAATTTCATACCATAACTCACAATTTTACTAGCTTGCTGTTTCCTATTTTGCTTATTTTATAAGAATTTGTAATCCTCCCTCTGATGGTCTTCTGTATATTAGGAAACAGGCTCATTGTCAGACCCTGCAATACAAATCACACACCCTTGGTGTCCTGTTCAGTATTCCAAGGTCGGTAAGGTCCGGCGGCTATACAGGTTGCTTCTGAACTCCTAAGGCCACTTTCACACTGAGGCGCTTGAAAAACTGCCAGTAAAACACTGAGCGCTTTTGAAGCACTTTTCAGGCGCTTTTGAAGCGCTTTCAATTAATTTCAATGGAGAGGGGCGTTTTTTCAGCGCACTGCCCCAGTGTGAAAGGATTCATTGATTTTAATGCAAATAAGGTTTTTTTTTAGCGTGAAAGCGCCTGAAAAGCGCCTCAGTGTGAAAGTGGTCTTAATGTCTTGGATGAAGTTCCTGCCCGATGGTGCCTGCCTAGTTCCTATGCTGTTCCTAATCACCAGAGCCAGTGTTAGTGGTGGGGAACCAATGAACCCTCTACCCTAAGGCCCCTTTCACACTGGCACGTTTTTCAGGCGGTTTAGCGCTAATATTAGCGCTGTTATACCGCCTGAAAAATCGTGCCCTGTATTCTTCAATGTGAAAGCCCGAAGGCTTTCACACTGAAGCGGTGCACTAGCAGGACCGCTCCAAAAGTCCTGCTAGCTGCATCTTTACAGCGGTGAAGGAGCGGTGTGTTCCCCGCTCCTTTACCGCGGCTGCCCATTGAAATCAATGGGACACCGCGGTAATAACGCCCGCAAACCGCGGCAATAGCCGTGGTTTGCGGGCAGTATTAACCCTTTTTCGGCCGCTAGCGGGGGTTAAATTCACCCCGCTAGCGGCCGCATACCGCGGTGATAACGACGGTATAGCGGCGCTGAAAATCGCGCCGCTATACCGCCACCGCACCTGCCCGCCCCAGTGTGAAAGGGGCCTAGGGCCCCTTTCACACTGAGGCGTTTTCACCGCGTTTTCGCGGTAAAAATAGCGCTGTAATAACGCCTGAAATAATCCTGCCCCAGCATTCTCAATGTGAAATCGCTGAGGGCTTTCACATTGAGGCGTTGTGCTGGCTGGGCGTTGAAAAAAATCCTGCAAACAGCTTTTTTAGAGCAACTTTAGAGCGCATAAAATAGCGCTGTAAAAACGCCTATCCCCATTGGAATGAATGGGAACCGCGGTAAAAACGCGGTAAAAACGCATAGGCATAAGTGTTATTTTTAAAAATAACTCTAACGCCTATGCGTTTTTACCGCGTTCGCGCTATTTTTAGCGCGAACGAGGTAAAAACGTGTTAAAACCGCATAGGCGTTAGCGTTATTTTTAACGCGAACGCGGTAAAATCGCGGTGAAATCACGGTACAAAATCTCATCATTTTTGAGCGTTTTTTCAACGCCTCAGTGTGAAAGGGGCCTAAGTAAGTGGCCTATCGCATAACCCATGTAGTCTCAGTCTAATACTAATTGAATATTTTTCTTAACCCTAACCTAACCCCGAGTGTAAGAGGGTGCCCTTCCTAAGGCCCCTTTCACACTGAGGCATTGAAAAAATGCAAACAAATTATGAGGTTTTTTTACCGCGTTTGCGGTAAAAATAGCGCTAACGCATATGCGTTTTTACCGCGTTTTTGCGGTAAAAAGGATTATTTGGTATCCCACAATCCTCCACTCTACTGCGGTCATGTGACCTTCCCACAGCTTCTGGGTGTTTTTTACCGCGTTTTTACAGCGGTACTCATTCATTTCAATGGGAATAGGCGTTTTTACAGCGCTATTTTATGCACCCCAAAGATGCTCCAAAAAAGCTGTTTGCAGGATTTTTTCCAACACACAGCCAGCAAAACGGCTCAGTGTGAAAGCCCTCAGGGCTTTCACATTGAGAATGATGGGGCAGGATTATTTCAGGCATTTTTACAGCGCTGTTTTTACCGCGAAAACGCGGTAAAAACGCCTCAGTGTGAATGGGGCCTTACACTGCCCGCCAAAGTAAAGGGAAATCTGCCTTCCACTGACTATCAATGTAAATGGGCATTCGTCCTCACAGTGCCAACTGTATAAGGGTATATTTCTCACGCTGACAATCAATGTAATCCCACACTCCTTCCTCTATCTACCACTGTAAAGGATAATTAACAAAAAAAAAAGTGGGGCAGCAGCTTCCAGGAAGGCTGGTGGTGTTTTTTTGGTTTTTTTTGTAGAGTGCAACTGTGTCAGAGTATAAAGTGTATTCCTACTCCCACTAAACACCAGTATATCAGGGAATTCTTCCTAAAACTGACCATCAGTATATTCTTACTCCAATTGCCCATAATCTAAAGCCTCATACACACGATCGGATTTCCGTTGGACAAAGCCGTGGAATTTTGTCCGAAGGGTGTTGGCCATGAACTTGTTCTGCATACAGACGGCAGAACTTTTTCAGCCAACATTCACGAAACTACGTGTTTTTTCGGCTCTTTAGCGCCACCCTTTGGACAACTTCTGCTAATGTTGTCTGATGGTTAGCATTGGTTCGGAGCATGCGTGTTTGTACTATGGATTTTAGTCCGACGGACTTGTGTACACAAGATCGTATAATCCGACGGAACACATTTTTTGTCGGACAATTTGAGAGCATGGCTATCCAACATTTGTTGTCGGAAATTCCAACACCAATTGTCCAATGGAGCATATAGACGGTCGGATTATCCGACAAAACCCTTCCATCACACAATTGTTGTCGGAATATCCGATCGTGTGTACAATCTTCTGCCCACCACCGACCACAATATAAGGGGGTACATTTCTTTCCACTGACCACCAATGTAAGAGGACAGCGTGGGTTAAACAGAGACATGCACCGACCACTCACCAGTATAACAGGGCATTCTTCCTCTCATTGCCCACCAATGTAAGGGGGCATTCCTCCTCCCACTGACTACCAATGTAAATGCGCATTCTTTGTCCTATTGATTACCAGGGGAGAATTCTTCTTTTCACTAACAACCAATGTAAGGGGAACATTCCTCCGACCGATAACTACTAATGTAACGTGGCATTATCCTTCCCTGTTCTGACTCGACTACAAGACCATAAACTTTATCCCCAGAGACATATAGAGACATATAGGGCTTATATGACCTGGTGTTGCACCAATTCAGACATGTTGATGAAGTCAGACGAGGAAATCCTTTTGAATGTTCCGTTTTAATGGAGGATACTGATAGGTAGAGAAATGTTAATGTTGTTAGCTACATGGAAAGATATATACACCATGACAGGATACAGTGCAATGCAGTGGTGTATTTAGGTTTTGTGCTGCCCTAGGCCTGACTAAACTCGTGCACCCCCTAATTTAAATATTACCCACCCCTTCGGGGGGGGGGGGGTCAATGGATTCCCTTAATTTGCATAGATTTCCTCTCACTTCCTGTTTGACTATGGGGCAGAAAGTGAAGGGAAATCTCTGCAATGGGACAGGGGTGGTAAATAATAAACTGACAATGGCTATAACCCTCCCTTACTCTATCCAAAATGAAAAAACACGTTTCTGATAATTTTATGGTGAGGACTAGTGATGAGCCGAACACCCCCGGGTTCGGTTCGCACCAGAACCCGCGAACGGACCGAAAGTTTGCACGAACATTAAAACCCTATTAAATACAATGGATGCGAACGTTCGGATTCTAAAGTGCTAATTATAACGACTATTATCCATGTTATTGTCCTAAACAGAGTTTGGGAACCCGGGTTCTGCACCAGGGGACATGTATCAATGCAAAAAGTAGTTTTAAAAACGGACGTTTTCCGGGAGCAGTCATTTTAATGATGCATAAAGTGAAAAAAAATAAGTCAAATATTCCTTTAAATATTGTACCTGGGGGGTGTCTAAAGTATGCCTGTGAAGTGCCACGTGTTTCCCGTGTTTAGAACTGTCCCTGCACAAAATAACATTTCTAAAGGGAAAAAAGTCATTTAAAACTGCTTGCGGCTTTAATGCAATGTGTGGTCCCGGTAATATGGATGAAAATCTTTAAAAAAAATGGCATAGCTACCCCATCACCCCCCCCCCCCTACCCCAGCCCATTACCAGCCCCTTTGGGTCTTGTATGGATATTAAGGGGAACCCCGCACACAAAATAAAAAAGGCCCTATATACTCTGAACAGCAGTATACAGGCGGTGTAAACAAGACAGGGACTGTAGGTTTGTTCTTAAGTAGAATCTGTTTGTAATTTTGAACACGTACATTATTTAAGTGTAGCTCCAGCCAAAAAATCTATTTTTAAGCTTTTTGGAAAACATAGGGAAGGGTTATCACCCCTGTAACATTTGTTTTGCTGTCTGTGCCCCTGTTCAGAACATTTCACCTCACTTTGCGTCCCAATGACAACTGTTTTTGAAATGTGGTGTTTTTATTGAAACAAGGATTGGTGATAAAGCATCAGTAGAGAGGAGACACCTTTCTCCCATATTAATTCTTACAGGAGAGAATTTTCCTTCCAAGGGGTAGATTTCCTCTCACTTCCTGTTGTCTTCTTCCGTTTGCAAGTAGTAGTCGTTTGTAAGTTGGATGTTTGAAAGTAGGGACCTGCCGTATATACGCTGCAGAAATTGGCCCCTTAGGTGTTGGTGTTGGCACAACACTGTAAGCACTCACAGTTACTCTTGGTGGGCGCAGCAATGGGCCCTGCTGTGAATTATTAGATCAATAATTATAATTGCATGCCCCTGTTGAACAGGGGCTGAAAAATTGGGCCTTAGGCACTGGTGGCACAACACTGCAACCCCTCACAGATACTGTACTTGGAGCACAGCAATGAGCCCTGTTGCAAAGTATTGCATCAAAAATTGTAATTACACGCCCCTGTTAAACAGGGGCTGAAAAATTGGGCCTTAGCCACTGGTGGCACAACACTGCAACCCCTCACAGATACTGTACTTGGAGCACAGCAATGAGCCCTGTTGCAAAGTATTGCATCAAAAATTGTAATTACACGCCCCTGTTAAACAGGGGCTGAAAAATTGGGCCTTAGCCACTGGTGGCGGCACCCATAAACCAAAATGATCTTCCAAGCTATCATCATTAATCGGATCATTGAGGAGGAGGAGGAGGATAGCCAGTCAACATAACAGCACAGGCACTCAGCATCAGCATCAGTCTTGAAGGGATGTGACATTTTAAAATCAATTAGTCTGTTATATCAGCATCAGGTGTGTGGTAGCTGGTGGTGATCCAAGACAGGTTCATCTTGATGAAAGTCAGTCGATCAGCCGAGTCGGTGGACAGGCGCACCCTGTGATCAGTGACAAATCCTCCAGCAGCACTGAATGTGCGCTCTGAAAGAACGCTGGATGCAGGACAGGCCAGTAGCTCAATTGCATACTGTGCAAGCTCTGGCCAGTGATCCATCCTCAAGACCCAGTAAGCCAGAGGATTTTCGGTGTCCAAGTCTGACCTTGCCCCTAGGTATTCCTGCACCATGTATATCAGACGCTGGCGATGGTTGCTGGAACCGATCATACTTTGGGGCTGCGGACTAAAGAATTGTCTGAACGCATCGGTCAGACGGCCACCTTCCCCACCGCTCCTTCTTTGACTGCCCGAAGCCTCAGCAACTCGTTGTCCAGGACCAGGAGTTTGTAACCTCCCAGTCTCTGGGAACGCGTTGCACAGACCTTTCTGCAAGGCCTCCCGGAGTTGTCTCATCCTCTGCTCCCTCTGCGACGGTAACATAAGGTCCGCAATCTTACCCTTGTACCGTGGATCAAGGAGAGTGGCCAGCCAGTAATGGTCCCTCTCCTTGATCCGAAGAATACGAGGATCCTTCCGCAGACTTTGCAGGATCAGGGAGGCCATGCAGCGTAGGTTAGCTGAGGCATTCAGTCCGGAGTCCTCTGGGTCACTAAGGACGACATGATCCGCAGCCACCTCCTCCCAGCCACGTACAAGTCCACTGGTTTCTTGGGACTGTAAATCATCCCTAAAAGACTGCTGCTGATGATGCTGAGTGCCAGCCTCCACCTCCATGCTGACACAATCCTCCTCCTCCTCCTCCTCTTCCTGTGCGATGGGTGGGACAAAGGGGGCCTTGAGAGGCAAGGAAGTCCTCCTCTTCCTGCCTCTGTTCTGCCTCAAGTGCCCTGTCCATTATTCCACGCAGCGTGTGCTCCTACAGGTGGACAAGAGGTACAGTGTCACTGATGCATGCACTGTCACTGCTCACCATCCTCGTGGCCTCCTCAAATGGTGCCAGGACAGTGCATGCATCCCTGATCATGCCCCACTGGCGTGGTGAAAAAAACCCGAGCTCCCCTGACCCTGTCCTGGTGCCGTAGTCGCACAGGTACTCATTGATGGCCCTCTGCTGCGTGTGCAGCCGCTGCAGCATGGCCAACGTTGAGTTCCACCTGGTGGGCATATCACATATAAGGCGGTTCTTGGGCAGGTTCAACTCCTTTTGCAGCTCAGCCAGGCGAGCCCTGGCATTATAAGATCTGCGGAAATGCACACAGACTTTCCTGGCCTGCCTCAGGACATCCTGTAAGCCCGGGTACCTGCCCAAGAACCGCTGCACCACCAGGTTAAGGACGTGAGCCATACAGGGCACATGGGTCAGTTGTCCCTGTCGGAGGGCGGAGAGGAGGTTGGTGCCATTGTCGCAAACCACCATTCCTGGCTTAAGCTGGCGTGGCGTCAACCACCTCTCGGCCGGCCCCTGCAGAGCAGACAGGACCTCTGCCCCAGTGTGGCTCCTGTCCCCCAAACACACCAGCGCAAGCACGGCATGGCATCTTTTTGCCTGCGTACTTGCGTAGCCCCTTGAACGCCTACGGAGCACCGCTGGTTCTGAGGACAAACCACAGGAAGAGGCCATGGAGGAAGAAGAAGAGGAGGGGGTGGAGGAGAGTGGTGTGTCACAACCAGTAGTAGCATTTTGGAGGCGTGGCGGTGGAACAACCTCCAACACTACTGCACCTTGTCCTGCATCCTTCCCAGCTGCCAAAAGAGTGACCCAATGGGCCGTGAAAGAAAGGTAACGTCCCTGTCCATGCCTGCTGGACCATGAGTCAGCGGTAATATGCACCTTACTGCTGACCGCCCTGTCCAGCGAGGCCAAGACATTGCCTTCCACATGCCTGTAGAGAGCCGGAATCGCCTTCCGTGAGAAAAAGTGGCGTTTGGGAACCTGCCACTGAGGAACCGCACATTGCACAAACTCACGGAAGGGGGCCGAGTCTACCAACTGAAAAGGCAGCAGTTGAAGCGCTAGCAATTTAGCCAAGCTAGCATTCAACCGCTGGGCATGTGGATGGCTGGGAGTGAACTTCTTTCGACGGTCCAGCAGCTGGGGCAGGGAAATTTGCCAGCTAGAATCGGACGTCGGTGTACTGCTAGCAGAGTGGCCGCAAGTACTGGGCTGTGACACACCTAATTCTACACCTTCATTCCTCTCAGTGCAGGTTTCAGAGAGGACTGATGGTATAGTGGGGTTGGAGATCCCAGCTAATGCGGTGCAAGGAGAGGTCCGCTTTGTTCTTTGGTGTGGGTCTTTAAGGTAGGCTTGCCAACGAGCTGCATGGCAGGTCAACATATGTCTGATCAAGCATGTGGTGCCCAAGCGGCTGATGTTTTGGCCACGCGATATACGCTTGAGACATATGTTGCAAACAGCAGCTGTGCGATCTGATGCACTCGCCTCAAAAAAGGCCCACACCAAAGAACTTTTTGAATGACGGGCAGAGGCAGCGCCCTGCACAGGCGGAGCTCTGCGGTGTGATTCCGTCGGTGTGCTGCCCATACGCTGGCCACTCAAGGGCATCCTGCCTCGTTGGAGATGTGCCTCCTCCTCATCCTCCTCCTCCTCCTCTCTCCTATTAGGCACCCACGTGGAGTTAGTGACCTCATCATCCCCTCCCTCCTCATCACTGGAGCCAATCTGGCAGTATGCTGCAGCTGCTGGAGCATGACTGCCAGATTGGTGTCCTTCTTGAGCATCCCCTCTCTCTGCTCTCACGCTACTGCCTTCCTCTAGCTGGGTATCATCATCAGATCCTTCGAAATGCTGGGCATCCTCCTGGAGCATGTACCCAACACTGTGCTCAAACAGTTCGGGGGACTCCTCAGGAGGAGGACATGGTGGGTCTAGGGAAGGATTGACTAATGAAGATAATGATACCAGAGAAGAGGACGCTTTGGCAGCTGCTTTGCCAGTACCCTGAGCCTGGGTGAGAGAGGATGAGGAGGAGGAGGAGGGCTTGGTCATCCACTCTACCAAGTCTTCGGCATGATGTGGCTCAACATGTCCAGCTGCCGAAAAGAAGGACAAGCGTGTCCCATGGCCATGTGCTGATGACAATGCACCGCATCCACGACCAGCACTGTTGCCCCCAGACACAGAGCCTGCTTGCCCTCTTTTTTTGCCTCCTGACTGTCTGCCTCTCCTTGTTTGCCTTCCAGACATTTTAATGGATGGCCTGCAGGGAGATGGGAAAAACAGCAATAAGGGCTACCTTCAGGTGTATACTGTGCAGGAGGCTTAGCAACAATGACACTGACACTGTCCCCTGCCTATCCTTCTCTGTCCCTAAACACAAGGATTTGCAATATGCTTCAGCAAGATTGGTTTAGCACAGAATAGCACACTGTCAGTTTCACTCACTGTCCTTCTCTGTCCCTACAAACAAGATTTAGCACAGAATAGCACACTGATAGTTTCCACGAGTGTCCTTCTCTGTCCCTAAACTCAAGGATTTCAAATATGGTTCAGCAAGATTGGTTTAGAACAGAATAGCACACTGACACTTTCCCTCACTGTACCTCTCTGTCCCTAAACTCAAGGATTTCAAATATGGTTCAGCAAGATTGGTTTAGAACAGAATAGCACACTGACACTTTCCCTTACTGTCCTTCTCTGTCCCTACAAACAAGGTTTAGCACAGAATGACACACTGACACTCTCCCTACCTATCCTTATTTGTCCCTAAACACAAGGAATCCAGGATTAGTAAAGGAAAAAAAATGACACTGTCCCTGCCTATGTTTCTCTTTCCCTGCTCCGGAACACACTACACAAGGCCGCCGCGCTGCCGGCCTTTTATAGTGTGGGGCGTGTACTAAACCCCCTCAGCAATAATTGGCCACAGGCATCCTGCCTGTGGCCAATCATTGCTCTCCTCGCTGCCGGCGCTGTGATTGGCCAAGCATGCGGGGTCACAGTGCATGCTTGGCCAATCACAGCGCCTGGATGACACTGCGATGGCGTAGTGCATTGTGGGCCGTTCGCGTCACTCGAATTTGGCGCGAACGGCCCAAATCGTTCGATCTTCGTCGAACGATCGAACAGCCGATGTTCGTGACGAACGTATGTTCGACTCGAACACGAAGCTCATCCCTAGTGAGGACTAAGAAGATTTAACCATGCCAATGGTGCAGCAGAAAACATATAGCACAGTGAGGAAGGTTTGTGGTCCAGAATAATAAGACAGTCAAAATTAGAAGCAGCTCCCCCCGCCCACAGTTGCGGAATGCCGGCCGCCGGCCCGCATACTGGAAGCAGTGCGGCCACTTTATGGGGGACGCTAGACTAATTTGCCTCTCAGCCCAGTCCGCCCCTTAAGTCTGGCGCTACACTAACAGTGTAGCGCAAGCCGGCTGGGACTCTTTCCGTGCTGCCCCCCTGCAAAGTGCTGCCCTAGGCCTGGGCCTTGTTGGTCTAGGCCAGGATACAGCGTTAGTGCAATGACTACAGAGAGGGGAGGGGGGGGGAGTATAGACAATTATGGTGAGAGAAAGAGCTCATCCTAGACAGAAGAACACAGCTGAAAGACACAGAGCAATGATAAACCAAGTTACAGGCACAAGGAAATGATAATAAACCACATACTGTAACACAACATTCCCTTTGACCACCACGTAAGGGGCATTCTTCTGCACACTGATTACCAATATCAGAGGGCATTCTTTCTTCCACTGACCACCCACGTAAGGAGGTATTCTTCTTTCCACTGAATTCAATGTGAAGAGGAATTCTTCTTTCCACTGGCCACCAAGATAAGGAGGCATTCTTCCCTCCACTGTAGGGTGACCACCAGTGGCGGCTGGTGCTCAAAATTTTTGGGGGGGCGCAAACAAACTGAAAAAAAAAAAATCAATTGCCGCCACTGTGCCCATTAAACGCAGCCACTGTGCCCAAACGCCACCAGTTTGCCCCCTTTAATACAGCCAGTTTGTTTCCATATACAGCCAGTGTGCCCCCATATATATACAGCCAGTGTGCCCCCATATATAGCCAGTGTGCCCCCATATATACAGCCAGTTTGTCCCCATATATATAGCCAGTGTGCCCCTATATATATATAGCCAGTGTGCCCCCATATACAGCCAGTTTGTCCCCATATACAGCCAGTTCCCCCAAAATGCAGCCAGTTTGTCCCCCATATACAGCCAGTTCCCCCCATATTCAGCCAGTTTGTCCCCCATATTCAGCCAGTTTGTCCCCCATATTCAGCCAGTTTGTCCCCCATATTCAGCCAGTTTGTCCCCCATATTCAGCCAGTTTGTCCCCCATATTCAGTCAGTTTGTCCCCCATATTCAGTCAGTTTGTCCCCCATATTCAGCCAGTTTGTCCCCCCATATTCAGCCAGTTTGTCCCCCATATTCAGCCAGTTCCCCCCATATTCAGCCAGTTCCCCCAAATGCAGCCAGTTTGTGCCCCATATTCAGCCAGTTTGTGCCCCATATTCAGCCAGTTTGTCCCCCATATTCAGTCAGTTTGTCCCCCATATTCAGCCAGTTTGTCCCCCCATATTCAGCCAGTTTGTCCCCCATATTCAGCCAGTTTGTCCCCCATATTCAGCCAGTTTGTCCCCCCATATTCAGCCAGTTTGTCCCCCCATATTCAGCCAGTTCCCCCCATATTCAGCCAGTTCCCCCCATATTCAGCCAGTTCCCCCCATATTCAGCCAGTTCCCCCAAATGCAGCCAGTTTGTGCCCCATATTCAGCCAGTTTGTGCCCCATATTCAGCCAGTTTGTGCCCCATATTCAGCCAGTTTGTGCCCCATATTCAGCCAGTTTGTGCCCCATATTCAGCCAGTTTGTCCCCCATATTCAGCCAGTTTGTGCCCCATATTCAGCCAGTTTGTCCCCCAAATGCAGCCTGTCCCCCCCCCAGCCCTGCACTTACCTTCCTCGGTCCGCGCTGTCCTCGATGTGTTCTCCCGCCCTCTATGTCGCTTCAGCCAATCAGGTTACCGGTAACCAGATCCGGTGAACCTGATTGGCTGAAACCTCCACACAGTCTTCTTCCAGGAACGCACCCCCGTGCGTACCTGGGAGGAGTTTTTGGAAGCCGAATACAGCCTATCAGAGCCAGCGGCTCTGATAGGCACTTCCAAGTTCCACCCACCGCCGGCCGCCGCTCTAATTCATATGGCCGGCGCTCACCAGGAGACCGGCCATATGAATAGTGGGCAGCGCGGCAGCGGTGACAATACATAGATTCATGCAATGCATGAATCTGTGTATTGTCTTTCAGTGGCGGTGCGGGAGCGAGAGGGGGCGGCGCTCCGGCGCCCTCTATGGACGCACCGCCACTGGTGACCACATTTCCAAACTACCATTGAGGGACACCCTCCCTTCCCAAAAATCAGCTTGTGCTGTAACGAATCACAGCACAGTGATTGGACACAAGAGGCGGGATTTATGATTTCTCCAATCACAAGCAGGGGGCGGGATTGTTCTCCTCCAGGCATTCCTGGCCAGGACAAGTACTGTCAGTGAGTAAAGCGTTGATGTGGCGGCCTTTTTTGAGGTCATCAGATTGGCCCGGGGGGTGGCTGTGTCAGTTTCATTCCGGGACACTGTATTGTCCTGGAATGAATGTGCCCGGGACAGACCTGCAAAATGCGGGACTGTCCCGGGCAATCCGGGACATGTGGTCACCCTACTCCACTGACCAACATTATTAGTGGGTATTCTTCCTCCCACTAGACATCAGTGTAAGGGGAAAATTTCAAAACATGGAAGGGGGATTACAGGTAGGCTGGTGGTGTTTTTTTTTTTGTGGGGGGGGGGGGGGTTTAACAGAAAGTGCAGCTTCATCAGAATCTACCATCATGTTCTCTATTGTTGTTTCTTGTATTTCTTCTTGTTTCTGTTTTTGCATTGCTGCTATCTGGAAGAAAATAAACTGAAGATCTTTTCTAGTTGAAGTTCGGACTACTTTGTGATTACTAACCAGAGAGGTGACAGAGAGAGCTCTTCGTGTTGTGCAATTATTTAGGGGAAAACAGGATTGATTAGTAAGCGCTAACCAAAAGTTTTTATTTTGTATGTAAAACAATCAGCTCTGCAGTTTTCTTGCTTGGCTGCATAGCGTTGAGTCACATAGGTCATAACAAAAACATTATTTGCATTTTTTCAATTTTTTTTATTGCTGTAGCCAAAATGCAGATGTAATGCTGGAATTCCCAGAACCCTGGGCAATGAAACCGCATGGAACACAATAGGATACAGTACATAAAGCTTTCCAAAACAGTTTTACTTCAACATAGCATTTATAGATGTTAACTTACCCGCTGTCACCAATTACCATCCATGCTGGGAGATATGGGAGGACCCTACACTGGCTCTGCTATTTCCTTATACTGCTTTATTGTGTATACTTTGCTTCATGGGTCAAGAGTTGTCCGTGATTTAATTAGCACAGATGACTACAGTACAGATTTTTTTTTACATAAAAGAGACATGACATAAGAAAAATACATGGGGGTCGTGTGTGGCATTAGGGCCTTGGTGCCCAACCTGTATTTGCTGTGCGGAACTCATATCTCAGTAGTTTGTAGGGACTGGACTGTATTGGAAGTGGTCTCTAG
Source organism: Rana muscosa (assembly GCA_029206835.1). Lineage (NCBI taxonomy): Eukaryota > Metazoa > Chordata > Amphibia > Anura > Ranidae > Rana > Rana muscosa. Next base: position 38,301,446 of record CM055128.1, read on the forward strand.
CAGTTTTTTCTAACATGTTCCCTGTCCTTAACAGTTCCCTGTAGCATGCCTCCAATCTTCAACCACCACACCAGTAGCATATCTGTAGTCTCTAACCACACCTGCAGGTCCCCTGTTTTCAACCACACCTGTAGCAGGTCTCCAGTCTCCAACCACAACTGTAGCAGGTCTCCAGTCTCCAACCATATCTGTAACAGGTCTCCAGTCTCCAACCACAACTGTAGCAGGTCTCCAGTCTCCAACCATATCTTTAACAGGTCTCCAGTCTCCATCCATAACTGTAGCAGGTCTCCAGTCTCCATCCATAACTGTAGCAGGTCTCCAGTCTCCATCCATATCTGTAGCAGGTCTCCAGTCTCCAACCCTATCTGTAGCAGGTCTCCAGTCTCCAACCCTATCTGTAGCAGGTCTCCAGTCTCCAACCCTATCTGTAGCAGGTCTCCAGTCTCCAACCCTATCTGTAGCAGGTCTCCAGTCTCCAACCCTATCTGTAGCAGGTCTCCAGTCTCCAACCCTATCTGTAGCAGGTCTCCAGTCTCCAACCCTATCTGTAGCAGGTCTCCAGTCTCCAACCCTATCTGTAGCAGGTCTCCAGTCTCCAACCATATCTGTAGCAGGTCACCAGTCTCCAACCATATCTGTAGCAGGTCACCAGTCTCCAACCATATCTGTAGCAGGTCACCAGTCTCCAACCAAAACTGTAGCAGGTCACCAGTCTCCAACCAAAACTGTAGCAGGTCTCCAGTCTCGAACCACAACTGTAGCAGGTATCCAGTCTCCATCCATAACTGTAGCAGGTCTCCAGTCTCCAACCATATCTGTAGCAGGTCTCCAGTCTCCAACCACAACTGTAGCAGGTCTCCAGTCTCCAACCACAACTGTAGCAGGTCTCCAGTCTCCAACCACAACTGTAGCAGGTCTCCAGTCTCAGACCATAACTGTAGCAGGTTTCCAGTCTCAAACCATAACTGTAGCAGGTCTCCAGTCTCCAACCCTATCTGTAGCAGGTCTCCAGTCTCCAACCCTATCTGTAGCAGGTCACCAGTCTCCAACCATATCTGTAACAGTTCTCCAGTCTCCAACCACAACTGTAGCAGGTCTCCAGTCTCCAACCATAACTGTAGCAGGTCTCCAGTCTCCAACCATATCTGTAGCAGGTCTCCAGTCTCCAACCATATCTGTAGCAGGTCACCAGTCTCCAACCACAACTGTAGCAGGTCTCCAGTCTCCAACCATAACTGTAGCAGGTCTCCAGTCTCCAACCCTATCTGTAGCAGGTCTCCAGTCTCCAACCATATCTGTAGCAGGTCACCAGTCTCCAACCACAACTGTAGCAGGTCTCCAGTCTCCAACCACAACTGTAGCAGGTCTCCAGTCTCCAACCACAACTGTAGCAGGTCTCCAGTCTCAAACCACAACTGTAGCAGGTCTCCAGTGTCCAACTATATCAGTAGCAGGTCTCCAATCTCCAACCACACCTGTTGCAGGTCTCCAGACTCCAACCATATCTGTAGAAGGTCTCCAGTCTCCAACTACACCTGTAGCATGTCTCAATTTTCCAACCGCACCTGTAGCATGTGTCTATTCTCCAAGTCTCCAACCATACCTGTAGCATATCTCCAGTCTCCAACCACACCTGTAGCATGTCTCCAGTCTTCAACCAAACTTGTAGCATGTCTCCCAGTCTCCAACCCCACCTGTAGTATGTCTCCAGTCTCCAACCACACCTGCAGCATGTCTCCAACTGCACATGTAGCATGTCACCAGTCTCCAACCACACCTGTAGCATGTCTTCATTCTCCAACCACATCTGCGGCAATGTTGTAGTCTCCAACCACACCTGTAGCATTGGTTCAGTCACCAACCACACTTGTAGCCTGTCTCTAGTCTCCAACCACACCTACAGCATGTTTCCAATCTCCAACCACAATTGTAGCATGCCAATATTCTCTGACTAAGGACTTTTTCAAACCTTACATGTGCCGTGGCATACTAAAAAATTAAGCTTGGTGTGGTGTAAACAAGCTATATTTTCCGTAGTATGTCCACATATTCTGACAGTAGTTTGTAGTATTACATATGCTGAATATAATGTGTATTTTCTTGTAATGTATCTAGGCTGCAGGTGAAACTTTCCAAACCTCATAGGTTGAACATCATTGCCTTAGGGCACACAGAAGGACAGCCATTGAAAGTAGATGTAAACCTTCATTGAATGATATTTAGTTAGGTAAATTACTGTCTAAGTCTATCATAAACAATTACCTTTTGTTTTATAACATTCACTTTTTTTAATGTTTTGTTGCAATACATTGCTGCTGATCCCATTGCCTCTTTGCAGCCACTTAAAGGCTAGATTCACCCTTGGTCACCTTTTTTTTCCCCCTAAATTCCAGCTCCCCTATGTACCAATATATCATTAATGTACTTCTTTTGCAAAAAATAAAACAGCTTTTCATTTATTCTACACATGCTTACCTCACTGTCTTGGTGGCTGTTTAAAAAGCACTTCTCCATTACTTCCGCCTTACTTCCTGTACAGACTTTAGGTCATGACATAGGAAGGCGTTGACCAGCTGAGGAGAGATGGATGCAGGCTGTGTGCTAATGAGATCAGCTGGTCAACGCCTTCCTGTGTCATGATCTAAAGTCTGTCCAGGAAGTAAGGCAGAAGTAATGGAACAGTGTTTTTAAACAGCCATGAAGACAGAGACGTAAGCGTGTGTAGAATAAATGGAAAGCTGTTTTATTTTTGCAAAAGAAGTACATTAAAGTGGATGTAAATCCTTACATATACCCAGTGAAGTGAAGAGGCTCAAATGATACACAGAGATGAAACAAATCTCCCTACATAAGTTTTACATGTATATCTGCTGTTTTCAGCTTTATATATTCTTTAGCCACTTTAAGACCGCCCACCACGCATATACTGCAGCAGGGCTGCTCTATTGCATGAAACGACATACCTGAACGTCATTTCATGCAATAGATACTGTGGGCACGCCGGATGCGTGCTGTTGGAGCATGCGCACAGGTCCAGCAGACTCGATGTCCGCCGGCCACCTACGTTCGCTGCAAAAAGAGGCAGAACGGGGATCTGTCTATGTAAACAAGTCAGATCCCCGTTTTGACGGGACAACATGGAGAATTGCTGTTCCTAGTGATCAGGAACAGCGATCTATGTGTTGTCCCAGTGAGTCCAGCCCCCACACAGTTAAAACACACCCAGGGAACACAGTTGACCCCTTGATCGCCCCTAGTGTTAACCCCTTCCCTGCCAGTGTAATTTATACATTGATCAGCGCATTTTTTTAGCACTGATCACTCTAATTATGTCACTGGTCCCCAAAAAAGTGTCACTTGGGGTCAGATTTGTTTGCCGCAATGTCAGTCCCGCTAAAAATTGTAGATCGCTGCCATAAACAGTAAAAACATAAAAAAAAAAGTCCTACCCCACTTCTCTCTCTCACTCTCCCCTCTTCTCCCCCCCCCCCCCCCCCATTTGCCTCCAGTAACAATCGGATCATATTCCCTTCTTCCCTTCCCGGAACCCTACCTCCTTTATTTCTTATTTCCCCCACTTCTCTTAGCACTCCAATAGCATTACCGTATTTATCGGCGTATAACACGCACCGGCGTATAACACGCACCAAAAGTTTAGGAGGGAATTTTAAGGAAAAAAACTTTTAGGAGGGAAATTCAAGGAAAAAAAACTTACATTTAAATGCAGCATGCAGCCTTGCCCAGTGTCCATCTGCAGCCTTGCCCAGTGTCCATCTGTCCATCTGCAGCCGTGCCCAGTGTCCATCTGTCCATCTGCAGCCTTGCCCAGTGTCCATCTGTCCATCTGCAGCCTTGCCCAGTGTCCATCTGTCCATCTGCAGCCGTGCCCAGTGTCCATCTGCAGCCGTGCCCAGTGTCCATCTGTAGCCTTGCCCAGTGTCCATCTGTCCATCTGCAGCCGTGCCCAGTGTCCATCTGTCCATCTGCAGCCGTGCCCAGTGTTCATCTGTCCATCTGCAGCCGTGCCCAGTGCCTTTGCGATCGTGTCAGTCCCGGCGGTTTTTAAAATTTGGCGCCGATTTCTGTGGAGAGGAGCGAGCGGGGCCGAGTGTACTTCGGCTGGACTCGGCTCCTCTCGCAGTTCCGCCCATCTCCACTGACTGCGCCGCTGACGGAGAAAGCCGAGTGTACTTCGCCTAGACTCGGCTCTGCTCACAGTCACAGGCAGGACTGCGAGAGGAGCCGAGACTAGGCGAAGTACACTCGGCTTTCTCCGTCAGCGGCGCAGTCAGAGATGGGCGGGACTGCGAGAGGAGCCGAGTAAAGCCGATTGTACTTCGGCTTCGGCTCCGCTCGCTCCTCTCGCTCGTTTTCAGCAGGGGAATTCGGAGTATCGGCGTATAACACGCACCCACGATTTTCCCCTGATTTTAAGGGGAAAAAAGTGCGTGTTATACGCCGATAAATACGGTATATATTCCCCCGTCTTTTTGAACTCTATCCACTTCCCCCATACTTTGTTATATGTTTCTATAGAGTCTTCCCTTCTATGTAATGTTTCCTCTATTGATCTCAGCCAATCTATTTTAGCTACCCACTCTTTCATTGAGGGGGCTTCAGGATTTTTCCATCTTCTTGGAATCAGGCTTTTAGCTGCGTTCAGGAGGTGTGGTACTGGGGAATTTTTATATTGTGCTATCTTTTTGTCTGTGTCATGGACTAAACATTTCCAGGGGTCTTTCTGAATCTGTTCCCCTGTTATTTGATATATGTTCTCTATTATTCTCTCCCAGTAAGGCTGAATCTTCCCGCACTCCCACCATAGATGTGCGAAAGTCCCCAGTGCCCCACAGCCCCTCCAACACGTTGGTGAAATCTCTGCCCTCACCCTATTTGCTCTCTGCGGGGTCACGTACCACCTTGCCATTAATTTATAACACATCTCTATCGTCTTGACATCACTGGAAGTAAAGCAGGCAATCTTAAAGTGGAGTTCCACCCAATTTTTTTTCTTTTTTTTATTCCACTCCTCACCCCCTTACATGCCACATTTGGCATGTAATTGTTTTGGGGGGGAGTGGGGGCTTCAGTAGGAGTGGGACTTTCTGTCCCACTTCCTCCTTCCGCCCTGGAGCCGCCTAGGCGATACGTCATATCGCCTTGTGGCGGCTCCTCCCTGTAGGCGATCACCTGGGACGTGACAGGTCCCAGGCGATCGCCTGTCCACTCAGAGAGCGCTGCGCCGTTCGCGCATGCGCAGTGAGTGCCCGGCCGTGAAGCCGAAAGCTGTCACGGCCGGGTGCCCATACTGTGAATGGACGCGCCGGCGGAGGAAGGGGGAGAGGAGCGGAGCTCCAGGCGGCGCGTCGCTGGACAGTGAAGCAGGTAAGTGTATGTTTATTAAAAGCCAGCAGCTACACTTTTTGTAGCTGCTGACTTTTAATAAACATAAAAAAAGGGTGGAACTCCGCTTTAAGGATCTTATTCCTATGTTTTTCCCCCTGTAAGACCCCTATTTCCTCCTCCCATTTTCCCAAATAGGGGGGATGTTTAGGTCCTATTTCTTCCATCAATATTTTATAAATTTGGGATACACTCTGCCTCAGGCACCGGGGGGGAGGAGAGGAGTCTCTCAATTGAGTTCATCTCCCCCTTTCCCCGCAGTGGCCAGGGGAGTGTTTGTGCAAAGTGCTGTATTTGTGCATATCTCCACCTATCCAGTGTTCTGCCCCCCCATTTTTGTGTTAGCTCTGTGAAGGTGCATAACCTATTTCCCATCATCACATCTTGTAATAGTATTTCATCTTTCTTTGACCGTCTAGTAAAATATAAGTGCTCATCTTTCCCCGGTTTAAAATAGCTTGTGTCTAATAAAGAAATTAGAGGTGAATTGTGTTGCCAGTGATATAATCTACTCAATTTGTCCCATGTCCTAAGAGTATGTTTAGTTAATGGATTTGTGTTTTTTGCCAGTTCACGATACTGTCGTGGGATCCATACCCTCTTCCCTAAGTCTACTTTACTTTGTGCTTCTTCAATTTCCACCCAGCCCTTTCCCTCCTTGTTATGTATCCAACCTGTTATCCGTGAAATGACGATTGCCTGGTAATACTTCCTGAAGTCTGGGGCTGCTAACCCCCCTAGCTTTTTCCCTTTTACCAATGTTGCAAAAGAAATTCTAGGGTGCTTGTGTTTCCAAATGTATCTCAACGCTAAGGTGCTTAATTTCGCAAAAAATTCTTGAGGGACTCTTATTGGGATCATTTTAAATATGTATGTTAATTTGGGCAGGATAATCATGTTTAAGGCATTTATTGGACCCTAACCAGGACAGGGGTTTATATCTTAAATAATTAAGTTGATCTTTTACCTTATTTAATATGGGAATGTTGTTTGCCGCAAACAAGGACTCCCATGACGCTGTTAGCTTTACCCCCAAATATCCAAGTTCCTCCTTACACCAGGCAAAGGGAAAAGAGGGCTGGATTGCCCTCTGCTCCTTTTTTGCCAAGGTTATGTTTAAGATCTCAGATTTTGATATATTGATCTTAAAATTTGACATTTTCCCATATCTACTTAATTCCTTCAGTATGATAGGTATAGTTGTCCTAGGATTGGAGATAAAAAATAACACGTCGTCCGCGTATGCAGCAACCTTATACTCCCTATCCCCAACTCTCACTCCTTTTATGTCCTTATTTTCCCCCTATTGCAGCCAATAATGGTTCCAGTGCTAATACGAACAGCATTGGTGACAGGGGACAACCCTGCCTTGTGCCATTGAATAATTCCAGGGAAGGGGATAGGATTCCATTTGTCCTAATTTTAGCTGTTGGATGAAAATAAAACGCAGATATCCATCGCATCATCTTTTCTCCAATTCCCAGGAATCTCAATGTTCCCAACATGAAGCCCCAGTCCACTCTGTCAAAGGCCTTTTCGGCATCAACCGACAGAAATACGACTGGGGCCCCACTCTCTCTCGCCTCATGCATTAAAAGCAGGGACTTAAGGGAGTTATCCTTCCCCTCCCTCCCTGATACAAACCCGACCTGGTCACTATGAATCCATTTAGGTAATAGAGGCTTTAGTCTTCCTGCGATTATTTTTGAGAAAATCTTTATGTCGGTATTTAATAACGATATTGGTCTATAACTTTCCGTTGCCATTGGATCTTTGCCCTCCTTTAAAATTAGGGTTATATAGGTCATCAAAGCCTCTTCTCGTGGATTCTCACCTTATGCGTGTACGTTAAAGTATTTGCATAATTTAGGGACCAATAGTTTTTGAAACTTTTTATAGTACATAATTGAGTACCCGTCAGGGCCAGGACTCTTCCCTATGGCCATATCTTTAATTGCTTTCTATACTTCTTCCTTTGTAATTGGAATTTCCAGGAGGTCCAAATCCTCTTTAGGCATCACTGGAAGATCTAGGCCTTGCAGGTACTCTTGGACTTCTTCCATTCCTCCCCTCTTATCTTCTTTTTGTCTAACATTGTACAGCTGACTGTAGTACCCATGGAAGACCTTTGCTATTTTGGGGGGATGAGTGCATTATTTCTCCTTTATTATCTTTAATTTTAGCTATGAAAGATGTGGGTTTTTTTTTCCCTTACTACCCTTGCTAACCATTTCCCTGATTTATTGCCCCACTGATGGGCCTCTTTGTCGACTATATGGAAAGCTTGTTTTTTCTCCTGCTCTAATAATATCCCTAGTTCTTCCTTTTTATTTGTCAACTCTAACTTTTCTGGGATACCCTTCGGTCTCGTCTGTTGCTCTAGCTCGTTTATATCTCTATATAAATTGTTAATCTTTTTTCCTTTTTCTTTTTTTTTCCATGCACCTATACTTATTAACACCCCCCTTATATAGCTTTTATGCGCTTCCCACAAAGTGCCCCTTGAAATTTCAGGTGTATCATTAATAAGAAAGAATTCCTTCAGGTCCTGTTCTATCCTCTTATTCACCTCCAGATCTTGAATCAGGGAATCATTCCGTTTCCATCCTCCCCCCCTGGGGGCCCCTGACGTTATTTCTAGTTGCACTACCACTGGTGCGTGATCAGAAAGGGAAATTGCCTTTTATGCCGTATCTTTGAGGGAAGATAACCACTGATGTTCTATTAATACATAATCTATCCTTGAGAATGACCCATGCACTGAGGAAAAAAATGTGTAATCTCGGGCTCCTGGGTGACCAATCCTCCAGGCGTCCACTAATTGATGCTCTAATAGTAGCTTCTTTATTTTATTTTGTCTCTGAGCTGATAAGTGAGAGTGACCTCCCGTAGTGTCCACCCGTGGATCAATACACATATTAAAATCTCCTGCCACTAACAGTTTCCCCTCAATAAATTCTGCCAGTTTTTTTTGAGTTTTTCTCAGGAACCTATCTGAGTCCCTATTTGGGGAGTAAATATTTGCTATAGTACAGTCTACGTTAAACAATTTCCCTTTAATGAAAAGGAATCTTCCTTCTGGATCCGCCAACTGCTTCTTTACCTCAAACACCATATTTCTATCAAATCCTATAGTCACCCCCCGCGAGAAGCTTGACATTGAGTCCCCGTAGTACCATGTGGGGAAAACCCGAGAGGACATCCTGCTCCCCGACGAATGCATAATATGTGTTCCCTGGAGGCAAGCTACATTTACCCCGTAATGTTGTAGTTCCTTATTAACTGCGAACCTCTACCCTGAGGAATTTAAACCTTTAACATTATATGATACTAAATTCAATGTAGTCATAACTCACATTGGGAGTGGCTGCCCCCATTCTCCTTCCCTCTCCCCGCCCGGGGGAACCCCGGCCCCCACCGAAGGAGGGACAAAGGAGGAAAAAGGGAGGGGCCAGGAGAGAGAGAGACCAACCATACACAAAAACAAACACAAAAAAAGGGAGGGGCCAGGAGAGAGAGAGAAGTGGGGTAGGATTTTTTTTTCTTTTTTTTTTAGGGGAGGGGGAGGGGGGAGGGAAGGTATATGTTGGATTGATATAAAATTGAAGCGTAAGGTGGAGACACCGATTTGATATGCTGTAAATTTTATATAAAACTGATAAATAAAGAGATAACATACAAAAAAAAAAGTCCATAAACCTATGCCCTATTTTGTAGACGATATAACTTTTGCGCAAACTTTTCAATATACGCTTATTGCAAAAATGATGTAGCAGAATACATATTGGCCTAAACTGATAAATAAATTAGTTTTTTTATATATATTTTTTTTTTGGATATGTATTATAGCAGAAAGTAAAAAAAAATAATTTTTTTCAAAATTGTCGGTCTTTTTTTGTTTATAGCGCACAAAATTAAAACCGCAGAGGTGATCAAAAACACCAAAATAAAGCTCTATTTCTGGGGGAAATTTTTTTTTGGGTACAACGTTGTACAACCGTGCAATTGTCAGTTAAAGCAATGCAAAAAATGGCCTGGTTATTAAGGGGGTAAATCCGTCCGGGGCGAAAGTGGATAGAAAGTGCACATCGTGTTAGGAGATTTTCTCTTCCTGTTCAGCACTGGAAGTGAAGTCTGGGCATACAGCCAAGAGAGCTGATTGGAGGAAAGGCACACACCCCCTCTCCTCATAGGCAGAGCCTTGCAGAGCTATTCTGTGAATAGTTCAGCTCTGTGCTAATCTATTCATAGCAACCTCCCACAACACAAAACTCAGCCTGGTTTTATCTCGGTTGACGGAGAACTTGTCAAAAGTTATCATGCTGATAACAGAAGAACGGAGCAGAAGAAAGCCACGGGACTTAGTGCTTTGAAGAGAGATAAGAAATCACTGCAGATATATGTGCCCAGCTCATATTTCATGAATCGGGTTTACAATGCTATATTGGTACATAAGGGAGCTGGAATTTAGAGGAAAAAAAGGTGAACTTAGCCTTTACTGTCTACATGTAACCCAGCAATGTCTGCATGGCAGGTTTCCTGATGGTGACAACAGTGGACCATGCTTGCATAATTGAAAAGGCCACTGGCTCTATCCATCAGATGTTCATTTGACAACACAGGAGCACAGTTGGGAGACAGGTACAGTATTAAGCCTAAAACCAAAAATTTAATATTGCATGTTACTACTCCTTAACCACTTCGCGCCCGGGCAATGCTCAAAAGACGTCTGCATTGCGGCGCCGAAGTGCTGACTGGACGTCCATGGACGTCCTCCTCTTCCCCCCCCCCCTGCGCGCCCCCGCGAGCGCGCATCGGGGAAAATCTGTGTTGGCCGTGTCCCTTGGACACAGCCAATCACAGATCGTGCTGAATGGCCAATCACAGAGGCCATTCAGCACTCGATCTCACTATCCAATGAGAGATGATCTCAAATGTAAACATATGAGATCATCTCTCATTGCCGGCTTTCTCTCCTCACACAGAGACAGCGTGTGAGGAGAGAGAGAGATCTGTGCTGCAGCTTGTAATAGTGAGTGATAAAATACACACACACACGTAAAAAACAGTGCCCACAGTCCCTGCCAGTGCCATCTGCTACCAGTGCCACCTGCCAGGGCCATCTTCCACCTGCCAGGGCCATCTGCCAGTGCCATCTGCCAGGGCCATCTGCCAGTGCCATCTGCCAGTGCCATCTGCCAGTGCCATCTGCTGCCAGTGCCACCTGCCAGTGCCATCTGCTGCCAGTGCCACCTGCCAGTGCCATCTGCCACCGCCATCTGCCACCAGTCCCATCTGCCACCAGTGACACCAGTCAGTGCCATCTGTGCCACCTGCCAGTGCCACCTGCCAGTGCCACCTGCCAGTGCCATCTGTGCCACCTGCCAGTGCCATCTGTGCCACCAGTCCCATCTGCCACCAGTCAGTGCCACCTGTGCCACCTGCCAGTGCCACCTGCCAGTGCCATCTGTGCCACCTGCCAGTGCCATCTGTGCCACCTGCCAGTGCCATCTGTGCCACCAGTCCCATCTGCCACCAGTCCCAACTGCCAGTGCCACCTGCCAGTGCCATCTGCCATCAGTGCCACCTGTCAGTGCCATCTCATCAAATGGCTAAAAGAGTATTCTCAGCCGAGGAGGCTTATGAAATTCTTGCGGCCGACGGGAGCAACGGGGAGCGCTCCGATTCAGAGTCCTCCGCATATTCAGATGAGTCTGACGTGGACTACGAGCCTGTCATAAGCAGTGGCTCAGTGACGGAGGAGACGGAGACGGCAGAGGAGGAGGAGGAAGAAGAAGAAGAGGAGGAGGGCCCGCCCGCCAGACGAAGGCGTTCTGCTGAGGAGGCAGTGCCATCCACCAGCACCGCAGTGCCATCCACCAGCACCGCAGTACCTCGAGAAGCAAGGCCACGTACCAGTGGGGTGTCACCTCAGCCCCAAAGGGTTAGGTCCCATGCCAGCCTTCCCTATTCCCTTCAGTACCCTTTGTGGCTTCCTCCAAATTCAGGAGAAGCCAACATTCCCCCTTTCACTGCCCAGCCAGGAGTCCAGGTGGATACAGAAAACTTTTCCCCAATAGATTTTTTTAATTTAATTTTTACTAACGACATGCTGGCAACAATTGTGGCCCAGTGCAACTTATATGCCCAACAGTTTATAACCAGCAACCCAACGTCCTCTTATGCCCGTCCCTACGTGTGGAAAGCCCTTACAGTGGAGGAGTTTAGGATTTTTTTGGGCCTCACATTCTGCATAGGACTAAATGGAAAAAATCAATTACGTTCATATTGGTCATCCCGCCCCATATATCATATGCCCATCTTTTCCTCAGTAATGCCCAGGTCCAGATATCTAATGATTATGAGATTCCTACACTTCAATGATAATACCCAGTGCCCTCCCCGAAATGACCCAAATTTTGATAAACTTTATAAAATTCGGCCGCTACTAAATTATTTTTCTGAAACCTTCCCCCAGTTGTTTACCCCAGACAAACACATATGCATAGATGAGTCCCTTATCAAATTTTCTGGCAGGCTGGGCATAAAACAATTTATACCCAGCAAAAGGGTCCGCTATGGGGTGAAGCTGTATAAATTGTGCGACAGAGAAACTGGGTATGTGTATGGCTTCATCATATATGAAGGGAAGGACACCGAACTGAACCCCCCTAATTGCCCAATCTACATTGGAACCAGTGGGAAAGTAGTTTGGGAACTCATAAACCCACTCCTAGAGAAAGGATACCACTTGTATGTGGACAATTTTTATACCAGTTTGCCCCTGTTCCGAAATTTGCACAGAATGAAGACTCCAGCATGCGGCACCGTACGGACGAACCGGAAGGGCTTTCCTCAAAGCCTGGTCACCAAAAAATTGAGAAGAGGGGAGACGGCGAGTTTGCGTAATGAGGAGATTTTGGCTGTGAAGTGGAGGGACAGAAGAGACGTGTACTTGCTTTCTTCCATCCACAACAATGAATTTGTTGAAGTCACCAGGAGGAATGGCCGGATCCAAAAACCCAAATGCATCTACGATTACAATAAGTTCATGGGGGGTGTCGACTTCAACGACCAGATGCTCGAACCCTACCTTTCCACAAGAAGATCATACCAGTGGTATAAGAAAGTTTCAATTTATTTGTTCAATTTGGCCATGTACAACTCATATGTAATATATCGAAAATCCACTAGAAGACCCAAATCCTTCCTTTTCTTCCAGGAGGAAATCACCACTGCCCTTTTATACCCGAACAGCCCACCAGTAAACATAAGATCCGATGTCGTTAGCCGTCTCTCCGAGCGCCACTTCCCAGATAAAATCCCTCCCAGACCAACAGGCCAAAAACGCCAGAAAAAATGCCGGGTGTGCTCCAAAAGAGGAGAGAGAAGAGACACCATTTATCATTGTGCCCAATGTCCTTCAGAACCAGGCCTCTGCATAGGCAACTGCTTCCGCCATTACCATACCAAAATAAATTATTAGTTCACTTCCTGCCATTTATGTTCACACCCCTTATGCCTCTGCTTTCTCTGTAACTGACCCTGGACTGTTATTTGACCACGCTTCTGCCTAACGATTCTGTTTATACCTCTGCCTGATCTGGAACTGACCCTGGACTGTTATTTGACCACGCTTCTGCCTAACGATTCTGTTTATACCTCTGCCTGATCTGGAACTGACCCTGGACTGTTATTTGACCACGCTTCTGCCTAACGATTCTGTACATACCTCTGCCTGATCTGGAACTGACCCTGGACTGTTTGACCATGCTTTTTGCCTGCCTCTTGGACTGATCTTGTACCCTGCCAGTGGACTAGTGGGATTCATAACACAGGAGTCTCACATATGTGAGGGGCTCCAGAATTGTTTTTCTGGATGAAGAAAACAATTGTTTTTGTTTTTCTCATTCCCAGATTAGGGTCTGGAGACTCGGAGGCTTCAAAGAGATTTGGGTGGGAGAAGCCTCTACCCCTGTCCCCATTCAGTCCTGAACGAGGCCCTACTTCTGCCAACTGCCTGTAGGACCTATGCCATCATGCCTCTGCCTGTCGGATGAACTGACCACACCGCTTTTGCTGACCAAGTCCCTGCCTCTTGCCTGGACCAGTGCTGTCCTCCTGTAGAAAACTGCGCTACTAAAACCACAGGTAATCTTTTGTTTACCATTTGCTCAGCAGAATGTATTTTGGGGTGTAATTCTTGGTATGTTCATGCTATGTGTCCCTAGAACACCTGATGGTGTACCTTACATGTTGGGCCTCTGTATGTGGCCAGGTTGTATAAAAGTCTCACACATTTGGTATCGCCATACTCAGGAGGAGTAGCAGAATGTATTTTGGGGTGTCATTTTTGCTATGTACATGCTATGTGTTGGCAATATCTTATAAATGGACAACTTTGCGTAAAACAATTGCGTTTTCATTTTTTCCCGCAATTTCCCAAAACTTCAGGAAAAAAATGAACCGTTCAAAAGACTCATTATGCCTCATAGATTATACGTTGGGGTGTTAGCTTTCCAAAATGGGGTCACTTTGTGGGCGTTTCCATTGTCCTGGTGCTCCAGGGCCTTCAAAAGTGTAATAGGTGGTTGAGAAATGAGATGTGTAATTTATGCTCCTAGAATGCCTGAAGGTGCCATTTCAATATTGGGCCTCTGTATGTGGTATAAAAGTCTCACACATTAGGTATCGCCATACTCAGGAGGAGTAGCAGAATGTATTTTGAGGTGTAATTTTTGCTATGTACATGCTATGTGTTGGCAATATCTTATAAATGGACAACTTTGCGTAAAACAATTGCGTTTTCATTTTTTTCCCGCAATTTCCAAAAACTTCAGGAAAAAAATTAACCGTTCAACAGACTCATTATGCCTCATAGATTATACGTTGGGGTGTTAGCTTTCCAAAATGGGGTCACTTTGTGGGCGTTTCCATTGTCCTGGTGCTCCAGGGCCTTCAAAAGTGTAATAGGTGGTTGAGAAATGAGATGTGTAATTTATGCTCCTAGAATGCCTGAAGGTGCCATTTCAATATTGGGCCTCTGTATGTGGGCAGGCTGTATAAAAGTCTCACACATTTGGTATCGCCATACTCAGGAGGAGTAGCAGAATGTATTTTGAGGTGTCATTTTTGCTATGTACATGCTATGTGTTGGCAATATCTTATAAATGGACAACTTTGCGTAAAAAAATTGCGTTTTCATTTTTTTCCCGCAATTTCCAAAAACTTCAGGAAAAAAATGAACCGTTCAACAGACTCATTATGCCTCATAGATTATACGTTGGGGTGTTAGCTTTCCAAAATGGGGTCACTTTGTGGGCGTTTCCATTGTCCTGGTGCTCCAGGGCCTTCAAAAGTGTAATAGGTGGTTGAGAAATGAGATGTGTAATTTATGCTCCTAGAATGCCTGAAGGTGCCATTTCAATATTGGGCCTCTCTATGTGGGCAGGCTGTATAAAAGTCTCACACATTTGGTATCGCCATACTCAGGAGGAGTAGCAGAATGTATTTTGGGGTATAATTTTTGCTATGTACATGCTATGTGTTGGCAATATCTTATAAATGGACAACTTTGCGTAAAAAAATTGCGTTTTCATTTTTTTCCCGCATTTTCCAAAAACTTCAGGAAAAAAATGAACCGTTCAAAAGACTCATTATGCCTCATAGATTATACGTTGGGGTGTTAGCTTTCCAAAATGGGGTCACTTTGTGGGCGTTTCCATTGTCCTGGTGCTCCAGGGCCTTCAAAAGTGTAATAGGTGGTTGAGAAATGAGAAGTGTAATTTATGCTCCTAGAATGCCTGAAGGTGCCATTTCAATATTGGGCCTCTGTATGTGGGCAGGCTGTATAAAAGTCTCACACATTTGGTATCGCCATACTCAGGAGGAGTAGCAGAATGTATTTTGAGGTGTCATTTTTGCTATGTACATGCTATGTGTTGGCAATATCTTATAAATGGACAACTTTGCGTAAAAAAATTGCGTTTTCATTTTTTTCCCGCATTTTCCAAAAACTTCAGGAAAAAAATGAACCGTTCAAAAGACTCATTATGCCTCATAGATTATACGTTGGGGTGTTAGCTTTCCAAAATGGGGTCACTTTGTGGGCGTTTCCATTGTCCTGGTGCTCCAGGGCCTTCAAAAGTGTAATAGGTGGTTGAGAAATGAGAAGTGTAATTTATGCTCCTAGAATGCCTGAAGGTGCCATTTCAATATTGGGCCTCTGTATGTGGGCAGGCTGTATAAAAGTCTCACACATTTGGTATCGCCATACTCAGGAGGAGTAGCAGAATGTATTTTGAGGTGTCATTTTTGCTATGTACATGCTATGTGTTGGCAATATCTTATAAATGGACAACTTTGCGTAAAAAAATCGCGTTTTCATTTTTTTCCCGCATTTTCCAAAAACTTCAGGAAAAAAATGAACCGTTCAAAAGACCCATTATGCCTCATACATTATACGTTGGGGTGTTAGCTTTCCAAAATGGGGTCACTTTGTGGGCGTTTCCATTGTCCTGGTGCTCCAGGGCCTTCAAAAGTGTAATAGGTGGTTGAGAAATGAGATGTGTAATTTATGCTCCTAGAATGCCTGAAGGTGCTATTTCAATATTGGGCCTCTGTATGTGGGCAGGCTGTATAAAAGTCTCACACATTTGGTATTGCCATACTCAGGAGGAGTAGCAGAATGTATTTTGGGGCGTCATTTGTGGTATACACATGCCATGTGAGAGAAATAACCTATTTTAATGACAATTTTGTGGAAAAAATAAAAAAATAAAAAAAAATCTTCATTTTGCAAAGAATTGTGGGAAAAAATTACAACATCAAAAACCTCACGATGCATCTTACTAAATACCTTGGAATGTCTAATTTTAAAAAAGGGGTCATTTGGGGGGTATTTGTGCTTTGCTGGCTTGTTCGGGTCGTAAGAAATGAGATAGGCCACCAGTACATTAGGTGTAATCAATTGTTTATGATCCGCACCACAGCTTGTAGACTCTATAACTTTCACAAAGACCAAATAATATCCACTAATTTGGGTTATTTTTACCAAAGATATGTAGCAGTATAAATTGTGGCTAAATTTTATAAAGAAAAATTAATAATTTGCAAAATTTTATCACATAAACTAAAAAAAAGCGTTTTTTTTTCAAAATTTTCCGTGTTTTTTCATTTATAGCGCAAAAAATAAAAAACCCAGAGGTGATCAAATACCACCAAAAGAAAGCTCTATTTGTATGAAAAAAAGGACAAAAAAATCATTAGGTTACAGTATTACATGACTGAGTAATTGTCATTCAAAATGTAAGAGCACTGAAAGCTGAAAATTGGTCCGGGCACGAAGGGGATTTAGTGCCCAGTTGTCAAGTGGTTAAATGTGTTGACTGCATTATTTTTCTTTTTGTTGTTGGATTTTTTCCTTTATTTTAACCTGGTTAATGCATTTCCTGTCTTTGGGGTGGCTCCACTCTGCAAGGAAGAGCAAAGGAGACACCTTTGGAGAGCAACACCTTCAATCTATGGAGAGGGTAGTGTTAGATACACTAGCAGATTTAGATGGACTTGACTAACAATTTAACCACGTCAGCCCCGGAAGGTTTTACCCCCTTCCTGACCAGAGCACTTTTTACAATTTGGTACTGCGTCGATTTAATTGACAATTGCGCGGTCGTGCGACGTTGTACCCAAACAAAATTTGTGTCCTTTTTTTCCCCACAAATAGAGCTTTCTTTTGGTGGTATTTGATCCCTTCTGCGGTTTTTATTTTTTGCACTATAAACAAAAAAACAGCGACAATTTTGAAACCAATATTGTTTACTTTTTGCTATAATAAATATCCACCAAATATTTTTTTTAAAACAAATTTCTTCATCAGTAAAGGCCAATATGTATTCTTCTACATATTTTTGGTGCTCGTGCACACGAGCGCGTGTGGCCGGCCATGCGCAACGTATCCATTGTTGTGCAGTGGGCATGCGCACGCCCTCTGGTGGCTGCTAAAAGGGAAGGACGTACCCGTATGGGATTTTGCCTAGGGGAGCCATTTTGCAGCAGTATATCTGCGTGAGCTGGTCGGAAAAACGGTTAAAGCTCCAGCTAACACTTTTTGGGTAGTTACAGAAACAGATTATTTTTTTCTCTTCTGGGATAAAGGTTTTTATTTAAATGAATAAAATCTGACCATGGTATGCACCCCTGCTAGTGTTAATTGGTTAGACTCATCCCTCTAACTGACACTTTTGCTGGACAGCTTGGCCTGCTAAAGGTAGTTGAAAAAGACAGACTTTCTGGCAGGATCACCAGGCATACAGTAAATAAATAAATAAATAAAAAAAGCCTAAAAATAGAAACATGAATGCAGCCCTGACATCTAATGCCGCGTACACACGATCGTGATTCACGGCGGTGAAAACACCGCCGTGAATCACGACATGAAATTAAATGAAAAACGAGGGAACGGCATTTTCCCCCACACACGACCGTTTTTCCCGTCATTTTTTTCTTTGACGAGAAAAACGACCGTCTGTGGGCTCCGTGGCAGTGTCTTCCTATGGGAAAACTGCCGCGGAAAAAAATGATGGAAAAAACGTTTTTCCAGCCGTTTTCTCAACGAGAAAAACGGCATAAAGCCCACAGACGATCGTTTTTCTCAGCGAAAAAAAAAAATGTCATTTTTCCCAACGGGAAAAATGATCGTGTGTACGCGGCATAAGAATTGGTAAGCGGCAATATAATAAAGTTTTATCTTTGGGTTTGATACTGCTTTAAGTTCAATAAAGTCATGACCGAGACGGTTGTTTGTTATTATTAGGTTAGGCCCTTTCTTGTTACATAACTTTTCTTATGTCTCCATGTCGCCTATGGCTTCTCAGCAGTAATATGTGCACTGTTTGTTCCAGCCGTTTCCACCCGGGCCGCCTCGGTCTCCCTACATACACACAATGCCCTTCTCGCCTTTATGTGTCAATTAGTAGCAAAGTCGAACTCCAGCTAGGAGCAAAGCTTCTTTCTGCAGTCTCAGCATGTGAACACTTTTCTATTCCTTAATTGCTTGAACTGTACAGGGAAAAAACTACTTTCACCGAGCACACACAAAGTCACGCAGCGCCGTTACGATCGCCTGCTCAAACCAAAAAAGCCTATTTACTTAGTTACAGAAAAATAATGCGGTGAAAGCGACCCTGTATCCAAGACACAATAGCGTATTTGAGCAAGCAAGAACTGCGGTATAAATACTTTGAAAGCTTCATTTATATGATGTTTTTTTTTCTTTCCCCCCCTTAGTATTAATGCCTGATGGATTGTGCCCTTCTGTCTGTAAACCAAAAGTTAAAGAAAAAGAGAAGGTAGCAGAAAACGACCAAGTAGTTCATCAAGTCCGCCCCTTCTTTGATTTCTTTTTTTTTAACCTTTTTGTCTGAGTATCTATGTTTGTCCTAAGTATGTTTTAATTCACGTAAAAGTTAAGTCCTCCTTAAAGCGGAGTTCCACCCAACTTTACAAGAAGGTCTTAAAGCGGTTGTATACCCGCTGACACATTTTTTTCTTTTTTTTTTTATACCCCTGTAAGGCAAAAGGCATAATGAGCTAGTATGCACCACATACTAGCTCATTATGAAATACTTACCTTAGAACGAGGCGTCGGTAACTCACCTGATCCACGCCGAGGTAGCTGACATGTTGCCTTGGCGTGTCTTCCGGGTATTGCGGCTCCAGCGCTGTGAGTGGCTGGAGCCGCAATGTCGTCACTCCCGCGCATGCGCACGGGAGACTTCTTTCCAGCAAGGTCCGGCGTCGGCCGGGCCTTCAGTCGAGAATCCCCTGTGCGCATGCGCCGCTGCAGTCAGCGACTCATTGCAAGGGGAATATCTCCTAAACCGTAAAGGTTTGAGAAAAGAAAAAAGGGGTTCCCCAGGGTGGACTTTTAAGGCACTGATAGTATTAATTCCAAATGTACGGGATATTGAAGTAAAAAATTGTTTTTATTCACAATTATACATATTTATCAAAAAATGAAATATTAAATTAAAATATACAGTTCCAAAGATTGTCACCATATAGGTAAATACATGAAAACCTTCTTTACACCCGACCCGTTTCGGGGTAACCTTCTTCAGGGGTGTGTAGAGAAGGACAATTAGTTCATGTATTATAAATGTAGTAGAAGAATGATGAATATTTCATTGGATGCGATTTTTTAAAAGCATTGAAAATATAAACAGCACGCTGGGTTCTGTCAATGGGGTTGCCAGTCAAACAAGAAGTGGGTATCAGAATATACAATTAATGCAGGTTTGAGAAGGACATTTATAAGGAACAGGTGTTCATCCCGTTAGGGAGAAATTATTCCAAAGATCGAGAAGCCGGTGGATCAACCAGAAGAGATATACTGGGACTGGGGTAGAGGTCCCTGAGTATATGAGATCCGTAAAAGACCTAATAATGTCCGCTGTCAAACAGTACACTGTATTATTGACAGAGTCAACCTCACACCATGACAGTCCAGCAAGAAACATAAAGGTTTAGGAGATATTTTTTTTTCTTACCTGTAGGTAAAAGTTACAAAATTGACTATACAACCACTTTAAACTAAAGACGCCTTACCTCGCTTTTGGATATATATATATATATATATATATATATATATATATATATATATATATATATATATATATGTAGTGGGTACTTGAATTATGTGAGGACTCTGGTGGTGTGAGGTTCCTTGGGGCCCCTGGGTGGCGCTGTTGCCTGGGGCCGGAGTTGAACTCACACCGCGAACCGTGCCTTTTTGTCCTCCCCTGGAGCTGGTACAGCGGGGCGGGGAACCTGCTGGGACGCAAAAGGAGAGGTCATAAAAGGGGTGGATGCCCTGTTTGGGGGAGAGTCGGAGGACGCGGCCGCACCCAGGCACCTTCAGCTTGGGTGCTGGCGTTCCGGTGTTTCAGGCCTAGGCGCCCTTGGCCTAGCTGGAGCAGGGATGGAGTCCATCTCAGGCACCTTTAGCCTGGGGTGAGGTACTATGGCGGATGCCTGGGGCTCAGTACCTTCGACTGAGTTCCGCGAGGGTGGAGGAATCCGAGGGGCCCTAACTCCTTGGGTGCCCGTGTCTGAGTTCGTGAGGACTGGTGCGCAGTAACTTCTCTGAAGAGCCCAGTGCAGCATCGCTGGTGACGGAGAGGCCTCCATTTCTCCCTTGGATGGATTTCTTCCTCTGACAGGGGCAAAGTGAGCAAAGGTAAATTCACGTTCTATATTACCTAGTCAGTGGCAGTGACTATTCACCACTGGTGACAGCACAGTGGGCAGCAGCAAGAAGGGAAAGGATTGTGCCTCGATCTGTCCCCCTCATTTTCCAAAGGAGAAAGATTGTTTTATTGCTTGGCAAGAAGAATAAAACTGAGTTGTACCTATTCACTGTGTGGAACTTGGGTTACTCAAGCAAAGGAGTCAGGGACGAAGGACTGGACTTGACTCTAGGACACTTACACAAAAGCCCAATCTCTGGCCTTCACCCACCAGTCACGGAGGACATGGGCCGTGGTGTGTTTTCTCTCTCTCTCCCAGGTACTCCTAGACTCCTAGACAACAGCCATATAACCGATAAAGAAAGAGAGAGAGGTGAGGCCGCTACATATATATATATATATATATATATATATATATATATATATATATTATATATATATTATATATTTTTTTTACCTTTTAAGAAGTACAAAGGTGTACTTCCGTCCCAACTGGGCTGCGGCGAAGTACGCAATTTTCTCTTCTGCCGCGAGCCCTCCTCCTCACCCTCCCCGCTGTCTTCTGGAACCTGTGTGTATCCCAGAAGACGAGGTGACCTGAAGGCTCCACGGTTTCCCTTCATTGCAATGGCGGCGCCTGCACCCGAGCCAGTGGACAAATCAGCCTCGGGGGACCGACATTGCGGGTTCCCTGGACAGGTAAGTGTCCTTATTAAAAGTCAGCAGCTACAGTGTTTGCTGGAACTCCACTTTAACCACTTCAACACCCGGCCAATTCTGACACTTCTCTCCTAAATGTAAAAATCTAAACTTTTTTTGCTAAAAAATTATTTAGAACCCCATACATCCCATGGTAATATAGCGCATATATATTTTTTTATATATATATATATATATATATATATATATATATATATACACTATATTACCATGGGATGCCATGAACTTTAATGGCATCCCAGTCTTAGTCCGTAGGTTTCAATAATGAGTTGGCCCACCCTTTGCAGCTATAACAGCTTCAACTCTTCTGAGAAGGCTGTCCACAAGGTTTAGGAGTGTGTCTATGGGAAAGTTTGACCATTCTTCCCTTCCAGAAGCGCATTTGTGAGGTCAGGCGCTGATGTTGGAGAGAAGGCCTTGCTCACTAATTCTTCCCAAAGGTGTTCTATTGTGTTGTCAGGACCAGTCAAGTTCCTCCACCCCAAACTCTCTCATCCATGTCTTTATGGACCTTGCTTTGTGCACTGGTGTGCAGTCATGTTGGAACAGGAAGGGGCCATCCCCAAACTGTTCCCACAAAGTTGGGAGCATGGAATTGTCTAAAATGTCTTGGTATGCTGACGCCTTAAGAGTTCCCTTCACTGGAACTAAAGGGGCCAAGCCCAATTTAAAAAAAGAAGAGTTTACTACCGCTTTAAATTACTGCAGTCTCACCAGATTCGTTTTTTCCCTCAGGCCTTTCACCATTTTTGTTGCCCATCTCTGGACTCGTTCTATCTTATCAATATCTTTTTTGTAAAGGAAGTCTCCAGAAATGGGCACTGTACATGAGGTTTACCTAAAGATCTATAGAGAGCAGTGGTCTCCAAACTGCGGCCCGAGGGCCGGAAGCGGCCCTTTGCTTGCCTTTATCCGGCCCTTGGGGCAGTATCCCTCTCACTGATATGAGACACTATTCTGACATCTGACACTGACAGTGGAGCACCATTTCTCCCACTGACACCACTAATGGGACACTATTCCTCCCTATGATACCAACAATGAGGCACTATTTCTCCCCCTAATACCATATGTTTAGTCCCACTGATGCTAGGAAAATTTCCACCCCCCGCTGGCCAAAGTCCGGCCCTCCAAGAGTCTGAAGGACAATAAACCGGCCCTTTGTTTAGAATGTTTGGAGACCCCTGATATAGAGGAATGAGAACTTCCTTCCTCCTGTTGGTGATTAATGTTTACCTACCTGCCCTGTGCAATCTGCAATAGTACTACACAGTAGGCTTGTGCAATTCGTTTCATAACGAATTGAAATTCGTCCGAATTTAGCAACTTTCGGACATTCGGAAGCATTCGAATTTCCGAACAAAGCAATTACGAATAAAACCGAATCCGAAATAAATTATACCGCAAAATAGCGAATGCCCGAATGTCTTCGGCATAATTCGTTATGAAAAAAGTTACGAATGTACGAATCCATTCGAAGCACAATAACACTCACTCTGCTCTCTGCTTCTCCCTCACCATGCTGAACTCCCTCTCAAAATGGTGTACAGGGGCGGAGGCTATAGCCGCATGAAAAAACGAAAGTAAAATACGAGATTTCGAATCCATTCGAAGCACAATAACACTCTGCTCTGCTCTCTGCTTCTCCCTCACCGTGCTGAACCCTCTCAAAATGGTGTACAGGAGCGGAGCCTATAGCCGCATGTAAAAAACGAAAGTAAAATACGAGATTTCGAATCGTTACAAATAACCGCTATGTATTTAGAAAAGTACAAATCCATTCGAAGCACATTAGGCATAATAGGCAGCGTCGTTGTGAGAGAGACACGGAAAATTACGAATCAACGAACCCCAAAAAAGTTACGAAAGTAGGAGTTGTGTCCAGAATCAACGAAAAACAACGTACTCTACCGAAAGTACGAATTATAAAGCAACAAAATTCAACGAAAAATGTCGCTTGCGAAAATACGAATTAGTCCGAACACGAAAAATCCCGTCTAACAAAATTACGAATGATTACGAATCAACAGGACCGGAAAGAAACGAACCGAAACGGAATGAATTTTTCCGTTGTGCACAAGAAGCGAACCGAAACGGAACAAATTTTTCCGTTGTGCACAAGTCTACTACACAGAGCGGCCCTGAACCTCTTCTTCTAAGGTCCCCTGCCTGTGCTCTCCACTTCTCTGTACAACCCCATAGAAGGCTGCTTCCTATGAGGATGCATCTTCGGAATAGCTCCCTAGCCAAGCTGTGAGTCTCTTGACACACACAGTGCAGCTAAGCCCTACCCCTCTCTACTCACAGCCAATGACTCCCACTGCTTCTTTTGTGAGCAGAGAGAGAAGAGAGATCAATTGCAGATGGGCACAGTGCTGGATCGAGAAAGGACTCAGGTAAGTGTACAGGGGGATGAGAGAGTGATAAAAAAAAGAGGGACTCTTGTTTACCTTAATACAGGGAATGCATTAAAGTGGTTGAAGTGGTCAGATGATCACAAATATAAAACAAATCCTTCTACATAAGTTTTACTTGTTTATCTCCAGCGTTCTCATTTCTACATCCCTTCAAAGTGTTGAATTTAGATAAAATCCCCCTGTTTCTGTCAGGAGCACAGAGGAAGGGGTGGGGAGCTGCAGTTAGAGCTCTTGTACAGTGTGAGAGCTGATTGGAGGAAAGGGACACACCCCTATTCACACATGGCACAGGAACAAAGAAAGGAAAGGAAGCTGTGTGCTGAGCTCTCCTCCCCATCACCATTTTATCTCTGGTGTCAAGACAACTTGTCAGGGTTTACTTCCTCTTTAAAGTGTAACTAAAGGCAATTTTTTTTTTCATTTTGGATAGAGTAAGGGAGGGTTATAACCGCTGTCTGGTATTTATTTTTGAATTCTGTTTCCCACAGATGTTCCACTCCCTCTCCACTCTAAGGCCAGTGCAGTACAGGACAGGCAGGAGGGTGCAGTACAGGGCGGGTGGGGGGGGGCAGTACAGGGCAGGCAGGAGGGTGCAGTACAGGACAGGCAGGAGGGCGCAGCACAGGACAGGCACGAGGGTGCAGCACAGGACAGGCAAGAGGGTGCAGTACAGGGCGGGCAGCAGGGTTCAGTACAAGACAGGCAGGAGGGTGCAGTACAGGGCGGGCAGGAGGGTGCAGTACAGGGCGGGCAGGAGGGTGCAGTACAGGGCAGGCAGGAGGGTGCAGTACAGGGCAGGCAGGAGGGTGCAGTACAGGACAGGCAGGAGGGTGCAACACAGTACAGGCACAAGGGTTCAGTACAGGATAGGACGGGCAAGAGGGTCCAGTACAGGGTGGGCAGCTGGGTGCAGGACAGGCAGAAGGGTGCAGTACAGGACGGGCAGCAAGGTGCAATACAGGACAGGCAGGAGGGTGCAGTACAAGGCTGGCAGGAGGGTGCAGTACAGGAGGGACAGAAGGGAGCAGTACAGGACAGGCAGGAGGGTGCAGCACAGGGTGGGCAGGAGGGTTCAGTACAGGGCAGGCAGGAGGATGCAGTACAGAGGTCACTACTGGCAAGAGAGAGCACAGGACAGGCACAAGGGTTCAGTACAGGACAGGCAAGAGGGTGCAGTACAGGGTGGGCAGCTGGGTGCAGTACAGGACAGGCAGGAGGGTGCAGTACAGGACGGGCAGCAAGGTGCAGTACAGGGTGGGCAGGAGGGTGCAGTACAGGGCAGGCACGAGGATGCAGTACAGGGGTCACTACTGGCAAGAGAGAAGACATGGGTCACCACTGACAAGATACTGGGCAGAGCTTTTTTTCCCATCCCTGCATGGTACACGGCCTGAGCACAGGCATTAAGATCTTCTCCTCCCCACACAGCACATAACAAAAAATCAGACTCCCTTACACATAGCTACTATTTGCATAGGGTAAAGCTGGCTACTGTGTTTAGTTCTGACCTGTGGAATTCCATAGTCAGAATGGCAGCACAGCTGCAGTAGCCAGCTATACACTGTGCACATCATGGCTGTATGTAAGGAAATCAGATGGAGAGGAGGAGCTCTTAGTGCCTGTGCTCAGGCTGTGTAGGGTGCAGGGATGGTAGACCGCCAAAACAGTGTTTACAACCACTTTAATGCAGCTCTGTGATCATTAACGCATCCTTGAATTTATTTTTTTAAATACAAGCAGTGCAAGTACCTGAATCTGACCTGATAGCATCCTCTTGCAGTCTCTGTACAGTGGAGTAGGAGTTTGAGAGGAAGAAGCAACACAAAGAGCCAATCAGTTCATATGCTGATTGGAGGAGAGAGCAGAGTGACAAAGAGATAAGGCAATCAGTGTGCTGCTCCTATGTTACTGTCCAGACATAGACTAGAGTAAGTCCAGGATGACCTGGGCTCAGAGGAAGTGGTGTCATGCTGTTACCATCTGAGTAAGGACATCTGGGAGCAGGAATAAAAGTAATCTCCAGAATGAAGGTCAATATTGGTGTGAATTTTTTTTCTTTCTTCATTTTTATCTTGTAATTTTTGTCTGTAGTTCTGATTTAATAATAATGGCATTCCCTTGTGATCTGTAATCCATGCAATGACATTCACTCTCTTTCTTTCGACTCTCTTGTATAACACAGCATGTCGCTGAACTGTCGCTGAGCATGTGCACACCTGACTGTTAATGAAGTCGTGAAGCATCGTGTCAGACATGGAAAATTATAACAAGGTAAAAGCAGCATGGCCTTTTGACACATGTGAGAAAAGAGGAGGCATTGCAAACGGCTGGAATCTTATACATTAAACTTATTTGAAGTTCATAGGAGAGAATTATGCAAACCGAGGTTAAAAAGTGAGAACTGAATGTGTATTTCACAGACACAAGGCCATATTTCTTCTCTGGCTGTCCCCTTGCCACAGCAGTTGCAGCCCAGCAAATAAAATGAACTTTGGATCAGTACTTTTGAAAATAAGAAAATAAACTTACACAAATCCACATTGTTTTCTCCCCAACATGGGAAACAATAAAAAAAACACATAAAACTATTTTAAAAAAGCACACAAAACTTTTAGCTACTTTACAAAAAAAAAAGGAAACTTTTTCATTATTATTATTATTATTATTATTATTATTATTGTGGCGGGGGTCCCAAAGTTAGGGATTGCTATACAAAATTTAGGGGTGATTCTAGTGGTAGTTGGCTCGAAACTTTTCAATTTACTGGACTCTGCCTTGCTGCTGTTTCACCTGGCGTGCAGTTCCCCTAAGAAGTATGGGTGGCGCTGTCACTTGTACTCGGGGTTGAACCACAGGTAATGGAGTGACGATTGGGTGTCCTCTCTCGGCAGCCATGCAGTGGGCGTGGTCTACCCACTGTGCATGCCGGGAGAGGGTACAAAAGGGGCGGACGCCATTAGAGAGGGAGCAATTCCCGGGGGCCCATGCCCGGAGAGAGAACCTACGGTCCAAGTTCAAGTGCATGGCCCTCCAGGCTATGGGGCCACATGCGCTTCAGTTCCAGGTACCTTTAGTCCTGGGACTGCAACTTCAGCGCTGGGCCCAGCACCCTTATCTGGAGCCCACTTCGGAAGGAGGAATCCCAGGGTGCCGCCTTGCGAGGGGACCCGTTTCTGGTAGAGGAGGCTGGGGGAGGACCGTTCCGAAGGACTGGTGAGAGATCACAGTGAAGGAAGGGGCCCAGTAACTCTCTGGAGGGATGTCATCCATCCGAAAAAGGGATCTAAACAACAGGACCATTAGGAGGTTCGGGACACTATAGATTCTGTGGCAGAGGATCTCCTGAACGCATCCATTAGGGAATCTGATTGACTGTTCGAGCTACATGCCGGCTGCTAGTGCCCTTGGGTGACTATCCGGGTGAGCTGTACCCACTCGGGGTTGAGTGGCGAAGAAGCCAGGAGTGCCTGAATTGATCTGTCTTCCTAACACCTTTCTCTCTTCTCAACTTTGTGGATGTTCATGAATAAGAAAAATAAACTCTACGTTGGAGTTGATACTGGTGTGGACCTTGGAGTTACTTGGGGTATAGAGACTTTGTCCTTACATTCTAAGGACAGAAACCAGCTTTGAGGAGAACCTTGCTGCAAGACCCGTAAGTTAAAACAAGTGTGCTTAACCTCTGCAAACCAGAGGGTACGGGCATGGTGGGTAGGGATGAGCTTCGTGTTTGAGTCGAGCATACGTTCGACTCGAACATCGGCTGTTCGATGAAGATCGAACGATTTGGGCCGTTCGTGCCAAATTCGAGTGACGCGAACGGCCCACAATGCACTACGCCATCGCAGTGTCATCCAGGCGCTGTGATTGGCCAAGCATGCACTGTGACCCCGCATGCTTGGCCAATCACAGCGCCGGCAGCGAGGAGAGCAATGATTGGCCACAGGCAGGATGCCTGTGGCCAATTATTGCTGAGGGGGTTTAGTACACGCCCCACACTATAAAAGGCCGCCAGCGCGGCGGCCTTGTGTAGTGTGTTCCGGAGCAGGGAAAGAGAAGCATAGGCAGGGACAGTGTCATTTTTTTCCTTTACTAATCCTGGATTCCTTGTGTTTAGGGACAGAGAAGGATAGGTAGGGAGAGTGTCAGTGTGTTATTCTGTGCTAAACCTTGTTTGTAGGGACAGAGAAGGACAGTGAGGGAAACTATCAGTGTGCTATTCTGTGCTAAACCTTGTTTGTAGGGACAGAGAAGGACAGTGAGGGAAAGTGTCAGTGTGCTATTCTGTGCTAAACCAATTTTGCTGAACCATATTTGAAATCCTTGAGTTTAGGGACAGAGAAGGACACTCGGGGAAACTGTCAGTGTGCTATTCTGTGCTAAACCTTGTTTGTAGGGACAGAGAAGGACAGTGAGGGAAACTATCAGTGTGCTATTCTGTGCTAAACCTTGTTTGTAGGGACAGAGAAGGACAGTGAGGGAAAGTGTCAGTGTGCTATTCTGTGCTAAACCTTGTTTGTAGGGACAGAGAAGAACAGTGAGGGAAAGTGTCAGTGTGCTATTCTGTGCTAAATCTTGTTTGTAGGGACAGAGAAGGACAGTGAGGGAAACTATCAGTGTGCTATTCTGTGCTAAACCTTGTTTGTAGGGACAGAGAAGGACAGTGACGGAAAGTGTCAGTGTGCTATTCTGTGCTAAACCAATCTTGCTGAACCATATTTGAAATCCTTGAGTTTAGGGACAGAGAAGGACACTCGGGGAAACTATCAGTGGGCTATTCTGTGCTAAACCAATCTTGCTGAACCATATTTGAAATCCTTGAGTTTAGGGACAGAGAAGGACACTCGGGGAAACTATCAGTGTGCTATTCTGTGCTAAACCAATCTTGCTGAACCATATTTGAAATCCTTGAGTTTAGGGACAGAGAAGGACACTCGGGGAAACTATCAGTGTGCTATTCTGTGCTAAACCAATCTTGCTGAACCATAATTGAAATCCTTGAGTTTAGGGACAGAGAAGGACACTCGGAAACTATCAGTGTGCTATTCTGTGCTAAACCAATCTTGCTGAACCATATTTGAAATCCTTGAGTTTAGGGACAGAGAAGGACACTCGGGGAAACTATCAGTGTGCTATTCTGTGCTAAACCAATCTTGCTGAACCGTATTTGAAATCCTTGAGTTTAGGGACAGAGAAGGACACTCGTGGAAACTATCAGTGTGCTATTCTGTGCTAAATCTTGTTTGTAGGGACAGAGAAGGACAGTGAGGGAAATTGTCAGTGTGCTATTCTGTGCTAAACCAATCTTGCTGAAGCATATTGCAAATCCTTGTGTTTAGGGACAGAGAAGGATAGGCAGGGGACAGTGTCAGTGTCATTGTTGCTAAGCCTCCTGCACAGTATACACCTGAAGGTAGCCCTTATTGCTGTTTTTCCCATCTACCTGCAGGCCATCCATTAAAATGTCTGGAAGGCAAACAAGGAGAGGCAGACAGTCAGGAGGCAAAAAAAGAGGGCAAGCAGGCTCTGTGTCTGGGGGCAACAGTGCTGGTCGTGGACGCGGTGCCATGTCATCAGCACATGGCCATGGGACACGCTTGTCCTTCTTTTCGGCAGCTGGACATGTTGAGCCACATCATGCCGAAGACTTGGTAGAGTGGATGACCAAGCCCACCTCATCCTCCTCATCCTCTCTCACCCAGGCTCAGGGTACTGGCAAAGCAGCTGCCAAAGCGTCTTCTTCTCTGGTATCAATGACATCATTAGTCACTCCTTCCCTAGACCCACCATGTCCTCCTCCTGAGGAGTCCCCCGAACTGTTTGAGCACAGTGTTGGGTACATGCTCCAGGAGTAGTGATGAGCCGAACACCCCCGGGTTCGGTTCGCACCAGAACCCGCGAACGGACCGAAAGTTCGTACGAACATTAGAACCCTATTAAATACAATGGATGCGAACGTTCGAATTCTAAAGTGCTAATTATAACAACTATTATGCATGTTATTGTCCTAAAAAGGGTTTGGGAACCCGGGTTCTGCACCAGGGGACATGTATCAATGCAAAAAGAAGTTTTAAAAACGGTCGTTTTTCGGGAGCAGTCATTTTAATGATGCATAAAGTGAAAAAAAAAAAGTCAAATATTCCTTTAAATATCGTACCTGGGGGGTGTCTAAAGTATGCCTGTGAAGTGCCACGTGTTTCCCGTGTTTAGAACTGTCCCTGAACAAAATGACACTTCTAAAGGAAAAAAAAGCCATTTAAAACTGCTTGCGGCTTTAATGTAATGTCTGGTCCCGGTAATATGGATGAAAATCTTTAAGAAAAATGGCATAGCTACCCCATGACCCCCCCCCCCCCCCTACCCCAGCCCCTTTGGGTCTTGTATGGATATTAAGGGGAACCCCGCACATAAAATAAAAAAGGCCCTATATACTCTGAACAGCCGTATACAGGCGGTGCATACAAGACAGGGACTGTAGGTTTGTTCTTATGTAGAATGTGTTTGTAATTTTGAACAGGTACATTGTTGAAGTGTAGCTCCAGCCCAAAAATCTATTTTTAAACTTTTTGGAAAACATAGGTAAGGGTTATCACCCCTGTAACATTTGTTTTGCTGTCTGTGCCCCTGTTCAGAACATTTCACCTCACTTTCCGTCCCAATGACAACTGTTTTTGAAATGTGGTGTTTTTCTTGAAATAAGGATTGCTGATAAAGCATCAGTACAGAGGAGACACCTTTCTCCCATATTTATTCTTACAGGAGAGAATTTTCCTTCCTAGTGGTAGATTTCCTCTCACTTCCTGTTGTCTTCTTGCGTTTGCAAGTAGGAGTCGTTTGTAAGTTGGATGTTTGAAAGTAGGGACCTGCCGTATATACTCTGCAGAAATAGGCCCCTTAGTTGTTGGTGTTGGCACAACACTGTAAGCACTCACAGTTACTCTTGGTTGGTGCTGGAACGCCCTGCTGTCAACTATTATATCAGGAATTTTAATTACATATAATTGTTGAACAGTGGTAGTAAAAATTGGGCCTTTGATGGTGGTGCTGGTGCCACAACACTGTAAGCCCTGACAGTTACTCTTGGTGGGTGCAGCAATGGGCCCTGCTGTGAATTATTAGATCAAGAATTGTAATTGCATGCCCCTGTTGAACAGGGGCTGAAAAATTGGGCCTTTCGTGGTGGTGGTGGTGGTGGTGGTGGTGGCGTTGCCACAACACTGTAAGCCCTCAGAGTTACTCTTGGTGGGTGCAGCAATGGGCCCTGCTGTGAATTATTAGATCAAGAATTGTAATTGCATGCCCCTGTTGAACAGGGGCTGAAAAATTGGGCCTTAGGCACTGGTGGCACAACACTACAACCCCTCACAGATACTGTACTTGGAGCACAGCAATGAGCCCTGTTGCAAAGTATTGCTTCAAAAATTGTAATGACACGCCCCTGTTAAACAGGGGCTGAAAAATTGG
The DNA here is from genome assembly GCA_029206835.1 of Rana muscosa. Classification (NCBI taxonomy): domain Eukaryota; kingdom Metazoa; phylum Chordata; class Amphibia; order Anura; family Ranidae; genus Rana; species Rana muscosa. The sequence goes on from CM055128.1 coordinate 38,332,701, forward strand.
GCCTTAGGCACTGGTGGCACAACACTACAACCCCTCACAGATACTGTACTTGGAGCACAGCAATGAGCCCTGTTGCAAAGTATTGCTTCAAAAATTTTAATGACACGCCCCTGTTAAACAGGGGCTGAAAAATTGGGCCTTAGGCACTGGTGGCACAACACTACAACCCCTCACAGATACTGTACTTGGAGCACAGCAATGAGCCCTGTTGCAAAGTATTGCTTCAAAAATTGTAATGACACGCCCCTGTAAAACAGGGGCTGAAAAATTGGGCCTTAGCCACTGGTGGCGGCACCCATAAACAAAAATGATCTTCCAAGCTATCATCATCAATCGTATCATTGAGGACTCGGAGGAGGAGGATAGCCAGTCAACATAACAGCACAGGCACTCAGCATCAGCATCAGTCTTGAAGGGATGTGACATGTTAAAATCAATTAGTCTGTTATATCAGCATCAGGTGTGTGGTAGCTGGTGGTGATCCAAGACTGGTTCATCTTGATGAAAGTCAGTCGATCAACCGAGTCGGTGGACAGGCGCACCCTGTGATCCGTGACAAATCCTCCAGCAGCACTGAATGTGCGTTCCGAAAGAACGCTGGATGCAGGACAGGCCAGTAGCTCAATTGCATACTGTGCAAGCTCTGGCCAGTGATCCATCCTCAAGACCCAGTAAGCCAGAGGATTTTCGGTGGGGAAGGTGTCCAAGTCTGACCTTGCCCCTAGATATTCCTGCACCATGTTTATCAGACGCTGGCGATGGTTGCTGGAACCGATCATACTTTGGGGCTGCGGACTAAAGAATTGTCTGAACGCATCGGTCAGACGGCCACCTTCCCCACCGCTCCTTCTTTGACTGGCCGAAGCCTCAGCAACTCGTTGTCCAGGACCAGGAGTTTGTAACCTCCCAGTCTCTGGGAACGCGTTGCACAGACCTTTCTGCAAGGCCTCCCGGAGTTGTCTCATCCTCTGCTCCCTCTGCGAAGGTAACATAAGGTCCGCAACCTTACCCTTGTACCGTGGATCAAGGAGAGTGGCCAGCCAGTAATGGTCCCTCTCCTTGATCCGAAGAATACGAGGATCCTTCCGCAGACTTTGCAGGATCAGGGAGGCCATGCAGCGTAGGTTTGCTGAGGCATTCGCTCCGGAGTCCTCTGGGTCACTAAGGACGACATGATCCGCAGCCACCTCCTCCCAGCCACGTACAAGTCCACTGGTTTCTTGGGACTGTAAATCATCCCTAAAAGACTGCTGCTGATGATGCTGAGTGCCAGCCTCCACCTCCATGCTGACACAATCCTCCTCCTCCTCCTCCTCCTCCTCTTCCTGTGCGATGGGTGGGACAGAAGGAACACTGTCTGGGTAAAGGGGGCCTTGAGAGGCAAGGAAGTCCTCCTCTTCCTGCCTCTGTTCTGCCTCAAGTGCCCTGTCCATTATTCCACGCAGCGTGTGCTCCAACAGGTGGACAAGAGGTACAGTGTCACTGATGCATGCACTGTCACTGCTCACCATCCTCGTGGCCTCCTCAAATGGTGCCAGGACAGTGCATGCATCCCTGATCATGCCCCACTGGCGTGGAGAAAAAAAACCAAGCTCCCCTGACCCTGTCCTGGTGCCGTAGTCGCACAGGTACTCATTGATGGCCCTCTGCTGCGTGTGCAGCCGCTGCATCATGGCCAACGTTGAGTTCCACCTGGTGGGCATGTCACATATAAGGTGGTTCTTGGGCAGGTTCAACTCCTTTTGCAGCTCAGCCAGGCGAGCACTGGCATTATAAGATCTGCGGAAATGCACACAGACTTTCCTGGCCTGCCTCAGGACATCCTGTAAGCCCGGGTACCTGCCCAAGAACCGCTGCACCACCAGGTTAAGGACGTGAGCAACACAGGGCACATGGGTCAGTTGTCCCTGTCGGAGGGCAGAGAGGAGGTTGGTGCCATTGTCGCAAACCACCATTCCTGGCTTAAGCTGGCGTGGCGTCAACCACCTCTCGGCCTGGCCCTGCAGAGCAGACAGGACCTCTGCCCCAGTGTGGCTTCTGTCCCCCAAACACACCAGCGCAAGCACGGCATGGCATCTTTTTGCCTGCGTACTTGCGTAGCCCCGTGAACGGCTACGGAGCACCACTGGTTCATAGGACAAACCACAGGAAGAGGCCATGGAGGAAGAAGAAGAGGAGGGGGTGGAGGAGAGAGGTGTGTCACAACCAGTAGTAGCATTTTGGAGGCGTGGTGGTGGAACAACCTCCAACACTACTGCACCTTGTCCTGCATCCTTCCCAGCTGCCAAAAGAGTGACCCAATGGGCCGTGAAAGAAAGGTAACGTCCCTGTCCATGCCTGCTGGACCATGAGTCAGCGGTAATATGCACCTTACCGCTGACCGCCCTGTCCAGCGAGGCCAAGACATTGCCTTCCACATGCCGGTAGAGAGCCGGAATAGCCTTCCGTGAGAAAAAGTGGCGTTTGGGAACCTGCCACTGAGGAACCGCACATTGCACAAACTCACGGAAGGGGGCCGAGTCTACCAACTGAAAAGGCAGCAGTTGAAGCGCTAGCAATTTAGCCAAGCTAGCATTCAACCGCTGGGCATGTGGATGGCTGAGAGTGAACTTCTTTCGACGGTCCAGCAGCTGGGGCAGGGAAATTTGCCTGCTAGAATCGGACGTCGGTGTACTGCTAGCAGAGTGGCCGCAAGTACTTGGCTGTGACACACCTAATTCTACACCTTCAGTCCTCTCAGTGCATGTTTCAGAGAGGACTGAAGGTATAGTGGGGTTGGAGATCCCAGCTGATGCGGTGCAAGGAGAGGTCCGCTTTGTTCTTTGGTGTGGGTCTTTGAGGTAGGCTTGCCAACAAGCTGCATGGCAGGTCAACATATGTCTGGTCAGGCATGTGGTACCCAAGCGGCTGATGTTTTGGCCACGCGATATACGCTTGAGACATATGTTGCAAACAGCAGCTGTGCGATCTGATGCACTAGCCTCAAAAAAGGCCCACACCAAGGAACTTTTTGAATGACGGGCAGAGGCAGCGCCCTGCACAGGCGGAGCTCTGCGGTGTGATTCCGTCGGTGTACTGCCCTTACGCTGGCCACCAAAGGGCATCCTGCCTCGTTGGAGATGTGCCTCCTCCTCATCCTCCTCCTCCTCCTCTCTCCTATTAGGCACCCACGTGGAGTCAGTGACGTCATCATCCCCTCCCTCCTCATCACTGGAGCCAATCTGGCAGTATGCTGCAGCTGCTGGAACATGACTGCCAGATTGGTGTCCTTCTTGAGCATCCCCTCTGTCTGCTCTCACGCTACTGCCTTCCTGTAGCTGGGTTTCATCATCAGACCCTTCGAAACGCTGGGCATCCTCCTGGAGCATGTACCCAACACTGTGCTCAAACAGTTCGGGGGACTCCTCAGGAGGAGGACATGGTGGGTCTAGGGAAGGAGTGACTGATGATGAGTCTGACATTGATACCAGGGAAGAGGACGCTTTGGCAGCTGCTTTGCCAGTACCCTGAGCCTGGGTGAGAGAGGATGAGGAGGAGGAGGAGGAGGGCTTGGTCATCCACTCTACCAAGTCTTCGGCATGATGTGGCTCAACATGTCCAGCTGCCGAAAAGAAGCACAAGCGTGTCCCATGGCCATGTGCTGATGACAATGCACCGCGTCCATGACCAGCACTGTTGCCCCCAGACACAGAGCCTGCTTGCCCTCTTTTATTGCCTCCTGACTGTCTGCCTCTCCTTGTTTGCCTTCCAGACATTCTAATAGATGGCCTGCAGGGAGATGGGAAAAAAGCAATAAGGGCTACCTTCAGGTGTCCTTCTCTGTCCCTTTACTTAAGGATTTCTAAATATGGTTGAGGATGATTGCTTTTGCACAGAATAGCACAACGACAATTTCCCTGACTGTCCAAAAAACAAGGATTTCAAAGATGGTTGATGAGGAATGCTTTAGCACACTATAGCACAAGGAGAATTCCCCTCACTTTCCTTCTTTGTCCCTAGAAACAAGGACTCGCACAGTGAAAGAAACTGACACTCTCCCTACCTAGAGTTTTCTGTCCCTAGAAAAAATGTTTTTTTAAAGCACACTATAGCACAAGGAGAATTCCCCTCACTTTCCTTCTTTGTCCCTAGAAACAAGGACTCGCACAGTGAAAGAAACTGACACTCTCCCTACCTAGAGTTTTCTGTCCCTAGAAAAAATGTTTTTTTAAAGCACACTATAGCACAAGGAGAATTCCCCTCACTTTCCTTCTTTGTCCCTAGAAACAAGGACTCGCACAGTGAAAGAAACTGACACTCTCCCTACCTAGAGTTTTCTGTCCCTAGAAAAAATGTTTTTTTAAAGCACACTATAGCACAAGGAGAATTCCCCTCACTTTCCTTCTTTGTCCCTAGAAACAAGGACTCGCACAGTGAAAGAAACTGACACTCTCCCTACCTAGAGTTTTCTGTCCCTAGAAAAAATGTTTTTTTAAAGCACACTATAGCACAAGGAGAATTCCCCTCACTTTCCTTCTTTGTCCCTAGAAACAAGGACTCGCACAGTGAAAGAAACTGACACTCTCCCTACCTAGAGTTTTCTGTCCCTAGAAAAAATGTTTTTTTAAAGCACACTATAGCACAAGGAGAATTCCCCTCACTTTCCTTCTTTGTCCCTAGAAACAAGGACTCGCACAGTGAAAGAAACTGACACTCTCCCTACCTAGAGTTTTCTGTCCCTAGAAAAAAAGTTTTTTTAAAGCACACTATAGCACAAGGAGAATTCCCCTCACTTTCCTTCTTTGTCCCTAGAAACAAGGACTCGCACAGTGAAAGAAACTGACACTCTCCCTACCTAGAGTTTTCTGTCCCTAGAAAAAATGTTTTTTTAAAGCACACTATAGCACAAGGAGAATTCCCCTCACTTTCCTTCTTTGTCCCTAGAAACAAGGATTCGCACAGTAAAACACACTGACACTCTCCCTACCTATCCTTCTCTTTCCCTAAACTAAAGGAATCCAGGTTAAGCAAGTGTGAGGGGGTTAGCTCGGCAGCGGGTGTGTGTGACCCCCGAGATGGGCTCCCCACACAAAAACAGGCCCAGCAAACGGAGGTTGTGGTTTTCAAAATCAAAAAAGGTGCGGTTTATTTTCTATTTACAGTGACAAAACACAGCAAAGCAAAAGAAACATAAACAAAATAAATCCTGGTCAACTTGACCTCTGACTAAACATACAGGTTTCCTAACTAACAACTGGGATCAGCCTAGTGCTGTCCTAGTCCCTAAGTCCCTGGTTTTAAATGTCCAAGCAAATAGCCACACAGGCTTTGTCTCACCGCACAGGGGTTCACTCTCCCTAGACAGTCCACACAGGTCTGGGTCCAGGCATGAGCTAACATCTAATGAAGCTGGGAATTCTTATAGAGGCCTAAATGAGCTGACAAGCTTCTGCTGGTCTCATCAACTCCCTGTCTGCACGACGCCCCACACTCTCCCTAGAGGTATGAGTCATCCATGAGCCCACTAGCCTTAGCTGGGCTTATACAACTCTCCACCTAGTTGTATAAGTCGGCGTAAAGCCTGAATCTGGGCGAAATATATCTACCCCCCTGGATGCAACCAGGTGACTTTACCTTCCTGCTGTCACACAAGAAAGAAATAAATGTCACTGTCCCTGCCTATGCTTGTCTTTCCCTGCTCCGGAACACACTACACTAGGCCGCCGTGCTGGCGGCCTTTTATAGTGTGGGGCGTGTACTAAACACCCTCAGCAATAATTGGCCACAGGCATCCTGCCTGTGGCCAATCATTGCTCTCCTCGCTGCCGGCGCTGTGATTGGCCAAGCATGCGGGGTCACAGTGCATGCTTGGCCAATCACAGCGCCTGGATGACACTGCGATGGCGTAGTGCATTGTGGGCCGTTCGCGTCACTCAAATTTGGCGCGAACGGCCCAAATCGTTCGATCTTCGTCGAACGATCGAACAGCCGATGTTCGAGTCGAACGTATGTTCGACTCGAACACGAAGCTCATCCCTATCCAGGAGGATGCCCAGCGTTTCGAAGGATCTGATGATGATACCCAGCTAGAGGAAGGCAGTAGCGTGAGAGCAGAGAGAGGGGATGCTCAAGAAGGACACCAATCTGGCAGTCATGCTCCAGCAGCTGCAGCATACTGCCAGATTGGCTCCAGTGATGAGGAGGGAGGGGATGATGAGGTCACTGACTCCACGTGGGTGCCTAATAGGAGAGAGGAGGAGGAGGAGGAGGATGAGGAGGAGGCACATCTCCAACAAGGCAGGATGCCCTTGGGTGGCCAGCGTATGGGCAGCACACCGACGGAATCACACCGCAGAGCTCCGCCTGTGCAGGGCGCTGCCTCTGCCCGTCATTCAAAAAGTTCTTTGGTGTGGGCCTTTTTTGAGGCGAGTGCATCAGATCGCACAGCTGCTGTTTGCAACATATGTCTCAAGCGTATATCGCGTGGCCAAAACATCAGCCGCTTGGGCACCACATGCTTGATCAGACATATGTTGACCTGCCATGCAGCTCGTTGGCAAGCCTACCTTAAAGACCCACACCAAAGAACAAAGCGGACCTCTCCTTGCACCGCATCAGCTGGGATCTCCAACCCCACTATACCTTCAGTCCTCTCTGAAACCTGCACTGAGAGGAATGAAGGTGTAGAATTAGGTGTGTCACAGCCAAGTACTTGCGGCCACTCTGCTAGCAGTACACCGACAATTTCCCTGCCCCAGCTGCTGGACCATCGAAAGAAGTTCACTCCCAGCCATCCACATGCCCAGCGGTTGAATGCTAGCTTGGCTAAATTGCTAGCGCTTCAACTGCTGCCTTTTCAGTTGGTAGACTCGGCCCCCTTCCGTGAGTTTGTGCAATGTGCGGTTCCTCAGTGGCAGGTTCCCAAACGCCACTTTTTCTCACGGAAGGCGATTCCGGCTCTCTACAGGCATGTGGAAGGCAATGTCTTGGCCTCGCTGGACAGGGCGGTCAGCGGTAAGGTGCATATTACCGCTGACTCATGGTCCAGCAGGCATGGACAGGGACGTTACCTTTCTTTCACGGCCCATTGGGTCACTCTTTTGGCAGCTGGGAAGGATGCAGGACAAGGTGCAGTAGTGTTGGAGGTTGTTCCACCGCCACGCCTCCAAAATGCTACTACTGGTTGTGACACACCTCTCTCCTCCACCCCCTCCTCTTCTTCTTCCTCCATGGCCTCTTCCTGTGCTTTGTCCTCGGAACCAGCGGTGCTCCGTAGGCGTTCAAGGGGCTACGCAAGTACGCAGGCAAAAAGATGCCATGCCGTGCTTGCGCTGGTGTGTTTGGGGGACAGGAGCCACACTGGGGCAGAGGTCCTGTCTGCTCTGCAGGGGCAGGCTGAGAGGTGGTTGACGCCACGCCAGCTTAAGCCAGGAATGGTGGTTTGCGACAATGGCACCAACCTCCTCTCCGCCCTCCGACAGGGACAACTGACCCATGTGCCCTGTGTGGCTCACATCCTTAACCTGGTGGTGCAGCGGTTCTTGGGCAGGTACCCGGGCTTACAGGATGTCCTGAGGCAGGCCAGGAAAGTCTGTGTGCATTTCCGCAGATCTTATAATGCCAGTGCTCGCCTGGCTGAGCTGCAAAAGGAGTTGAACCTGCCCAAGAACCGCCTTATATGTGACATGCCCACCAGGTGGAACTCAACGTTGGCCATACTGCAGCGGCTGCACACGCAGCAGAGGGCCATCAATGAGTACCTGTGCGACTACGGCACCAGGACAGGGTCAGGGGAGCTCGGGTTTTTTTCACCACGCCAGTGGGGCATGATCAGGGATGCATGCACTGTCCTGGCACCATTTGAGGAGGCCACGAGGATGGTGAGCAGTGACAGTGCATGCATCAGTGACACTGTACCTCTTGTCCACCTGTTGGAGCACACGCTGCGTGGAATAATGGACAGGGCACTTGAGGCAGAACAGAGGCAGGAAGAGGAGGACTTCCTTGCCTCTCAAGGCCCCCTTTACCCAGACAGTGTTCCTTCTGTCCCACCCATCGCACAGGAAGAGGAGGAGGAGGAGGAGGAGGAGGAGGATTATGTCAGCATGGAGGTGGAGGCTGGCACTCAGCATCATCAGCAGCAGTCTTTTAGGGATGATTTACAGTCCCAAGAAACCAGTGGACTTGTACGTGGCTGGGAGGAGGTGGCTGCGGATCATGTCGTCCTTAGTGACCCAGAGGACTCCGGACTGAATGCCTCAGCTAACCTACGCTGCATGGCCTCCCTGATCCTGCAAAGTCTGCGGAAGGATCCTCGTATTCTTCGGATCAAGGAGAGGGACCATTACTGGCTGGCCACTCTCCTTGATCCACGGTACAAGGGTAAGGTTGCGGACCTTATGTTACCGTCGCAGAGGGAGCAGAGGATGAGACAACTCCGGGAGGCCTTGCAGAAAGGTCTGTGCAACGCGTTCCCAGAGACTGGGAGGTTACAAACTCCTGGTCCTGGACAACGAGTTGCTGAGGCTTCGGGCATTCAAAGAAGGAGCGGTGGGGAAGGTGGCCGTCTGACCGATGCGTTCAGACAATTCTTTAGTCCGCAGCCCCAAAGTATGATCGGTTCCAGCAACCATCGCCAGCGTCTGATATACATGGTGCAGGAATACCTAGGGGCAAGGTCAGACTTGGACACCTTCCCCACCGAAAATCCTCTGGCTTACTGGGTCTTGAGGATGGATCACTGGCCAGAGCTTGCACAGTATGCAATTGAGCTACTGGCCTGTCCTGCATCCAGCGTTCTTTCAGAACGCACATTCAGTGCTGCTGGAGGATTTGTCACGGATCACAGGGTGCGCCTGTCCACCGACTCGGTTGATCGACTGACTTTCATCAAGATGAACCAGTCTTGGATCACCACCAGCTACCACACACCTGATGCTGATATAACAGACTAATTGATTTTAAAATGTCACATCCCTTCAAGACTGATGCTGATGCTGAGTGCCTGTGCTGTTATGTTGACTGGCTATCCTCCTCCTCCTCCTCAATGATCCGATTAATGATGATAGCTTGGAAGATCATTTTGGTTTATGGGTGCCGCCACCAGTGGCTAAGGCCCAATTTTTCAGCCCCTGTTTAACAGGGGCGTGTAATTACAATTTTTGATGCAATACTTTGCAACAGGGCTCATTGCTGCGCCCACCAAGAGTAACTGTCAGGCCTTACAGTGTTGTGTGAGGGGTTGCAGTGTTGTGCCACCAGTGCCTAAGGCCCAATTTTTCAGCCCCTGTTCAACAGGGGCATGCAATTATAATTATTGATCTAATATTTCACAGCAGGGCCCATTGCTGCGCCCACCAAGAGTAACTGTCAGGCCTTACAGTGTTGTGTCAACACCACCACCACCACCTCCACCACCACCAAAGGCCCAATTTTTCAGCCCCTGTTCAACAGGGGCATGCAATTATAATTATTGATCTAATAATTCACAGCAGGGCCCATTGCTGCGCCCACCAAGAGTAACTGTCAGGCCTTACAGTGTTGTGTCAACACCACCACCACCACCACCAAAGGCCCAATTTTTCAGCCCCTGTTCAACAGGGGCATGCAATTATAATTATTGATCTAATAATTCACAGCAGGGCCCATTGCTGCGCCCACCAAGAGTAACTGTCAGGCCTTACAGTGTTGTGTCAACACCACCACCACCACCAAAGGCCCAATTTTTCAGCCCCTGTTCAACAGGGGCATGCAATTATAATTATTGATATAATAATTCACAGCAGGGCCCATTGCTGCGCCCACCAAGAGTAACTGTCAGGCCTTACAGTGTTGTGGCACCAGCACCACCATCAAAGGCCCAATTTTTACTACCACTGTTCAACAATTATATGTTATTACAATTCCTGATATAATAGTTGACAGCAGGGCGTTCCAGCACCCACCAAGAGTAACTGTGAGTGCTTACAGTGTTGTGCCAACACCAACACCTAAGGGGCCAATTTCTGCAGAGTATATACGGCAGGTCCCTACTTTCAAACATCCAACTTACAAACGACTCCTACTTGCAAACGGAAGAAGACAACAGGAAGTGAGAGGAAATCTACCCCTAGGAAGGAAAATTCTCTCCTGTAAGAATTAATATGGGAGAAAGGTGTCTCCTCTCTACTGATGCTTTATCACCAATCCTTGTTTCAATAAAAACACCACATTTCAAAAACAGTTGTCATTGGGACGCAAAGTGAGGTGAAATGTTCTGAACAGGGGCACAAACAGCAAAACAAATGTTACAGGGGTGATAACCCTTCCCTATGTTTTCCAAAAAGCTTAAAAATAGATTTTTTGGCTGGAGCTACACTTAAACAATGTACGTGTTCAAAATTACAAACAGATTCTACTTAAGAACAAACCTACAGTCCCTGTCTTGTTTACATCGGTCTTGTTTACACCGCCTGTATACTGCTGTTCAGAGTATATAGGGCCTTTTTTATTTTGTGTTGCGGGGTTCCCCTTAATATCCAAACAAGACCCAAAGGGGCTGGTAATGGGCTGGGGTAGGGGGGGGGGGGGGTGATGGGGTAGCTATGCCTATTTTCTTAAAGATTTTCATCCATATTACCGGGACCAGACATTACATTAAAGCCGCAAGCAGTTTTAAATGGCTTTTTTTTCCTTTAGAAATGTCATTTTGTGCAGGGACAGTTCTAAACACGGGAAACACGTGGCACTTCACAGGCATACTTTAGACACCCCCCAGGTACGATATTTAAAGGAATATTTGACTTTTTTTTTTTTCACTTTATGCATCATTAAAATGACTGCTCCCGAAAAACGTCCGTTTTTAAAACTTCTTTTTGCATTGATACATGTCCCCTGGTGCAGAACCCGGGTTCCCAAACTCTGTTTTGGACAATAACATGGATAATAGTCGTTATAATTAGCACTTTAGAATTCGAACGTTCGCATCCATTGTATTTAATAGGGTTCTAATGTTCGTGCGAACTTTCGGTCCGTTCGCGGGTTCTGGTGCGAACCGAACCCGGGGGTGTTCGGCTCATCACTAATGGTGGGCATGGTGTGCCTTTTTCTCCTGTGAGCGAGCCAAAGACAGTGGAGAGAAAGGGTGCCGTGTGCTACATTATTACTATTATAATACAGGATTATATGGCGCCAATAGTTTACGCAGCGCTTTACAATATAAAAGGGAGACAATACAGTTACAATACAATACAAGAGGAATAAGCCCTGCTCAGAAGAGCTTACAATGTAATATAATACAAATGGTCGTAACTGTGGGGAATGAGCTGATGGAAGTGGTAAAAGATTAACTGGAGGCAGAGACGTAACTAGAACCTTCAGGGCTCCGATGCAAGTGTAGCAATATGTACTACAACCGCAAAGTACAGTGATTTCCATGCCTCACATGTCCCTTTAGTGCTCAGCGTTATCAATTGACATCATATTTGTGAGCCAGACAAAAGGGATTGTGGGATGAGTAGTTCCTCAGATTAATAATTGCTTTGCATTAAAATACGCTTGGACTACATATTCCAGGGATCTTTGCTACCATCAGGGATATTGCTGGGAGTAGCTATAAAAGAAGCAAAAGCCCGCGCGGAGCTCTTTTCCTCCTGGGCCCGACGTGAGATGGACCTCTCCGTGCATCGAGATACCACATTCCAACCCAGATGAGAAGGGCCTAGCTCGGTTTGCTGTTCATCTGATATCCATCGAGCACCACTCTGGTCGCCTCCCAACCTGTGTACTGAGCTTCACATCGGTAGATCGATACGACTGATCCGCTGCATGAGTGTCGCTACCTAAGACATCGTATCGGCCTGGTCATTGGTGAGAGGGCAATTGCCCAACCTTTACAAGTCCTTTATCACGGTTTCACTGGGACACTTTACACAGACATCTCTACCTTAGGAATACTTTACTGAACTTACTTTGAACACTTTAGCTTTCCTCATTACCAGAAAACCTACTGCTTGCTACTACACCTTTATTGGATCAAAGTTAATGAGCTCCTGTGAAGAAATGCAGCTTTGAAATCGTGTTTAGGTAAATTTGCATGATTTTAAAGCTGTGTTTGATGTGAACGAGGCCTTAATCACATTGCTAATTACATATTGTACTTGTTTGTAGCCTAAATACTGAATTTTGCACTTAAAACTGTAAATTTGTAACTTTTGGAAATGTCAGTAAAAACTTGGCTGTGCCAGTAAATGTTGGGTGTCGTGTCAGTAAATTTCAATCTGGAAAGTTGGCAACACTGGGCTATGACGGTTTGCAGCTGCAAACTGAGAGGCTCTGGAGAAATCATGGAGACAAGCATGGGAGGAGGAGACAAGGAGGCTTGAGAGTAGGAGGTCCTAAGAGGGGCGGAGAGGGCGGTTTGGGTGATATTTGTATACAAGATCGGTGATGTAGCTTGGGGCAGAGTTGTGAATGGCTTTGTATATTGTTGTTAGTATTTTGAATTTAATTCGCGATCGGGAGCCAGAATAGGGATTGGTGGAAAGGCGTGGCAGACACTAAGCCGTTGTTAAGGTAGATGAGTCTGGCAGCAGCATTAATAATAGACTGAAGAGGGGATAGTCTGTGGAGAGGTAGGCCTATGAGGAGGGAGTTGCAATAGTCAAGGCGAGAGATAACAAGGGAGTGAATGAGTAGCTTGGTGGTTTCATTTGTAAAAAGGGGTGAATTTTAGAGATGTTACAGAGGTGAACTCTACAAACTTTTGACAACGATTGGATTTTGGAGCTGAAAGGACAGGTCAGAGTCTAGATTACACCTAGCACCCTGGCGTGAGGGGAGGGATTGATGGTTGAATTATTGATTTTGATGGAAAAGTCGTGGAGGGGGCACGGGTAGCACGGGTAGGGGGAAATATTACTAGCTCGGTTTTGAGATTTCGTTTAAGTGGTGCGACATCCATGCTATTACCAAACATACATTATGGCAATGAATGGCGACTGCCATTGCCTTAAACACACCAACTTGTGTGATTCTGCGGAGGGCTGCCTGGCCTGTGAGCTGCCAACCCCAGCACTGGCTGGTCCGCCATTCCAGCATACAATCAGTTTAATTCTATATAAGGACAGGTCCACTTTAAGGAAAGCACGCAGCAATTCAGAATTCCAGTTTTTATGCAGCGCTCATTAAAATAAATGGCTACAAACATAATTTTAAAGTTTAAAAAGGCGCCGTAATCTTGCAGCTACATTGTGACCATTAATCATTTTACTGGTCATGTTGACATTAATAAAACATTTTCTTGTGCAAATTACATTAAAATTATGTTTTATTAAAGTGTTATGTGTGGAAACACATTTCAAATTCACGCGGAAAGTGTCACGCTGTGCCAACAAATATGTAAATTGTGACACTTTGGGGGGACGAAGCAAAGTATCACTTAGTAGCTTTTCCCCCCAAGAAATGTAATAGTTTTAGTCATGATTAATTCAAGAGGGTGTACCATTTGTTATATTTGCTTTCATGTGCAGGTGTAGGTATAATCAGGATATTCAGCTCCTTAAAGAATAGGTACCTAAATATTTAGCATTTCTTTGCATAGGTTATTGTAACCTAGCCTAATTGTGCCGCTTGTAACTCTACTCTTGGTAAGGGAGGGCTTCTGTTCGTCAACAAAAAATGGATCCTGCCCATCCCAGGAGGGTCTGTATTTCTGGCCTCCTCCGGCAGGTGATAAGGCTCTCGATCCTTAATACTCCTCCATACCTCCCAATATTTATATATCAGAAAGGGGGACACCTTTTAACACAAATGATACACCTCTAGTCATGGTGACCCCATATGCACAAATCAAGAAAAATAATATGCAAAACATGATTGGTTAATAAACCCACAAGTTCTTTTTCAGCAGTATTTTTCCTTTGTATTGATTTTTCAAAACAGCATACCGTGTATAATATTTTAGAGGCTGAATGGAAGGTAGTATATTAAATTTGTTTGTTATATACTGCCCTTTTTATATAGATGTCTTCACCAAGGTTTCTCAATTAGGGTTCCCCCAGAGGTTGCTAGGGGTTTCCGTGAGCAATCAGCAATTTCTACCTCTCAGATAAGTTCCCACTGACAACATTGATCTTTTTAGCTATCTGTAAGGGGGTTTCACTTCCCAATGACCACAAGTTTAAGGATCATTTGTTCTGACTCAACTGCAAGGCCATAAACTTTATCTCCAGCTTCATGTAAGGCTTACATGACCTGGTGTTCTATTTATCCCTTGCATCAATTCAGACAGCTTAACTCAATGAATAACTCACTGTTAGAGAGACAGACGATAAATCCTTTTGAATGTTCCATTTAATGATGGATATTCATAGGTAGAAAAACGTTGGTGTTGTAAGCCACATGGAAAGATGTTACAGCATGGAAGGTATACTGAGCTAATGAGTGAGAGACAGGAAGTGAAGGGGAATATACAGTCTCTATGTAGTCAGGAGCTTTGGAGACGATGGAGTACACACTGCGGTGGCTTAGGACATAGTCTTTAGTGCGTTTGAGGGGATCTTCCATATCTGCAATGTTTAGGTTGATGCTGTCTTTCTCACTTGCACCTTCGTCTGCACTGATAGCTTGCTCTAGGACCATTAGCTTTGCCATAGCTGCATCATGTTTACACTGTTCGTTTAAGGTTTCTATTGTTGCTCTTTGACATGCTGTCTGAAGCACTGACTCAGTTTCCAACTCTTTTATGTGCATATGCGACCTGCACCTTGCTGGCTTCCACTTCAGCGTTGGCATTAATAAGTCGCTCACTGAGTGTTGAGTATCTTGAACTATGAGCTCTAGAAGACTTTTTAGAACTTCTGGTGGAAACAGATCTGTGAGATGCAGTGGCATATAACAGCTTTATCTTTGCTTCTGCCTTTAATCTGGTTTGCTGGATGAAACTGTCTCTTTCTAGATTAAGAGCATTAAAGCTCTTTAATTCCTCCAGTGAACCTTCTGTGTTCATACTTTGTAAGACATTAATGAATTTGTTACTGGTAAACTGATAGAGCTCATATGAGGCAGAACGTTGTTTAATGGTGCCCTCCAGTGTCAGTAGTTCACGTTCAACAGACACTGTATTCGATTCAGAAACAATCTTCTCCCAAAATAATTTCAAGCTATTTGACAATTCAGTCCTTAAAGTGGTTGTAAACCCACTTTTGTAACTTGCACCTACAGGTAAGCCTAGATTAAGGCTTACCTGTAGGTGCAAGAAATATCTCCTAAACCTACACGGTTTAGGAGATATTTACTAAAATCACAGGCGCAGCTGTCTACGACGCATGCGCGCCGTAGACAACGGCACATTCATGGGGTTAATCCCATTCACAAATTCAGCTAAGTCCCAGCAATGCTTGGGCTTAGCCGAATTTGACGGCTCCCGCGCGCATGCGCGGAGTCACGTCTTCGCCGCTCCGGCCAATCACAGCGCCGGAGCGGCGCTGTGATTGGCTGGAGCGGCGATACCCGGAAGTACATTTGCGGCTGGAGAGAGGGACACGGACGGCTTCGGGGACCCCGAACTAAGGTAAGTGGTACATAATAAGCTAGTATGCTAGTCATACTAGCTCATTATAGCTTTGTCTTGCAAGTGGGCTAAAAAAAAAAAAAAAAAGTTTTATGGGTTTACAACCACTTTAAAGCTTCATAATTCTCCATTACTTTCCAACTGGGTTTAACTGAGTGTTTGGGTAACTCAGTTTCCTCAGGGTCTTGTTCAGGGGTTGCTGTGTGTTCACATTCAGAGTAGTGTTTACTCATGGCAGAATGACTGAGTGAAAAGCAGGCAGGATCTGTGTGCTGAAATATGACACCATGCAGCCTGACTCAGGCTATGAGGCTTCCATGTGCTGCTCTCTTCTTCTTTCTTGCAATGAGGGCAGTAAATCTTGTCTGTATCAGTACTGTCACGCAGAAATCTTGTAATTAGGCTGTGAAACTCAGTTTTTCTACTGTTCTGACTCAACTGCAAGGCCATAAACTTTATCTCCAGCTTCATGTAGGGCTTACACGACCTGGTGTTCTATTTATCCCTTGCATCAATTCAGACAGCTTAACTCAATGAATAACTCACTGTTAGAGAGACAGACGATGAATCCTTTCGAATGTTCCATTTAATGATGGATATTCATAGGTAGAAAAATGTTGGTGTTGTAAGCCACATGGAAAGATGTTACAGCATTGAAGGTATACTGAGCTAATGAGTGAGAGACAGGAAGTGGAGGGGAATATACAGAACTTCGGTGGGAGAGAGAGTTCAGCTAGGCAGAAGGGAACAGAGCTTAAAGACACAGAGCAATAACAAATCACATAGTGTAACACAACACTCCCCACTGAATAAAACGCTAATGTATCATGAGTTGTAGATAAAAGAACCTTTGGCAGGGGTTCCAGGAGCCCAGAAAGTTATTTCAAGGGTTCCTCTGTGTTGAAAAGGTTGAGAAAGGCTGGTCTACACATTAGATTAAAAAGAGGGACAACTGAAGAGGAAAAGGAGAACTGTCCCTCTAAATATTGGACAGTTGGGAGCTATGCTCCTCTAGGGCTCACAGTCTTTGTGTAGGCTCAGCTTTACCTCCCCTGTTCTTACTCTGGGGCATATCTCAGTCTCCAAGAAGGTTCCTATATTATTTGTACCATTATCAACTTCAGATAACACTTTGGGGGAGCACCCTTCTTGAGCCAAGAAACATAAGTGTTAGGCCTGCAAGACAGGAATTGGAAGGGACTAGGACTACAACGGGGTAATGTTAGGGAGAGAAGTGGTAAGAAGAGGTAGCACTTACCCTGATTGGAGCTGTGAGTCTTGAGGGTAAAGTATAGGGGAGGTGAAATCTCAAGGTAGGAAGTCCACCCCGATGTTAGAGGGAAGGTGCTGCATTGGAAAAGACTTCACACTGTCCAGCCCCATGTTAGGGGACATTGCACAGGGAACTTTGTTGAGGTTCTTTGAGCATCTTTGACTTGTCACTGCAGTTGGGTCTTAGGGTGCCTGTAGGCTAACATATAATCAGGTTTCATAAGGATATGGCTGTCATCTCAGGTATAGTGCCCCTTTGTTACAGTTGAAATTGGGTTAAGGTCTAGGTCTGCGGTGATTATGGTGGAATTGCACCCAAGCTGGTGTTTTGGCAGCTGAGGTCCCCTCTATAATATGGTGCAGATACAAATGTGTTTTTGTTATATGCCTTTCCTATAGATATCACTTTCTCTTAAAGTGATTGTAAAGTCATGTTATACTTACCTGCCCTGTGTAGTGGTTTTGCACAGAGCAGGGAAGATCCTCCACTTCTCAGGTCCCTCTTCTGTGCTCCTGATCCCACCCTCTTGTTGAGTGCCCCCTCAGCAAGCAGCTTGCTATGGGGGGCACCCAAACCGAGCCACAGCTCCCTGTGTCCATTCTGACATGGAGCCCCATCCCCTCTCTCTCCTCATTGGCCGACTGACTTTGATTGACAGCCAACCAATCTCCAGACAGGTAGACAAAGCAATGACTGACATTGGCAGAGGTAAACTGCCCACTGATCAGGAGGAGCACAGACAAACTGAAGGCAAATGTAGTCCAAACAATGCTCAGGAGGGATCCAAGGCAGGAACAGTCAGACAGACCTCCATCCAGGGCATTTGCACAAAGACCCCACATACCTACCCGTATGCCCAAACACTGCAAAAAACGAATAAAACATCAATAGTCTGCTTGCCTTTTCCCCACCACCTTCCATGGGATACTGGTGGGATCCCGACAAATACTCAATAGCCAAAATCTTGCAAGACACTCCTGCAGTATTAACTTCATATCACAAGATATGGGATACTAAGCATTCATGGGACTCTCGCTGGAAAAATGGTAATGTCACCTTTGTCTAGGCACCATGGAAGCCTGGGGCAAGGTTAAGCCCATCTTGGGTTTTTTGGAAGTTTTCTTAAATGTTCTGTACTATTATGACATACCTAGTGGATACTTGATACCTCCTGCCCAGCACTCCTAAAGGTGAAGCCAGAGAGTGTGAGGGCATGGAGTGGAATGAGTGGAATGAGTGCCAGAGTAGATGGATGGTGGTGTTTGCTCTTTGTGTTGGTAGAGCTGGAAGTCACAGTCCTCAAGACAGGATGCAGAAGCAGCTTTGCACCATAGAAGAAGGTGGTAGTGGAAGGCAGGAAGCAGGCAGCAGTCAGCAAAAGCCTTGTAGCGAGGGACCAAATAAGCAGACAGAGCATATCAGGGAAGCAAGCCAAGGTCGGTAACAGCCAGGCAAAGCAGTAAAGAAACAGTAAGCAAAGGAGAGTCCAGTAATCAGGCCAGGGTCAAGGAGAACTAGATGAGCAGATTTTAAAACAGCAGGCAGAGGCATAGTCCAGAGAGAAGCTGGATCATACACAGATAGGTAAATACAGTAGATCAGGTCTCAGGAACACAGGAACAAGCCCATTCAGCAACTTCTCTCAGAGACACATCAATTTAAATAGGTCACTGGGTGCCAAGTGTGCATGCTAATTGTTACGTGTACGTGCACACGCGCTTGCTTGCATGGTGAACCGGCACAGTACAACTGATATTGCCCTTTTGCTTAGAAGTATGAGCTTGAGCACGGGCATAGGTCCATACTTGATTTTGTGGTGAACCGGCACAGTACATCTGATATTGGCCTTTTGCTTAGAAGTATGAGCTTGAGCACGGGCATAGGTCCATACTTGATTTCGGGTCCTGGAAATCCAGTAAGACTCAACAGGAAGTGAAAGAAAATATCTTCAGAGTGATGAAAATCCCCTCTTAGGCAGTTGTCTCCACAACCATTGGAAGATTTTCATGTATTCCTGTTGTGGTGAGAACTTTTCCCTCGCTTTCAGTCTTGGTGACAACTGATGTGAATGGTTCCATGTGCAAAGAGCTGATAAAGATGTTATCAATTTGCATTAACTGATAACCTAAATAACGCACCTAAACTTGCCAAGTATGGTACATAATAGTGTAAATCAAACATAATTTATACAGGGAAATTTGTGTTCTATATATTTTAAGGTTCTGGTAGGACCCAATAAATGTTATATGCATGCTGACAGATTCTGGATATTGATGGCCTCCTCTTTTTAAAATCTCTCCTGTCTGTGAAAGGTTTGCTCTGTCATCCATATTGCTTTTATTTTTCAAAGTGTATAGTGTATGTACTTTCCCCGAACTGGATGCAGTATAATCTTTAGCGCTTACTGAGCTGTGAACAAGCTGCTGAGTTACTGTCTACATGATTGTTCACAAAGCCATGACCCGGGTCTTTGTTATTTTACTCTTGTCCGTGACTTTGATTCTGCTGATTCTTTCATGTTGGCACGGCACAGATTATTTATTGGTGTTCTGTATTCTGCAGTGCAAAGCAAAGTCTCTGCTTTGAATGAACAATAAATACACAAGTATATTGTGCTATTTATATTCTGACAGGCTGGATGTTATTTGGTATGTAGGCAGCATTAAAGGGAATGTCCACTATAGGTAGGTATCACACCTATACTCGCCAGCTACTTTATTGGGTACACCTTGCTAGTGCCTGGTTAGACCCCTTTTTGCCTTCAGAACTGCCTTCATTCTTCATGGCATAGATTCAACAAGGTGTTGGAAACATTCCTTTATATATTTTGGTCCATATTGACATGATAGCATCACACACCCAAAGGTGCTCTATTGGATTAAGATCTGGTGACTGTGGGTGCCATTGGATTACAGTTACCTCATTGTCATATTCAAGAAACTAGTGGTGAGATGATTTGAGCTTTGTGACATGGTGCACATATCCCTCTTCCAAAATTGGGGTACTAGACATTTAGCTGTAAGAGGTGGGAGATTGGGCTAATTTGTATGCTTTATTGAGACTTGAGTATTATAAAATAAGCATTGTAGGGGATCTTTCGATATTGGAAATGGGAATTTTGTTTCAACCCAAGAATTTTATTCCAGAATTTATGGATTGTTGGGCAATGCCACCATAGGTGCAAGAAGGATTCAGTCTGTGCAGAGCCACACCAACAAGTCGGATCCAAACCTGGGAATATATGTGCAAGTTTCACTTGGACCTTCCACATGGGAACTTAGAGGAAGCTGTGCTGCAGGATGCAATTCTACAAAGAGCCCATGGCTTCTCCTTTGGGGTATCCAGTCGGGGTACTAAAGCCAGAGCATGGACTCTGATTAGAGGACACTTTCTTGAAATGGGCAGCCTTAATTAGATTGGATGAGCCTGAGTTAGCCTAAATTAGGATGAGCTGGCACTGTGTTTGTAATGAACTGCAAGGAATTGTGTTGGATTAACTCTATACATGCAAGGAAGCTTCAGTAAATGTTCTCAAAGTTGCTAAATGCCTGGTATGAAGTTCTTTAGAGGGATGCATTAAGGCACATAGCATATCCAAAAGACTAGGGCCTGTAACATCAAGGGGATGAAGAGAGCCACCCTGAAGGGGTTAATTGTACAGTGGAGTTGGCGGGGAGATGTTTACCATGCCGTTGCAATGAGTAACTAAGACTGGTGGGAATGCTATTGCAGCCAGCCAGTGGGCAGGTAGTACCAGGCATGGATGATGGTTTCCCCTGGAAGGGAAGGGGTTGGTGGTCTGACATCCTCCCTAGCAAACAGTGCCCCTTTGTATTTGGGATTGAACTTGTGGTACAGGGAAGCAATGGATCTAGGTGGAGGTACTGGGAGAGAGCGAGAAGTGGATCCACAAAGGGTTAAGGCTCTTCTACATTGTCACCGGGAATGAGGTGGCAAATCATGGCTGAACTGGTGGAGCGGGACACAGGCTCCACAGTGTCCCCTCAAAATGCTGCATTCGGGAAGGAAGTTGCGCAGTGCCACTGAAAGAGTGCTACACCGTAAAGTGCTTTGGGTATTTGTGCCTAGCGAACGGCTGGCTTTAAAGTTTGAGGTGCCGCCGTAATGCTGATTCTCCCATGACTGCAGCCCCCGCCTATTTTCCGGGCATTAGCAAGCGAAAGTCCCCTGTTTAGGGAAAGTAGGCCCCGTCCACAACTATAGATTTGGACTGTCCCTTTTTACGAAAGACGGTCACTTTTAAGGATCCAAATCCCTCAGTCCCTTTTTCCTCCTCAATTGTCCATCTTTTAGGTCTGATGTGTAGACCTCGATAAGAAGTGTTATATTATAACTATCAAAAGTGTTGTATTTCCCAAAACCTATTTTTCAAAGTTTCAATTATTGCAAATTATTTTGAAAGAAAAGGTATTTTACTGCCCAACTTTGATTAAAGACTCCTCCACATCTGAACATTGAGTTTAGGTACATTGAGTCTCTGCCTCCCTGGTCACATCACCTCCTCATCTCTTCACCCCTTCTCCCTGTCCTCCCTTCTCCTTTTGTATTTCTTTTCCCTTTCCTCTGGCTGTCATCTTCATGGTCTAGCGAAAATCACCAATGCCTTTATTCTACTGCTCACTATGTGGGCCCTTCTATTATGAGTCACTCGCCGAAGTGACCTACAACCCACACAAGGCAGACGACATGTCTCACACCTGGTCCCTGAATGCAGGACAGTAGAATTGAAGTGACAATCAAAACTATTGTCTGAAATTACTTTCATGCAGACATTGTGCCTTAGTGATCTGTGACTGCCACAAATACTGTATCATATTCTTGTAAACGTCTGAAAACCTTAAAAGAGAAGTTCGGGATTTATTTTTTAAAGAGTCATACTTACCTACAGTGCCTTGCAAAAGTATTCACCCCCCTTGGCATTTTTCGTGTTTTGTTGCCTCACAACCTGGTATTAACATGGATTGTTTGAGGATTTGCATCATTTAATTTACAGAACATGCCCACAACTTTGAAGATGTTTTTTTTTTTTTAATTGTGAAGCAAACAACAAATAGGACAAAATAACAGAAAAAGTCAATGTGCATAACTATTCACCCCCCTAAAGTCAATACTTTGTAGAGCCACCTTTTGCGGCTTTCACAGCTCCAAGTCGCTATGGATACGTCTCTATGAGCTTGCCACATCTTACCACTGGGATTTTTGCCCATTCCTCCTTGAAAAACTGCTCCAGCTCCTTCAAGTTGGATGGTTTGTGCTTGTGAACAGCAATCTTTTAAGCCCCGTACACACGGTCGGACTTTTGGCCAACAAACTTCATTTTGAGCAAGTTGGACCAACAATCCGACCGTGTGTACAGAAAACCATAGGACTTTTGTCCGATGGACAAAACAACTAATGTTAAAATCAACCAACAATAGCAGAAGTTGACCAAAGGGTGGCGGTAAAGAGCAGAAAAACCACGTGATGTTGCAAAAAGTTTTAGGAAAGTTTGCAGAAAAGTCCTGTGGTGTGTATGCTATGGGTGTGCCCGGCCAACTCCGTTCGGACAAAAATCCAGGGAAAAGTCCGATGGAAGTCCGACCGTGTGTATGGGGCTTAAGTCTGACCACAGATTTTCTATTGGATTGAGGTCTGGGCTTTGACTAGGCCATTCCAACACATTTAGACTCATTTTAACAATAATGATAATTACATAATGGTATTATTAACTGG
This sequence comes from Rana muscosa, assembly GCA_029206835.1. Lineage (NCBI taxonomy): Eukaryota > Metazoa > Chordata > Amphibia > Anura > Ranidae > Rana > Rana muscosa. Next base: position 38,355,236 of record CM055128.1, read on the forward strand.
ATTAATATAATCAGATAGTCATGATAAGTCATTATATGCGTTTTAGTAAATAGTTCAATTTATTCAGTCTGCCGAGTTTTATAACAACAGGATCCATACTGTGTTGGTACAGTAAAATAATTGCCGGATTTTAAGTTCAGTTTTATCCACCAAGAAAATGGACGCCATCGAGGTAAAGACACTATTTCGTTACCTCCAGTATAATGGCCGCCGTAGTCTGCTTTCTCCACCCAAAAGACAGCCACCACCATTATGGAGACATTATCTCCAACAAAATGGCCACCAATTCACTTCCTGTTTCCTTGCATAAATAGAATGATTTGATATCCAACCCGGTACCCTGATGAAGTCACGTGTCGTGATGTAATGCGTAGGGCGTGGCCGGATACACCAAACGAACCGGAAGTGATGTAAGAGGCGTCTACAATGCTGTTTACTACGCTTGGTTTGCACTTTACTCACTTTTTAAACTGCTTTTAAATGTAGGAGCCCATTTGGCCTTTTAATAAATCTTTTTGTTTATATGTTTTTACGCTATGGGAGGCTTTTTCTTCATCTTTATATAAAATTTGAAATCTGGAGACTAACACAGGTTTGGAAGTCTGAGAGGTCACTGCCACCATTGGAAATCTTCAACCAGGTCCAACAGAATCTTTTAATACACTGTTCAGAAGAAGCGTGTCACATTTTGAAGACTGTTTTCACAACGTTCAGAAGAATCATTGTTTATAGATTTTAGAAATTGTGGACGCTATTTTAGTTATCACATTCATCTTTATTATTCAATAGAGGTTTAGAAAATTGCGCTGATCACCATTCCCTTACATTCCAACACATTTACATGTTTCCCCTTAAACCACTCAAGTGTTGCTTTAGCAGTGTGTTTGGGGTCCTTGTCCTGCTGGAAGGTGAACCTCCGTCCTAGCCTCAAATCACACACAGAGTGGTACAGGTTTTGCTCAAGAATATCCCTCTATTTAGCACACCTCTTCCGGGACCCTCCAGGGGAATTATCAATAATAATAATAATAATAATCTTGACTAATAAAGGGGCCCTGCGCGGCCCCGAAACCTTGCCTTTGTAAATATGATGTGACCACTGAATAAAACTTTTGACCAGTTTGGAGAATCCCTGGAGTGCTGAGAACATATTTTCTGCTCCAGTGGAATAGCGTCACTCGGGAAACTCTTGGTCAACGCCTAAAAAGCCTTCCACAACCCACACTAGGCCCCACTTCCATAAGGGTCATGAAGTTCACAGCTGGTTTTCTTGGGTGCAGGTCTACTTTCTTTGGCCTCCAGCCCTGTCCAGGGCCTACAATTGCTGAATACATCTGCTTAGATGTGGGGTGTTTGGCTTCCATGCCCCAACTGCACTAGGGCTCCTCCCAACCTGGCTTATATATGAGAACTGACATGGCATCACTACAGGAGGGCTCTGACTAAAAGGGGCCTAGCACCTGATGACACTATATTTTGAAACAGAACTTGTTTTTTTACCAAAGACATATAGCAGAATACATTTTGGCCTAAATTTATGAAGAAATTCGATTTTATTGGATATGTTTTATAACAGAAAGTTGAAAATATATATTTTTTTTCTTTTTCAAAATCTTCGGTATTTTTTTGTTTACATTAAAAAATTAAAAACCCAGTGGTGATCAAACACCACCAAAAGTAAACTTTATTTGTGTGCAAAAAAAATGCTATACATTTTATTTCTGTACAGCGTTGCATGACTGCACAAGTAGCGCAGTGTCGAATAGTAAAAAATGCCCTGGTCATGAAGGGGATAAAACCTTTCCGAAGGTCAACTGGTTAAACGTTTGGTGGTTTTCCCTTAACCCTGTTGAAGTTATCATGGTTGCTGCTAGTACCTACAGACACTGGAGGGTGTCTACCATTGCATGATGAGGTTCATTTTGGTGAATTTTTGGCAGACGGGATTTTTTTCATAAACGAATCATAATCTAGTATAAAGCGATTTGCTGTCTTTCAAGATGACAAGCTCCTCAGGAAATTATTTATCTTTTAAACTAAAAAATAAATAATAAAAAAGCTGTGATAAAAAAAAGTGACAAAATTTGCTTTCCGATACCAATTAGAATAAAAATAAATAAATAAAAAGGACTCAGCTTTTTTAGGCCCGCAGAACCCAACAGGTTTGTAATAGCTCAACTGTGTTACTAAAATCACCTGTTTTTTATTTTAGTGATTGATTGCTAGCAGATGGGACAACTAGCTCCCTATAGTGTAACCTACTTGTATTACATGTAGATTAATCACACATAATCCCACAATGCAGCAATGTATGATTGATCACTACTACATGATAATTATTTATAAGTACATCTAAACTCCAACTAGACTAAGGTGACCAGATTTTTTAAATTAAATCTGGTGACATTTTTTTTTTACTAGTAATGGTGGCAATCAGCGACTCATAGCTGGACTGCGATATTGCCGCTGAAAAATCGGACACTAAGTGACACTTTGTGGGAACCAGTGACACTAATACATGGAAGTCCTTGCCACATGTATAGGGAGCCCTTAAAGTGGTTGTAAACCCCCGAATCCTTTTTTTTTTTTTACAACCTGCAAAAGAAAGACATAATGAGCTAGTATGCATAGCATACTAGCTCATTATCAATCACTTACCTGAGATCGAAGCCCCCGCAGCGTTGCTCGGACACCTCCGTCACCGCCGCAATTTTGCTTCATTCTGCCTTCCGTGTATCGCCGCTCCGGCGCTGTGATTGGCCCCGGAGCGGCGATGACGTCACACGCATGCGCGCTCGGGTCGGCAAGCTCCATTCAGAAATCCGGCTACTATGCCGGCCCGATAGTGCGCATGCGCGTGACGTCAGCGGCGCCGGTTTCAAAAGCAAATATCTCCTTAACTGTGTAGGTTAAGGAGATATTTCATACACCTACAGGTAAGCCTTAATCTAGGCTTACCTGTAGGTGCATGTTGTGCAAGTGGGTTTACAACCACTTTAAAGCGTTTGTTACCCAAAAAAAATAAAAAATACAGATCCTGTTCCCTTAAAGCATTTTATACAGCACAGTGCTGGTATTATGTCATTTGTCATTTGGACCCCCGTAGCACCTGAAATACCTGGCTGATCCTGCCTAGCTATGCCCTCCCCTCTGCAAACAGACCACGATGATCATGGCTGCTGAGCCCCTGATACAATGGTCTATTTGCGTGATAATGTCAGCCGCAGCCTGCTCTTCTGTGTCTGTCTCCTGTGTCCTTCTCCCCCCTCCTACCCCCTCTCTGCTCATACAATGTGTCCGCCCACCCCCCCCTCTCTGCTCCTGCTGCTCTATGTGCCCTCGTATCTTCTAATACATCATCCCATCCTCTCTGCACCATTATTAGAAGTTTTCCTGTTCCTGTGTTCTGTAAAAATACTGCACAATTCTACCTGTATGAGCTCCGCTCCAGGCGCTCAGCTGATTGTAGGCGGCTCGGCGCTGTGTGTCTCCTCTCTCCATCGCCTTCCCGGCTGATGTCAGAGGGAGGGCTCGGCCCCGCCCACTGAAGCTATGAGCCGAGACAGAACAGGGGAGAGTAATCAGCTGAGCGCCCGGAGCAGAGCTCATACAGGTAGAATCGTGCCGCTTTTTTTACAGAACACAGGCACGGGGGAAACTTCTGATAATGGCGCAGAGAGGATGGGATAATGTATTAGAAGTGGGTTAACAACCACTTTAAATACATATTTCACCAATTTTGTTTCTCAGTACTTCTCATCTACTCCAGTCTCTCTCAGCTATTGCCTGTCTACATGCAATCGCTCCAGAGCACATTATTGCTCTGCACATACAATGATCGGCCATAACATTATGACCACCCATCTAATATTGAGTATGGCCCCCTTTTGCTAAAACAGCCTTGACCCATTGAGGCATGGACACCAAAGTAACATCCACATGAATGGCAGGACCCAAGGTTTCCCAGCAGAACATTGCCCAAAGCATTCCACTGCCTCTGCCAACTTGCCTTTTTATGCTGCATCCTGGTGCCACCTCTACTCAGGTAAGTGACGCACATGCACCCGGCCATCCACATGATGTAAAAGAAAACGTGATTCATCAGACCAGGCCATCTTCTTCCATTGCTCTGTAGTCCAGTTCTGATGTTCATCTGACCATTGTAAAAGCTTTTAGCTGTGGACATGGGTCACCATAGGCTTCACAGCCCCATACACCACAAACTGTGATGCCCATTTTTTTTCTGCTTTCACCACATCAACTTCATGGACAACATGTTCACTTTCTGCCTAACATATCTCACCAATTTTCAGGTGCCACTTTAACAAGATATTCCCTTTACCTGTCAGCGGTCATAATGTTATGGCTGATCGTGTTCATGCCTGCTTAGACTGTGTCAGCACATCCACCTGTGGTCTCCATTAGGGGTGTGTGTAACAGGGTGACAATGCAGGAGGTCACTCGGGAGACAGTTGTCACCTCTGTAGCCAGTTGCTTGCCTAGAGACAGAGAGTCATTTAGTGCTTCCAGTGCTGCCAATGAACTTCAGCTGAATGGGTTAACACTACCTCGTCTCCATCCACCAGGGGAGCTCAAGAGACTTGGGCAGGGATGGGAGATGTAAGAGACTAGAAAATGGTGGGCAGGAATGAATCATAAGAGATGTAATGCAAGAGAAGATTATTGCTATGGAAGTCAATTGACAATAAAGCTACAATTCCCGATGCAAGACAGGTATAAAGAGAGACCTATATTTTCGCGGGGCCGAATACCAAAGAATTTCCTATTTGCCGCAAGGAAATCGAAGTGTGCACATTGCTGCTCCTGTGTGTAAATCAATCTTCCATAAGCCTATGACTGTGTGCTAATGACCAGAGTTGCTCCATACAGATCCAGAAGTGAGTTGACATCTGAACAGTGATACCCTTGTTGCTGTATTGCATGGACTGGTGAGAGGACACTGCTGCCATTACCTGTTGCTGCTTAGCAGAGACTGAGCACAAAGGAACCGGCCATCTAACTAGCCGCATTATTTACTGCATGCAGACTTTACTGGGACTGTACTCCTGTGCACTAGGGATGAGCTTTATGTTCAGGTCGAACATGAATTAGACTCGAACATTGGCTTGGGGTGTTCGTGGCAAATTCGAAAAGCCGCAGAACACCCTTTAAAAGTCTATGGGAGAAATCTAAAGTGCTAATTTTAAAGGTTAATATGCAAGTTATTGTCATAAAAAGTGTTTGGGGACCTCGGTCCTGCCCCAGGGGACATGTATCAATGCAAAAAAAAGTTTTAAAAACGGCATTTTTTTCGGAAGCAGTGATTTTATTAATGCTTAAAGTGAAACAAGAAAAGTGAAATATTCCTTTAATTTTCGTACCTGGGGGGTGTCTATAGTATGCCTGTAAAGTAGCGCATGTTTCCCGTGTTTATAACAGTCTCTTCACAAAATTACATTTCTAAAGGATAAAGAGTCTTTTAAAACTACTCGCGGCTATAATGAATTGTCGGGTCCCGGCAATACAGATAAAAGTCATTGGAAAAAAAAATGCGTGGGGGTCCCCCAAAATTCCTTTGCCAGGCTCTTCAGGTCTGGTATGGATATTAATGGGAACCTTGCGCCAAATTTTAAAAAAATGGCGTGGGGTTCCCCCCAAAAATCCATACCAGACCCTTTAGGTCTGGTATGGATTTTAAGGCGAACTCTGCGCCAAAATAAAAAAAAATGGCGTGGGGTTCCCCCCAAAAAGCCATACCAGACCCTTATCCGAGCACGGAACCTGGCAGGCCGCAGGAAAAGAGGGGGGACAAGAGAGCGCCCCCCCTCCTGAACTGTACCAGGCCACATGTCCTCAACATGGGGAGGATGTCCCCATGTTGATGGGGACAAGGGCCTCATCCCCACAACCCTTGCCCATGGTTGTGGGGGTCTGCAGGCGGGAGGCTTATCGGTATCTGGAAGCCCCCTTTAACAAAGGGGACCCCCAGATCCTGCCCCCCCCCAATGTGAATTGGTAAGGGGTACAATGTATCCCTACCATTCCACCAAAAAAAGTGTCAAAATGTTAAAAACGACAGGAGACGGCTTCGGGCAAGTCCTTTATTAAAAATAAAAAAATAAAAAATGATTTCAGCGATGTAATCCACTCTCGATCTCCAGCGATGTAATCCATTCTCGGTATCGAGCGATGATCTCCAGTGAGGACACGACGCACATGATCCTGCCTCCACCGGAGGCTCCCCGCCGAATGATGCGCCGCCAGCCTGACAGCTCTTATATAGCTGAGGGCGGGGCCAGAGAAGCAAGGGGACTCGCCGGGGTTACCCAGTGACGTGTACGGGTGACCCCGCCCCCCTCTGATGCGACGGGAAACCTGTTTTGGCACGGAGTTCCTCTTAAAATCCATACCAGACCTGAAGAGTCTGGTATGGATTTTTGGGGGAACCCCACGCCATTTTTTTTTAAATTGGCGTAGGGTTCCCCTTAATATCCATACCAGACCTGAAGGGCCTGTTAATGGAATTTTGGGCGACCCCCACGCATTTTTTTTTTTCAATGACTTTCAATGACTTTTATCTGTATTGCCGGGACCCTACAATTCATTATAGCCGCAAGTAGTTTTACTTTTTTTTCCTTTAGAAATTTCATTTTGTGCAGAGACGGTTATAAACACGGGAAACATGCGCTACTTTACAGGCATACTATAGACACCCCCCAGGTATGAAATTTAAAGGAATATTTCACTTTTATTGTTTCACTTTAAGCATTATTAAAATCACTGTTCCCGAAAAAACTGCCCTTTTTAAAACTTTATTTTGCATTGATACATGTCCCCTGGGGCAGGACCCGGGTCCCCAAACACTTTTTATGACAATAACTTGCATATTAACCTTTAAAATTAGCACTTTTGATTTTTCATGTCCGTGTCCCATAGACTTTAATGGTGTTCGCGTGTTCGAATGAAATTTTTGCCTGTTCGCATGTTCTGCTGCGAACCGAACCGGGGGGTGTCTGGCTTATCCATACTCTGCACCACTATAAAGACTGGGCCCCATAATTAGCCGGCTGAAGACTGCTTACTCAGACTGCTTCACAAGAACTTTGACTGTTGTCCACAGTGATGCCTAGTACACACGTACGGTTTTCCCAGCGGTAAAAAGTCCGCCGGGAAACCCGAGGGGAAAACCGGGAACCTGTTCGGTAACTTTCCCCGTGTACACACCAGAGGTTTTCCCGTCACGAAAACTGCGGTGAAAGCTTTGGCCGGGAATCCCAGCCGTGTGTATGATCCACCTCAGTGTTTCTCATAGGAAAACTGCAAGGTTAAAAACTGCCATGAATCACAGCGGGAAAAAAGAGAACATGTTCTAATTTTTCCCGCCGGGTTTCCCGGCAGTTTTCCTTTTGGGAAAACTGCGATGGAGCATACACACGGCCAGTTTTCCCGGCCAAAAGCTCTCACCGCAGTATTCCTGCCGGGAAAACCGGTCGTGTGTACGAGGAATAAGAGGTAACTCTTTAGGGAGCTTTAAATTTCATTGCTGCAATTCATACAGAGTGTACTCTAAAGTGAATATAGCCTACGGTTTACAGAGTAGTCACCGCAATATTGATTATCATTACTGTTACTGTTTTTTAATGTCATTATTTGCTGATTTTGTGGATTACCAGGATTACTCTAATTTAGCAGCAAAGAACTTCATGCTATGCCTCTATAGCTGAGTGAACAAATTGTCTAGTGAACCGTGATTGACCTTATCCTGTAATTTAGTCAGTTATGTTCATACTGCTGTTTACTGCAATCCATAAAAATATATTGGGTTCATTTACCACTAACTAGTCTGATGTTTGCTTTTTGATACTCAACCTTAGTTGTGTGCAGGGTATCTATATTTCTCCCAGTAGCAGTGCAGTATCTATTTGCTTAACCTGATGTGTCAGTAGGGCTGAGGTTGTTCTTAAGCCCTGTACACACGATCAGATATCCTATGGATTTTCGTCTGATGGATTTGTCCATCAGAAATCCGATGAAACTGTTTTCCATCAGTCTTGCCTACACACCATCAGTCAAAAAACCGACCGTTCCAAACGTGGTGACGTAAAACACTCCGATGAGCTGAGAAAAATGAAATTCAATGCTACTGAGCATGTGTCGACTTGATTCTGAGCATGCTTGGGTTTTTTATCTGATGGATTTCCCCACAGACGATCGGAAATTGCCATCGGTTTTTTATCCATCAGATAATTTTAAAACATGTTCTATTTTTTAAAACCGATGGAAAAAAGACTGATGGGTCCCATACACGATCGGTTTGTCTGATGAAAACAATCCATCGGACGGTTTTCATCAGTCAAACTGATCGTGTGTACAGGGCTTTAGAGTTGAGGCAGAAGAACAGAGAAACCCATCTGCCCAAAAGGCTCCTGCAGGGCTAGTCCTACACCTCATAACAGGAAATGTCTAAATAAATAATGACCTTTAAGGGGGGAACACGGATATTTTTTTAATGCAAGCTTCATATTTAGAAAGATTGAAAAAACTTTAGAAACTCCTTTAACATTCTATGGTAATTATAGATATGCCCTCCCCCCACTGTGCCATATAAAGACAGAATGGGCTCACAGGAAATTAGAATATTGGCAGAAGTGTCTTTCTGGTTGAAGAGGACCGCTAGTTCGGGACCTAGGAGAAACTCAGGAATGGTGCTGGACCAAGGCGAAAGACGGGGATGAAGCAGGATGGAGAAGAAATTTGGAGATGGTGCTGAATGCTGAACTGAGGAGAAAGTTGGGGATTGCACTGGACAGAGAAGAAAGTTGTAGATGGGGCTGGACAGAGACAAAAGCCAGGGATGGTGCTGGACCGAGGAGAAAGTCTGGGATGGTTCTGGAATGAGGAAAAAGTTAGAGTTGGTGCTGGAACAAGGAGAAAGTTGGGTGTGGTGCTGGATCAAGGAGAAAGCTAGGGATGGTCATGGACAGAGGATTGTGCTGGACTGAGAGGAAAGATGGGGTTTGCAAAGGACAGAGGAGAAAGTCAAGTATAGGTCTGGACTGAGGTGAAAGTCAAGGATGGGGCTGGACCGAGGGGAAAGCTGGGAATGGTGTCGGACCGAGGAGAAAGTCAGGAGTGTCCCCGGTTTTGTCCCCGGATTGGATTTGAACAGGGGCTGGGGCAATAACAAAGACAGTCAGTGCAGAATTTAAAAAAATTAATTTTGAATTACACCCCCCCCCCCACGCTCTGCCGCTCCTACTAGCTTACCGGGGTGTATTTTTTTTCATTATCTGTGCCCCTTTCTGATGATCATGTGCTGGATCGAGGAGAAAGTTGACAATTGTGTAGGACCAGGGGAAGCCAGGGGTGGTGCTGGACCAATGAGAAGGTCTGAGATGGTGCTGGACCAAGCAGAAAGGATATCACTGGACCGGGGAGGAAGTTGGGGATGGTACTGGGCCAAGCAGAAAGTTGGAGATGGTGTTGGATCAAAGAGGAAGTCAGTGATGGCGCTGGATTGAGGAAAAAGTCGTGGATTGCACTGGACAGAGGAGAAAGTCAGGGATAGTGCTGGTCAGAGATGGTGCTTGTCCAAGCAGAAACCTGGAGATGGCTCTGGACTAAAGAGAAAGTTCTGGGATGGCACTGGACTGAGGAGAATATTGGGTATGGTACTGGGCCAAGCAGAAAGTTGGTAATCGCACAGGACAGAGGAGAAAGTTGGGCATGGCACTTGACCGAGGAGAAAGTCTGGGATGGTGCTGGACCAAGCAGTAAGTCAGGGATGGCACTGGATCAAGGAGAAAGCTGGGTATGGCACTGGATCAAGGAAAAAGCTGGGTATGGCACTGGATCAAGGAGAAAGCTGGGTTTGGCACTGGAGAAAGGAGAAAGTTGGAGGGATGGCACCAGACTGGGGAGAAAGTTGGGGAGAGCACTGAAGTGTGTAGAGGGTAAATGGAGATTGAAAAAAAAACAATTTGGAGTTTTACTTTAACACAATCCTTTCCATTACTGAATTGGTTAAATCTGTGATTAATTGATTGCTTGTCCTTAAGTGTACAGCTATCACTACACCTCTGGGAGCGATTTGGTCCATCAGTCAATAATCGGTTGCTTCTTTTAGTGATTAATCACATGGGGATTTAGAATTGTGAGTTAGCAAAATCTCCAGCGTAGCCTCTGCACAAAATTTGAAACCTTGTCATTTAAAAGCTCCAGAGAGGAAGGGGTTACAGATGGTCTCCTAATCAATCGCCTTTCAGCTGCTGCTGTTTGCAGCGTGGATTACATCTCAGAGAAATCTCAAACCCAACTTTTGCTTTTCTTGCATGTGTGTGATTGTAGAGACAGATGGGTGCACACTAAGCACCCGATTTTAAATCTGTCTGGGAATTCGTTTTTTTTACCTAGTTATGCAAATAAACTTGTGTGTAAGAGGTAAAAGGGGGCCTAAATAAAGTCAAACTCTGGGGTAAACAAAAGTTAACCCTTGGGGCTCGTTCATTTTTGTTTTGCTCTGTGAGGATCTGTGGTGATTTTTTGAATGGGAATACTATGCTGCAAACATGGGGGCTAGCATCACATACAATCCAGGACCAATAATCTTACATTTTAGGTGAGGATGTCAACAGCCCATCCACATCCCTGAGGTTGGGTTCACATATATATACGAATTGGATGTGGATTTCCCCGCATCCAATTCGCATGACATAGTGTGACCGGCTCTCAATGGAGCCCGTTCACACAGGTCCGGGGCGGTCCGCATTCCAAAAGGGTCCTGTGCATGTTTGAGTCTGGTTCAGGTGCGAATATAGGAAAAAATTCTGACCTGATTCACACCTGAGCCGATGAACAGAAATGAACCAGACCCCATGCTGTGAACCTGGCCTGAGAGTCTAGGATAGGGTGACCATCCCCGGTTTCAGGGGACAGTCCCCGGATTGAGGACACTGTCCCCAGACCAAGTCTGTCCCCGGTTTTGTCCCCGGATTGGATTTGAACAGGGGCTGGGGCAATAACAAAGACAGTCAGTACAGAATTTAAAAAAATTAATTTTGAATTACACCCCCCCCCCCCACGCTCTGCCGCTCCTACTAGCTTACCGGGGTGTATTTTTTTTCATTATCTGTGCCCCTTTCTGATGATCATGTGCTGGTCGGAGCGAAGAGAATATTTCTTCAGTTTCGGGTGCATGCCAATTCAGCTCCGCTCGAATGTTCTGCCTTGGCTCAAGTTCCTGCCAGCCGCCTGCCTGCTTATCTCCTTGCCTTCCCTGGTGGAGTGATCTTCCTCTGCACCCCACCCAGTAGTAGCCAGGTCCTGGAAAGTAAGACTTGACAGGCTGTGAGTCGGGCGGCGGCGACGGGCAGAGAGTCGCTGATTGCCGCCATTACTAGTAAAAAAAAAAATATATGTCCCCGGATTTCATTTTAAAAATCTGGTCACCTTAGTCTAGGAGCCAAGCAGAGTGCCAGCTTCAGGGCACCAAGACATGAGTTCAGCATTTCTACCCCTAGACAAAACATGTGTTTAAACCTTACAGTGCACAGGGTGATCCATTACACTGCAAGGGATAAACAGGGACATCAATTGTGCCTCTATTTTTATTAACCCCCCCCCCCCCCCCTCCTTACTTGTTGCGCAGGTTGTCCTCAGTTCAGATACTCACCTGCCTAAAAGAATCAAGTATAATCCTGCTGCAATCCCTTGATCAGGTGCCACAGCCTGGGTCTCATGCCTCCATCTTGGTCCACCTCTGTCCATTTAGAATGGGATCCCTGTTATGGGACACCTGCACCACAAGTATAGGCAGACCCAATAATAACCCAAGATGAGCCAGCACCCCACCTTAAAACTTCAGTGGGTGAATGGAATGCTGAGTTCTTCAGGGACCTATCCAACGTAATCCGGGCCAGAAACATGAAATTCTTCAGTGCCCTATACTTGTGTTGCACGTGTATAACAGGGAGGGTGGGGGCCCTTTTCGGGAGGGTATCTACCAGCTGCCACTTGGGTGGTTTATGTGCATTAGGTAGGGTATATGGTTGGTAGGGGATATATTCGGTAGGTTGTGGGGTGTGGTATCTGGTTTAGAGGGGGAGTGGGCTCATGGGAGGTGAGGGATTAGGGAGGATTTTGACATGATGCTGTTAATTTTATGCGTTTTTTCTAATAAATATCTTGGAGAAGTTTACATACTGTATAAGAAAAGGTCCATAAAGACATGGATGAGCGAGTTTGGGGTGGAGGAACTTGACTGGCCTGCACTGAGTCCTGACCTCAACCCGATTGAACACCTTTGGGATGAATTAGAGCGGAGACTGCGAGCCAGGCCTTCTCGTCCAACATCAGCGCCTGACCTCACAAATGCGCTTCTGAAAGAATGGTCAAACATTCCCATAGACACACTCCTAAACCTTGTGGACAGCCTTCCCAGAAGAGTTGAAGCTGTTATAGCTGCAAAGGGTGGGCCAACTCAATATTGAACCCTACGGACTAAAGGCCCATACACACGATCTGACTTTTTGACAACAAACTTCAGACGGACCTGTTTGATCGGACAATCCGACCGTGTGTATGCTCCATCAGACAAATTTTTTCGCTTTTTCATCAGACAAATGTTTGCTGTGAGAACAGACAAACTTTCCGGCAACAAATGTCTGATGGAGCAAATCCGCTCGTGTGTACACAAGTCCATCTGACTTAAGTCCAAAGTACAAACACGCATGCTCAGAACCAATGCTAAAGATCAGACAACAATAGCAGAAGTTTCCCAAAGGGTGGCAGTAAAGAGCAGAAAAAACACGTGATTTGGTGAAAGTTGGCTGAAAAAGTCTTGCCGTGTGTATGCATACCAAGTTCACGGCCAACGCCCTTCGGAGAAAAATCCACGGAAAAGTCAGATGGAAGTCTGATCATGTGTACGAGGCTTAAAGTGGTTGTAAACCCAGAATTTAAAAAAATAAAAACCTGCATGACAAAGGCATAATGAGCTAGTATGACTAGCATACTAGCTCATTATGAATTACTTACCCTAGATCGAAGCCCCCAAAGCGACCCTCGTTCCTCTCCTCCGCCGCCGCCATGATACCCGGAGTGACTTCCGGGTATCGCCGCTCCGGCGCTGTGACTAGCCGGAGCGGCGATGACGATCCCTGTGCATGCGTGCGTTTCCGGCACTTTCCGGCAATATCCCATTGAAGACCCGGCGCGCTCAGTGCGCCTGCGCCGTTGTCTACAGAGCGCATGCGCCGTAGACATCGGTGCCCGATTTTCTGCAAATATCTCCTTAACCATGTAGGTTAAGGAGATATTGCAAGCACCTACAGGTAAGCCTTAATGTAGGCTTACCTGTAGGTGCAAATAGTATCAGAGGGTTTACAACCACTTTAAGACTGGGGTGCCATTAAAGTTCATGCGTGTGTAAAGGCAGGTGTCCCAATACTTTTGGTAATATAGTGTATATAGCTAAACAAAACTCCTATTTATAATGTTCCCCCAGGGGAAGAGATGTCTAAGCACATCCTCTGCATATTAGCAGACATTAACATTTTACTTCTATTTTTTTGTAAGACGTTGACTGACAGCTGGATCTTGTGTGATTCGTTGGTGGAATTGTTACTCTCTAGGTGGCTTAAATTCATGGATTTCATTTGTTGAGTGGGAGAAAGCTTCTTGTCAAAACACTTCTTCCGTGTTGCATTTACAGTGCCCTGAAATGTCACGTATTCGGTATTTATGTTCTGTTTGCTTATTTTTAATGCATATCTCTATAGCAGGGGTCAGCAACCTTTTCCACATTAGGCGTCTTGTTCACAAGCATTAGACAACCAACGTGTAAGTGAACAATGCAATTTTGCACTCATAGTTTCTCTTCTAAAGGCAGTATATAATTCATGGATTTACTTGGCTTTAGCAGTATAACTATGAGCACATCGAATGTATTGAAGTGGTTCTAAAGCCTATACATCGTTTTACCTTAATGCATTCCTTGTGTAGCAGGCAGTTCCTCCCCTCTCCCAGTCCCCTCTATTAAAGTTCTGCTCGCTATGTCTCTGGTCTAGGGGTATGATAGGGGAGGGAGAGGGTGCGCTACGCCTGGCTTCCACCACAGATGTATAAGTGGTATCAGCAATGCCTTCCTTTACCTTCGGGCCTGTATTGTGCATCGGATCCTCCCTCCAAGAGTCTCCGAGAACCTCGTCTGCCAGGAACTGAGCCACACACCGTTAAAGTCCAACACTCCTTTATTTAGAACATAACATGGACTCCCTTGGCTATAGAACGGAAAAAGGAGGTGTGTGTACGAATAGGCCCAGACACAAGTTCTTTCCTCCACTCTTCTCCAAAGAGTGGGCTATGGTCTCCGCACGAGGGAAATTCACCTTCCGGACGGTCTCCGACAAGAGGCTCACCCGTCACCGGCAGTATGCTGCACCGGGTCTTCAGATGAGGAGCTCTTCCCGGTCCATTACGCACACCTCGGATTCAGGCATCCATCTCCGGAGTACCTTAGGATCCTTCCCTCGCGGAACTCAGTGTTGGGCACTGAGCTCCGGACCGCCGTCCGAGTACCTCACCCCAGGCTAAAGGTGCCAGAGGTGGAACACGATCTCCAGTGGTCCTCTAGGCCTAGTCCGCCTAGAGGACGAGCACGAACTCCATCCGCAGGCTAAAGGTGCCAGGGACCAACTCCTCGTGACCAAGATGGCCGGCCCCCTTTATCCCCTCTCCCAGCAAGCACGGCGGGTTCCTCGCCCCACCATACCGCTGCCAAGAGAGGACAAAAGTAGGCTCAGCACACAGCGGTATCCGTCCGTCGGCCCATGGTGACAGCGCCACCCAGTGGACCGCCGGAGACACACCACTGGTGTCACCGAAAAATTCAAAAATTACCCCGGGAAAGTAAGTACCCGCTACATACTCCCCCCTGTCATTTGACACTGGTCCCCAGTGTCTGGAGTAAACCACATCCTCAACAACTGACATGATCCAGTCCAGAAACCATTAACAATTGAAAAACAAAAAACTTTTTGGAAACTCTCCTAAAGAAGAAGTTGTGTCTGAGCCCCTGTAATAAAAGAGGAGTGAAAGACAACACATTCAACATGAAAATCACATTTCAACATTTTACTTTTCCCTCCCCATCCTAACTAAAGACCTCCCCAGAGTATGTAATCTTGCTGGGATGTTCTCCTGCAGAGGGAAAAGAAATAGAATTTAACATGTAAAACCCTGACACATGTATCCGTGTGTATGAGGAAAAGAAACTTCTCCTAAAAGAAATCCCTGTTTCTCCAAAGAGCGAGTGCGTGAAAAGTGTTTGTAACGTTGCGCGACACTGCCACCTGGTGACAGCCTCGCGGTAACTGCACCCGTGGAACTTCTTCTCCTTTCTCTCTAACCCTATCTACCCCAGAGTCTGTGATCTCCCTGCAGGAAGATAGAAACAAACAGGAACAGTCCCTCATTTTTTTTTTCTTAGGCACACAAAAACACAATTTCCCCAGAAAGTTCAGCAGCATGATAATATTGGAGTCTTTCTCTCCTAAAGGTAGAAGCGGGATGTGGCAGAATCAGTGGCTTCAAGTGCTGATCCATAGTCTCTAGATGGTACTCTACATCTTCGCCTTCTTTGCGTCTGATCACTACTTTGTCTGCGTGGATGTGTCTTCCCACCATCCATTCTGCCTTGCAGTCTTTGAAGCGCTGTGAAGCCTTTGGAGAACATGTTAGGTATCTACGGGCGTGTGGAACTTTGAGGTGGGTCCACACAAAGTCATTGTACCAGCGCTCCCGGCACACTTCCACCTCATATAGCAAGTCCTTCGATAAGTAGGGGTACTCCCATCCGTACTCCGCTGCAACCTTTTGGCTAAATAAGCGCTTTAGTCTTGCCAAAGGAGGCATGGTAGCTCTGTCCCCTTCACCAGGCAAAACAACTGAGTCTGGATGACGAGGTGCCTTGACCACCTCCATTCTGGGCATTGGGGGCCGCAGCAACAGTCTCTTAACCCCAGCGTCAGATACAGATGGCGCCGGGGATGCAGGGACAAGTTGAGCAAGGGATTCTCCTTCAGGCGCTGACGCCTCCACCCGGGGTGTGCTCTCTCCTATGGACATAGGTGAATTCCGAATTCCACAGAATGAAGCAAGCGGTATCTTGTCCCAGCCCTTCTTGGCAAACAAGTCATCTATCAGGGCATCATCTCCCATATCAGAGAGAGATTCCAGGTCGGAGGTGTCACACTCCTCCGCGGGTATGTAGCCCTGTGTGGAAACAGAACATCCACACTCCGGGGACTTGCTAGGCCATGCCTTCTCGACACCTCCTCCCTCACACCAAGTCTTCTCTGCCGGCTTACCTTGGCCTTTCCTGGGACGTCCGGAACTCCCGTCAATGGATCCCTCTGGGTCTGGCTTAAGCATGTGAGACGGTCCACCACCACCGCTGGTCGGGGCTACCACGCTGGTTCTTTTCTTCGGTGGCGGACGCTGTGAGACAGTGGTGACCAAGTCAGCATCCTCGGATTTCTCCCGTTGATGTTTCACGACCTCCTCCGCGGTTGTTGCAGTGTGCGCAGGGGTGACTCTCACAGCCGCGATTCCTCCCTTCTGAGTGGCGGTACCTGAAGCCCAGCCTGGGTAGATTGGTTTTCGGCCTCTCAACCTCCGGATCCACTTCGAACGTGAACTCCCGACAGGCCTCACAACGTCCGAACGGCTTCAACAGGCACACCAGTCCCGAACACCCGGAGCAAATCATACCCAGGGCCTCAACGTCCATACATAAGTATAGGGCGAATCGACCCCTCGACTTCAGTCGGATCCCCGTATCCGTTATTGGAGCAGCAGCAGTCAATGTTGTAGTCGCCGGGTGAACCGGAATCCATGAGGCGGGTCCAAACATGGCGACCTGTTGCTGTTCCATCTCACACTGCAGAGTTTTCGCACCAATGTCCCACGTGTAGTCCGTCACACGTATTGGACTCCTCCCCTTTTTGCTCCAGTTCGCGGTCTTTTCCACTTTGGCTTGGTTGAGACACGCCCACGAACTAAGCGGTAGGGGTTGTGTCTGGTGGCGCAGTGCAATTAAAAACCCCCACGTGTAGTCCGTCACACGGCTGGGTTTTCCCCCTTTCACCACTTTTCCTGCGCGGGCCTTTCCCCTTTTGAGGTCATGTCCACGACTTTCGAGCAGGGCTGCACTTTGGCCTATTCGTTTAACTCTGTCTGGCAGACACCTTCTACCAAGTGATGCACAACACATATCCCAGACGAGCCCCCACGTGTAGCGGGCAGTTCCTCCCCTCTCCCCGTCCCCTCTATTAAAGTTCTGCTCGCAATGTCTCTGGTCTAGGGGTATGATAGGGGAGGGAGAGGGTGCGCTACGCCTGGCTTCCACCACAGGTGTAAAAGTGGTATCAGCAATGCCTTTCTTTACCTTTGGGCCTGTGTTGTGCATCGGATCCTCCCTCCAAGAGTCTCAGAGAACCTCGTCTGCCAGGAACTGAGCCACACACCGTTAAAGTCCAACACTCCTTTATTTAGAACATAACATGGACTCCCTTGGCTATAGAACAGAAAAAGGAGGTGTGTGTACGAATAGGCCCAGACACAAGTTCGATCCTCTACTCTTCTCCAAAGAGTGGGCTATGGTCTCCGCACGAGGGAAATTCACCTTCCGGACGGTCTCCGACAAGAGACTCACCCGTCACCGGCAGTATGCTGCACCGGGTCTTCAGATGAGGAGCTCTTCCCGGTCCATTACGCCCACCTCGGATTCAGGCATCCATCTCCGGAGTACCTTAGGATCTTTCCCTCGCGGAACTCAGTGTTGGGCACTGAGCTCCGGACCGCCGTCCGAGTACCTCACCCCAGGCTAAAGGTGCCAGAGGTGGAACACGATCTCCAGTGGTCCTCTAGGCCTAGTCCGCCTAGAGGACGAGCATGAACTCCATCCGCAGGCTAAAGGTGCCAGGGACCAACTCCTCGTGACCAAGATGGCCGGCCCCCTTTATCCCCTCTCCCAGCAAGCACGGCGGGTTCCCCGCCCCACCATACCGCTGCCAAGAGAGGACAAAAGTAGGCTCAGCACACAGTGGTATCCGTCCGTCGGCCCATGGTGACAGCGCCACCCAGTGGACCACCGGAGACACACCACTGGTGTCACCGAAAAATTCAAAAATTACCCCGGGAAAGTAAGTACCCGCTACACTTGCATTAAAGTAAAAAACTAGGGCTGTTACTGATTAAAATTTTCGCGATATTCGATTAATCGATTTTTTTAAATCGATTAATCGAGTAATTTAGATTAATTGTAACGCACATACAGATCCAACTACTTTTAGCTGATCTACTTGCAGGCTGATTCCCAGTGCAGCTACCAACCACTGGAAAAATGGATAGCAGGATACAAAAAACACACAATGGCAGCGCTCGATGGGAATAGCATTAAAACTTTTATAATCTTCAAGTAGGTAACAAAATAAATATTGCACTGGAGATAAAATGGATGTAGCTACATAAACTGTAAAAATGGTGCGAGTAATACCAAACGGTAGTAAAAGCAGTCATAAAAACATATAGCTAAGTATGATACTGGTATAAAAATGTGTACAATGATACCACTGCTGAATCCAGATGAGAAGGGGTTAACATCAGTCCGTCGGCATGTAGATGTCCCGTGAAGGGAACTATCACAAGTCCCAGTGGATGGCTGTAGAATCCCAGGTTGATAGAGGGAAGTGATAGAGGGAAGTGTTACAGCCCTTGCGTGTGGCAGATAGTAAGGTCCCGCCGGCATGCAGATATGAAGGCACAGCAAAGGAGCCCTTCAGATGGACACGGCAAGTCCCGCCGGTGTCCGTGACGTCACCGGATCTCCGACGGAACTCCCTGAAGACCCGGAAGCCGGCGGAGATGTGAGTACCGATCAAAAAAATGTATTGATTAATCGAGAAATTAATAGTTAATTTCCACAGCCCTATAAAAAATGTTTAGATAGTAATATTGCCCCATCACCCCCCTTGTACTTACCTAAGGCTGGATACACACTATACAATTTTCTGTAGATTTTTGTCCTTCAGATTCAGAAAACCATATAATATGAAGTCAAACCTTAATGCCTTGTACACACGATCGGATTTTCCGTCAGGATAAACTACGACGGGTTTTTCAGACGGAATTCCGTTCAAGCTGTCTTGCATACACACTGTCACACCAAATTCCGACCGCCAAGAACGCGGTGACGTACAACACTACGACGAACCGAGCAAAATTAAGTTCAATGCTTCTGAGCATGCGTCAACTTAATTCTGACCATGCATGTTTTTTTTCTCCGTCGGAGTTCCACACAGACGAACAGAATTTCCGATAGAATTTTTTTTTGGCGGAAACAAAGAGAACATGTTCTCTTTCTAACTCTAACTCTAATGCCGCGTACACACGGCCGTTTTTAATGTCATTGAAAAAAATGACGTTTTTCTCAACGTGATTCTTCTCAAGCCTGCATTGCCTACACACTATCATGAAAAAAAATGCTCGAGCAAAGCGCGGTGACGTACGAAACGTACGACAGCACTATAAAGGGGAAGTTCCATTCGGTTGGTGCCACCCTTTGGGCTGCTTTTGCTGATCCTCGTGTTAGTAAAAGTTTGGTAAGAGACGATACGCACTTTTCAGCCTCGTGCTCTTCAGTCTGTTACAGCGTGACGAATGTGCTATCTCCATTACGAACGCTAGTTTTACCAGAACGAGCGCTCCCGTCTCATCACTTGCTTCTGAGCATGCGCATTTTTTTCACGTCGTTAAAGCCTACACGCGCCCGTTTTTCATGACGAGAAAAACGACGACGTGAAAAACTACGAGAAAATTTAGAGCATGTTCCAAATTTTTAATGGCCATTTTTCACATCGTGAAAAATGCTCTGGAGCCTACACACGATCGTTTTTAATGACCAAATAAAAAAATTGCATTTTTCTCGTCAAGAAAACGGTCGTGTGTACGCGGCATAGCTTTTAAAAGTCTGATGGGGCACACACACGGTCGGAATATTCGATGAAAAAATTCCGTCTGACTTTTTTCATCGGAAATTCCGACCGTGTGTACAAGGCATAACAGTTTCAATTTGTATGCAATCAGGCAGGCCCTTGCACTACATGGTTTTGGTAAATCTGAAGACAAAAATCTGCAGAAAATCGAATAGTGTGTGTGGGGTCTTAAGCCTCGTACACACGGTACGATTGTTGGCCAACCGAGCGTTTGATTTTTGTCAAAAGGGCGTGTGCCAGGATCTTGTCTTGCATACTAACGGTACACAATTGGCGTGCCACAAACATGAACTTAGTGACGTACTACGAGGAATTTCTGCTCTTGAGCGCCACCCTTTGGGCCCTTCTACTAATTTTGTGTTTGGTGAGCATTGATTCCGAGCATGCGTGTTTGTAGTTTCGACTTTTGTGTGACGGATTTGTGTACTGACCATCAGAAAATCTGACAGCCATACGTTGTCCGCTGAAAATTTACTAGCCTGTCATCCAACATTTGTTGGCCGAAAGTTGGACAACAATTGTCAAAAGGAGCGTACTAACGGTAAGATTTTAGGACAACAGTCTGTCAACAGACAATCCCCCTCCAACAATTGTATCGTGTGTACGAGGCTTTAGGCTGGGTTCACACCGGGGGACGCACCGGGTCACAGCAGGAGTCCAGTGCGTCTCCATTCACCATACAAATTAAAAAAAAACACCTACCTGTAATAGCATAGCTCACATCTCTCATTTAATGAAACAGATGACAGCAATTGGTCTAAATGACAACAGACTCCAGATGGTAACAGAGGAGATTTCAGGGGCTACTGTCGGCTGACGCGTTTCGAAGGATTACCTTCTTCCTCAGAGCCCAGCAGTGTTGCTTCCTTCAGCTTTCCATATATATATATATATATATATATATATATATATATATATACACATATATACATACATACAGAGTCTAGGTAAGACCCTGGCTCCCAGGCTTGGTGCGCATTTCATGTGTGGCTAGTGTAGGGACAGGTCACCCTTCTGTCATTGCCAGTAATTAGAGGCAGTGAGAGTTTCCAGATGAGTAGGGACACGCTATCCTTCATGGAAGCATCCCAGTGTGGGTCCAGACTGGCCAGGACGCATTCTGCACCTCAAATCAGATGTTGTCGGTGCACCTACTGTTGTACTTTTCACTGCATCACTCCGTGAGTGTGCCCGGTGGGCAGCGCTGTATCCTGGCCTAGGCCAACAAGGCCCAGGCCTAGGGCAGCACTTTGCAGGGGGGCAGCACATAAAGAGTTCCCGCCGGCTTGCGCTACACTATTAGTGTAGCGCTAGTCTTATGGGGCGGACTGGGCTGAGAGGCAAATTAGTTTAGTGCCCCCATAAAGCGGCCGCACTGCTTCTGTTATGCGGGCGGCCGGCATTCCGAAACTGTGGGGGGGGCGCTGCTTCTAAGTTTTGACTGTCCTAACACCCTGGACCACAAACCTTCCTCACTGTGCTTAATGTTTTCTACTGCACCATTGACATGGTTATATCTTCTTAGTCTGCTCAATAAAATTATCAGAAATTTGTGCCTAAAGTAGAGCTATAGGCAACACTTTTTTTCATTTTGGTTAGAGTAAGGGAGGGTTATAGCCCCTGTCAGTTTATTTTTAAACCATCCCTGTCCCATTGCAGAGATTTCCCTTCACTTCCTGCCCCATAGACAAACAGGAAGTGAGAGGAATATATGCAAATTAAGAAAATCCATTGCCCCCCCATCCCCCCCCCTCGCAGGCCCTCAGAACTAGTGTCCCCACTCGAAAATTTTAGGGCGGCTCAACAGAGCGGGTAAACAGAAAGGGGTGTGGCCTTGACAGGAAGGGGTGGGTCATATTTAAATTAGGGGGTGCACGAGTTTAGTCAGGCCTAGGGCAGCACAAAACCTACATACACTACTGCCGGTGGGGTTGTCTTCCTGCCAGGTAGTTGTGGTTTACTGAACTTTACCTTCAATACAGTTCCATTGCAACAACTGGACTTGTGTTTTCTGCCGTCATACCACACTGCACCTCCCCACACACCCTCCTCAAAAGTCTTTCCTCCGCCAGCAGTTTGTTTACATTGGAGGGAGGAGAACATAACCTGGCCTCTCTCAAGGTCTCTCCTCCTCCAACAGCTCGCTACCATTGGATGGAGGAGAACATGACCTCTCCTCCTCCAAGGTTTCTACTCCTCTAGCAGCTTCCATCATTAGAGGGAGGAGAACATGACCTGGCCACACCCAAGGTCTCTCCATTTTCATAAATTTCATACCTTTGGAGGGAAAACAACATAACCTGGCTTTCTCCAAGGTCTCTCTGCCTCCAGCAGCTCCCTGCCATTTGGGGTCTACTCACCTCCACCAGTATGCTGTTACTGGAGAAAAGAGGACATAACCTAGCCTCATCCAAAGTCTATCTACCTCCAGCAGCTTGCTACCATTGGAGGGAGGAGTTACATACATAGTTACATAGTAGGTGAGGTTGAAAAAAGACACAAGTCCATTAAGTCCAACCTATGTGTGTGATTATATGTCACTATTACATTGTATATCCTTGTATGTTGTGGTCGTTCAGGTGTTTATCTAATAGTTTTTTGAAACTATTGATGCCCCCCCCGCTGAGACCACCGCCTGAGGAAGGGAATTCCACATCCTTGCCACTCTTACAGTAAAGAACCCTCTACTTACTTTAGGGTTAAACCTCTTTCCTTCTAATTTTAAAGAGTGGCCACGTGTCTTGTTAAACTCCCTTCCGCGAAAAAGTTTTATCCCTATTGTGAGGTCATCACCAGTACTGTATTTGTAAATTGAAATCATATCCCCTCTCAAGCGTCTTTTCTCCAGAGAGAATAAGTTCAGTGCTCGCAACCTGTCCTCATAACTAACATCCTTCAGACCCTTTATTAGCTTTGTTGCCCTTCTTTGTACCCGCTCAATTTCCAGTACATTCTTCTTCTGGTGCCCAGAACTGGGCAGCATACTCTAGGTGCGGCCGGACCAGAGTCTTGTAGAGTGGGAGAATTATCATTTTATCTCTGGAGTTGATCCCCTTTCTAATGCATGCCAATATTCTGTTGGCTTTGTTAGCAGCAGCTTGGCATTGCATGCCTTTGCTGAGCCTATCATCTACTAGGACCCACCCTCCTCCAAGTTCCCTACTGTATCAGTAGCTGCTACCGTTGGAGGGAGGAGAACATGACCCACCCTCTTCCAAGTTCTCTCCTCTATCAGTAGCTTGCAACCATTGGAGGGAGGAGAACATGACCCACCCTCTTCCAAGTTCTCTCCTCTATCAGTAGCTTGCTACCATTGGAGGGAGGAGAACATGACCCACCCTCTTCCAAGTTCTCTCCTCTATCAGTAGCTTGCTACCATTGGAGGGAGGAGAACATGACCCACCCTCTTCCAAGTTCTCTCCTCTATCAGTAATTTGCTACCATTGGGGGGAGGAGAACATGACCCACCCTCCTCCAAGTTCTCTCCTCTATCAGTAGCTTGCTACCATTGGAGGGAGGAGAACATGACTTGTCCTCCTCCAAGTTCTCTTCTCTATTAGTAGTTTGCTACCATTGGAGGTAGGAGAAGATAACCAAGGCAACGCTGTATGGTGGCCTAGGCCAACAAGGCCTAGGCCTAGGGCAGCACTTTGCAGGGGGGCAGCACGGAAAGAGTCCCCGCCGGCTTGCGCTACACTGTTAGTGTAACGCAAGCTGCTTCTAATTTTGAGTGTCCTATTGTCCTGGACCACAAACCTTCCTCACTGTGCTACATGTTTCTGCTACACCATTGGCATGGTTATATCTTCTTAGTCCTCACCATAAAATTATCAGAAATTTGTGCTTAAAGTAGAACTATAGGCAACACTTTTTCTTTTTCTTTTGGATAGAGCAAGGGAGGGTTATAGCCCCTGTCAGTTTATTTTTTACCATCCCTGTCCTATTGCAGAGATTTCCCTTCACTTCCTGCCCCATAGCCAAACAGGAAGTAAGAAGAAATCTTTGCAAATTAGGGGAATCCAATACCCCCCCCCCCCCCCAGGCCTAAGAACTAGTGTCCCCACTCGAAAAGGGGGTTGGTCTTAAACAGAAAAGGGTGTGGCCTTGACAGGAAGGGGTGGGTCATATTTAAATTAGGGGGTGCATGAGTTTAGTCAGGCCCAGGGCAGCACAAAACCTAAATACACTACTGAACCAAGGCCCCTCCCAGGTCTCTCTGCTTCCAAAACCCACTGGAAGGAGGAGAACATAACCTTCCCTCCTATGAGGTCCCTCCACCTCCAGCAGCATGCTGTCATTGGAGGGGTCATAACCTGATCTCTTACTGACTTTCTCCTTCAGCAGAATCCATATCATACACCGTTTTTTGCTGCAAAGTGTGATGCTGAACTCGCTGCTATCAATTCAATATCGCTACTGACTCCAGGCTGAAATAGAGAGAGAGTGGCTTTTTATTACCATTAAATTGCAGAATTTATTTTGCCATTACTATAAATATATGCATTTTTCAACAAATGGTTTCCCTTAAGGATAAATTTGTAAACCACATTTAACTGCATCAAATTTCTGGTACACAATATCCAGTTTCTGAATCCAGCGCTATGATAAACCATTCTATTTTATATTAAAAGGATATAAGTAGTATATGTTTAGGCTGTATGAACAATGATTGGGGATTTTAAAATGTTTGATTTTCTTTTTTTTTGGTTAAATACAAAAAACACATGGGTATAACTGAACCTTATTTTCCCTGGAAATCAATTGGCATTCATTGGCACCAAGGGTTTTCCTAATGCAAAATGGGCAATAATATGGACCCCACTGTGAATTAATAACTAAACGATAGTACCAGAGGCTTTGGTAAAAATTGAAACACACTGGTTTATTCGTTCTTGGCTGCAGTGGGGCCTCGGGATATAGCTACGTGCAATATTAATCTTCAGCAGAGGATAGAACATGGGCTCACAAAAAGTAATAATAAAACGTAATGTTTAGCTGAATGACTTAGTCCTTTCAATAATAAAGTGATCGGGGGCTCCAGACTTAGTGGCTTGATGAGGTATAAATAAGCCACAAAAAGACATTTGTCAGCAAGAAAATTGAGTTTTTTTTAATATACATAACCCTGCAATGTGTTGGGGTATATATACTGTATATGTAGGCTACCATGTGGATGCCTCATACCTGAGAGAATCTCTATTAACTCCAATATGCATTTTATTCAGTATATAATACCGCAGCACCAAGTTCAATACTTGAAAAAGGCGGTGGGATTGTGGTGGAAACCTGTGGATTTATAAAATAAAATAAAAGGGCACCCATGGTATATGGCAACATATACATTAAGTACAGTGGAACCTCGATTTGCGTGTAACGCGGTTAACGAGCGTTTCGCAATACAAGCATTTTTTTTTTTTAATCCTGACTAATTCTGAGTGTTGTCTCGAAAAACGATCAGTGTGCAGTGTGCAGTACCGCGTTTGGCCAGAGTTGCGGGGCGCCGGAGCCGTTCGGAAATACTCGGAAACACTCGGAAATACTCAGTTTCCGAGTGTTTCCGAGGCTTTCCAAGGGTTTCCGAATGCTAAAATGACTTTTAGAAGTCAATATGGAACAAATTATTTTTATTTCCATTGACTTCTATGGGGAAACTTGCTTTGATATGCGAGTGCTTTGGATTACAAGCATTCTCCTGGAACAAATTATGCTCGTAATCCAAGGTTTCACTGTAAATATATATATATATATATATATATATATGTACAGTATATAGTATGTACTGTATATTATATATATATATATATATATGTAGCGCACCCCCAGCTAAGAGAGCCGCTGAATTTGGTCTCAGGCCCTGCACACAGCACCGCCAACCCCCGGCAATTTACTCGACCCACTCTGGCACAGTTAGTCTAGGGTAATATCTCTAGACTCTATGGTAAAATTCAGACACCAATGCCCAGAATAGTAAAGTATAACAAGTTTACTTTTCTATAAGTAAAAGAACAGTTATAACAAACCACATGAGTTACTTGCAGAGCCCTGCACTGAATAACATACTACGCATGGACTATGTATGATAGTAGTTCACCAGGCGCCCTGTGGCGCAGCAACTAAAGAGAACTATCTAACTGGTCAGGCCTGACGCAGGATCTATACTCAGTCTCTCAGGAGATGATTTCTTTACATGCCAAATCTTGACTGGAGGTGCACATTCAGGAACAATTTATAATCCACAGGTTAATCAGCAACAAGGAACACTTCACTGGAGACCGTTTAACTCAGTTCCACTATAGGTCTCCGGTGCAACATCAAATAAAGGCCGATAGGCCAAGGCAGTCTGTAGGCCTAATGACAGTACAACGTGCTTGGATTGAGCATGTGCTCGCTCACCCCTCCGGACGCGATCCCAGCCTGGGACTTCCACCTGCTGTGTCTCCACACACACAGCGTCTGCAGCGATCGGGTGTCCGATCCAACAGAAGTTTAGGATAAACAAAGTCAGATGCCACCCAGGCTCGCAGTGGGGTGGAAGGCTCTTTGGCAGCTGCGCAAGGCCCCAGGCTTCAGGCCTTGCACTCCAGCAGATCCGCACAGGAGGACCTCTCGATCAAAGTCTTGTGTCCAAAGAGAACAAGCTCAGCCTCGCCCCTTCCCTTTATAGCCCCACCCATAAGTCTCTGCGGTGGCAACAATGCACCCTGGGTGCCAAACGGGGTTCTGGGTAAGGTAGTCCAGAGAGTCTTAAAGGAGACCCCACTACATATATATATATTACAGTATATATAGGCAGGTGTGAAAAAAATGCTGTAAATTGAGAATACTTTCAGAAGTAGAAGTGCTAATAGTTTATTTTTATCAATTGACAAAATGGAAAGTAAATGTAGCGCTCTCCCTGACCTCCAGAGGCCTGGTGGTGACCCTAAAAATCAGGGACGGCTGACATTCCTCCTCAGGATGCAGGTTACTAGGGATGGTGGGTGTAGTGCAAGGGGGAAAGATGGGCGCCAGTCACCTTTTAAAAATGAGCAAAGAGAGTTTTATTTCTCTTAATAGGAAATGTGGGAGAGAGGGATAGGGCACAAGACACCCTTAGCTAAATGCAATAGCAACTTGGCAGACTCCTTGGACAAAATAGAACTTGTCAGACAGCAATACAGAAAATGGGCCTTTAAGCTGAATGCAGCAATCTGTATTTCGTAGCAACTGCTGTCTCCTATAGTAACAACTTTACTCACAGTATCCCACTGTAGATCCTCAAGTTTTTCTCACAGCTGCCCGCTGTACTCCTTCAAGCTTTTCTCACAGCTACCCGCTGTACTTCTCTAAGCTTTACTTACAGCTACCTGCTGTACTCCTTCAAGCTTTACTCACAGCTACCCGCTGTACTTCTTGGATGAGTTCTCTCCTGAAGCTTTCCCAGCTACTTCACAGTCCCTGACTGATGAAGAGTCTCCTCTGGTACTACTTTAAAACCCCATCCCTTTACACCTGCCTCCGGCAACAAGAGTGGTTGACCCTCAGGCAACTTCTCCCTTGCCTCCCGGCAATGATCAGGCTCCCCTTTGAGCCAAGCCCCTTTACATGTGGTCAGGCCTCAGGCTTCATGCCTACACCTCTGCTGCTGCTCCACACACCCATCCAGGCCGCAGCCAGGGTGGAATGAACCCCGATCACCTGACTCTCTCCGAATAAATACCTTTACCGAACAGTCTCAGCGGCCAAAGAAACTGCTGCTGATTGGCAGAGAAAAGTATATTCACTCATAACCTGTAATCTATCATTCTAATGCCAAATGTAACAGTGCCACCTATTGACAAAAGTGAGAAACCACAGTTAAACCCAAGCTTAGGAGAAACCCATTTGATCAAAGACTAAAAATTAGCCAGGCTAGTTACCACCTAGCACAACTAAATTTACTATCAGCCCTGTTTAGGACAAGGATGCTACATAAATAACAGAAGAGAAATCCAAATCAAATCAATATTTGGTGTGCCCTTTGCCTTCAAAACAGTATCAATTCATCTAGGTACACTTGCACACAGTTTTTGAAGGAACTCGGCAGGTAGGTTGTTCCAAACATCTTGGAGAACTAAGCACAGATCTTCGGTGGATGTAGGCTGCCTCAAATTCTTCTGTTTCTTCATGTAATCCCAGACAGACTTAATGATGTTGAGATCAGGGCTCTGTGGGGCCAAACCGTCACTTTCAGGACTCCTTGTTCTCCTTTATGCTGAAGATAGTTCTTAATGACATTGGCTGTATGTTTGGAGTCAATATTCCATCAAAAAAACTTGCGCTGTACCTTGCAACTGTAGCTGCTGCTCAAAGTGCCATACACCTATTTAATTATTTGCATACTAAACCACAGAGCTTACAGTGTGTAATAAATGTTAACCAAAATCAAAATGTTAAATAAAGTGAAATAAATAGTCCATAAAAATTAATCAATATAATATAGTGTCCCAAAAAAGTTAATTCCACCATGGACCTTCTTCACAGAATGTGCTCCGTGCTCAAATATTAATAAACAGAGTACTAGTGATGAGCCGAACACCCCCGGGTTCGGTTCGCACCAGAACCCGCGAACGGACCGAAAGTTCGAACGAACATTAGAACCCTATTAAATACAATGGATGCGAACGTTCGAATTCTAAAGTGCTAATTATAACAACTATTATGCATGTTATTGTCCTAAAAAGGGTTTGGGAACCCGGGTTCTGCACCAGGGGACATGTATCAATGCAAAAAGAAGTTTTAAAAACGGTCGTTTTTCGGGAGCAGTCATTTTAATGATGCATAAAGTGAAAAAAAAAAAGTCAAATATTCCTTTAAATATCGTACCTGGGGGGTGTCTAAAGTATGCCTGTGAAGTGCCACGTGTTTCCCGTGTTTAGAACTGTCCCTGCACAAAATGACACTTCTAAAGGAAAAAAAAGCCATTTAAAACTGCTTGCGGCTTTAATGTAATGTCTGGTCCCGGTAATATGGATGAAATTCTTTAAGAAAAATGGCATAGCTACCCCATGACCCCCCCCCTACCCCAGCCCATTACCAGCCCCTTTGGGTCTTGTATGGATATTAAGGGTAACCCCGCACATAAAATAAAAAAGGCCCTATATACTCTGAACAGCCCTATACAGGCGGTGCATACAAGACAGGGACTGTAGGTTTGTTCTTATGTAGAGTCTGTTTGTAATTTTGAACAGGTACATTGTTGAAGTGTAGCTCCAGACCAAAAATCTATTTTTAAACTTTTTGGAAAACATAGGTAAGGGTTATCACCCCTGTAACATTTGTTTTGCTGTCTGTGCCCCTGTTCAGAACATTTCACCTCACTTTCCGTCCCAATGACAACTCTTTTTGAAATGTGGTCTTTTTCTTGAAACAAGGATTGCTGATAAAGCATCAGTACAGAGGAGACACCTTTCTCCCATATTTATTCTTACAGGAGAGAATTTTCCTTCCTAGTGGTAGATTTCCTCTCACTTCCTGTTGTCTTCTTGCGTTTGCAAGTAGGAGTCGTTTGTAAGTTGGATGTTTGAAAGTAGGGACCTGCCGTATATACTCTGCAGAAATAGGCCCCTTAGTTGTTGGTGTTGGCACAACACTGTAAGCACTCACAGTTACTCTTGGTTGGTGCTGGAACGCCCTGCTGTCAACTATTATATCAGGAATTTTAATTACATATAATTGTTGAACAGTGGTAGTAAAAATTGGGCCTTTGATGGTGGTGCTGGTGCCACAACACTGTAAGCCCTGACAGTTACTCTTGGTGGGTGCAGCAATGGGCCCTGCTGTGAATTATTAGATCAAGAATTGTAATTACATGCCCCTGTTGAACAGGGGCTGAAAAATTGGGCCTTAGGCACTGGTGGCACAACACTGCAACCCCTCACAGATACTGTACTTGGAGCACAGCAATGAGCCCTGTTGCAAAGTATTGCTTCAAAAATTGTAATGACACGCCCCTGTTAAACAGGGGCTGAAAAATTGGGCCTTAGGCACTGGTGGCACAACACTGCAACTCCTCACAGATACTGTACTTGGAGCACAGCAATGAGCCCTGTTGCAAAGTATTGCTTCAAAAATTGTAATGACACGCCCCTGTTAAACAGGGGCTGAAAAATTGGGCCTTAGGCACTGGTGGCACAACACTGCAACTCCTCACAGATACTGTACTTGGAGCACAGCAATGAGCCCTGTTGCAAAGTATTGCTTCAAAAATTGTAATTACACGCCCCTGTTAAACAGGGGCTGAAAAATTGGGCGTTAGGCACTGGTGGCGGCACCCATAAACAAAAATGATCTTACAAGCTATCATCATCAATCGTATCATTGAGGACTCGGAGGAGGAGGATAGCCAGTCAACATAACAGCACAGGCACTCAGCATCAGCATCAGTCTTGAAGGGATGTGACATGTTAAAATCAATTAGTCTGTTATATCAGCATCAGGTGTGTGGTAGCTGGTGGTGATCCAAGACTGGTTCATCTTGATGAAAGTCAGTCGATCAACCGAGTCGGTGGACAGGCGCACCCTGTGATCCGTGACAAATCCTCCAGCAGCACTGAATGTGCGTTCCGAAAGAACGCTGGATGCAGGACAGGCCAGTAGCTCAATTGCATACTGTGCAAGCTCTGGCCAGTGATCCATCCTCAAGACCCAGTAAGCCAGAGGATTTTCGGTGGGGAAGGTGTCCAAGTCTGACCTTGCCCCTAGATATTCCTGCACCATGTTTATCAGACGCTGGCGATGGTTGCTGGAACCGATCATACTTTGGGGCTGCGGACTAAAGAATTGTCTGAACGCATCGGTCAGACGGCCACCTTCCCCACCGCTCCTTCTTTGACTGGCCGAAGCCTCAGCAACTCGTTGTCCAGGACCAGGAGTTTGCAACCTCCCAGTCTCTGGGAACGCGTTGCACAGACCTTTCTGCAAGGCCTCCCGGAGTTGTCTCATCCTCTGCTCCCTCTGCGACGGTAACATAAGGTCCGCAACCTTACCCTTGTACCGTGGATCAAGGAGAGTGGCCAGCCAGTAATGGTCCCTCTCCTTGATCCGAAGAATACGAGGATCCTTCCGCAGACTTTGCAGGATCAGGGAGGCCATGCAGCGTAGGTTTGCTGAGGCATTCGCTCCGGAGTCCTCTGGGTCACTAAGGACGACATGATCCGCAGCCACCTCCTCCCAGCCACGTACAAGTCCACTGGTTTCTTGGGACTGTAAATCATCCCTAAAAGACTGCTGCTGATGATGCTGAGTGCCAGCCTCCACCTCCATGCTGACACAATCCTCCTCCTCCTCCTCCTCCTCCTCTTCCTGTGCGATGGGTGGGACAGAAGGAACACTGTCTGGGTAAAGGGGGCCTTGAGAGGCAAGGAAGTCCTCCTCTTCCTGCCTCTGTTCTGCCTCAAGTGCCCTGTCCATTATTCCACGCAGCGTGTGCTCCAACAGGTGGACAAGAGGTACAGTGTCACTGATGCATGCACTGTCACTGCTCACCATCCTCGTGGCCTCCTCAAATGGTGCCAGGACAGTGCATGCATCCCTGATCATGCCCCACTGGCGTGGAGAAAAAAAACCAAGCTCCCCTGACCCTGTCCTGGTGCCGTAGTCGCACAGGTACTCATTGATGGCCCTCTGCTGCGTGTGCAGCCGCTGCAGCATGGCCAACGTTGAGTTCCACCTGGTGGGCATGTCACATATAAGGCGGTTCTTGGGCAGGTTCAACTCCTTTTGCAGCTCAGCCAGGCGAGCACTGGCATTATAAGATCTGCGGAAATGCACACAGACTTTCCTGGCCTGCCTCAGGACATCCTGTAAGCCCGGGTACCTGCCCAAGAAGCGCTGCACCACCAGGTTAAGGACGTGAGCCACACAGGGCACATGGGTCAGTTGTCCCTGTCGGAGGGCGGAGAGGAGGTTGGTGCCATTGTCGCAAACCACCATTCCTGGCTTAAGCTGGCGTGGCGTCAACCACCTCTCGGCCTGGCCCTGCAGAGCAGACAGGACCTCTGCCCCAGTGTGGCTTCTGTCCCCGAAACACACCAGCGCAAGCACGGCATGGCATCTTTTTGCCTGCGTACTTGCGTAGCCCCGTGAACGGCTACGGAGCACCGCTGGTTCATAGGACAAACCACAGGAAGAGGCCATGGAGGAAGAAGAAGAGGAGGGGGTGGAGGAGAGAGGTGTGTCACAACCAGTAGTAGCATTTTGGAGGCGTGGCGGTGGGACAACCTCCAACACTACTGCACCTTGTCCTGAATCCTTCCCAGCTGCCAAAAGAGTGACCCAATGGGCCGTGAAAGAAAGGTAACGTCCCTGTCCATGCCTGCTGGACCATGAGTCAGCGGTAATATGCACCTTACCGCTGACCGCCCTGTCCAGCGAGGCCAAGACATTGCCTTCCACATGCCGGTAGAGAGCCGGAATAGCCTTCCGTGAGAAAAAGTGGCGTTTGGGAACCTGCCACTGAGGAACCGCACATTGCACAAACTCACGGAAGGGGGCCGAGTCTACCAACTGAAAAGGCAGCAGTTGAAGCGCTAGCAATTTAGCCAAGCTAGCATTCAACCGCTGGGCATGTGGATGGCTGGGAGTGAACTTCTTTCGACGGTCCAGCAGCTGGGGCAGGGAAATTTGCCTGCTAGAATCGGACGTCGGTGTACTGCTAGCAGAGTGGGCGCAAGTACTTGGCTGTGACACACCTAATTCTACACCTTCATTCCTCTCAGTGCATGTTTCAGAGAGGACTGAAGTTATAGTGGGGTTGGAGATCCCAGCTGATGCGGTGCAAGGAGAGGTCCGCTTTGTTCTTTGGTGTGGGTCTTTGAGGTAGGCTTGCCAACGAGCTGCATGGCAGGTCAACATATGTCTGGTCAGGCATGTGGTACCCAAGCGGCTGATGTTTTGGCCACGCGATATACGCTTGAGACATATGTTGCAAACAGCAGCTGTGCGATCTGATGCACTAGCCTCAAAAAAGGCCCACACCAAAGAACTTTTTGAATGACGGGCAGAGGCAGCGCCCTGCACAGGCGGAGCTCTGCGGTGTGATTCCGTCGGTGTACTGCCCTTACGCTGGCCACCAAAGGGCATCCTGCCTCGTTGGAGATGTGCCTCCTCCTCATCCTCCTCCTCCTCCTCTCTCCTATTAGGCACCCACGTGGAGTCAGTGACCTCATCATCCCCTCCCTCCTCATCACTGGAGCCAATCTGGCAGTATGCTGCAGCTGCTGGAACATGACTGCCAGATTGGTGTCCTTCTTGAGCATCCCCTCTGTCTGCTCTCACGCTACTGCCTTCCTCTAGCTGGGTTTCATCATCAGACCCTTCGAAACGCTGGGCATCCTCCTGGAGC
Source organism: Rana muscosa (assembly GCA_029206835.1). Taxonomy (NCBI): domain Eukaryota; kingdom Metazoa; phylum Chordata; class Amphibia; order Anura; family Ranidae; genus Rana; species Rana muscosa. Next base: position 38,388,653 of record CM055128.1, read on the forward strand.
ATGTACCCAACACTGTGCTGAAACAGTTCGGGGGACTCCTCAGGAGGAGGACATGGTGGGTCTAGGGAAGGAGTGACTGATGATTTGTCTGACATTGATACCAGGGAAGACGACGCTTTGGCAGCTGCTTTTCCAGTACCCTGAGCCTGGGTGAGAGAGGATGAGGAGGAGGAGGAGGGCTTGGTCATCCACTCTACCAAGTCTTCGGCATGATGTGGCTCAACATGTCCAGCTGCCGAAAAGAAGGACAAGCGTGTCCCATGGCCATGTGCTGATGACAATGCACCGCGTCCACGACCAGCACTGTTGCCCCCAGACACAGAGCCTGCTTGCCCTCTTTTATTGCCTCCTGACTGTCTGCCTCTCCTTGTTTGCCTTCCAGACATTCTAATAGATGGCCTGCAGGGAGATGGGAAAAAAGCAATAAGGGCTACCTTCAGGTGTCCTTCTCTGTCCCTTGAAACAAGGACTTTCACAGTGAAAGAAACTGACACTCTCCCTACCTACAGTTTTCTGTCCCTAGAAAAAATATTTTTTTTAAGCACAATATAGCACAAGGACAATTCACTCACTGTCCTTACAGGTCCCTGGAAACAAGGACTTGCAGAGTGAAAGAAAAAAAACACTCTCCCTACCTACAGTTTTCTGTCCCTAGAAAAAATGTTTTTTTTAATCACAATATAGCACAAGGACAATTCACTCACTGTCCTTCCAGGTCCCTGGAAACAAGGACTTGCAGAGTGAAATAAACTGACACTCTCCCTACCTACAGTTTTCTGTCCCTAGAATAAATGTTTTTTTTAAGCACAATATAGCACAAGGACAATTCACTCACTGTCCTTACAGGTCTCTGGAAACAAGGACTTGCAGAGTGAAAGAAAAAAAACACTCTCCCTACCTACAGTTTTCTGTCCCTAGAAAAAATGTTTTTTTTAATCACAATATAGCACAAGGACAATTCACTCACTGTCCTTCCAGGTCCCTGGAAACAAGGACTTGCAGAGTGAAATAAACTGACACTCTCCCTACCTACAGTTTTCTGTCCCTAGAATAAATGTTTTTTTTAAGCACAATATAGCACAAGGAGAATTCACTCACTGTCCTTCCAGGTCCCTGGAAACAAGGACTTGCAGAGTGAAAGAAAAAAAACACTCTCCCTACCTACAGTTTTCTGTCCCTAGAAAAAATGTTTTTTTTAATCACAATATAGCACAAGGACAATTCACTCACTGTCCTTCCAGGTCCCTGGAAACAAGGACTTGCAGAGTGAAATAAACTGACACTCTCCCTACCTACAGTTTTCTGTCCCTAGAATAAATGTTTTTTTTAAGCACAATATAGCACAAGGACAATTCACTCACTGTCCTTACAGGTCCCTGGAAACAAGGACTTGCAGAGTGAAAGAAAAAAAACACTCTCCCTACCTACAGTTTTCTGTCCCTAGAAAAAATGTTTTTTTTAATCACAATATAGCACAAGGACAATTCACTCACTGTCCTTACAGGTCCCTGGAAACAAGGACTTGCAGAGTGAAAGAAAAAAAACACTCTCCCTACCTACAGTTTTCTGTCCCTAGAAAAAATGTTTTTTTTAATCACAATATAGCACAAGGACAATTCACTCACTGTCCTTCCAGGTCCCTGGAAACAAGGACTTGCAGAGTGAAAGAAACTGACACTGTCCCTACCTACAGTTTTCTGTCCCTAGAATAAATGTTTTTTTTAAGCACACTATAGCACAAGGACAATTCACTCACTGTCCTTACAGGTCCCTGGAAACAAGGACTTGCAGAGTGAAAGAAAAAAAACACTCTCCCTACCTACAGTTTTCTGTCCCTAGAAAAAATGTTTTTTTTAATCACAATATAGCACAAGGACAATTCACTCACTGTCCTTCCAGGTCCCTGGAAACAAGGACTTGCAGAGTGAAATAAACTGACACTCTCCCTACCTACAGTTTTCTGTCCCTAGAATAAATGTTTTTTTTAAGCACAATATAGCACAAGGACAATTCACTCACTGTCCTTAGAGGTCCCTGGAAACAAGGACTTGCAGAGTGAAAGAAAATAAACACTCTCCCTACCTACAGTTTTCTGTCCCTAGAAAAAATGTTTTTTTTAATCACAATATAGCACAAGGACAATTCACTCACTGTCCTTCCAGGTCCCTGGAAACAAGGACTTGCAGAGTGAAATAAACTGACACTCTCCCTACCTACAGTTTTCTGTCCCTAGAATAAATGTTTTTTTTAAGCACAATATAGCACAAGGACAATTCACTCACTGTCCTTACAGGTCCCTGGAAACAAGGACTTGCAGAGTGAAAGAAAAAAAACACTCTCCCTACCTACAGTTTTCTGTCCCTAGAAAAAATGTTTTTTTTAATCACAATATAGCACAAGGACAATTCCCTCACTGTCCTTACAGGTCCCTGGAAACAAGGACTTGCAGAGTGAAATAAACTGACACTCTCCCTACCTACAGTTTTCTGTCCCTAGAATAAATGTTTTTTTTAAGCACAATATAGCACAAGGAGAATTCACTCACTGTCCTTCCAGGTCCCTGGAAACAAGGACTTGCAGAGTGAAAGAAAAAAAACACTCTCCCTACCTACAGTTTTCTGTCCCTAGAAAAAATGTTTTTTTTAATCACAATATAGCACAAGGACAATTCACTCACTGTCCTTACAGGTCCCTGGAAACAAGGACTTGCAGAGTGAAATAAACTGACACTCTCCCTACCTACAGTTTTCTGTCCCTAGAATAAATGTTTTTTTTAAGCACAATATAGCACAAGGACAATTCACTCACTGTCCTTACAGGTCCCTGGAAACAAGGACTTGCAGAGTGAAAGAAAAAAAACACTCTCCCTACCTACAGTTTTCTGTCCCTAGAAAAAATGTTTTTTTTAATCACAATATAGCACAAGGACAATTCACTCACTGTCCTTACAGGTCCCTGGAAACAAGGACTTGCAGAGTGAAATAAACTGACACTCTCCCTACCTACAGTTTTCTGTCCCTAGAATAAATGTTTTTTTTAAGCACAATATAGCACAAGGAGAATTCACTCACTGTCCTTCCAGGTCCCTGGAAACAAGGACTTGCAGAGTGAAAGAAAAAAAACACTCTCCCTACCTACAGTTTTCTGTCCCTAGAAAAAATGTTTTTTTTAATCACAATATAGCACAAGGACAATTCACTCACTGTCCTTACAGGTCCCTGGAAACAAGGACTTGCAGAGTGAAAGAAACTGACACTCTCCCTACCTACAGTTTTCTGTCCCTAGAAAAAATGTTTTTTTTAATCACAATATAGCACAAGGACAATTCACTCACTGTCCTTACAGGTCCCTGGAAACAAGGACTTGCAGAGTGAAAGAAACTGACACTCTCCCTACCTACAGTTTTCTGTCCCTAGAATAAATGTTTTTTTAAGCACAATATAGCACAAGGACAATTCACTCACTGTCCTTCCAGGTCCCTGGAAACAAGGACTTGCAGAGTGAAAGAAACTGACACTGTCCCTACCTACAGTTTTCTGTCCCTAGAATAAATGTTTTTTTTAAGCACAATATAGCACAAGGAGAATTCACTCACTGTCCTTCCAGGTCCCTGGAAACAAGGACTTGCAGAGTGAAAGAAAAAAAACACTCTCCCTACCTACAGTTTTCTGTCCCTAGAAAAAATGTTTTTTTTAATCACAATATAGCACAAGGACAATTCACTCACTGTCCTTCCAGGTCCCTGGAAACAAGGACTTGCAGAGTGAAATAAACTGACACTCTCCCTACCTACAGTTTTCTGTCCCTAGAATAAATGTTTTTTTTAAGCACAATATAGCACAAGGACAATTCACTCACTGTCCTTACAGGTCCCTGGAAACAAGGACTTGCAGAGTGAAAGAAAAAAAACACTCTCCCTACCTACAGTTTTCTGTCCCTAGAAAAAATGTTTTTTTTAATCACAATATAGCACAAGGACAATTCACTCACTGTCCTTACAGGTCCCTGGAAACAAGGACTTGCAGAGTGAAAGAAAAAAAACACTCTCCCTACCTACAGTTTTCTGTCCCTAGAAAAAATGTTTTTTTTAATCACAATATAGCACAAGGACAATTCACTCACTGTCCTTCCAGGTCCCTGGAAACAAGGACTTGCAGAGTGAAAGAAACTGACACTGTCCCTACCTACAGTTTTCTGTCCCTAGAATAAATGTTTTTTTTAAGCACACTATAGCACAAGGACAATTCACTCACTGTCCTTACAGGTCCCTGGAAACAAGGACTTGCAGAGTGAAAGAAAAAAAACACTCTCCCTACCTACAGTTTTCTGTCCCTAGAAAAAATGTTTTTTTTAATCACAATATAGCACAAGGACAATTCACTCACTGTCCTTCCAGGTCCCTGGAAACAAGGACTTGCAGAGTGAAATAAACTGACACTCTCCCTACCTACAGTTTTCTGTCCCTAGAATAAATGTTTTTTTTAAGCACAATATAGCACAAGGACAATTCACTCACTGTCCTTAGAGGTCCCTGGAAACAAGGACTTGCAGAGTGAAAGAAAATAAACACTCTCCCTACCTACAGTTTTCTGTCCCTAGAAAAAATGTTTTTTTTAATCACAATATAGCACAAGGACAATTCACTCACTGTCCTTCCAGGTCCCTGGAAACAAGGACTTGCAGAGTGAAATAAACTGACACTCTCCCTACCTACAGTTTTCTGTCCCTAGAATAAATGTTTTTTTTAAGCACAATATAGCACAAGGACAATTCACTCACTGTCCTTACAGGTCCCTGGAAACAAGGACTTGCAGAGTGAAAGAAAAAAAACACTCTCCCTACCTACAGTTTTCTGTCCCTAGAAAAAATGTTTTTTTTAATCACAATATAGCACAAGGACAATTCCCTCACTGTCCTTACAGGTCCCTGGAAACAAGGACTTGCAGAGTGAAATAAACTGACACTCTCCCTACCTACAGTTTTCTGTCCCTAGAATAAATGTTTTTTTTAAGCACAATATAGCACAAGGAGAATTCACTCACTGTCCTTCCAGGTCCCTGGAAACAAGGACTTGCAGAGTGAAAGAAAAAAAACACTCTCCCTACCTACAGTTTTCTGTCCCTAGAAAAAATGTTTTTTTTAATCACAATATAGCACAAGGACAATTCACTCACTGTCCTTACAGGTCCCTGGAAACAAGGACTTGCAGAGTGAAATAAACTGACACTCTCCCTACCTACAGTTTTCTGTCCCTAGAATAAATGTTTTTTTTAAGCACAATATAGCACAAGGACAATTCACTCACTGTCCTTACAGGTCCCTGGAAACAAGGACTTGCAGAGTGAAAGAAAAAAAACACTCTCCCTACCTACAGTTTTCTGTCCCTAGAAAAAATGTTTTTTTTAATCACAATATAGCACAAGGACAATTCACTCACTGTCCTTACAGGTCCCTGGAAACAAGGACTTGCAGAGTGAAATAAACTGACACTCTCCCTACCTACAGTTTTCTGTCCCTAGAATAAATGTTTTTTTTAAGCACAATATAGCACAAGGAGAATTCACTCACTGTCCTTCCAGGTCCCTGGAAACAAGGACTTGCAGAGTGAAAGAAAAAAAACACTCTCCCTACCTACAGTTTTCTGTCCCTAGAAAAAATGTTTTTTTTAATCACAATATAGCACAAGGACAATTCACTCACTGTCCTTCCAGGTCCCTGGAAACAAGGACTTGCAGAGTGAAAGAAACTGACACTGTCCCTACCTACAGTTTTCTGTCCCTAGAATAAATGTTTTTTTTAAGCACACTATAGCACAAGCACAAAACACACTGACACTCTCCCTACCTATCCTTCTCTTTCCCTAAACTAAAGGAATCCAGGTTAAGCAAGAAAGAAATAAAAGTCACTGTCCCTGCCTATGCTGCTCTATCCCTGCTCCGGAACACACTACACTAGGCCGCCGTGCTGGCGGCCTTTTATAGTGTGGGGCGTGTACTAAACACCCTCAGCAATAATTGGCCACAGGCATCCTGCCTGTGGCCAATCATTGCTCTCCTCGCTGCCGGCGCTGTGATTGGCCAAGCATGCGGGGTCACAGTGCATGCTTGGCCAATCACAGCGCCTGGATGACACTGCGATGGCGTAGTGCATTGTGGGCCGTTCGCGTCACTCGAATTTGGCGCGAACGGCCCAAATCGTTCGATCTTCGTCGAACGATCGAACAGCCGATGTTCGAGTCGAACGTATGTTCGACTCGAACACGAAGCTCATCCCTACAGAGTACTAAAGTGTTTCAAAAACATCATAACATGAAGTGTAGCACACACCCTCTCGTATGTTTAGAGTTGTTGTCCTGCTGAAGAATAAATTTGGGGCCAATCACACACCTCCCTGATGGTATGGCATGATGGGTAAGTATCTGCCTCTATTTCTCAGCCTTGAAAACACCATTGATCCTGACCAAATCTCCAACTCCATTTGCATAAATGCATCCCCAAACGGCATAACGACATAGAGGCTTGGAGAGCTGGGAGGGGAGAAACAGCAGCACACTGTTCTTCCCAGCGAATAGTTGTGCAAGGGGGCGTGTCAGCACAAGTTTGATCATTGGAGGACAGAAAAGATGTTTTCCGAGCACAGCCAGAAAACTGACCACGCTGGGATGGATGTGCGCTCCTGCCTGAAATAGGAAAGCAGGGGACTGGCAGGAACACCAGGTATTTTAAACAAAGGGAGCAATACAAAGAGAACAGGATATGTTATAACAAAAATACATGGTGCAACAGGCACATATCAAGAATATGAAAAGCTGGAGTAACATATTCTTTAACTGCTCCAGGAAGAGTCATTTCCTGGAACATAGCCCTGTCTGCTTTTTGGGGTGTCTAATTACTGTCTGTGCTGGCCCAGCTCCTGCCCCTCCCTGTACCTCCCTGTGCAACCTTTTATGTAGTTACCAGGTAAGAAGTGAAGGGAATGTCTTGAGTGACAGATTTGTACATGCTGGGGCTGCTGACATTACATCCAAGATGTTGGCACCCAACAGCAGTCTCAGGGCTTTTGGATGTCTACACAAGGGAGGCTTTTACAGATAAATAACATGCATAAAATATGTTAAATGTATATACAGTAAAACCTTGGATTGAGAGTAACTTGGTTTGAGAGCGTTTTGCAAGACAAGCACAATTTTTTTATAAATTTTGACTTGATATACAAATGATGTCTTGATATACAATTAGCGTCATGTCGCAACAGAGTATAAAAGAGAATAGAGGCGCCTCTAATGCCCGTACACACGGACGGACTTTTGCCCGGCCAAAATCACATCGGAATTCTGACGGAATTCCATTGGAGTAAAAGAGAACATGTTCTCTATCTAAACTCAGACGAAATTCATTGGAATTTCTGATGGAAAAACTCCGATGGGGCATACACATGGTCGGAATATCCGATGGTCAGTATGTCTTTTTCCATCGGAAATTCCGATCGTGTGTACAAGGCATAAGTGTAGCAATATGGTTACATTTAATGAAGGTACAACATTTAGCAACTCACATGGTTAATGATTGACACCATTGACCGCTATTGACATCATTCCTTCCACGCTGCGCTCCACGAGTTCTTCAAGCCTCGCTTTTAGATCGCTCTACTGCAGGGTAGTCTTCCCGGTCATGATTGCAGACTGACATCACTGAGAACCGGCAGTGCGGAGGATGGTCTATGTGGAAAGCTTTACCCCGGATGCCTACATACTTAGATGTGCCTGTTTTAATCATCAACCATGTGAGTTGCTACGTGTTGTACTTTCATTAAATGTAATCATATTGCTACACTTATGCCGCGTACACACGATCATTTTTCCCGTCGGGAAAAATTACATTTTTTTTTTTCGCCGAGAAAAACGATCGTCTGTGGGCTTTATGCCGTTTTTCTCGTTGAGAAAAACGGCAGGAAAAACGACGAGAAAAATTAGAACATGTTCTAAATTTTCTCATCGTTTTTTCCATCATTTTTTTCCACGGCAGTTTTCCCATAGGGAGACACTGCCGCGGAGCCCACAGACGGTCGTTTTTCTCGTCAAAGAAAAAAATGACGGGAAAAACGGTCGTGTGTGGGGGAACATGCCGTTCCCTCGTTTTTCATTTTTTTTCATGCCGTGATTCACGGCGGTGTTTTCACCGCCGTGAATCACGATCGTGTGTACGCGGCATTAGAGGCGCCTCTCTTCTCTTTTATACTCTGTAGCTCCTGCTGGATTTTGCTTCTAATCCCCATGTGTAGGATTCCATTTGTGGATGGACATTTTATGGTTCCACAACCCATCACATTGCTATAATCTTTTTATATGGACTATAAACTAAAGGGCTTATGAATTTTTGGTTGTGGAACAAATCACCTGAGTTTCCATTATTTCTTATGGGGAAATTTGCTTTGATATACAAGTGCTTTGGATTACAAGCATGTTTCCGGAAAAAAATTATGCTCGCAATCCAAGGTTTTACTGTATAACGTTGTGGGAACATCTTTGTTATATAAAATAAATGGTCTAGCAACACTTTAACCTATAGAACAGGATAGCTCGTGGTTCCTATCCAATGTGATGCTTGTCCCTTTGCCCTCCTAAGTTCCTTGACCTTCCTGCATAGACGGTAAGATCAAACCCTTAAGCCTCGTACACACGGTTGAGAATCCTGTCCAAAAAAAAACGTTGGTTTTCTTGACGGGATTCCTGGCAAGCTTGTCTTGCCAAGGCCTGTGTAGACACGCACATTCAAAAGAACCGCCGTTCTTTTAAATGGCAAGAACGCGGTGACGTCATCGACTACGAAGAGCATGCGCTTGTCACATTCGATGCCGTCGCCGCCATCTTGCTACACCCTACACTACCCTTGTATGCTACCACGCATGCGTCAAAGTCTTTTCGAACATGCACGGGTTTACCTGGAGACAGGTAAGTAAGTATACTCATGCACGGTTTTCTCGTCGGGAAACAGGCCGACGAGAATCCCGACGAGAAAATAGAGAGCAGGTTCTCTATTTTTCTCGTCGAGATTCCTGGCAGTTTTCCCGACGAGAAACCATACACACGACCGTTTTTTTCCGGCAAAAAGCTCTCCCAGCTGTTTTCTTGCCGAGAAAACCGGCCGTGTGTACGAGGCTTCAGATTTACCCTTAAAGCCCCAATTATCACAACGGATTCCTGCAACACACTGCAGATCTATGCCCACATGACCGCAACTAAAGAGGACCGATTACTTTTATGCCTGGAATTTACTTTTCTTCTATTATTATTCACAAGCTTACTTTAGTGTTTACCTTACAATCCCTTACCTAAAAAATATTATGGTCAGATGCAATTAGTGGTACCATGGATGGCTTTATTCAATCAGGGCCTGGACAGAGCAATTTACTTTTTTCTTTTTTTTTTCTTTTTCATTTTTTTTTTGCATCTGATACATTACAATGGGGCAGACATAAAAAACGCTAATAGACTGTATTGTACATAAACCCGCAGAGGCTGCGTGCATTGAATTAAGCCACCTGGGTAATTGCCAGAATTAAACTGAAGGGAGAAGACCGGAACGCTTGCATTCACAATTCCTATTAGTGGAACATGCTGTGGAAATTCTTATTCACGGGCGTAATAGGATTTGCTGAAATGTTTATCAAGCCTCCTATGAAAATAAGTGACAGAGTCTATACATGATGGGGCTTCCGCTGTTTAATACCTTGCAGAAAGCGAATACATAATTTGAATTTAAATGTCAGGACAGCACACGGAGAAGGGCGGAAATAAGACTTTGTTAAAAGGGGGATTATCATTTGTTTTACATTTATAAAAAAACATAGAATTGGGATTTTTTATTTTTTTGGGTGAGAAGTTACGTGAAATGGGAAAGATTGACAGCCACCGCAAACTCCCCATAGGATTTATTCTAATGCCTCGTACACACGACCGGTTTTCCAGAGAAGCCTGCAGCAAATACACAGTATTTAGGCGCAGGGCTGGCATGACTGGGGTAGCAGGTACAACATTATGGGGTTAACTTTTAAGTTGAAAAGGCTAGGGGGGTGGCCTGGAGATAGTTTTTCCTGGGGTAGGAGGGGTTAGGGGGAGGTCTGCAGGTCAGTTGCAGGACGGCGTCAGAAGAGGAAGCTCCCACCCTCCCGCCCTATTATGTTGGGATTGTATATAATTCGGGTGTTTGGGTATGGATTGGCGGTTGGGGATATTTGGAGGCAGTAGACATTTTGAGCAATTTGGCATAAGTGGGGAACCATTAAGGTATGGGATCCTCGGTTGATGCCAGTTAACCGTGGTTTAGCTGGCATCGGTTGATGGGTATCAGCGTGGGGGAAGGTTCAGAGTTCTATTGTGCTTGAGTCGGCGCACTGCGACTGGGATCCTGGAAGCCACGTTGATACGAAGGAAATATGGTTAATGCCTTCAAGGATCCATAACAGGGTGACAATGGTATCTATGAAGGATTGTGTAGTGTAAATAAAGATGTGTGGTTAATATTGTTATGGTTAATTTGTTAATAAAATGGCCGTTGCGGCCAATTTTACTCCAAAATGGTTGTCGCCTGTTTATTCTTAGGTTTAGGTAGAGTTCTGGTAATATGGCAATAGGCGGTTTATCCGGCTTACCATAGTCATGACATGCCAAAAACCGACGTTTTTCCCGACGTGGATACCTCTCAAGCCTGCCTTGCATACACATGTTAAGGCAAAAAAACGCTCGACCAAAGCGCGGTGACTAGGGATGAGCTTCGTGTTCGAGTCGAACATACGTTCGACTCGAACATCGGCTGTTCGATCGTTCGACGAAGATCGAACGATTTGGGCCGTTCGCGCCAAATTCGAGTGATGCGAACGGCCCACAATGCACTACGCCATCGCAGTGTCATCCAGGCACTGTGATTGGCCAAGCATGCACTGTGACCCCGCATGCTTGGCCAATCACAGCGCCGGCAGCGAGGAGAGCAATGATTGGCCACAGGCAGGATGCCTGTGGCCAATTATTGCTGAGGGGGTTTAGTACACGCCCCACACTATAAAAGGCCGCCAGCGCGGCGGCCTTGTGTAGTGTGTTCCGGAGCAGGGAAAGAGAAGCATAGGCAGGGACAGTGTCATTATTTTTCCTTTACATAATCCTGGATTCCTTGTGTTTAGGGACAGATAAGGATAGGTAGGGAGAGTGTCAGTGACAGTGTGCTATTCTGTGCTAATCCTTGTTTGTAGGGACAGAGAGGTACAGTGAGGGAAAGTGTCAGTGTTCTATTCTGTTCTAAACCAATCTTGCTGAACCATATTTTCAATCCTTGAGTTTAGGGACAGAGAGGTACAGTGAGGGAAAGTGTCAGTGTGCTATTTTGTGCTAAATCTTGTTTGTAGGGACAGAGAGGTACAGTGAGGGAAAGTGTCAGTGTGCTATTCTGTTCTAAACCAATTTTGCTGTTCCATATTTTCAATCCTTGAGTTTAGGGACAGAGAAGGACACTCGTGGCAATTTTCAGTCTGCTATTCTGTGCTAAATCTTGTTTGTAGGGAGGGACAGAGTAGGACAGTGAGGGAAAGTGTCAGTGTGCTATTCTGTTCTAAACCAATTTTGCTGAACCATATTTTCAATCCTTGAGTTTAGGGACAGAGAGGTACAGTGAGGGAAAGTGTCAGTGTGCTATTTTGTGCTAAATCTTGTTTGTAGGGACAGAGTAGGACAGTGAGTGAAACTGACAGTGTGCTATTCTGTTCTAAACCAATTTTGCTGTTCCATATTTCAAATCCTTGAGTTTAGGGACAGAGAGGTACAGTGAGTGAAACTGACAGTGTGCTATTCTGTTCTAAACCAATTTTGCTGTTCCATATTTCAAATCCTTGAGTTTAGGGACAGAGAAGGACACTCGTGCAAATTATCAGTGTGCTATTCTGTGCTAAAACTTGTTTGTAGGGAGGGACAGAGTAGGACAGTGAGGGAAAGTGTCAGTGTGCTATTCTGTTCTAAACCAATTTTGCTGTTCCATATTTTCAATCCTTGAGTTTAGGGACAGAGAAGGACACTCATGGCAATTTTCAGTCTGCTATTCTGTGCTAAATCTTGTTTGTAGGGAGGGACAGAGTAGGACAGTGAGGGAAAGTGTCAGTGTGCTATTCTGTTCTAAACCAATCTTGCTGAACCATATTTTCAATCCTTGAGTTTAGGGACAGAGAGGTACAGTGAGGGAAAGTGTCAGTGTGCTATTTTGTGCTAAATCTTGTTTGTAGGGACAGAGTAGGACAGTGAGTGAAACTGACAGTGTGCTATTCTGTTCTAAACCAATTTTGCTGTTCCATATTTCAAATCCTTGAGTTTAGGTACAGAGAGGTACAGTGAGTGAAACTGACAGTGTGCTATTCTGTTCTAAACCAATTTTGCTGTTCCATATTTCAAATCCTTGAGTTTAGGGACAGAGAGGTACAGTGAGTGAAACTGACAGTGTGCTATTCTGTTCTAAACCAATTTTGCTGTTCCATATTTCAAATCCTTGAGTTTAGGGACAGAGAGGTATAGTGAGTGAAACTGACAGTGTGCTATTCTGTTCTAAACCAATTTTGCTGTTCCATATTTCAAATCCTTGAGTTTAGGGACAGAGAAGGACACTCATGCAAATTATCAGTGTGCTATTCTGTGCTAAAACTTGTTTGTAGGGAGGGACAGAGTAGGACAGTGAGGGAAAGTGTCAGTGTGCTATTCTGTTCTAAACCAATTTTGCTGTTCCATATTTTCAATCCTTGTGTTTAGGGACAGAGAAGGATAGGCAGGGGACAGTGTCAGTGTCATTGTTGCTAAGCCTCCTGCACAGTATACACCTGAAGGTAGCCCTTATTGCTCTTTTTCCCATCTCCCTGCAGGCCATCCATTAAAATGTCTGGAAGGCAAACAAGGAGAGGCAGACAGTCAGGAGGCAAAAAAAGAGGGCAAGCAGGCTCTGTGTCTGGGGGCAACAGTGCTGGTCGTGGACGCGGTGCATTGTCATCAGCACATGGCCATGGGACACGCTTGTCCTTCTTTTCGGCAGCTGGACATGTTGAGCCACATCATGCCGAAGACTTGGTAGAGTGGATGACCAAGCCCACCTCATCCTCCTCATCCTCTCTCACCCAGGCTCAGGGTACTGGCAAAGCAGCTGCCAAAGCGTCCTCTTCTCTGGTATCATTATCTTCATTAGTCAATCCTTCCCTAGACCCACCATGTCCTCCTCCTGAGGAGTCCCCCGAACTGTTTGAGCACAGTGTTGGGTACATGCTCCAGGAGGATGCCCAGCGTTTGGAAGGATCTGATGATGATACCCAGCTAGAGGAAGGCAGCAGCGTGAGAGCAGAGAGAGGGGATGCTCAAGAAGGACACCTATCTGGCAGTCATGCTCCAGCAGCTGCAGCATATTGCCAGATTGGCTCCAGTGATGAGGAGGGAGGGGATGATGAGGTCACTGACTCCACGTGGGTGCCTAATAGGAGAGAGGAGGAGGATGAGGAGGAGGCACATCTCCAACGAGGCAGGATGCCCTTGAGTGGCCAGCGTATGGGCAGCACACCGACGGAATCACACCGCAGAGCTCCGCCTGTGCAGGGCGCTGCCTCTGCCCGTCATGCAAAAAGTTCTTTGGTGTGGGCCTTTTTTGAGGCGAGTGCATCAGATCGCACAGCTGCTGTTTGCAACATATGTCTCAAGCGTATATCGCGTGGCCAAAACATCAGCCGCTTGGGCACCACATGCTTGATCAGACATATGTTGACCTGCCATGCAGCTCGTTGGCAACCCTACCTTAAAGACCCACACCAAAGAACAAAGCTGACCTCTTCTTGCACCGCATCAGCTGGGATCTCCAACCCCACTATACCTTCACTCCTCTCTGAAACCTGCTCTGAGAGGAATGAAGGTGTAGAATTAGGTGTGTCACAGGCAAGTACTTGCGGGCACTCTGCTAGCAGTACACCAACGTCCGATTCTAGCAGGCCAATTTCCCTGCCCCAGCTGCTGGACCGTCGAAAGAAGTTCACTCCCAGCCATCCACATGCCCAGCGGTTGAATGCTAGCTTGGCTAAATTGCTAGCGCTTCAACTGCTGCCTTTTCAGTTGGTAGACTCGGCCCCCTTCCGTGAGTTTGTGCAATGTGCGGTTCCTCAGTGGCAGGTTCCCAAACGCCACTTTTTCGCACGGAAGGTGATTCCGGCTCTCTACAGGCATGTGGAAGGCAATGTCTTGGCCTCGCTGGACAGGGCGGTCAGCGGTAAGGTGCATATTACCGCTGACTCATGGTCCAGCAGGCATGGACAGGGACGTTACCTTTCTTTCACGGCCCATTGGGTCACTCTTTTGGCAGCTGGGAAGGATGCAGGACAAGGTGCAGTAGTGTTGGAGGTTGTTCCACCGCCACGCCTCCAAAATGCTACTACTGGTTGTGACACACCTCTCTCCTCCACCCCCTCCTCTTCTTCTTCCTCCATGGCCTCTTCCTGTGGTTTGTCCTCGGAACCAGCGGTGCTCCGTAGGCGTTCAAGGGGCTACGCAAGTACGCAGGCAAAAAGATGCCATGCCGTGCTTGCGCTGGTGTGTTTGGGGGACAGAAGCCACACTGGGGCAGAGGTCCTGTCTGCTCTGCAGGGGCAGGCCGAGAGGTGGTTGACGCCACGCCAGCTTAAGCCAGGAATGGTGGTTTGCGACAATGGCACCAACCTCCTCTCCGCCCTCCGACAGGGACAACTGACCCATGTGCCCTGTATGGCTCACGTCCTTAACCTGGTGGTGCAGCGGTTCTTGGGCAGGTACCCGGGCTTACAGGATGTCCTGAGGCAGGCCAGGAAAGTCTGTGTGCATTTCCGCAGATCTTATAATGCCAGTGCTCGCCTGGCTGAGCTGCAAAAGGAGTTGAACCTGCCCAAGAACCGCCTTATATGTGACATGCCCACCAGGTGGAACTCAACGTTGGCCATGCTGCAGCGGCTGCACACGCAGCAGAGGGCCATCAATGAGTACCTGTGCGACTACGGCACCAGGACAGGGTCAGGGGAGCTCGGGTTTTTTTCACCACGCCAGTGGGGCATGATCAGGGATGCCTGCACTGTCCTGGCACCATTAGAGGAGGCCACGAGGATGGTGAGCAGTGACAGTGCATGCATCAGTGACACTGTACCTCTTGTCCACCTGTTGGAGCACACGCTGCGTGGAATAATGGACAGGGCACTTGAGGCAGAACAGAGGCAGGAAGAGGAGGACTTCCTTGCCTCTCAAGGCCCCCTTTACCCAGACAGTGTTCCTTCTGTCCCACCCATCGCACAGGAAGAGGACGAGGAGGAGGAGGATTGTGTCAGCATGGAGGTGGAGGCTGGCACTCAGCATCATCAGCAGCAGTCTTTTAGGGATGATTTACAGTCCCAAGAAACCAGTGGACTTGTACGTGGCTGGGAGGAGGTGGCTGCGGATCATGTCGTCCTTAGTGACCCAGAGGACTCCGGACTGAATGCCTCAGCTAACCTACGCTGCATGGCCTCCCTGATCCTGCAAAGTCTGCGGAAGGATCCTCGTATTCTTCGGATCAAGGAGAGGGACCATTACTGGCTGGCCACTCTCCTTGATCCACGGTACAAGGGTAAGGTTGCGGACCTTATCTTACCGTCGCAGAGGGAGCAGAGGATGAGACAACTCCGGGAGGCCTTGCAGAAAGGTCTGTGCAACGCGTTCCCAGAGACTGGGAGGTTACAAACTCCTGGTCCTGGACAACGAGTTGTTGAGGCTTCGGGCAGTCAAAGAAGGAGCGGTGGGGAAGGTGGCCGTCTGACCGATGCGTTCAGACAATAGTTTAGTCCGCAGCCCCAAAGTATGATCGGTTCCAGCAACCATCGCCAGCGTCTGATATACATGTTCCAGGAATACCTAGGGGCAAGGTCAGACTTGGACACCTTCCCCATCGAAAATCCTCTGGCTTACTGGGTCTTGAGGATGGATCACTGGCCAGAGCTTGCACAGTATGCAATTGAGCTACTGGCCTGTCCTGCATCCAGCGTTCTTTCAGAACGCACATTCAGTGCTGCTGGAGGATTTGTCACGGATCACAGGGTGCGCCTGTCCACCGACTCGGTTGATCGACTGACTTTCATCAAGATGAACCAGTCTTGGATCACCACCAGCTACCACACACCTGATGCTGATATAACAGACTAATTGATTTTAAAATGTCACATCCCTTCAAGACTGATGCTGATGCTGAGTGCCTGTGCTGTTATGTTGACTGGCTATCCTCCTCCTCCTCCTCAATGATACGATTAATGATGATAGCTTGGAAGATCATTTTGGTTTATGGGTGACGCCACCAGTGGCTAAGGCCCAATTTTTCAGCCCCTGTTTAAAAGGGGCGTGTAATTAAAATTTTTGATGCAATACTTTGCAACAGGCCTCATTGCTGTGCTCCAAGTACAGTATCTGTGAGGGATTGCAGTGTTGTGCCACCAGTGCCTAAGGCCCAATTTTTAAGCCCCTGTTCAACAGGGGCATGCAATTATAATTATTGATCTAATAATTCACAGCAGGGCCCATTGCTGCTCCCACCAAGAGTAACTGTCAGGCCTTACAGTGTTGTGGCACCAGCACCACCATCACCACCACCACCACCACCAAAGGCCCAATTTTTCAGCCCCTGTTCAACAGGGGCATGCAATTATAATTATTGATCGAATAATTCACAGCAGGGCCCATTGCTGCGCCCACCAAGAGTAACTGTCAGGCCTTACAGTGTTGTGGCACCAGCACCACCATCACCACCACCACCACCACCAAAGGCCCAATTTTTCAGCCCCTGTTCAACAGGGGCATGCAATTATAATTATTGATCGAATAATTCACAGCAGGGCCCATTGCTGCGCCCACCAAGAGTAACTGTCAGGCCTTACAGTGTTGTGGCACCAGCACCACCATCACCACCACCACCACCACCAAAGGCCCAATTTTTCAGCCCCTGTTCAACAGGGGCATGCAATTATAATTATTGATCGAATAATTCACAGCAGGGCCCATTGCTGCGCCCACCATGTCAGGCCTTACAGTGTTGTGGCACCAGCACCACCATCACCACCACCACCACCACCAAAGGCCCAATTTTTCAGCCCCTGTTCAACAGGGGCATGCAATTATAATTATTGATCGAATAATTCACAGCAGGGCCCATTGCTGCGCCCACCAAGAGTAACTGTCAGGCCTTACAGTGTTGTGGCACCAGCACCACCATCACCACCACCACCACCACCAAAGGCCCAATTTTTCAGCCCCTATTCAACAGGGGCATGCAATTATAATTATTGATCGAATAATTCACAGCAGGGCCCATTGCTGCGCCCACCAAGAGTAACTGTCAGGCCTTACAGTGTTCTGGCACCAGCACCACCATCAAAGGCCCAATTTTTACTACCACTGATCAACAATTATATGTTATTACAATTCCTGATATAATAGTTGACAGCAGGGCGTTCCAGCACCCACCAAGAGTAACTGTGAGGGCTTACAGTGTTGTGCCAACACCAACACCTAAGGGGCCAATTTCTGCAGAGTATATACGGCAGGTCCCTACTTTCAAACATCCAACTTACGAACTACTACTACTTGCAAACGGAAGAAGACAACAGGAAGTGAGAGGAAATCTACCCCTTGGAAGGAAAATTCTCTCCTGTAAGAATTAATATGGGAGAAAGGTGTCTCCTGTCTACTGATGCTTTATCACCAATCCTTGTTTCAATAAAAACACCACATTTCAAAAACAGTTGTCATTGGGACGCAAAGTGAGGTGAAATGTTCTGAACAGGGGCACAGACAGCAAAAAAAATGTGACAGGGGTGATAACCGTTCCCTATGTTTTACAAAAAGCTAAAAAAAAGGAATTTGGCATGGAGCTACACTTAAACAATGCAGCTGTTCAAAATTACAAACAGATTCTACATAAGAACAAACCTACAGTCCCTGTCTTGTATGCACCGCCTGTATACGGCTGTTCAGAGTATATAGGTCCTTTTTTATTTTGTGTGCAGGGTTACCCTTAATATCCATACAAGACCCAAAGGGGCTGATAATGGGCTGGGGTAGGGGGGGGGGGGGGGTTGATGGGGTAGCTATGCCATTTTTCCTAAAGATTTTCATCCATATTACCGGGACCAGACATTGCATTAAAGCCGCAAGCACTTTTAAATGGCTTTTTTTCCTTTAGAAATGTTATTTTGTGCAGGGACAGTTCTAAACACGGGAAACACGTGGCACTTCACAGGCATACTTTAGACACCCCCCAGGTACAATATTTAAAGGAATATTTGACTTTTTTTTTTTTTCACTTTATGCATCATTAAAATGACTGCTCCCGGAAAACGTCCGTTTTTAAAACTTCTTTTTGCATTGATACATGTCCCCTGGTGCAGAACCCGGGTTCCCAAACTCTGTTTCGGACAATAACATGGATAATAGTCGTTATAATTAGCACTTTAGAATCCGAACGTTCGCATCCATTGTATTTAATAGGGTTCTAATGTTCGTGCGAACTTTCGGTCCGTTCGCGGGTTCTGGTGCGAACCGAACCCGGGGGTGTTCGGCTCATCACTAGCGGTGACGTACAACATGTACGACGGCACTATAAAGGGGAAGTTCCATTCAAATGGCACCACCCTTTGGGCTGCTTTTGCTGATGCTCATGTTAGTAAAAGTTTGGTGAGAGACGATTTGCGCTTTTCAGCCTTGTGCTTTTCAGTCCGTTACAGCGTGACGAATGTGATATCTCCATTGCGAATGCTAGTGTAGCGGGGTCTCTCTTAAGGCCCCAGGACTACGTTACCCAGCACCCCATTCAGCCCCAGGGCGGAAGTTCCGCCGAAAAGACTCATGGGAGGGCCTATTTAAGCGAGAGGCGAGGTGGAGCTCGCTCTCTTTGGACGCCGCGCTTCAAGCAACCAGTCATCCTGCGCGGATCGGCTGCGGGGTAAGGCCTGAAGCCTTAGGCCTTACCTGAAGTCTGAAGAGTCTTCCACCATTCTGCGGAGCCTGGGTGGATCCTGGATCGTCGGTGTAGGACTCCAGTTGGATCGGGAACCCGATCGGTTGCAGACGCCGTGTGAGATGGACACACGCGGTGGAAGACCCAGGCTGGGATCGCGCCTGGAGCGGTGAGCGGGCACCTGCCCAAATCCATAGACTGAGCTGTATTCAGGCCTGTAGACTGCCTAGGCCCACTGTTCGCTCACCCGTGTTTCCTTAGGGGGTCCGGTAGTTGGGACAGAGCTGAAGTGCCTACCCCCCCCCCCACGTTTGCATACTGTTGTTACAAGTTACCACCCTTTGGATTACAATTTGGTCATTTCTCCAAGTGCACCAACGAAAGCTGGCCGGTGAAGAAAACCTTACTCCCTTAGGGAAAGGGGACTATCTCATACACTGTCAGGCCTGACATAGGTGGGGGAAAGTTATGAAGTTTGTGTTACTTTGCCATAGGGCGTGCACGTCATAATAGCTCCGCGTGGTGGATACTGCGCGGCGCCATATTATAGTGCTGCTTCTGATACGCTGATTAACCACTTCCCACCCGGCCACTGTACATATACGGCCGGATGGGTGCTCTCTCCTTCTGAGTGGACGTTCCTGAACGTCCTTCAGAAGGAGGGGGATCGCGCGCGCGTGCGCGCCGCGTTACCAAGGACCCGGTGCGCGTGCCCGGCGGCCGCGATTGCCGCCGGGCACCCGCGATTGCCCGGGAACCGAGCGGGAAAGTGGATCTGTGTGTGTAAACACACAGATCCACGTCCTGTGAGGGAGAGGAGGCTGATGGTGTGTCCCTTGTACATAGGGACAACCATTGGTCACCTCCCCCAGTCAGTCCCCTCCCCCCACAGTTAGAACACATTGAGGGAACATATTTAACCCCTTCCCGCCCCCTAGTGGTTAACCCCTTCCCTGCCAGTCACATTTATACAGTAATCAATGCATTTTTATAGCAGGGATCGCTGTATAAATGTGAATGGTACCAAAAATGTGTCAAAAGTGTCCGATGTGTCCGCCACAATATCGCAGTCACAATAAAAATCGCAGATCGCCGCCATTACTAATTAAAAAAAAAAAAATGCTATAAAACTATCCCCTATTTTGTAGACGCTATAACTTTTGCGCAAACCAATCAATACGCGCTTATTGCGATTTTTTTTTTATACCAAAAATATGTAGAAGAATACGTATCGGCCTAAACTGAGGAAAATTTTAATTGGAAAAAAAAATGGGTATTTATTATAGCAAAAAGTAAAAAATATTGTGTTTTTTTTCCAAACTGGACGCTCTTCTTTTGTTTATAGCGCAAAAAATTAAAACCGCAGAGGTGATTAAATACCACCAAAAGAAAGCTCTATTTGTGGGAAAAAAAGGACGCAAATTTCGTTTGGGAGCCACGTCGCACGACCGCGCAATTGTCATTCAAAGTGTGACAGCGCTGAAAGCTGAAAAATGGCTTGGGCAGGAAGGGGGTTTTAGTGCCCAGTAGGTAAGTGGTTAATGCAGGGCTCTGCAGGCCCATGTATGTGTTACATGCCATGTTTTATACCACCATTTTACAGTAAAGCTATTACTTATTTATACTCTTGCTTCAGAGTGTTGTCTGCCTATTTAGAAACTGTTGAGTATTATACACCAGAGAGTGATAAGAAGTTAACCCTAGACTAGCTGTGCCAGAGTGGGTCGAGTCAGATTGCCGGGGGTTGGCGGTGCTGTATACAGGGCCTGAGAAAACAAACCAGCGGCTCTCTTAACTGGGGGTAGCGCTACACGTGGGGGCTCTCGAGTCCGGGATCCTGTTGCAGCAAATAGCAGCCAAGAGACACCAGCATGGACCCACTAGAAGTAGTAAAGTGGTGCACAGCAGTAAAAACAGATCCGCATGAAGTAGTGATCATAGAACTGTCAGGGATTTGGCAAGAAGATGCAGTGAAACAGTTAGTGATGTCGCTGTCCCCGCAACAAAAAGCATACATAGTGGATGTCAGAACAGAACCTCCCTTGACATATGTACTGTTAAAATGGAAAGATGGAATCCCAGAAGACTTCAAGAAGCCGAGCATAGAAACGGCGGATAAACAAATCTTTAAGTTAATACGCGCTCCACCCGACTTAAAAGATGTCAAGAAAGAGATGAATCCTGGGTCGCCACAAGGCGCTCTCAGCACAGAATTATGCGCGGTTCTAGGGGAAATCATAGCGCAATGCAAGAAAGATCCTGCAGATTACCAAATGTCGGGATACCGGAAACTAAGGATGTTTTCAGGAAGGAAGCCTGTACCCTCAGGTGAAGAGGGGTTTGAGGAATGGTTAGATGGCACTACTCAAGCCTTAGAGGAGTGGGAAGTCCCAGACCACAGAAAGAAGCAGAGAATTGCTGAGAGCTTAAAGGGGCCTGCCTTAGAGGCCTCACGCAACCTTAAGATGAGCAAGAAAGACTGTGTTGCGCAGGACTATCTGGACATTCTGCAGAATGTGTTTGGAGGAACAGAAAAGATCACTGAGCTTACCTACCAACTAGAGCACTGTTACCAAAAGGCAGGGGAGAAGCTATCAGAGTTCATGATGCGCCTAGATAAAATACTGCACAAGATGATCCTAAAGAAGGGGATTGACCCGAAGAAGGTGGATGAGGCCCGGATCCAGCAGGTCATGAGAGGATCTCAACGCCTGGATCCCATCGCACTGGCGCTACGTACAAGACAGGACGGCAAGAGCCTGGAGTACCCTGACTTGATCCGAGTAGTCAGAGAAGAAGAAGCTATACTGGAGGAGAAGAAAAGGAGCCAACCCGTTGAGCTGGTGCAGCCCCCTCCAGTGATGGTCAGGGCCGCCACGACCTCAGAAAGAGACGCAGAGGTGGATACCTTAAAGTCACAGATGTCCCAAGTGCTGGGAATGTTGACCTCCCTGATGGAAAAGGAGTCAAGGGCGCCTGAGAGGAACAGCCCAAGGAAGGAGTTGTTTCCAAATACTTCAGCACCCGCATCCCTGGAAGATAGGGGGGATATGATCTGTTTCAACTGTGGAGGAGTTGGTCACGCGGCCAGAGTGTGTTCCAGTCCCAAAAAGAGGAAGATGAACAACCGCAAGCCACCAGAAAACTTCAGCGGGCCCCGGTGAAGGAGTCAACCGGGTGCCCATCATCCTTATGGAGCTCCATACTGAATGCAGAAGCGACAGAGTTTATCCCTTCCTGTCCTTGGTTGGATGCTTGGGAAATTGCCAGCGAACTATCTGTAGAGGAAGATCCAAGAGAAGCCATGTATCTTCCTGCTCCGGAGCCGGATGTTCCAGAGGAAGGGGGAAATCCTGAGTTAGAAACAGAAGAAGAGTCTGCTCCAATAGAAAGCCCGAGAGGACAGAGGAAGCGGAGGGCAATAAAACCTCCCAGGAGATTAACCTACCCACAGATGGGTGAAAGTGCGGAGGACACTGTTGTTACTGCCAGAAGGAGTATGGAAGACCATGATCCTCCCACTGTTCATTTGGTGGGAGGCAACCCCAGCTCACTCTCTGGCACAGTTAGGCAGAATGCTGATGTTAATGTGTCCTGTGGGCAGAGGAGTTCACTGCCTCGTTTTTGGTGGGTATTTCCTCTGTCGACATCATATGAAGAATTGGTAGATGTGGTCAGAACTGTAATTTAAGTTATGTTATCTTTGGGGACCAAAGAGTTCAAGTGGGGGGAGTGTGTAGCGGGGTCTCTCTTAAGGCCCCAGGACTACGTTACCCAGCACCCCATTCAGCCCCAGGGCGGAAGTTCCGCCGAAAAGACTCATGGGAGGGCCTATTTAAGCGAGAGGCGAGGCGGAGCTCGCTCTCTTTGGACGCCGCGCTTCAAGCAACCAGTCATCCTGCGCGGATCGGCTGCGGGGTAAGGCCTGAAGCCTTAGGCCTTACCTGAAGTCTGAAGAGCCTTCCACCATTCTGCGGAGCCTGGGTGGATCCTGGATCGTCGGTGCAGGACACCAGTTGGATCGGGGACCCGATCGGTTGCAGACGCCGTGTGAGACGGACACACGCGGTGGAAGACCCAGGCTGGGATCACGCCTGGAGCGGTGAGCGGGCACCTGCCCATATCCATAGACTGAGCTGTATTCAGGCCTGTAGACTGCCTAGGCCCACTGTTCGCTCACCCGTGTTTCCTTAGGGGGTCCGGTAGTTGGGACAGAGCTGAAGTGCCCCCCCCGTTTGCATACTGTTGTTACAAGTTACCACCCTTTGGATTACAATTTGGTCATTGGATAAAAGGAGCGCCGGGGACAGCTGCATATGAAGGAATGGTTCTTTCCATTTTCCTCCTGCAGCCGTTTCTTCTTTGGACATTCATTGGCTGCAGAAAGAATATGGAAAGATCAATTGCTCCATATGCAGCTGTCCCCGCTGCTCCTTCTATCCAGGCACATAGGAGGGCGGCACGGCCGGGCACTCACGTTCTCTCTGGGCGGTCGGCCAGGCTGCAGCAGGTGCTGGGATGGCATCCATCCACCGGAGCTCCTCCTATCCAACTTCTTTTACTGCCCCCGTGCTCCCTGGTTCCTCCCAGTTCTCCCTGCATACCCCCTCTGCTCCCTGGCTCCCCCCAGTGCTCTCTGGTCCCCCGTGCTTCCTGGCTCCCCCACTGTGCTGTCCAGTCCCCCAACTGTGCTGTCCAGTCCCCTGTCCCCCCTTTGCTCCCTGGCTCCTCCACA